>CM066235.1:0-1242189 GCA_033675125.1 Athetis lepigone
TTTCTACCAGTGAAACAACTTTTAGAATTGGTTCATTACTTCCGGAGATTACGTGTCACTCTCTCTGGCTTGGCCACCATCAGGGATTTTAATTTTGATAACACAAAAAAATAGTCGCTAAATAGTCGAAATTAGTCGCCAAATATCAGAAATAGTCGTTCTCTAGTTCAAAAGTTATAAGGGTATATAGGTGGCCGAGCTGGGGAGAGTCTCCCCAGCTTGGCCACATGCACATCTCCAAAACTAGGGCACCTTGTGAAGATCTGTTTTTACAAAAAAATAGTCGCTAAATAGTCGAAATTAGTCGCCAAATATCAGAAATAGTCGTTCACTAGATCAAAAGTTATAAGGGTTTATAGGTGGCCGAGCTGGAGAGAGTCTCCCCAGCTTGGCCACATGAAAACTAGGGCACCTAGTGAAGATCTGTTTTTACAAAAAAATAGTAGCTAAATAGTCGAAATTAGGATTTATTCTCACTAGTTCGATTCATTAGTTCGACGATCGAACTAGTGAGAAAAAAAATTCTCACTAGTTCGATCGTCGAACTAGTGAGAATTTTTTTTCTCATTTGTTCTACCGTCGAACTTTGTTCGATTCATTAGTTTGGTCGTCGAACTAGTGAGAATTTTTTTTCTCATTAGTTCGATAGTCGATTTGACGTATAAACCTGTCATAACTTTATGCAGCGTTTATTAGTAAGGCGCTTAGTGTTTATTATATATTATGGCGTCCACATAACTACCGAGGGTGGTAAGTCGTTTTCAAAAATGAGGTCAATTTGAGAATCCAAGATGGCGGCCGTGACCTTTCTCACAATATGCATCATGGGTGTCGTTCCCATGGTTTTTTGGGGTGCTAAAGTAATAAATGAGGTCAATTTGAGAATCCAAGATGGCGGCCGTGACCTTTCTCACAATATGCATCATGGGTGTCGTTTCCATGGTTTTTTGGGGTGCTTAGGACAAAACTGAGGTCGATTTGAGAATCCAAGATGGCGGCCGTGACCTTTCTCACAATATGCATCATGGGTGTCGTTTCCATGGTTTTTTGGGGTGCTTAGGTCAAAACTGAGGTCGATTTGAGAATCCAAAACGGCCAAAACTTGTATCCATACTAATATTATAAATGGGAAAGTGTGTCTGTCTGTCTGTCTGTTTGTCTTTCTTTCACGGCAAAACGGAGCGACGAATTGATGTGATTTTTTAAGTGGAGATAGTTGAAGGGATGGAGAGTAACATAGGCTACTTTCTGTCTCTTTCTAACGCGAGCGAAGCCGTGGGCAAAAGCTAGTTTACAATAAATGTTTAACTACTGGTTTGTTGCCCTAGTGCTTAAAAAAAGCTGTTGTTGTCCCAGTTTACAAATCAGGGTGTAGCGGCGCTGACGTTTGCATTTTGTATTCCAGTAGAGTGCGCAGCGCCCGGGCTTCAGTCTGCCCGTAGTAACGACCACCTATAGACGCGCTTACGCAATAAGTAACATTTGTATTGTAATTGGGTAATTCAAAATAAATATACATCGAAAGTGAAAAGTTAATTTAATTTCTCTCCGTGCACACACCTGAGAACATTATATACACGCACACAAAAAGGGAATAAAGACCAAGTAACTAATTATAGACCTATTTCCTTACTGCCTACTATGTCTAAAATACTAGAAAAATTTATAAACAATAGGCTTCTTAAATATTTGGAGGATAAATCTATTCTCTCTAGACGGCAGTTTGGATTTAGGCCTAGAATGTCTACAAATAATGCCGTACACCATCTAACTGACTATCTAGCACAAGAACTGGATAAAGGTAAGCACACAGTGGGAATCTTCCTGGACCAACGACGCCAAAGCTTTTGATACAGTTTCTATTCCCATTTTGCTGCGCAAGCTTGAATCCATAGGCATCAGGGAAATTCAGCTGAATCTATTTAAGACAGTATGTCAAAGTCAAAGTCAAAGTATCTTTATTGTGGGCATATGTAAGTTACAGATCTTAACAATATATTAAGTTTCAATATGTCCTGCCTAATAGGCATACAATAATTATATGGGTAGGTATTAGCAGTGGAATTAATTAATAACAATTCAGCAAACAGGTCAACAATTCAGGAAATCTTGGATCGTGTAGTATGCTTTATCAATTAAAAATGTTCGTAGTTTATTTTTAAATACTGGAAGTTCCTTAGTGTCTAGAATGTCAATAGGTATTTTGTTGTATATTTTAGATGCCATGCCAAAGAAGCTTTTAAGATGTAATTTATCCTGTAAAGAATTTTGAATAAAAAATATTATTATTATTAGTATTTTATGAGAAAGGTCACGGCCGCCATCTTGGATTCTCAAATTGACCTCAATTTTGACCTAAGCACCCCAAAAAACCATGGAAACGACACCCATGATGCCTATTGTGAGAAAAGTCACGGCCGCCATCTTGGATTCTCAAATTGACCTCAGTTTTGACCTAAGCACCCCAAAAAACCATGGAAACGACACCCATGATGCATATTGTGAGAAAGGTCACGGCCGCCATCTTGGATTCTCAAATTGGCCTCAATTTTGACCTTAGCACCCCAAAAAACCATGGAAACGACACCCATGATGCATATTGTGAGAAAGGTCACGGCCGCCATATTGGATTCTCAAATTGACCTCATTTTTGACCTAAGCACCCCAAAAAACCTTGAAAACGACACCCATGATGCATATTGTGAGAAAGGTCACGGCCGCCATCTTGGATTCTCAAATTGACCTCATTTATTACTTTAGCACCCCAAAAAACCATGGGAACGACACCCATGATGCATATTGTGAGAAAGGTCACGGCCGCCATCTTGGATTCTCAAATTGACCTCATTTTTGACCTTAGCACCCCAAAAAACCATGGAAACGACACCCATGATGCATATTATGAGAATGGTCACGGGCGCCATCTTGGATTCTCAAATTGGCCTCCTTTTTGACTTTACCACCCCAAAAAACCATGAAAACGACACCCATAATGCATATTGTGAGAAAGATTACGACCGCCATCTTGAATTCTCAAATTGGCCTCCTTTTTGACTTTACCACCCCAAAAAACCAAGAAAACGACACCCATGATGCATATTGTGAGAAAGGTCACGGCCGCCATCTTGGATTCTCAAATTGGTCTCATTTTTGACCTTAGCACCCCAAAAAACCATGGAAACGACACCCATGATGCATATTGTGAGAAAGGTCACGGCCGCCATCTTGGATTCTCAAATTGACCTCATTTATTACTTTAGCACCCCAAAAAACCATGGGAACGACACCCATGATGCATATTGTGAGAAAGGTCACGGCCGCCATCTTGGATTCTCAAATTGACCTCATTTTTGAAAACGACTTACCACCCTCGGTAGTTATGTGGACGCCATATAATAAACACTAAGCGCCTTACTAATAAACGCTGCATAAAGTTATGACAGGTTTATACGTCAAATCGACTATTGAACTAATGAGAAAAAAAATTCTCACTAGTTCGACGACCAAACTAATGAATCGAACAAAGTTCGACGGTAGAACAAATGAGAAAAAAAATTCTCACTAGTTCGACGATCGAACTAGTGAGAATTTTTTTTCTCACTAGTTCGATCGTCGAACTAATGAATCGAACTAGTGAGAATAAATCGAAATTAGTCGCCAAATATCAGAAATAGTCGGGTCTTAGATAAGAAGTTACTATGAGTTCAATTTTTAAAGTATAGTCCAAGAGCTAGACAGAAAAGTCTACGAAAACATTCCAAGAAAAAAGATATTTTTATAAATATGTGTAATATACTTCTAGTATTATCGATCAAAAGACTTTACAAATGTCAGAGAAAGATACATTTTCAATTATATATATGTTTCTATGTTTTAAATGACTAGGTTAGAGTACCGTAAACTTCTATGAAAACATTAAACCTTGCTCTTGGTCTATTAAGTGTCAAGATGTACAATCGCATGCAACGGTTTTAACAAATTATAACGTTAGAGACTCTAATTTACGTTAGAATAGAGATGTAAAGTGACCGTCAGGTTATATGTGACCGATGAATCTGACCGAGCATATTGGACATTTATCCAATTTGACCGGTCACTTATGGTCATTTATTGTCAGGAACGTCAGAAACGTTTTTTTGTGTATAAATAGACTTTATTCTATAAAACTACGGAAGTTTTAGAATCATCGAAGCTAACCATGTCATTCATCGATCTTTAACACAGTAAAACAAAATATATACTTATAATATACTTAACTGTAGAGAGGTCAGTTCTGTACATTGAAATATATATCCAAAATTAATATTGGAGGATAATTGGTGATCGATACTGATTCCAAAAATGCAATCAGATTTTTTTTTGTCTGTTTGTCTGTCTGTCTGTATAAGCACGCATGGATTAAAAACTACTAAAAGAATTATAATCAAACTTGGTACGATTATAATCCATACTCGTGGGCAGGTTATAGGCTATAAAACATAACGCTAAGACACATAGTAGCCGAGCAGTAATGAAAAGTGTAACAAAAACGGGGAGAAAAATATTTCTTTTGAGAGATTCCGTTGTGTGCGCTGCGTAAATGGTTGAAGTAACGCAAAAATTATGTACTAGAATATTGTTCCTCTTAAAAAGTTAAAAAAAAAGTCCGCAACAGCATATGTCTATCACTATGACCATTTTTATGGCAATGAAATTAGATCTAAAATAATGCATGATTTGCGGGGGTGTTTTTATGAAAATAGTATTAGTCCTTATAAATATAAATACGTTATCCAATACAAGTTTTTTATTTTGTGCAAAATTTCCGCTTACATAATTTTATTTCAATAAAATATCTTTAGAGATATCACTGAGTTTTAAAATTACTCCGCAGCAATATAATGATGGTACGCACGGGCAGTAACGGAAAGTAAAAAGGCTAGCCGATGGCTTTGCAAGATATTCATTGCATATACATGAGAATAACACATAACATTGTGCTACATAACATTGTACCATGAGCTACGGGAGCCGAAAGGTAACCAAAAACCTAACATAACGCGGTATGCGAGGATCAACGGGGCACCAGTGTGAGCGTCCAACCTGGCCTTGGCCCCGGCCCGCACCGGGATTACGTATCTTGCAATAGCCGAGCGATCGCGATAATTTAGCAAAATTTGCTGCTCAAACGTCAATTCAAAATACGTCACGTCAAATAGCAAACTAGCGATAGTGCTGCCTCTGTGGAGCAATCAGTTAACTAAAATATGTATTTTTCGTTTGGTGGTTTCGTATTTAGTATGGTTTTTAAGAGCAAAGTTAAGTGTTTTTTGTTAAAGGTGATATTTAATTAGTTCCAGCGATTGCTACTTTATCGTCATCGTAGCAATAAGTGCATTAGAACAATCAGCGAGCGATTAGCAATCGGTTCATACATAATACGATTTTTTTTGACGATCGCGCGGTGATCGCGCGATCACTGCGCAAATATTGCTGATTGCTGTTTCATAGGTAATAACCCCGCCGGCTACTGAGGGCATCCCAGAGGGTCATGGCGATTCCGATGGTGCGGGGATACCGCACGATCTCCTGCGAGGTGGCGAGCCTTCTTGCCGGACAGCATACCGCCGTGGGATGAGGCAACAATCCATTAACACACGCACCAGTGGCGCGTGGAAGTGCAATGCCGGGGCGAAGTTCCGCTGCTGCTGCGGCTAATCGCAGTGGGAGGACTGAGCTCCGGCGGGATCTCATGGCGGAATGGAGACTGCGACTGTTGCAACCCAGTGCTGGGCACACCTCTTTGAGGAATGGCTGGAGAAGCGTCACGATACTCTCACGTATAGCCGGAAGCAGGTCCTCACCGAACACGGACATTTTGGGAGGTTCCTGTGTCGGAATCAGGCGGAAGCGACGCCTGGGTGTCACTACTGCAACGGCCGCCTGGAGGTCACGGTGGAGTATAAGGTGAAGGTGTGCCCCGCATTGGCGGGCAACCGCCGTGTACTTGCAGAGGGGATCGGCGGCGGTGACCTCTCGCGCCCGGCGCTGGTTCAGGCCATGCTCCGGGGCGAGACTGAATAGGTAGCCGTGACTCCTTCTCCGAAGCAGTCATGCTGGCGAAGGAGGCGGCGGCGCGCGTGAGGCAGCGTCAAGCCTCACGCCACGGACAGAGACACAAGCGTAGGCGTCGAGAGTCGTAAGACGACTACCAGACATTAAACTTGGAGGGTTTATTCTTTGTGAAGAGTAAATAGCCACTAAGAAAGGTTTTTTTTTAATTTAACCCTTAAAGGTTTAAAATTGTGGATAGAAGCTCGACATCCACGCAGGCGGAGCCACGGACGATAGCTAGTACCTAATAAAATAGTTTTGAAATCAAATAGTTTTAGAATTGTTGTATGGCTTAATTGAAAAGAAAGACACGTCATATTTTAAATCTGTGAAAAAAAGTGAATCAGTCAGTTTCAACGTTTGTTTTAAATTTCCATAAAGTGTAGCCTGTACTGTAAACACTAAATGTTGGTTTAGAAAGTCAGTAGGTATTATTTCACATTCATAAAGTTTTGAATTAGCCTGACATTCAATTTTTTACGAAAATAATAGTTACACCAAGTACAGAATACTAATTTAAAATATATGACCAATATGACAATAAATGTCCAATGTGACCGGTCATTTATTAATAAATGACGGTCACTTATCGTATGTGACCGTCAGTTTACAACCCTACGTTAGAATAATGAAACTTTTTTTGTTGTCGAAAAAAATACTTAAACAAAAATACTTTCCGGGCCAGAATTTAAACCCTAATTCATAGATTTCGTGTAACTAATAATACTCATATAAGACAATCCAGAATAGAGATGTGCCGTTCCCGGGAGTATTGCCCGAGGTGGGAATATTGGTTGGAACATTACCGGCAATCTTGTCGGGAGAGGAAATATTTCGGAAAGTAGATTTATAAAGGTAAATTGCTAAGTATTTTTGGAATTAAAATATCTCATCAAATGGCATTTTTTCATTAGGTACGTAATAACTGATTGTTAAAAAGCTAGAATATTTTACTTACTATATTTTTGCGTTCATATCATTTCAAACTTACCCAAAGACTTTTTCTGTTTCTGTTGTTGTGTCATGTACGCTCTGTACGCTATTTCGAATGCGTGAATAAAGATAAAATATTACTTATTATTTTGGAGTTTGTATAGCTTTTCCTCGGTGGGTTCACATTATAGAATCACTATATTTATATGTTTTGAAATAAACATTTCACCATATCACATCATAGTTACCTACTGTCAGAAACTACTTAAGTATTTTGTACCTGCTTGTACATGTTGAAATTATATTCTTTAATAACTTTTGATATAGTGAACGACTATTTCTGATATTTGGCGACTAATTTCGACTATTTAGCGACTATTTTTTTGTAAAAACAGATCTTCACTAGGTGCCCTAGTTTTCATGTGACCAAGCTGGGGAGACTCTCTCCAGCTCGGCCACCTATAAATCCTTATAACTTTTAATCTAGTGAACGACTATTTCTGATATTTGGCGACTAATTTCGACTATTTAGCGACTATTTTTTTGTAAAAACAGATCTTCACTAAGTGCCCTAGTTTTCATGTGGCCAAGCTGGGGAGACTCTCTCCAGCTCGGCCACCTATAAACCCTTATAACTTTTGATCTAGTGAACGACTATTTCTGATATCTGGCGACTAATTTCGACTATTTAGCGACTATTTTTTTGTAAAAACAGATCTTCACAAGGTGCCCTAGTTTTCGAGATATGCATGTGGCCAAGCTGGGGAGACTCTCCCCAGCTCGGCCACCTATATACCCTTATAACTTTTGAACTAGAGAACGACTATTTCGACTATTTAGCGACAATTTTTTGTGTTATCAAAATTAAAATCCCTGATGGTGGCCAAGCCAGAGAGAGTGACACCAAATACTGTACCCCCTACATACAAACAAATTTTACCTCTTTATAATATTAGTATAGATGAAGTGTACTACTACCACTAGCGACTCTCATGGCATGGCGAGATAAATAGACGTTACTAAGTACGTATTTTTGCTTAGCCATGTCCCATCTCTGTCGTGCACTTGACTATGTATAGTGCTTCGCCAAAGTATGTGCTAAGTGACTTCCATAAAGTAAGTATATCGTAACTTTTATTTATCTCGCCCTTAACACCCTTAGTATTTATAGATAACTAGCTTTTAATAATACGTTCCGAACCCGAGGGATTTCCGGGATGAAAACTATCCTAAAGTTATTTCTCGGGTCCCAGATTATATCTGTACCAAACCTCATTCAAACCGGTCCAGCGGTTTAGGCGTAAAGAAGAGACAGACAAACAGAGATACTTTCGCATTTATAATATTAGTACGGATTTTTCTAGCCACGATTGGTTGATTGGACGACTAAGGCCAGCCATAGACGGACCGAATGTTGCAGCCGGGACCGACTCTGCAAGCGATTCCTGAGCGGTCGGAACAGTCGCTCTGCGGTCGAGTTTCGCTGTGTGGTAAACGTCCTAGAGCTGCATGACCCACCATATACGGATCGCTGCAAGCTCAGGTTGCTGGTGCTGCCGACGACCGCGCCCCTCCCCACTGAGTACCAATTCCTTACTCTCGGCAGGCAACCGGTTCAGTCAATATAAGTAAATATAGTACAAGAAGCAGTGTTTCTTCATCGAAATCCATCTTGTAAAAAATAACTCGCATCAGTATTATTTTGCGGTCAAACAGAAATGCTCCAAGCAGTCCGTCTATGACCAGCCTAAAAAGCGTCATTAGATGATGGATTCTATGGCTATTTGCTAATGTATAGGCAGGTGTACATGCTATAGGTAATAGTGTGTGCATGGATGCGCAATTTTATTTTTTATTCTAATGTCGTGATGGCCAATAGGTCGGCTCTTGACATAGTGGTTAAGGCGCCCGTCTCTCATGCAACAGGTATGGAATGGTGTGTGTGTCTCATGTAGTGGGTTCGAATCCGGGCAAGTACCAATGTGACTTTTTCCATTGATATGTACTTTCTAAAATGTATTTTGGACATCACAGACATCGGTGAAGAAAACAACGTGAGGAAATTTGTCCTTGTAGTAAATATAAATCCGAAATCGCCAATCCGCCTTGAGCAAGCGTGGTGATTAATGCTCGTACCTTCTCTGTATGAGAAGTGGCTTTTGTGGGCCCTGCAGTGGGACATTAATATATATAATGTTTTAATAATATAAATATTTGTGTAACTGTTTTATTAACAGACATGACATGTTAAAGAATATAAAATAGTTAAAGAATCGCAACTGTAACAAGATTTGTTGAATTATAGCGAAACTTACACTGATGCGTGTAAAACATAATAAAATTTCAGCTTTAGTTTGTAAAAATAATCATAACATTTTTCAACCATTACAATATCTCGAAAGCGATAATTTAAAAAATAAATCGAATATGATGTTAGCAATAGAGATCCGTCATCAGTCAACTGATTTAAAAGTGTACCAATCTATTTAACCCACAAACATTTTCCATACTTAGTCTTTCACTCAGTTTTCATAAAATACCTATCCATAACACACACACATTCTCCACACACAAACCTTGCGCTGTTTTGCATAAAATACCTATCACAATAGTTGTTTATGAATACTTGGGAAAATTTGAAAGGAAGAGGAAAGCAAAGCATTACTATTTGTTTAAAATTTATTCTATTCTACTTGTACATTCGACATTCGTGATATATGGAATGATTTAAAGCAACCCTTCATACACAGTGGCACGTCGCAGGTTTCGCAGTAGTAGGGTGTTCGAGTGTTTTTTCTGCCTTGGTTAACGCAAAAGACGCAACGCTTCCAGCACTTTCGGTTGCGCGAAGCACTGTGCTCCGGTGATGGTTCCAGCAAAGCGGGCCAATGTGCAGAAGGGACGAGTCTTTCCGGCTGTCGATGCGTCGATCTACTGCTGGATACAGTAAACCTACGAGTCTGCGGGCACTGTGAAAGATGGTTTGTAAGGATGGAATCTACGAGACCTAGGCGAAAAGCTAGATGATCACCATGCTCCTGTGTAGATGACTCTAGAAGAATGCGAGAGTTGAGGATAGAAACATTAAGAAGACGTTTAAAAAGTTTCATGTACCCTTTGGCACAACGTTTCCTTTCTATCAAATAAGGCTCCAGCATCTGGTCCTTCATATCGACTCCCCCCATGAATTTATCATAATCCAGCACCACCTGTGGTTTAAAAGGTACTGGACGAAATGGTGGACGCGACGGGACTGTAGGCACGCCAGTAGCTGAACCATGACAAGTAGAAATCATGGTTATTCGATTCTCGTCTTGCCATGATAATATTGAGATATCGCCGGAGTGTCTAGCAATATATTCTCCCTTTTTAAGCGGAGCCTTATTTATTACAATAGGCACGTCTCTACAAGAAGACCTCAAAGTACCAACGCAGTCGGTACCATTGAGCTTCAGAAACCTAGCTAATAGAGGAGAACTGTACCAATTATCCATAAACAGTCTATACCCTTTGTTTAGTAAGGGACCGACGAGCTTCTTCACAACAGCAGTACTGTTGAGTTCCCCGGGCGGCTGCTGCAGGTCTGGTGCGGATTGCTTACCGGTGTGAACAATGAACGACCACAGATAGCCAGTGCTACTCTCGCGAAGCTCGAAAGTCTTAATACCAAACTTAGAAGCTTTTTTCTGAATATACTGTCTAAACTTTAATCTTCCTTTCCAATAGGTTAAACTTTCGTCAATATAAATATCTTTATGCAAAATATAATTTGCCTGAAATTTAGAATTTAAGTAAGTAATTATTGGCCTCAGACCGTATAATTCATCAGAGCTTCTAGCAACAGGTTCAGAGTCTATGAAATGTAGTGCACGACATAACATTTCGTACCTTTTCCGTGTAAAGATGCGCCTGAAAACTTCCGTTTTCAAAAGAGGATCAACAGAAAAGCAACTAATAATAGTTGGCATTTTGATGATCCCCAACATCACCCAGAACGCAAAAAGGCACAAAATTTCGTGGATATTAGTGGGGCACCAATCAGACTGGAAAGCAGCAGATTGAATTCTAGAAGCAAACAAGTTCGCTTCAGCCACAATTAGGCATAAGATGTCATCGCCCCAATAGGAACGAAAAGCATCATATGCCGAATTGTACTCATAAACAGAACCGGTATGCTCTGGTATAAATTTTTCCTCCTGGCCTTGAAAGGACTCCATAGTTGACCATTCAAAGTGGAGGTTCTGGCCTTCCAGTCTTTGGAGGCTATTCTCTCCATCAGTTGTGTCGAAAAATTTAACGGCATCTTGGATCTCGCTAACAGCCTCTCGTTGATTATTTCTTTCAGCTCTGGCAGGACCTTGCATACTCAACTGTCGGCTCCTTATCACATCCGTCGCCGAACTTACTAATTCAGCGGGAACGTCTTTCTCATTCGTCCAAATTTCATTCAGGGGGTGTCCCACATCCCGCTGATGGTTCCCTCTGCTTCCCCAGTTGAGATGTCCATCACACTGCCCTTGCACACCTCTTTGCCTGCTTACTCTTCTTTCATTCCCTCCCCTTTCATTCCTCTCAGGCTCGCAGAACACGTCGTCTTCTGGTTCAGCTTTTATCTGTTGACCATCCTCCGCCAACACCACGTCTCCAGTGGCACCAGTGGAAGTTGATACACTGTAAAAATATATACTTTTACTATGTATTTCAAAAATGCCCATATCAGTAAGATACAAATGATAGGGATGGCTATTTATTCGTAAACTAGCTTTTGCCCGCGGCTTCGCTCGCGTTAAAAAGAAACAAAAAGTAGCCTATGTTACTCTCCATCCCTTCAACTATCTCCACTTAAAAAATCTCGTTAATTCGTCGCTCCGTTTTGCCGTGAAAGAAAGACAAACAGACACACTTTCCCATTTATAATATTAGTATAGATGGATATTATTTAAGTTCATAAACATATATTTTCTTAAAATTGCGCTCACATTTTCTATTAACCACTTCACACAACTGCGCGCCTAGTACTTTTGATTGATTTAAGTACTAAGTATCTCAGTATTTTAAATTTTCTCACATTATCACTTCACATTACTGCGCTCCTATTATAGTACTATTGTTCTCTTAAGTTTTCAATCTTTAATTGAATTTAGAATTAACTATAGGGGAAAAAGATTCATCTTTTATAATTATGTTCGCGTCGATTTTTCATTATTTTTAAGATGTATTCTGCTATTCGGGGCGGAGACAAATCCAACGAACCAAAAACCATAAAAATTGGTCTAGCCGATCTCGAGTTATAAGTGTTGTAACAAAACCGACTTTGTTTTATATACATATATAAAAGATAATATCATGAACTTACAATTCCGGCGAATAATGGTTTCGTATGGGGGAGCGTGAACGGTCGCGGTACACTGACGATCCATCCTAAAATATAAAACATAGGATCATTGAAATGTAACTTTAAAAACTTACATAAATATCGCAAATCGAACAGAATAAAGAAAAAAGTATTACCAGCAATCTCTCGCAGCGGCGCTTCGGTGACGACTCTTCAGCCTAAACATAAAAAAAATATGCAAATGCACACCAACAACCAATAAATTAAATTATCGCAAACCACAATAAACCCATTACCACTCGTGGCAAGTTCAGTGGTTTAGGCGTGAAGAAGAGACAGACAGATAGGCAGACAGAGTTATAGTTCGCGTCACGTAAGCTTGTCCCTCTGAAGTTAGGCTTATGTGACAACCACGCAGGTACAATCACGTAAAAAAGTGTTACGTTCGTAGATTTTTTTTTTTGTTTTATACAGAATTGAATTTAGTTGTAAACATTGTGATTGTAAAGGCTTCTAAACGGGCAATTGTGTCGCTGCAATACTTTGTCGGCAATATTTCCGGTATTGCCCGGCCACACTTATAATGTTTCCGAACTATCTGAATTTTTGCAGTATTACAATCAGTTAATCATATCCAAGAAATTACGTACAACTGATTCGTCTAAAAGTCGTTACGACCCATGTCTATGTGAGTGTCAGCGTAACTGCGTACGAAAATAATAGTTATATGTTTGTCCACGAAACTAGTTACACGATTATCAGCCTCGAAAGTAGTTACTGAAACCCATTACGTTAAAAACACCCACTTCTAGTTTTATTATTATGTCATTCGAAACAACAGCGTTAATATTTAATTATAATAGCAGTTATTAGTTTGATTTACACTGTGGCGGTGAAAATAAAATAATTAAAAAACAATAACAAAGTTTAACAGTTTTGGCAACAACAGTACTTTCACATTGAGCAAGCAGAACAGAAGTAAGCATCGAACGTATGCGATTGACAGAGACGCCATTACAGGCGCCATCTTTCGCGAGACCACGCATGCGCAGTCCACGTTTGGTTGTAAAATCAACTACTGCGCAGCCAATTGCGACGAACTTCAGAGGGGCAAGCTTACGTGATGGTGCGTACAGACCGGCCCAACGAACGCCCAACGATGGATATTTATCGTTTGCTAGCGTTGACTTTCGCACGCTCGTTGGAGTTCGTTAATACATCCATATACATTTAGTGCTCGAACGAACGTTCGTTGGCACTTGATTCCGGTTCTTTTCTCTTTCATTCGCAATTTAATCATGGACGACGACGAAATCATTATAATTGCTAGTTTTATATACCAAAACGAGTTAGCAAGAACAAGAAAAAATAAACGTAAGCGAAGATGGTGGACAACCACATATTTTAAGAATAGGACTGTGTATCTCTTGCTTCAACTGAGCGTTCGTTCGTTGGCCTTCGGCGACCGTCCAAACAGAATTCGATCAAATAGCTCGATTTCTTTGATGTTACCGCCACGCTTTGGATCGCCTGCTCACGCCAACGAGCGATCGTTGGCATTCGCTAAGCCTGGGATTACGTATCTTGCAGAAGCCGAGCGATCGCGATAATTTAGCAATATAAACGTCAATTCGCGATAATTTAGCAATATAAACGTCAATTCGCGATAATTTAACAATATAAACGTCAATTCAAAATACGTCAAGTCAAATAGCAATCTAGCGATAGTGCTGCCTCTATGGAGCAATAAGTTTACTAAAATATGCATTTTTCGTTAGGTGGTTTCGTATTGTTTTTAAGAGCAAAGTTAAGTTTTTTTTGTTAAAGGTGTTATGTAATTAGTTTCATCCAGCGATTGCTACTTTATCGTCATCGTAGCAATAAGTGCATTAGAACAATCAGCGAGCGATTAGCAATCGGTTCATACATAATATGATTTTTTTGATGCTATGCGATTAATCGCGCGGTGACCGCGCGATCAATGCGCAAATATTGCTGATTGCTGTTTGATAGGTAATGACCCTGCAGATTGCAGCAACGAAGGTTACGAAGGTCAACGAAACCCGTTCGTTGGCGTTCGTTTGGCCGGTCTGTACGCAGCTTGACGCGAACTATACTTTTGCATTTTTAATAATAGTACTGATTGATTATAACCTCAGCTTCATCGCCGCACTCCTCTTCATCGTCTAGATCACCCTCGTCTTCCTTCTCGTCATAGAGGAGGTGGAGGAAATCCTTGGAGGAGGGTTTCTCGTTAACCCTCGAAAAAGACATGCTGTAAAGCAAAAAGTAATAAATATCTCTTTATGTTTTTTACAATTACGTTTTTTTTTTCAATAAATAGATAGCTTTATTGTTGTAAAAACGGGTTATAATTATTTTTATGGTAGTTTTACAACATTTACTGATAAACATCATCATAATTTACACGAAAATCGGTAAACATACTAACTAACTTTATCGGCTTTTTGTGTAATAATAGTTACAAGATGTATTTCTTTGCAGTTTATAACCTAAATAAAATAGAATCATTATTAGCAATACAATAACTTTCTAATAACAAACAATACCTACTTGCGCAAAATCTTCGAGGTAAAAGTAAAACACTCAATTAATTAACGTTCCAACACTTCCAACAACAACAACAAAAAACAAAACAAAACAAGTAAGTAAAACAGTAAAACAGCGCCACAACAAATAACGAGAGTCAAGTCAGAGCAGGGCAGGACACAGATACCGCTAGCTACGTTTTTTTTTTTGAGGATTTATGGCCTGGTATCAAAGACTTTTAAGCCAAGCTAGCTACGTTATAGTGTTTTGTGCACAGATAAGACATACTACTAGTCAGAGAGAGCGTCCATGTGACCATAGATAATATAATAATTTTAACAGAATATATTATACCCTCCCTCCAAGCGATGAGGTAAACAGTGCTGCCAGATCACAAAACCCATTACGGTATTTGACACTATTAACGATAAATCTAAGACATATTTTTTATAAAACCTATCTTTTTATTAGTCCTCGGAGTCGGATTTGTTTTTAATTTACTGTAAAATTGGATTTTTAATTGCTTTAAAATCAATAAATAGTTAGTCAATAGGGTTGCTAGCTTGTGACGTCACAAGCTGGTATAAGGCCCGAGTCACACCGGAATGGCAGCAGCCGGCAGCGGCCGCCCGCGGCGCCGCGAGGCCGCCAGCGTCGCTAGAAACGAAAGGCGCGCGGCCGCTGTCAGCCGCTGGTGGCTGCGGGCGGCCTCGCGACCTTTTAAATATTTCAAGCGATACTGGTCTTTGAAGTATGTAGTTAAAGTTTAAAATTATTTCACACTGAAAGTGCTCGCCACGTCGCTGCCGGCCGCTGCCATTCCAGTGTGACTCGGGCCTTAGGGTCAAGATGGTTAGAGTCGTATGATGACACTGTCAACATAACCTTTTTTCTCTATTGCAAAGAAGGAAAATCGTGTATTTTAAGTATATTTTGCAAATAAATAAGTACTACCTGTTCGTTTATACTTCAGTAAATCCATTCTTCAACATCAAACTTCAACATTGGCTCATATATGATTTTGACATATGTCAGGTAATTTTTAACGACGCTCAGCCAAGGGAGGGAGAGAAATCGCACTTGTCAGTGCAAAAATTACTCTACCGAAAGCGTTCCTAAATACTGCTCGGGTAGCTGTCGAGTAAATATTCGGTTACCCTCGGTTTCACTCGGCTCATTTCGGAACGCTCGAGAGTAACTTTCGCACTACTCCGTGTAATTCTTACCCTTTTGGAACACACCCCTACTTTTTCCATTTTCCAGAGATTGTTGGCAATACAAAGTACTGTGCAGTAGAGATGAGTCGTACTAGGTAAATTTTGTACTAGGTACTCCTAGTCCGAGTCCGTAAAAATACTAGGTCCAAATACCTATTCCACTTAGTCCATGAAGTACGTATACTATAAAGTGCGCTTAGTATATTCTTAGTGTGATCCGTAGTAAAGTAATGAATTGCAATCCTTTTTCTTTTTGGGAGTGGGAAATCATCAAATGACTGCTCCCGTCCTGGCTGCAGCAGGAGGGCATGTCAGACTTATACTGACTAAAATCCACTCATGTTCCTTCGATTGCCCTTTATGTTCCAGGGTCACGGTAACTACTATAAACATTCCGCAACCCCGATGAATTTCAATCCTTCCTTCATACTTTTTTTTTCAAGGACTTTTATTATTTTAATTTTAATTATTTTATTTTAATTTAATTTTACGTTCTCAGCTTAGTCACATAGTACCTAATAATAAACAGAAAATATTTTTTAGGGTGAGATAAAAAAAACACACGGGGTTCCCAAGATACCATTTGACGATTTCCCACTCACCAAAAAAAAAAAAGATACCTACGACATATTTAGAAAGCCCTTTTTTAAAACAATTGATATTAAAACTAGAAGTTCGTTACTAAAATAATTCCGATAAGCGTACATCCGATTTCGATGTTGAGTAGGTAGGTATCGTATCAATACAGCACTCAGCAGGCACGGCGATCCCGCGTCCACCGGGCCATCCATTACAAATAGTCTTCATACGCATTGCGTACGGCGTACCTAGTATATAAAGTCTGCCTAGTATGTGAGACTTGACGTCCCGCATAGTATCGCGTACTAGTCGGGACGTCAAGTCCCACTTAGTCCCGAGTATTGTCTTCATACGCATCGCGTACGGCGTACCTAGTATATAAAGTCTGCCTAGTATGCGAGACTTGACGTCCCGCATAGTATCGCGTACTAGTCGGGACTTCAAGTCCCACTTAGTACCGAGTATTATCAGACTAAGATGGAGAGATTGCAAATAGTGAAGTTAAATAGGGACAGAATACGTTCTTGACTTCTTGCACAACACCGAGGGTGCGTCGCGTTACTTTTATATGCATTAAAATACGGTTCAAATTCGAATGGCACGTGAATGGGTTTTAGTTCTTAGGAGATCGGCGTCGTGCGCCGCGTAGGGACTAGGTGGATCGCGTATTTTAAAAGTTGGAATAGGTGCGGCCTAGTATTGGAAAATACCTAGTACTTGTATCTAGTCTAGTAAATACGTTTCATCTCTACTGTGCAGCACTGGGTTGAACATCTGTCAAAGACTGCTGTCAACAAAAGAAGTTACGATTTATTTATATTTTACAAAAATTGTTCATATTCTTGGTTTAAATCACGACATTAGCTTTAACATGATTTAAAACAAGCAATTAAACAAATATCAGTGATAATTTCTGTATATCCTAGTAACACCAACATGATAACGAAATCAAAACACAAAGTGGGCAAGTGCACAAAATCGTAAAATCATGAATCAAAAATATGTTTATACTGAAAAAGATTGAGTTTACGTTAGCAGTAATGTCGCGAAGATCGATATTTTTGCTTGCGGCTGCGGTGGTAACGTTGTATTTCTCGATAATTCTGTTTATGTTGAGCCCCTTGCATGGGTCGAGAGGTGGTTACTACGGGGGCGGGTATATGAATAACTTTGCGTTTCGTCACGATACTCCTGTGAACTGGTGCAGTGAGCTTCGTTGGCGGCTACCACCGTCCCCGGACGTGGTCGCTCTGGTGTCCTACCCTGGCAGTGGTAACACATGGCTCAGATATCTGCTGCAACAAGTTACAGGTATCTATT
Source organism: Athetis lepigone (assembly GCA_033675125.1). Lineage (NCBI taxonomy): Eukaryota > Metazoa > Arthropoda > Insecta > Lepidoptera > Noctuidae > Athetis > Athetis lepigone. Next base: position 18,028 of record CM066235.1, read on the forward strand.
GCTTGGAGCTGTGTCACATGGGCGTAGACAACTGTGAAGAGAGTTAAATATTTGTATTTTCTAGTAACCAAGTGCTTACAAACTATTTATAGAAAATAATGGTTGCTAGAGAGGTTTTAAATAGAATCATAATTGTCTGTTGCTATGAAACCTTTTATTAGTAGGTATGAATTATTTGTTTGTGTTTGGTGTCTAACATATATAGTTCAGACAGGCTATTGTACATAATCTACTTATTCTGCTTAATAATAATTTAATAATAATTTCTAAAACAGGTAACATTAGTTCAGAATTTCATTTTCTGTGTTCCAAGTCACCTGCTTTCTTAGAAGAAAAAAAAAAAGGTTTTCTAAAACCTTCTTTTTACATACAATAAGGATAATAAAAGTGAAAGTAAATATTGTTTAAGGAGTCATCTCGTGTTTTTGGATATAAAAACGTGTGTATGATCTCGATACTATAATCATTAACAGTACATTGTCATTTGAACTAAAATATTATTTTCAAACTGGGCATTGGCAGGAATCACTGAAAACTCTCTGGATTGCCATCATTAATAAAAAATTTGAAGTTGAAGTTGACAAGGATTAATATTTACTGTATTACTAATAATATGAATAAAATGTGATAAATTGTTTTAATGATTGTTTTAAGTAAACTGAGTTAACTGATAGAGAATTTCTAAGGCATTAATCCTTCTAACATACGTGATTTGAGACACAATAGAAAGACAATAGCAGCCCGACAGCCGGCTGTCGGTTGGTCGTTGAAAGGTTAAGTCCACTTTCGGACATTTGTAAGATGCACAAACATGCTAACTGCTTAAAATGTTCAGACTTCTCTAAATAAATAAATAACTCTTACAAAGTTTAGAAAATGTAAATAACAAGATCAGAAACCCAAAACTAAGATAATCTCTGCTTGTTTCCCTAATTTACGCTCCTTTGATTTGTTCTAGGCATAGTTACGGGTTCCATATACATGGACTATGGCCTGAGAGTCCATGGCTTCCCTGCGGAGAACGTGACAGACGGCTCGGTACTTGTGGTCAAGACACATGCAGTGCCAATGGATTCCGACAAGTTCAAATCTGCTATACTACTGATACGGAACCCTAGAGATGCCATATTGGTAAGGGAGGAGTTATCATTATAAAAGCTTTTTTTTTGTTCAAGTTAATTTGATCAAGGGTTCTCAAAGTGTGTGTGTTGAATGCCAGTTGGTTGGTATAGAGTAGAGAGGAGGAAGAAGCATTTCTCTTTACTCTTCTAATATTCTTTTGTATCTATATAAACATAAAAATAATTTCCTAAACTTTATACTAATAAGTGAATCATATAATCTGGTAGTTTCAATGTTTTGTGTCAGTGCCTACCTAGTATCACTGGATTGTATTACGACAAGTAGAGTGTTGACACGACAATATAATATATATTTTTTAAATCTTTATTTATTTACCTGTGTTAATTCATAATAAAAACGCCACCTGGTGAATGCACACAAAATAAATGTAAGATAAAAAAAAATGAAAAGTTTGAGAACCCTTGAATTAGTCTAATTATATCAAATTGTATATAATGTTAGAACTCTTTGTTGATTATTGTAATAAAAACGTGTTTCATATTAATTGTTATGACCTCAATTCGAAGGTGTTATGTATTAGCACATATTTTTTTTGTTGTTGATATTTTATTACCTACTGCTTACCTCACATAATTTTTAGGTGACTTGTTATGTGACCAGTTAATGCATGTTTGTTGTTTAATCCTTCAAATACACGTGGTTTGAGACACAATAGAAAGACAATAGCAGCGCGAAAGCCGGCTGTCGCTTGGTCGTCGAAAGGTTAATATTGGTCTCCAATTTTAAGTCACATTACTTTCCATTAATGTTATAATTAAATATTTTTTAAAGCTTTTTTGTTTTGTGTTAAAGTTTCAGTTTATGTTTGCAGCTGTATGAATGAAATGCCTTGTTTTTAACAATATTAGTTCGTAGCACTCTCTGTCTCACTCGCTCACTCATGTCGCTTCATCTGCTCCTACCAGGGCGAAAGAGCCACAAATATGGTAATTATATGTTCTGCTTTAATTTAAATTTATAATTTGATTACATATCAGTACATACACTCTATTCCATTTTTTAACATAGGTCAAATAAACAAAGTCAAAGTCAAAGTCAAATCATTTATTTCCATTAGACCAAAAAAGGCACTTTGAAACGTCATACTTATAAAACAAAAGTGAATCTACCGCCCATTCGGAAATGTTGTTACGTATGGAGAAGAATGGGCAAGAAACTCCATACTTACTCTTTTAAAATAATGTTGATACAATTATTATTTGTACATTGTTAAATGTGAAGAGAAGAATGTATATAATGTCAAAACCATTTCCGTCAAAAGGGTATATAAACATAATAAAAATTAAAATTAATTAGGAAATGGAAGCTAATCAAGTTCACGAACATTTAGTGTAACACATTTACTAATAAATTACCTTCCTCAAAAAATGAAAAATAATGTGTGAGCCAGCGCTTCCAACTATTAGAAAAAAGAATTGTGTCTAATTTATAATTGTAAAAGTAGTTAATCATTATCAGTTTAAATTAGCCACCAGTTTGGTTTTGTCTACACTGTGGATTAAATATCCTATGGAGCTGGACCAGCATGCTTCCAAGCATTTTTATCTTGAATGTAATCTTCCAATTTATAATATGCTTGTTGACATAATTTATTCTTAATATATGTTTTAAATTTCCTTTCGTTTAGTTTTAATATATCACAAGGAATTTTGTTGTAACATTTAACACAGTACCCCATGAAAGATGTATTTACTTTGGACAGTCTAAAATATGGTACAAACAAACCCTATACATTTTCTTTTATTTTATTAATTCTATTCATTTTTATATGTTCAGTTAACTATACATTACCTACCAGTTTGTTATATTACCTAATAAATAATAATATCTTAGTACACACAATTCAATAGCTTTATAAAATGTTTTCAGGCGGATTTCCATAGGCTGCACAGAGGACATATAGGAACAGCTCCAAAATCAGCATTTAAAAAGAAATCTCATGAACACAAGAAATCAGGTATGGTATAAGTATATGAATTTTATTTATTTATTAACATACAATTACAGCGCAACTGACGAACTGATTGTTGATATGATATACCTAGCTTTTGCCCGCGACTTCGTCCGCGTGGAATAATAGTTCCCGTTCCCCGGGGATTTTCGGAATGAAAACTATCCTATGTCCTTTCTCGGGTCCCAGACTATATCTGTACCAAATTTCATTTAAATCGGTTCAGTGGTTTAGGCGTGAAGAAGAGACAGGCAGACAGAGTTACTTTCGCATTTATAATATTAGTACGGATATCAATTTACAACCCAAACCGCTGGTCTTAGGGAGACATAAAACTTGTAGGGTATGTAGTTTGTGAACAGTAATTATCCACTAAGAAAGGGTTTTTAAAAGTTTGTCCCTTGGGGGCAAATAGGGCTAAAATAGGGGATAGGAGATTCGACATTTATGCGGGTGCAGCCGCGGGCGATAGGTAGTCAAATAACCTAATCCTATGTATCAATGCAGAGATAGTACCTCTAATACGAAACAAAATATGATAATCATAATTTGTAATTATCAATTTATACATTTCACATAATCAACGCGAATCTTTAATTATTTTTTTTTTCAATTTTAACGGAAGAACCAATTGAATGTAAAGTAAGTTAAGCATATACAAATACAACTCATCTCATATCTCATATCTGCTCAGACCGTTTTAAATTGACTGACGGCCGAACGAGCTATTTTTATTGTGATTGTTTAGAACTGTTTTATAAGGCGCTTACATCATGTGAGAGTTATTTCAAATAGAGCGTTATAGCTCGCACACATATCGAGCCATAGTATCGAGTCTTTTCAGGAAGAAGATCGTAACCGCCATTTTTTATTTTTTTATTTATTAATTTTTAAAAATTAAAATAAAACTGTAGAAATAAAATTACAATTACACCACACGTATCATGTTATGTTGCTGTAATAAGTGGATTATAATGTTAGTTGTACAATAAGCAATAGTGTTAATATTTATTTAAGTAAAACATATTGTACCGCTGTTTTTTATCCCGAAATAAAAAAATAAATAAAAAAAAAATGGTTGCCTGTAAAGTCGGTTTTACGGGCGAAGATTTTACGTGACAACGTCTTTTACCGATCATAGTTGAGTGGGAGAGAGACGCAAGGCATTCGGCGGGCCTCTCTCTCGTTCGGTGACTCATCGTAACGTTACCGAGCGTTACACTTTTTCATAAGTGACTCCCAGCCGCAACCTAATTTAAGACGTTGTCACGTCAAAATGGTTGCCTGTAAAGTCGGTTTTACGGGCGAAGATTTTACGTGACAACGTCTTTTACCGATCATAGTTGAGTGGGAGAGAGACGCAAGGCATTCGGCGGGCCTCTCTCTCGTTCGGTGACTCATCGTAACGTTACCGAGCGTTACACTTTTTCATAAGTGACTCCCAGCCGCAACCTAATTTAAGACGTTGTCACGTCAAAAAAAGTCTAGATTTCCTCCCGATTATTTCTTTCACCGAAGTCTGTGATGTCTAACGAATAAACACAAAAAGTACTGGAGGAAAAAATCATTAGAAAGCTACATTATCCCTGAGTAACATATGCTATATAATACCACGCTATGTCCCACGGGAGCGAAGCAGTAACAAAAAACCTAACGTAACGCGGCAGGGTGAAACCGCGTAAAAGAGCTAGGCGTCCATAACTTTAAAAAAATATATGTATGACACACTTAGGTCAATTAGTGCATTTAAAAAAATGTAAGTACCTATTCAAATGTTTTAAATGCCAGCTACAAAACTGCATTGGTAACTCATATATTTTATTTAAAGCTATGGACATTACAAACTGATTATGGTAGGAGGCTCGATTTACGAGTCGAAGTGTAATAAGAAGAGCCGCTATTGATGTACTCTTCCACTCGCGCAGCTGAATGGCTCCGTTTACAATTTACATGCTTGTATGTATAATTTGTGTCGGAAAGAAAAGAAAAGCGTCGGCTGATGCTATGTAAACGAATCTAAAAAATAACCCCTGATATTCTCAGACTGGGCGACCTACGTGTCAACTCAGCTGACGGCCTGGGAGACTCTCCATGAACTGTGGCTGACTCGGTTCCCCGGCCCGCTGCACATCGTGTTTTATGAGGTCCTGGTACGCGATACCCGGCACGCACTGCAAGGAATACTGGATTTCTTGAACTATAATGTTACTGAGGTTAGTTTATTTTGGTCATAAATATCATGTCAATAGTAATAGTAAATAGTTACGTGGTTTGCGAAAAATACTCGGTTGACGCCCGAGGCTGATTATCCCTAACAAGAACAATTAAGTGGAAAATTTTTTTTCTTACTCCTCCGCTGTTCTTTTTTAGGGTTCCGTAGTCAACTAGGAACCCTTATAGTTTCGCCATGTCTGTCTGTCTGTCCGTCCGTCCTCGCTTAATCTCTGTGACCGTTAGCACTAGAAAGCTGAAATTTGGTACCAATATGTTTATCAACCACGCCGACAAAGTGGTAAAATAAAAATTGGAAAAAAATGTTTTATTAGGGTAGCCCCCGTATATGTAAAGAGGGAAGTGATTTTTTTTTAATTTCAATCCTGACGTGTGATATATTGTTGGATAGGTATTTAAAAATGATAAGGTTTACTAAAATCAGTTTTTGATAATGTCAATAATATCGGAAATATTCGCTCCAAAAGGAAAAATTAAAGCGTCCCCCCCTCTAACTTTTGACCCGTAGGTTTGAAAAATATGAAAAAATCTGGAAAGTAGAACTTTATAAGTACTTTCTAGGAAAATTATTTTGAACTTGATAGAAAGAACAGTTTCTGTACAAAAAAGACAAAAAGGTTGTACAAAATAATTTCTGCGTACTTAGTATGTCAACGTAACAAATAGCCTTTTTTTTTAACTTATAAGTGGGAACACTTATTGTGACGGACGGGAAACTACGGAACCCTACATTGAGCGTGACTCGACACGCTCTTGGCCGGTTTTTATTAATATCGTTGCGGAATCTAAGACAGTTGAGTCGTTCCTCTGGGACTCGCAGAGCTTCATTGCTCGGCGCTTTTTTGGTGGATTCCACTGTTGATTTTGGCTTTCAGGAGTAGTAGTGGTTGAGTTGAGTTGTAGTGGTGAACAGTTTGGCGGGACTGTTTCAAAAAAATAACAGTTAAATAAAAAGCGTTTGTTATAAGCATTAAACAAAAACATTGAAAATTCTTGATAAAACTGGCTTATTTACACTTTCAAAATTTGGCTGCCTTAAAAAAAGGGTATAAATCCACTGCTGCTCACAGACTAACAAGCCGTTCTGGGCTCTGGGCATACTTATGTCCAGTAGGCGCTAGATGGTAAGCATCCACATACCATACACAAAGAGCTTATTACACCGTCTATGATTTTTGGCTGTTGTTTTTACCCGACTGCAACAAGGACGGTTATATTTTTAGCGTATGTATGTTTCATTCTTTGGCACATTTAACAGCCTAAACCATCAATTTTAAAGAAAATGAGAAATATAAAAGTAATATATAATTAAAAAATCAAATAACCCAACTGCAATTTCGAAAGTTGGTGGCAACTTCATGAAAAAGAAAAAAAGCCACCAACTTCCGTTTTTTGATTTAATTTTTTTTGTTGTACCATTGCATTTAGACAATCTTTTACTCCAAGAATAATTTTCCATGTACCAGGCGGACATGAACTGCGCGATGGCTAACAAAGAAGGCATCTACAGACGAAAGAAGAAGCACCAGGACTTCGAACCGTTCACAGCAGACATGTACAAGGCGTTGGACCACGTACGAAACAAAGTGCTCGGTATGGTCATGGACTATAAGAAAAAACACCACGAACCGCTGACGGTAGGGTAAGAAAGTTTATATGACTCAGAGGCAGAAACTAGGTACAGAAGATTTATTTGTGATTGTAGTCAGCAATATTTAAATACTTATTTTCTGCTGGAATCATTGTTAAAACAGAAATATCTGTTTATGCAAGCCAAACCATAATACTGAAATCTGAGAAATATTGTCTAGGTTTTATTATAATTATTATTTGTTTGATGAAAACAAATCCAAAAAAAAATATTATTCAGGCATATATGACATTTAAAAATATCACCATTAACTGGACAAGCCCGTCGGTATTGCTTGTTGAAAATACGGCCTAAACACATAGAATCTAGAAACAAAACTATTTTGTATTTTGACTACACTAAATCAGTTTTTTGGCTACATAATACTTTTGCCCCTACTAAAGTTTATTCCTGAAACATCGATTGTAATTAAATCTTCTGTATCATAACAAAATGTGTGTAAAAGTTAATATCACAACTTTAAACAGTATTTTTATAATATAGACTAGATCTACGTAGATGAGGTGTGATGTAAAGACAAAATAATAAGACATTTACTTATATTGTGTTGTCCCTTACCGTAACTGGATCTATAAAATCCCTAAAAACGGCTCAAACTTTAATAAATATTTTCTAGTTATTTGTGTAATAATTAATTAATAAGAGTCAAGCCAATATAGTTTTAACAAGACGTACAAATGTATTGTCTTTGTGTTGTGATGTGATTGGATATTTTTATCGAGTTTATGATGTGAAAAATGATCTATAAAAATAATTCTGAATGTATTGCATGTGTCACACTATACAACATACTAAAAGAAATGCCCAGTTATCAGATAGTTATCGATAAATAACATCTTACTTTATCGATGTTTAAGATATCGTATATCACCGCACTATATGGTACTACATCATATGTATATGCTCTCATATTCTACGTATACCTACGAATTTACTAAACATACATATATAGATATAAATTACATTGTGTGGTAAGTGTACTTAAAATATATTTGAGTATCGGGCATACATAACAGAAGATATTAATTATTTCATACAAACAGTATGTTTTACACCACTTCAATAAATGGATGGTCATTATCAAGTCACATACAAATACTACAGGACTATACAAAGCATAATGATATAAAGAAAAATATACTGCATTAACTCTATCTGAGACTCTATTTAAACATTTGCTAAGAGCTTTATTCTGTTACCTTTATCACTAATTTATTTTAACTTTATTTATTATACGGGTTTTACATACCTCTTTTATACTATCACAAAACTTTAATCTTTGTGTTCAATAATACCAAAGAAATCATTTATTTATGCTTTAGTCTGTAACCTATTTATTGTAGTATCTACAATTTTAATAGCTTTATTATCTAGATAGGTACTAATTTGTTCCTAATTTAAGGCCTAACGTTATATTTTTTTTTATTAGTATAATTTAGTTTGCTAGTCGAACTTTAGTCAAGTCTTGTACTTATATAATTATTGTGTTTTCAAATAGAAAAACTACTAGGATTGCATAAAACACAAAAAAGCCTCACAGGCACCTAGAGCTATTTTTAGAAAAGTCAACGAAATTCACATTTAAAGTTCAAAAGAAGCCTAACTTTAATAACGCACTTGGTCAAAATATGCACTGCATAAGTTTATTAGGTCCTAGTACTTACTAAGCGATCAAGCTAATTTTTGTGATTGTTGTTAAAAGATTGACAAATTATTGCATAATAATGTATGTCAATAGATCTGTTTAGTTTTTAGGCATAACTTTTAATAGATATCATTTGTTAAAAATAATACCATGTGTTTTAGATGGCAATATTATTTAAATTTAAATCTATTTATAATTTGCAATAATATTTTATAATTTTGTTAGAAATGTGAGTGTTTCTTATAATACTTATAATTGATTCGATTCGATCATTGTTGATATAATAATTAATTTTACTAGTTTTTTATCCATTCAAAATGCATGGTGTCTATTAATAAATCATAAATAAAATTTGTTTATTGTTACAGAGCATAATAACAGTTCTCGTTATTATATCATTAATTTTATATTGTTATACAGTATTGTATAAAGCATTTATTATTCAATTTTTTTAGCATTTATAATATCTACAAAACATCATTCCCAGTTAAGTTTGTCATTCCAGTTCTTACCCCGAGATAAATTTACATTATTCAGCAGTCTTCTGCTTAGTAATGTAAATTTATATGTATAAAATATATAAGAATTTTGGCGTGAATCGGTACGAAATTTCAAAAGTATTGTTACGAGCTGGGGTTCGGGATAAATTAAAATAACAGTTTTACACAAAAAAAACACGATAACTTTATTTAAAAATTCACAAACGCAAAAACACTTCACTAACACAAACTAACACAACACAAAACACACTTCGTATCGCAGTCGTAGTTCCGCTTCGTGGCGATGTTCACCGTTTCGTTTCCAAAACTGAACTGAGTCCCGTGCCGACAAGTCCGCTATTTATATCTCCGGTCACATTTTCTAGAAAGTTCGACAACCCGAGGTACCCAGGTGCATTCGAGAACATTCCAGTAACATCGCGAATGATCGACGATGATCTGGAAGTTTCTCGAATGACCCCTCGGAACTCCATCGAACGTTCTAGAACGTCGTGGAACTTTCTCGAATTTTCTAGTAAATGTGCCCGGAACAATCGACACTTACGTCACCTATACCTACCTACGTAACACTGCCCCCTCCTAAGACATGCTCGTCCCGAGCATCATTATTCCCGTAGTATCGTGCCAGCCGATCTACGTGAACAATTTTAGGCGCAGTTCTCGTACTCTTCCGTATCCGGTAGGTGACGTCGTTGATCTTGGTCACTACTCGGTATGGTCCATCCCATTTTGCCTGTAGTTTAGGCGACTTCCGTTTGCTACGCACTGGGTTATGCAACCACACCAGAGAACCTTCATCAAATCCGCTCTTCCGGTCATAGCGAGTTTCCGTCCTCTCAGGCATCTGCAGACCTGACTGTGTGGCATGCTGTGGGGTTTCCTTCCGCTCGTCACTCAGGTCTGTTCTTAACATCCTGACAGGAACTGCTTCCCCAGCTTCTTGCCTATGACGGGCGTGTTCACGAGCTGCAGCTCCTTCAACGTGTGCCCGTACACCTCCTGTTCCACCAAGCTGCTGTTGTCGAGCCACTTGATCGCATTGTTGCATTCTCTCCTCGTTGTCCTCTTGTCTACGGCATCGTCCAGCACTAGCTTCACACTGAACACATACGCTTCCAGCCAGTTCCTCGCCCAGATCCGCTGCCTCTACTTCTGGTCTTCGTCTTTGTACCTCTCCACCACGGCGCGCAATCTCTCGCACTCTGCCTGCGACAGGCGTCTCTTGTCGTTCTTGCTTCTTGGCGGTGAAATTAACTGCCCTCCTTCTCCAGGACAGGTCTTTGTTGGCATCACGTCGCTTAGGGCAACTCGATCTAATGTGACCCTTCTCTCCACAATTGTAACACGTGGGACTGTACCTCAAACGGTCACGCACAGGTGATGCCGCAACCTCGCTAACACGGTGGGCACGATGATCATGCCTTACTGCCTCTACTTCCAAGGCATGGGCCAAGGCACTTCTCAACGTCTCATGGTGCCCAAGTCTCACAGCAACCTTGACTTCAAAATTCCGTATGCCATCGACGAACGCTTGCACCAAATTTACGTTGATGAGCTCAGGCGCAGACCGATATGCCTTTCGAACCAGTATCTCCACCTCCAGAGCCCACTGCTGCAGGTTTTCTCCGCTGCGCTGCACGCGATCCTTCAACTGGGCACGAAAGACGTGCTCCAGGTGAGCGTCCCCGTATCGAGACTCTAGGGCTTCAACCAACTGCTCGTAAGTCGCATTGTTGCCAAGAGTCTCTAACACCGTTAAAGCCTGGTCACGAAGACCCAAGGTGAGTGCGGTCATTGCCTGCGCATCTGTCCACCCATTCGCTTTCTTGACAGCTTCAAATTGGAGCTTGTACGCGGACCAGGAAGATGTTCCGTCGAAGGGTGGCGCTTTAAATCCACGTACCGATGCTGTAGCAACGACAGGAGCTGGAATCTCGCCTCCAGACTTAAGACATCCCAACGCTTTTTGGATGTCAGCGATCTTGGTTTCGGCCTCGAAGATGCGGTTTTCGTGAAGCTCCACCTTTTCCTTCACGGCTCCAATATCTTTGCCAAACGTTGCGTGCAAGTCCTTGATGAGGAGGATCTGTTCCTCCTGTCGGCGAGTCTGTTCTTCCTTGTCGCGCTGTAGCTGCTCTTCCAAACGGCGGGCCTGTTCTTCTTGTCGGCGGGCCTGTTCTTCTTGTCGGCGGGCCTGTTCTTCTTGACGGCGGGCCTGTTCTTGCATCATTGCCATCAGGGCAGAAAAGTCCATCGTCACTGGTGCTGCAGAAACACCAGATATCTGAGCTGACGCTGGCTCCGTCGTCGGTTGATCACCACCCGATGTCTGCAACGAAGAACCTTCAAAACGCCTCTGGTCCACGTCCTGCTGGCGTTGGCTCCTAGTACGAATTCCTTCCGTGTCGTCCTTTGGTAAAACCGGCATGATTTATCCCTCACTTCTGACACCAATTTGTTACGAGCTGGGGTTCGGGATAAATTAAAATAACAGTTTTACACGAAAAAAACACGATAACTTTATTTAAAAATTCACAAACGCAAAAACACTTCACTAACACAAACTAACACAACACAAAACACACTTCGTATCGCAGTCGTAGTTCCGCTTCGTGGCGATGTTCACCGTTTCGTTTCCAAAACTGAACTGAGTCCCGTGCCGACAAGTCCGCTATTTATATCTCCGGTCACATTTTCTAGAAAGTTCGACAACCCGAGGTACCCAGGTGCATTCGAGAACATTCCAGTAACATCGCGAATGATCGACGATGATCTGGAAGTTTCTCGAATGACCCCTCGGAACTCCATCGAACGTTCTAGAACGTCGTGGAACTTTCTCGAATTTTCTAGTAAATGTGCCCGGAACAATCGACACTTACGTCACCTATACCTACCTACGTAACAGTATTAGCTCTAATGTTTCTTTTGTAAAATTTACGTTTTAATGTCCAAAGTATGGCAACATATAAATATACCCTGGGACAACTCACACTTGGCCTGTCGATCTCGAACTAAACAGATCTTGTAACTAAATTACAAAGATTGTCCTGGGTGGAAACCGAATCCACGATCTCCGGCTTAGCAGTCAGGGTCACTAATAACTAGACCAAAAGGTCCGTCAATACCTCCCTTTTAAAGATTCGTTAGACGTTAGACCCGGTATGTTCGCATCTCTATCTTACCATCGTAATTTAACATAGGAGCGACGGTGACAGCAATATTGCTTACCCGAATCATTCTCTAACGTTCGTTTATGTCGGCCTTCTCTTTGACTTTATTTTTATTATTGTAGGAGAATTAAATGTGTCAATGCTATGTGTTACATGGTGGACTAGCCAATTACTGCATTTATTTTGAATGTTGAATAGTTGTAAGCACTGCTGACCGATGGTTATGAATGCTGAGAATAAATGACTTTCTAGTAACATTTTTTGTTTTATTTACTTACTAGCTGCCCCTCGCAGTTCACACACGTTTTTATTAACTGCTCCGCTCGCGTAGGTCCTAGCGTGATGTTAAGCCGCGTAGGCACGTACGAACACGAACAAAGCGAACACAACCATCAAATCGGAACATTTGGTTAGTACGTATGGACGGCATATTCGAATACGAACACAGTTCGAATTGAGTTCGCGCACAACAGTCGTGAACTCTATCTTAATAGCCATAGCGACGCCTTTGGAAGTGGTGGAACAGTTTTGATACGTAACATTTATGCAAGATATTCGAACACCGTCCATACGGAACGTACAAAAGGATCGCCGCAAACATGTTTGTCATACAGTGTTCGATGTTCGTTAGTGGCGCACGTTAGGCACGCACGTGCGAACCAAGTGGTTGCGTATCATGCAACGCAACAAATTTGTTCGTACGTGCGTACGCGGCTTTAATATCCTATAACATTCCTTGATATAAGGGCCGAATGGGCCATTCAACACTAATTTCATTTTTTAAATTGTGAACAGTAGTTCTAGTTCCTAGTATTAGCGCGTTCAACAAAACAAACTCTTCAGCTTTATAATATTACTAGCTTCTGCCCGCGGCTTCGCTCGTGTTAGAAAGAGACAAAAAGTAGCCTATGTTACTCTCCATCCCTTCAACTATCTCCACTTAAAAAATCACGTCAATCCGTCGCTCCGTTTTGCCGTGAAAGAAAGACAAACAGACAGACAGACAGACACACTTTCCCATTTATAATATTAGTATGGATTAAAGTATAGAAATGAAAAACTGGGAAAATGGAAATTCATTTTTGTGTTGGATTAGTCCATTTATAAGGTTAAAGGTTGAACGGCGACGCACGGTGGGCTGAAAATCGGCTTTCATAGACTTAGGGATTTCAATTTGCAAGTGCTTGTTTTTATGCCGGATATCGCTTCTATTAGTCATTACTATGTACAAAAATGACACCCGAGTTAATTCTACCCAAAAACGAAGGAAATATAATTTTTTTACGAAAAATTTGTATGAAGCTAGTATGAAAAATCGAATTATCTCCTAAACGGCATGTTTAACCGTAATATCCTTGGAGATGGTCATAGTGCTAATTATTTATGATTTTTTGGTTGGCGATAGGACGAAAAATTTAATGCCGTTTTTTTTTTAAAAATCGTCAAAATATTTTTATTTATTTTTACATGTAAAACGATCCCTTTTAGTGTCTAAGTTAAAAAGTTCGATATGTTATTAACCCAAATATTAAGAACACACGAAACAAGAAAAATAAAATAAAAAAATTGCTGTTTTTGACACATTTATATTAATTTAAATAAAAAAAGATTTATATTGAAGTAACATTATGAAGTTATATTTTATACAAAATAAGTTAATTTAAGGAATTAATACTAAGCATTCGTAAAATAAAGTAAAATAAATAAAAAAAATAAAACATATCATTAAATATTACAAAAAAAACCCAAACACACTCAAATACAAATTTACAAATATGTACATATATATCTTTTTTACAAATTTTCCTTATCACTCTCGTTGTCAGACTCCAATTCTGAGTCAGCATCCAGATTGGATATATCCAAAAATTCGAACTCAGTTTCCTGAAATTGAATTAAGTCGAGAGTTTCAGCAAAAAAGCTCTGCTTTTTCTTGGCATCTAACTTAGGCCTTTGTGCACTTAGCAAAGGGTCCGAAGAAACAACAAGCATATTTAAAATGTCTTGATTGGAATCCTGCCTGCTTCTTTTCCGCGAATGATGTTCTCGAAACCTCCTAAAATCTTTGTTTCGAGACTCTGAGGCTTCTTCCGAGAGAGTCCCAATCGGCACAATATTATTTTTCTCGATTATGTCAGCCCCATGGATTAGTAACTTATGAACGGTTGACGACATGTAGAACCAGTCGTATAGTAATACGTACTTTTCTGCTGTTTTGCGAGCATAATCTCTAAATTTTATTATATCGATCTGCTCTCCAGATGTAATTGCTTGTAAAATTACAGCAAATCTTTTGATGAGGTCTTCATCCAAACCGGTTATAGCTGCGGTTTTATTAGAAAACTCAAAGAATTTTCTTGCAGTATTCCCGTCATTGGTGGTTCCCGAGCCTTGTTTTACTATATCAATCAACAGATTGAGCTCATTTTTGAATTTATTTTGAATTATTTTCTTTCTTGTCTGTAGCATTTCTTTGTGCTCATCACTTCTCGCTGCCCACCGTTTGAAGTCCAGTTTGTATGCAATGTGTAACAGACATTCCATACAATTTATACGGGCGTGTAGGGATGACAAGCCAAACTCATACAGGTCCGAACACACAATTTTTGATGTTACAGCATCTAAGCGGTTCATTTCTGTAGGCTTTGCTAAGCACAGGTAGCACGATGCATTTGATCTAGCTTCAGAAAGGTAAGTACAGACTTTAGCGTCGATCATCGTCATCATTAGTTGATGAGTCACCCTATTATTATTATTGCACTCTGTGGGGATAAGGGCCTCAATTTCTTCATCCATTTGTTTTTTCAGCCCAAGGACAACTGCTTCACTCTCCTTTACAAAAGTAAACTGAACTGGACGACAATACAAAACTGAGCATGGTTTTGGGTTCGTCCATAAAATGTTGTCTCCATCTGTCAGTTTTAGTGGCACCAAGGAGGTCATGAAAATGCTTGAATCATCTTGCTCACCCTCAATTTTCTGCTTGTATCGGCTTTGGTTAGAAGCACCGTCAAATCCCCACTTGGATATCAGCTTCAACTGCTTGTTATGCTCTTCGTTAGAAAGGCTTTGAAGGATTCTTGTAACCGTGATATCAAGTAAAGCTTGAAGTGTAATTCTAGCCGATGAATCAGTAACTGTCACTGATTGCTTCGGAGGGTAGCAATCAAGCTTAGTTTGTTGCACTTTATAGTAAGATGGATAAATATCTTTAGCACCTTCTCGAATGGCAGCCTCACGCAACGTAATATATTGCCACTTTGAGAGTTTTAGCGAAAGAAGCAATCCAAGCGCCTTTTCTGGCGTAAATATGATTGTTTTCGCTGGTTTCTTAAGCGTTTCATTTAATTTAGCGGCTGCTTCAGGATTTTTCATCATGTATTCGATGACAGAGGCGATATCTCCATGCCCTTCTTCTTTTAAACGTGCTGCAGCTGCATATGCCAATTCACTGGAACCTTCGCCTGTGTGTTCATCAGATCTTCTCTTTTTTTGTTTACTTCCCAGGTCTTCGAATGGTTTACGGGATCTTTTCGTCATTGTTCCAATGGACGTTGATGTCGACGGTTCTGGAGAGACTGAGGGCGCTCTTGGTATCTCATCAACACTTGGTTCTTGATTAACTAAAGTTTGCACAAAACTCGGCCAATCAATATTTGCTCCCAACCAATTCTCGTACTTTCTCCTGAAATTATCAAGGAATCGGTTGGATTTCCCCCACCTTTGTAAAGCGGCTCGCGTAAATCTCCGACAAAATTCTTTGAGAACAACATAATCTTCGTCAGACAGGCAATCGCCTATGCGGGATACAACTGCACTAAACAATACTTCATGATCAAATGAAGTACTCTCACTTCGTAGAAGAACAAACAAGTCTAAATTGGTGATTAAACTTTCCATTTTAAGATTTTATAGTCGCAGATTTAGTGTTAGCAGTTACACAGTTGTAAACAAATTAAATTATAAAACAAAACTTTAGCCCTTTTATTGCAAAACGACAATAATTAGGTAACTACCCTCATTAGTTATCTCCTCATTAGCTAATGAAAATCTATAATTGTCACTAACTATTCTTAGAACTCATAGCACTGCTAATTAACAAATTAGCTTACTTATCAGGAAATGTTAAATATAATCCATTGTCGTGAGATATTGAAAATCATTAAATCACCTATTAAGACTCATTAGAAGACCTAATCAGTGTAGTTACTTAATCACTTCTTTTTGGACTCATTAGAAGACAATTGGTAATTTGGTTGTATGAAAAGTTTTAAAACTCATTTTGTGCTGATAAATATTATTTATTTATTTATTTATTAAACTTCATGTACGAACACAGTACATAGGCGGACTTAATGCCTTAGGCATTTTCTACCAGTCTACCTTAGGGTGATGCAGAGATAAAAACATAGTAGGTGCAAGAAAACAGAAAAGTTACAAGTATAAAATGAATTAAAATAAAATAGTTACTTAAATACATAAATATATACATATATACATACATAAATATTTATATACATACATAAATACTATACATACAAAGTAGAGAGAGATAAAAATAAGTACATGTACTATACATTAAGAGTGAGATGAGTCTGCCAACTCCTTGAGTAAATGTTCTCGAGCTTTTACCTTAAAAGTAAACTGACTAGTGGCCATCCTGATATTCTGAGGAAGCGCATTCCAAAGAAAAACAGCTTGGATAGGAAAAGAAGATTTAAGAAAAAAAAAAAAATAAAAAAAAAAAAATAAAAAAAAAAATATCTAGCTCAAACATAGTTGGCTACGTGTGGGTGTACTATAAACCTCTGCCAACTCCTTCGGAAATATAGGAGTGATGCTATTTTATGTTATGTGTAGTTAAAAGTCCGTGTTCTTCAACATAAACACCAAAAGGAATCGTTTCATACGTAAAAACAAATAAAAATATTTTGACGATTTTTAAAAAAAAAACGGCATTAAATTTTTCGTCCAATTGCCAACCAAAAAATCATAAATAATTAGCACTATGACCATCTCCAAGGATATTACGGTTAAACATGCCGTTTAGGAGATAATTCGATTTTTCATACTAGCTTCATACAAATTTTTCGTAAAAAAATTATATTTCCTTCGTTTTTGGGTAGAATTAACTCGGGTGTCATTTTTGTACATAGTAATGACTAATAGAAGCGATATCCGGCATAAAAACAAGCACTTGCAAATTGAAATCCCTAAGTCTATGAAAGCCGATTTTCAGCCCACCGTGCGACGCTACCGACGTGTACCGGTACAACTATAGGTTAAAACAGGGTAAATAAAAGAATAAATTCATAAAACTAAATATGCTTTATTTCACATCGTGTCAATATTCATTGGTCACAAACGAGTTTTGCACTTCGACAATACTTACACGTTACTCCGAGCTTTTCGTTTACAATATAAAATATATGCAGTTAACAACAATCCCCTCAGTTTACGAATAAATTACAAAATCATTTTTTTATTTATTTATGCGAAGCTGGTATGATGTGCGCGGCCCTTAGCGGCGTGGGTTTTACTTTATAAGAAATATTTTAATTAAGTATAAAAATGTGTTAAGAAAATAACAGCTATGGTAGTAGAATCGTTTGTCTGTTAATATATAAAGATCGCAATACATAATAGACTATACCCGTCAGATTTTCCAGCATAGCATATGTAATTCGGAGCATTTATATTGCAGAACTATGAAGGTTTTCTCGCCACTAAGTTATATACCCTTTATCTAGCGATGGTATGGTCGGTCACAGGCCAGTTCGGTGATCCACAACCATACCACAGTCCACAGAAACAACAAAATGTCTGTGATAATAAGGGTCAATTTCGCGTGGCAGTAATACGACACCCGACATTGATGACAGCTGTTTGGCATAAATATACAGGTATATAAATAAATATACAGGTAAACTTGTCAGGTATACCCTAATGTGTATGGCTATCTTAGTGTTAGCTGAAGTATCTGTATTTCAGTCCCTACCGCCGCTGTTGCTAGTCGGGCCGCGACACAACATCACTCGAAGCAGGTTTACACTAAGTTCACATCACATGGACAGTTTGCTCCTAGTGTATCGACAACAGCTAAACGCACGCGAGGGTTAAAATAATCACCTGTAAAATTTAACTTCTAACAACATGTTATTAAACTCTTAATCATTATACAAAATTATCATCACATTATCACAAATAAAACACAGAACTCTGACGCTCTACTCTACGAAATTATTACGGTGTGAAAATTTAGTACATAATATAAATGTATCAACGTAATTATAAAGCTTAGTATGGATTTTATAAATCAATATGTCCAATATAGACATCTATTCTTATCCATAAGCAAATTCAGTCGAATATTTAATAGTACAAAGAAATGTATTTTATACATTTGAAATTAATGGAAAATGTCGAATATACAAATTAAGTCTTATATAAGGTTACTGATCTCTGGGCGCGGGCTGCAGAGCCTTCCCAAAGCCTGACCAAGTGTGAAACAAAACCTTACTGTACAAAAATAATAATAAAACAAATGAAACACTATAATACAAAATAAAAAGAAAAAAACAAGTTTATACAAAGTGATAGCTACGTGTCTGTATTCACACCAGTTGGGGCCAGTCGACAAACGTCTCGCTCTCTCGACTAACAAAAGAAAAGGAAAAAGGAATCGAAAAAAATACATTTATTGAATTTATTTATAGAGACCGAAAAAAACAGTCGTAGAAAAAAGTTTAAATATTAATCGTAGAAAGTCAGCCTTCGCGTAACAATTCACTATACCATTTCCTAACTACATTACCGCGACCTGCCATCCAACGCCAACAAACCACGAAAGACTAGATCCTCTCCAATATATGCACTCCGCGCAACGTGTAACACGTTACGTCAAACAGTTCGGACTACGGTCGGTCAATGTCGTTAGCACGTTTAACATTTGGACAAAATAATGAAACAATAATGTCATGGTGATATTAATGAAAATAAAGATGACAATCAATTTGAATTCTCATACATAATTCGTAGATAAATAGCGTTTGAAAACGTTTCACAAGCTAGTTATCGAAGCGGCATGACTAGTTTTAAACGTAAAACTGTTTAGACGTAACTAGGTATATAATATTTAACTATTGCTTTGATAATTTGTTAGGAACGCTAATGTGTAGATCGTCCGGGAGGGTAGCGGGGTCGGTCTAAACAGTTTTGGCGCTGCGGGCTCGCTCGGGCGCGTGACGTCACCGCAGCGCGCGACAGCGCCGGCACACGCGCACCGCGCCGCACGCGCCCCACGCGCTCATCTCCGAGCACGAGCCGCAGAAGATGCCGCCGCAGCGTCTGCCACAGGGGAGCTGAGTTAACTGTGATCGTCTAGTTCTAACTGTCGGGCTGCGGGGAGCCGGTCGCCCAGTCCGAGAGCAGTCGTGTTCCCTCAGTGCTCACCTGCAGTGGTGCCGCCGCCGGGCGAGCCAGAAGTGGTTCCTGCAGTACTGGCAGCGCGGCGCGGCACTGTCGGGCAGCCACACGACGCCGCGCGCCTCCTCGCCCACTTCTACTTCTGACGCACTGCCGCTGCTGCTGCCGCTGCCTCGCACCGACCCGCTGCCGCTACTCGTTTTCTGTACCAGGAGGACACGAGTTTAGAGAGGTGTTGAGCTAAGGAATAACAACAAGCGACTTTGTAAGGATAGGGGGAGAAAGAGGATGGAATATCATCGCCTCAGGTTATCGTGGTAAATATACCTATAAGGTTTTATAATACTGACTAGTGACTACAAGGTGGTTGAGGTTAGCTGTACCAGAGCGACATAGGTCGTGAGGAGGGTGGGTAGCGTGTGACAGGGCGTCGTACTTGCGTGGGCGTGGGCGCGTGCGGCGGGGGCGGGGGCGCGGGCGCGGGCGGAGACGATAGGCGCAGCGCCTCGCGCGCCTCGCGCAGCTGCCCGCTCAGCTCTTCTACTACTTTCTGTAACAAACAGATTATATTGGAATGAGGTAGTTCTTCGATTTTTTTATTCCTCAAAAAATAATGTCAAAAAACATTATTTAAAAACGCCAGTTCAAATCGCATTGCAATGTGAGTTTCCAGTGAATTTGATCTTATTTATAAATGAAAGTTTGTAGTATTTTATCAGCAGTATAGTTCATCAAAAAGTACCAGGCTAGCATAAACGCAAAGAGGGTCGCTCACCTTCTGGTAGAGTATGATCTGGTGCAGGCGCGCCTGCAGCGGGTCGAGCGCGGGCGGCAGGCCGTCGAGCGGGTCGGCGCGGGGCGGCGCGGGCGCGGGGGTGGGCGCGCCGCACACGCAGCGCACGCGCGCGCCGCCCAGCGCGCCGCCGCACACGCCGCACCAGCACAGCTCCGCGCTGCCGCCCGACGAGCCCGACGTCTCGATACCGCCTGCGGGGAGACGTTGTTACTTCAAAACAAACTTGAGAAACATGTGAAACAAAATGAGAAAATAGGGGGAACTTATGGATAAGTGAGATATAGATATTTCATTATACTTGGAACTTAACACTACTCGTAGAAGGAGAAAATGGCTTGAGATTACGAAACATGGCAGTTTTAATTTGCCTCATTGAACCACGTAATTCTTAGCTAAGACCAAGCTCTCATAAGATATGAGCAATCTCTTTATAAACAAAGCTGCTACTGTCAATTTTATATCCTCTATTTTATCTCTACCAGGCCATGGCATAAAATGTGACATAACAGCAGTGTTCGGGCATTACTTACTAGTTCCGTGCAGTGATTTGATTTCTTTTTATGTGTTATACGTCAAGAAGGCTGTCATTGTTTTTCTCTTGTTTTTTTTCATCATTTTTCTTTACATTGATTGCGACTATTAAAATTTGTATAAATAAGCATAATTATTGAATTGAAGAGTTTTAATTTATAAATAACGATCCAGGGCATTTCAAAACATGGTCAAGCGAGCCGGATGAATAGAGGAAACGCATCGCAAAGGAAAAGTGATCAGCGACCATTTTATTGTCCGTTATTCATTCAAAATTATATTTTTTTTCATTTTTGGGTTTCATGCACTAATACCATTGTCATTTCTTAATTCCTAGCATACAATTTCAAGTAAATTAAATACATTTCAGGCAAAACTAGCACCAGTTTCTCAGGCCTTCAATATGACGGAATCAGAGGAGAAGGTATTGGTTAGGAAACGGGCCAGTTTCAAAGGCCGTCTAACTGCTTTTGCCAAGTATTTAGGCGGGCTCGAGGAAACCTTGAGCTCGCAGCAGATTACTGAGTTGCAGCTAAGGATCGGTAAGTTCGAACATTTGTACGATCAGTATGACGAGGTGCAGTTGCGGATAGAGTGCCTACACGAAGATGTGAGTCTGCAGAGTGATGAGAGGAGTAGCTTTGAGTCCCTTTATTACAAAAAGTTTTAAAGTGAGCAAAAATGAAATCTTTGAAAGTGTGCGTAGTTCTCGGAATCACCAGTCACTTAAGTTACCAACAATTTCTTTGCCTAAATTTAATGGTGCTTATGAGAATTGGCTTGAGTTTCACGACACTTATACTAGTCTTATACACTCGAACGATGACATTCCAGACATTAGTAAGTTTCACTATCTTAGGGCCTCTTTAGAGGGATCTGCGGCTTTAGTTATCCAGTCGATAGAATTTTCTGCATCTAATTATGCTATTGCATGGAAAATATTATGCGAAAGGTTCGATAATAAACGAGCTCTTGTGCAAAACCATGCAACAGCTTTAGTAGACATTGATGTCATCAAAACTGAATCTTCGGTTAGTTTGAAGCGTTTGATTGATCAAATTAATAAGAACCTGCGAGCATTAAACACGTTAGGTGAACCGACTCAACACTGGGATACACTTATTTTACTTATTACTCGCAAGCTTGATCAGAAAACGTTTCGTACGTGGGAAGAATTCAGATGTAACTTTGATAAAAATCGTCAAATATTAATGTCGGATTTTATAGATTTCATTAGAAATAGAGCAGACTTACTGGAGACACTAGAATCATCTCGTAACACAAATGTCAGCAAGAACTTCATTCAGAATAAACCTCAAATTAAAACAATGGTTTCAGTTCCTAGTGCACAGTCGCAATCAACTTTTCATGGTAAAGTAGACACGTCATCTGTAAAGTCGTGTCCAAAATGTCACGGTGAACATAATTTAGATAATTGTTCCCAGTTCCTTGGTATCAGCAATGAACAAAGATTAGAATTGATTCCACAATTTAAAGTATGTTACAATTGCTTCCGTTCAGGTCATTATGCGAACCGTTGCAAAAGGCAAGGTTGTAAAATCTGTAAAAGGAAACATAATACCTTAATTCATATAGCGGATTTTAAGAAAGTAACTACTAGTGAATCAAGTCATTCAGCTGACAGTAATCATGATTCAACAATCTCGACTCAAGTTCAGGCGCCAACGAATGTAACGTTGACCTCATACTGTGTGGATTCGCCCTTAGAACCAAAGCGGGATGTTATACTGTCAACTGCTTTAGTTAATATTATTGATAACCAAGAACACGAACATATTGTTCGGGTATTATTAGACTGTGGTAGTTCATCGTGCATTATTACTGAAAGGTTATGTAAATTATTAAATTTACCTTTTCTGAATATTGATAAACCAGTATTTGGTATTAATAAAGCAATAACGCACACAACTAAAATGTGTCGTTTATTAATTAATTCATTAAATGAAAATTATTCCAAACACATTCTATGCTACGTATTGCCCTCAATTACGGATAAAATCCCCTGTCGGTCGATTAATATATCACAGCTTCACATACCTGATAATGTTGTGCTGGCTGATCCTCATTTTTACAGACCGGCTGAGGTGGATATGGTAATCGGTAGTGATGTGTTTTGGGACCTGTTAGGGTCAGGTAAAATTATGTTAGGAGTTAATAACCCGATACTATGGGAAACTAGACTAGGTTGGATAGTTTCCGGTCCTATAAATAGTGGCCATGTATCGCCTCCTATTAAGTGTAACTTTACGAAAGTTGATTCCCTTTGTCACGATTCATGTTATGATGACATTCAAAACGTATTAACTCGTTTTTGGCAACTCGAAGAAGTCGGCCTTAAGTCATCATACACTGAAGAGGAACGAATGTGCGAGGAACACTTCGTAAAGAACACGTCACGTCTCCAAGACGGTCGATTCTGTGTCAGAATTCCCATAAAACAATCAGCTGAAGTGTTGGGGAGCTCAATAGAAAGAGCTAAACACTGTCTGATTGCGTTGGAGCGGAGATTTAAAATTCAACCTGTTTTCAAAAACAGATATATTGATTTCTTGAAAGAATACGAGCTATTGACTCACATGCCTAAGTGTAAACCTGATACGCCTTCCACGTTATACTTTATACCTCATCATGGTGCTAAGAAGGCTGCTCCATGCGTGGATTTAGATATCGGTGAAGCCGCTCACAGTAAGATGTTAGGTGTCGACTGGCAAACAGATGGTAACGAACTCTGTTATTCGATTGATTTATCTGTACCTAAAGTCTTAACAAAGCGAGTTTTATTATCAACCTTTGATCCAATGGGTCTTGTTTCACCGTCTGTTGTTTCACTTAAAATTTTATTGCAGCACTTGTGGTTACAAAAGTTATCATGGGACGAACAGTTATCTGATGACATTAAAAAGACTTGGTGGGATTTTGTAACAAATTTGCCACTATTAAATAAGCTGCGCATTCCGCGTCTTGTTACTTGTGACTGTCCTGTTGATATGGAAATCCATATCTTTTCTGACGTATTTCATATTTCACGCGGTATCAATTGTAGTGAGATTCAGGATCTCACTATGTGGTGGTCCGGGCCTTCATTTTTAAAACTTGATTCTTCATTATGGCCTGCTAATCCATCAATTATCAAGTCGCTTCCTGAAACTCGATTAGAAGTCTCATTACATACTTCATTTACGACTTCTGAAAAGTTTATTGATTTTAGCCGGTTCTCAAATATATTGAGACTTAATCGCACGGTTGCTTATGTGTTACGATTTGTTCAAGTTTGTCGTAAACAACCATTACTGACTGACCATCATGAACTACACAACGCATTATATCTTATAATTAAGTTTTCACAAGTAGGATCATTTACGGAGTATACACTTTTATTACAAAAACAAACATTGCCTTCTATAAGTCAATTAAATAAATTAAATGTTTTTGTTGATAAAAATAATATAATGCGTGTTGGCGGTCGCTTAGCTAATTCTGAATTTTCATATGATAAAAAAAATCCTATTATTCTACAGTCCACTCATATTTTTACTAAACTTTTATTTACCTTTGAGCACAGAAGATTAATGCACGCAGGGCCACAACTACTATTGGCTTCCATGAGAGAGAAATACTGGCCTATTGGTGGGCGCAATTTAGCTAAACTTACTTACCGTCAATGTGTGAAATGTAATCACCTGAAAGGTAATACTATCAGCCCGTTAATGGGAAACTTACCTCAACATCGGGTTCAGCCTGGAGGTCATCCCTTCGAGTGTGTAGGAATAGACTATGCCGGACCAATCTCATCGGCAACACGCCAAGGTCGTGGTTGTAAAATTGTCAAAGTCTATATTGCTATTTTTGTATGCTTCACACACAACTAAGGCCATACACATTGAATTTGTAGGTAATTTGACCAGTAGAAGTTTCCTCTCAGCGCTGCGTAAATTCATGTCTCGTCGAGGCAAACCTCTGCACATATACTCCGACAACGGCACTTCGTTTGTGGGAGCCTATAACGAACTCGGTTAATTTTTAAAACTTATCTGCAAATCGTTACCTGAACGTTTGGCCAATGAAAATATTAGTTTTCATTTTATACCTCCTCACTCGCCTCATTTTGGGGGCTTATGGGAAGCTGGTGTTAAATCAGTCAAATTCCATTTGAATCGTGTATTAGGTAATTGCAATTTAGTATATGAGGAGCTGATCACTGTCCTGACGCAGATAGAAGCAATCCTTAATTCGCGGCCACTTACTCCAATGTCTTCGGATCCGAACGACCTGCAGCCACTGACGCCTGGACATTTTCTTATTGGGAAACCACTGACTTCACTCCCAACAGAAAACTATCAACAGTACCCTATGAATCATTTGACTCGGTATCAAAGATTGGAACATCTCCGGCAGCATTTTTGGACCAGGTGGTCTAAAGAGTACATCAGCGAACTACAACAGAGAGTGAAATGGCGTTCTAATGCCTCAATGCTTAATCAAGATGCTCTAGTTGTAATAAAAGAGGACCACCTTCCACCATTGAAATGGAGACTCGGTCGCACCGTGGCACTTCATCCCGGCGCAGATGGCATCAACCGAGTGGCTGATGTGAAGACAGCCAACGGTATCATCCGAAGGAGCTTCAGCAGGATTTGCCCGCTGTTTGACACTGCAGCTGGTTGAAAGGCTGGCTTTCAACGCCCGGGGGCATGTTCGGGCATTACTTACTAGTTCCGTGCAGTGATTTGATTTCTTTTTATGTGTTATACGTCAAGAAGGCTGTCATTGTTTTTCTCTTGTTTTTGACGTGACAACGTCTTAAATTAGGTTGCGGCTGGGAGTCACTTATGAAAAAGTGTAACGCTCGGTAACGTTACGATGAGTCACCGAACGAGAGAGAGGCCCGCCGAATGCCTTGCGTCTCTCTCCCACTCAACTATGATCGGTAAAAGACGTTGTCACGTAAAATCTTCGCCCGTAAAACCGACTTTACAGGCAACCATTTTTTTTTTTTCATCATTTTTCTTTACATTGATTGCGACTATTAAAATTTGTATAAATAAGCATAATTATTGAATTGAAGAGTTTTAATTTATAAATAACGATCCAGGGCATTTCAAAACAGCAGTTCATTCAATGTATTCTGTTCACATCGCGGTCTCGACATATAGTACCAGGCTGACATGAGATACGAAGAGATTGTCCTAACTGACCGCGATAGGCGGCAAAACTTAATGGAACGCTGAATGAACCAAAGTAACGTAACGCATCGCCCGTCGGTTAAGTACCAGGCTGTCATGATTTACAAGGAGATACTCACTGGTAGTGCTAGCTCTCCGCGAACAGTGACAGCACGCAATACGTCGCGGTGACGTGGGACACAGTGTGAGCTGGCTCGCAACGCGCGTGCGCGTGTGTGTGTGAGCCGTCCGCCGCGGCTGTGTGTGTGCCTCGCCTTCGCTCTCCGAACTTATACTGCTTGATGTTGCTCCTCCTAAATAAGGAAAGACATTAAATAAGTACCATATAACAGCATGCTAAAAAGGTTATGGTTATTTGCATATTTCACGAAAAAAAGTAACTACTTTAAGGGAACTTAATAAACACTGTGTAAAGTTATGTCATGAATAAAACCTGAATAACCATACATTTTTTGATGTATAAACCTGTCATAACTTTATTAGATTACTAGCTTCTGCCCGCGGCTTCGCTCGCGTTAGAAAGAGACAAAAAGTAGCCTATGTTACTCTCCATCCCTTCAACTATCTCCACTTAAAAAATCACGTCAATCCGTCGCTCCGTTTTGCCGTGAAAGAAAGACAAACAGACAGACAGACAGACAGACAGACCGACAGACAGACAGACAGACACACTTTCCCATTTATAATATTAGTATGGATTAGTAAGACGCTATGAAAACAAAGTCTTACCATTCAGATCAACTTCAAGAAACTTAGTAGTTACATCGTCGATTCCGTTCAAAGTCCCGTTAGTGGTGACGCCATTTTCTCTCGTGTGGTTGTTGTCGGTCAGCACATTGTGGTTGGTCCTGTCCTCCGTGGTGTGGTTGTCGAGGGGTGAGGAGTCGTGGGAGGTGTTCCTAGAGGCTGGTGGTTCAGCTCGACCCTCGTTGATCTCGAAGCCGGTGGACGATTGGTTGCTGGACTCTGATATAGAGCGCCAGGTTATGCTGATGTTGCGGGTCCGAGCTGATTCTCTTGCGGCCTGGAACAAGAAATGGAAGAATTAGGATTTGTTTTCTTTTATTATTTTCAAAGATACATAACTGTAATTGGGTAGTTTCCACCATTAACCAATAAATGTTAGACACAATTCCTATAAAACCTCTATTAATTTCAGCCTAATAAATTCGGTTCATTTTCAATTTGCTATAAAATTTGATTTTTAATTGTTTTGAAATCAATAAATAGATAGTCAACTGAGTTGTTATTTTAGTGACGTCATAAGTCGCCATTGCCATACAAAATCTATTGGAGAATTGCGTTTTGACAGCTCATAAAAAGTACGTCAATTGATAATGGTGGAAACTACCGTATTGTGAGTACCTATACTGAAAATCTGGCTTTTTCACGAAACTGATTCCAAAAAAGGTTTAGTATACTAGAAATCTGACACGGTGGCTAAACATGGAACTACTGAAATTAGAGGGCTAAAGAGCTTGTAAAAGTACCAGGCTAGCATAACCAACCAGAAGTATCGCTCACCTCAGCCATCCCAATAACATCGGTATAAGTATCACAGACGAACACTGGCGGTTCTTCAGGCGTGTCCACATCGGGGGAGGCCACGTTGGCCACGCCGGCCACACCATGGGCCACGGCGCCGTTGACCACTGACACGGTCAGGTCGTCAGTGTGGTCGATGACCTGGTCAGGGATCAACGTGTCGGTGAGGACTGCGCCCCCTAGTTCCCGTTCTAGTGAAGAGGAGCCGCTTGCAAGGTCTCTGGGTAGGCGGGTGCTGTTCTCGAAGTGGTCGGGGTGTAGGCCGTCGACCTGGGAAAGAACAGACGATAAGTTTAAGGATTCTAGTGTAACAGAAGCGGATTTTTGAAGTTAATTACGTAAAGAAGTAAAAATAATAAAAAATTTAAATAAGTAATCCAATAATTTTCAAGATAAGACAAAACTTCTTGAATAAAAAACACAATTTTAGCTCGAAATTTTACTTCTGCGTCTTACAATTTCTCATTTTTTTTTTCTCAAATTATATAGTTTAGTAACCATTGACATTGGAAATAACATACACTTGGATAGTCACGTGACTCTCCACTCCACATATCAAATCAGTTTCTTATGGCGAGATAAATATAGACGTTACTAAGCACTGACTTTGGCTTAGCCATGTTCTGTCTCTATCGTGCACTTGGCGTTTGGCAGTTGTGTAACAGTGACAGGTATAGTGCTAAGCCAAAGTCAGTGTTTAGTATTAGTAACGTCTATATAACTCGCCATTAGACTAGGGTAGTAGGAACTTGGGAGAGGGAATTGTCATGCTCGCTTAAAAGTCGATGGTTGCACGTGCGTGGATCATTCGCTTCCCTTCAAAATGGTTGAGCTAAATGGTGCTGATGTCGTGAACGGGCGCTGTCAGTTGAGATC
Source organism: Athetis lepigone (assembly GCA_033675125.1). Taxonomy (NCBI): domain Eukaryota; kingdom Metazoa; phylum Arthropoda; class Insecta; order Lepidoptera; family Noctuidae; genus Athetis; species Athetis lepigone. The sequence goes on from CM066235.1 coordinate 46,697, forward strand.
GGTCATCTCTTAACTGTCTCTTAACTGCCATGACGTTTTATTATTATTATTTTTGATGTGAAACATCTATAGCCGCACGTAAAACAAATTTCTGGCGTGGCGACGCATGCCGTGGCGACGCGTCGCCACGGCATGCGTCATGGCGTCATGCACAGTCTTGCGTACTGTGTGGCGATGATGTAATGTCGAGCCAAAATCAGTGTTTAGTAACGTCTATATAACTCGCCATTAGACTAGGGTAGCAGGAACCGACCGTATCGCCGCAGTTGTCGGTAGCGAGCGGCAGTACAGGCAGCTCGTCCACACAGCTGTCGGTGAGCGCGGCGCGGCACTCGCGACGGTTCTCACACTCGCTGTTCACCACCATTGATAGTTTCCTGCAAATAACGTTACATGTTGTGTTATTATAGAGATGACATTGATTAAAATAAGGGTACTAGAAAGGAATTGCAGTGAATTCAAAATGCAGTGTTTTGGCTACGGTATATGCCGAAAATTGTATGTGTACCATATACCTATTCACTTTGACAGCTCCCGCATCGAGTGCATGAACAGTTAAAATTAATATGGTACAGGCAACACAAATTAATTAACTTCTCTGATCCCTGAACATGGCCCTTCGAGCCGGCTCATGTTCAGAGCTCAGAGAGGTGCTGTAGTAAGTGGACTGTATTAAGTACAATAAAACAATGAGACTTTTTTATCAGTATTAGAAACAGAAATTAGCATCATTAAATAAAATGTGTAATATAACCATTTACTTATCAAAAAAATTATAGAGATAAAAATTCCATAAAAACGATAAGCAGTTAGGTCTCTTCAGAAATCTTCACACAACCAACAATTTCTTCGAAACAAGTATAGAGTAGTTACTTACATAACATCGGGTGCCAGACTGGGGTCACTACACCTCCTCTGAGCTGTCCTCTTCTCTCCTTCACTCAGCAGGTTATCACATGATCTCGTCTTCGTCATCAGGCCTGGAACCAAACGAGCAATAGATAAGATTTGACTGATATTCACAGAAATAAATTCAAATACACAGGTGTATTTTGGGTGTTTTGACGGGGAAATGAAACAAAAATCTTTAGCAGATAAGGTTCATAATGGTGTATAACTTAAATTTAGCAGGACATATGTTTCGCTTGAATTAACCTGTGAGCTCAAATAGCGCCGATCTGGTCTTTGAGACAGGGTCACGTCAGGCCACTGAAAGAGAGATTCCGAAATGTCGATAGATAAGAGTGGAGGGAGGTCGATGCCCAGAAACGGAACGGAAAGGTAATAAAAAAAATTATATGTGGGCAGAGAATTGAGTAAATGATTCCATACACCATATTATGACATACTTTTTTGACAACGAAAATAAGTCAATTACTTATAAATTCTATCTTAATTTCTAACTACCTCAAATTTTGCAGTTAATTAAACCTACAAAAAAATGTTTTTGCACAAATTTAAAAATGGTTTTTAGGGCTAAAATATTGTGTGTCTGGATTATTTAAAATTGTTACAAAAATATGTGTTTTCCAGAAGTTATATTTTGCCATTTTTCCCAGTCAACTAGTCAATAAAAGCCCCATCTTACCATTATGGTTAGGGGCGGAGTGCAGCGGCGCGGGGAGGTCTCGTTGTTCGGTGCGCGGCTCGTCGCGCGGGCTCTGCGCGCAGAACATTCCACTCCACACGCACATTGTACGCACCGAGTACTCCGGCCAGATCGCCTGCTGAACGAGTATTGAAAGGTTAGTTTTAAGTACAAGTAAGTTGTGCTTCACAGGAGTGAAAAATAGAACGTACTGATGGCTATACAAAAAAAGTTAGTCCTACGAAACTAAGTGCTCTTTTAATTTATGCGTTTCGAGCTGCCGCGCCGCGCGATTTTTATGAAAACAAACGAACGAACGTGCGCCGTACCGCAAATGTTCCGCTACGGCGCTGCAGCCATACGGCAAGAAACGCATAAATTGAAAATGCTCTAAGGATCTATTGAAGAGGTCCGATAAATCAAATAGTTTCGACGTGGGTTGAAGCCCTAATTTAAAAAAATGAGGAGTGGCTTTGGAGTGGCTTATGTTCTGTGGTGTGTGGTGGAGTGTGATCCTGACAACCGTCTTGCTACCTCTTATCCTACTTCATGGTATTCATCACACATATCGTTTATCCTTTCCCTCTCCTTCCGGCCTTCACGTTAGTTTTAAATCTAAGTGGTACTTGGCAGGGCTGTCCTAATTAAAAGGGGCTCGATTTAAATTTAGACATTCTATATAGACAGGGGGTCCCTCTTCTACGATTTTGTACTGGTCCTCTTAATGACCTAGCTACGCCACTGGATTACGACGGCTTATTTGTCAACCATCTCTAATAACATCTATAAATACTTTAATGAATAGACAAAAGTGACCAAATACCGACAGTTATTTTAGGAACAACTGTGTTTTATTATTCAACGTAATGATAGACTTACTTCTTGACAATTCAAGTGCTAGTAAATAGTTTATTTGGATAAATGATTTTGAATTTCTTTTTTAAGATTAAACTTTGTATAAATGTATATTGAAATAATCGAGTTTATTACTTGATAGTATTGAAGTAATATTTTAAAGATATTTGTTTGATTCTAACCATCTCAAACATGGATTTACTACATGTAAAGTCGAAATTATATATAGTCTTAAACTGTCGAAGATTTCTAAAGCAGCTGTTCTTCGCAATTCATGAGAGTTGCGCGTAATATACAGTCGCGGTCTGAAAGTGGTTACCACCATAAGGATCACAATTGCATGCACACATTAAGGCCACAAGTTCTAAATGTCTATTTCATGATAATTTGATTGATCATAGATTATTTTTTTCTAATGATATGACAATCAATCGCTTTAGGTGATGGACTGACTACTAAAAAGGTTTGATATACAGAAAACCTACTTTGAAAATCATTTTTTTGTTAATAAGAATATGAAGAAATAATAAATAAAAGTTTAAAAAAATCTTTATTCAATACTAGCTTCTGCCCGCGGCTTGGCTCGCGTTAGAAAGAGACAAAAAGTAGCCTATGTTACTCTCCATCCCTTCAACTATCTCCACTCAAAAAATCACGTCAATTCATCGCTCCGTTTTGCCGTGAAAGAAAGACAAACAGACAGACAGACAGACAGACACACTTTCCCATTTATAATATTAGTATGGATCTGGTATAACACCACTCCGCAGCTATGACTAATTTAGTTTTTTGAATAAGAATATGAAGAAAAAAAGCACTGAATAAAATCTTTGGTAAATACTATCTGACTCCCGCGGTTTTACCCGCGTAGTTCTCGTTCCCTTGGAATTAAATAAAAGACTTTCCTATGCCCTTGCTCAGGCTATAGACTAACTCTGTACCAAATTTAATTTAAATCGTTTCGGTAGTTTTGGCGCGAAAGCGAGACAGACAGACAGTTACTTTCGCAATTATAATAGTAGTATGAACTAGTACGGATCCACAGCTACGACCAATTTAGTTTTTTTAAATAAGAATTTAAGGAAATAATAAATCAAATCTTAAAAAATCTTTATTCAATATCAAGTATAACATTACTCCGCAGTTACGACCAGTGCATAGATGCAACAAGACACGCGCATAGATCAGTATTTCTGGTATCATTTTCTGGTATCGCTCGAGCACAGCGTGATCTATCTCGTAGTAGGCATTATCACTTCTTCCTGAATCATTTCCATGATCTATTATTTGGTCTTCTTCGCCGTGACATCTTATTCAAACCTCACAGTAAATCACAATAGTTATAATGAATTTCGTGATAAGGCACTAATGATATAAAACTATGTCCATGTTCAAAGATTGTCCCTTGCTCCAGGGTTAAACTTGCCATTTTATTTCGATATGAAAAAAAATATTTCGTAAAATTTTACTCTTGTCTAAACGACGTTCAAACAATATTTTTTGACAAATGTCAATTCAACAAATTAAGAAAAGAGTTTCAAAGCACTTACTTTGGCACTATACCTGTCACTGTTACACAACTGCCAAACGTCAAGTGCACGATAGAGACGAAACATGGCTAAGCCGACGCCGTTGCTTAGTAACGTCTTTGTTATTCTCGTTGTCTCATTTTGCATAATAACTTCTAAAAGGTAACAAGTCACATGATATGGCATTTTAGATTTTAATGAAAAAAGTGTGATATATAATGTACTTTCAAAATTGGTAAACCTTTTCAGACCGCGACTTTACAACAATATGTAAATACTTCGAACTATGTATTGCAGTCATATGTCGATTTTTAGTTTGCATGCCAACTTTCTCTCTTTATTTGGCAGCGCGCGCTGTGCGTGACGGAATGCGAGAATCAGCACACTTTTTATTTAGTTAATACGTAACTTCCGAAGCAAGTCTACACATTTTAGGCTGTTATTGAGAAATGCCGTAAATCTATACCTGCACTTTGAATATTAAAGTAATTGTCTATCTATTGGACTTTTACGGCTAAACTATTGAACAGATGATACATAGAAGTCATAAGCTACATATAATGTTTTTTTTTATGTTTTTGTTTTTTCAGTGCCTTGAGAATGAAGACTGTCAAGTGCAACTGCGACAATCGTCATTCACATAGACGGAGTCGCGAGAAGAAGCTGTATTATATGAACTTAAGTTTGAAACTAGACTGCTAGAAAAATGTGACAGGCGGTTCAAGTGTTCTACCTTTTCAATGAGTCATTATAGCGCCAAGGCCGCAGAAGGTTTAATTCTTCCCACTCTCAATAAAAGAGTTATAGCAAGGGAGAGGGGGCGATGAACTTTATTTAATAGCTACGTCTTCTACCTTCATCATTTTTTATTTCATAATGCGTCTAAGCTGTCGAGACGGCTACGGACACTTCACCGGACCATACGCAGAAATAATTTTGGGGAGGCTGCTTAAAGCAGTGCTGATGTCCTGGTACTTGTTCCAGCTGGTGCGGCTCATACAGATGGTTCCTATAGGCGGTCTGTGTTGCATACAACACCCTTCAGAAACAGTTTTGAAGGGAGCGAGTAACACGGTAAGGGAACTTTAAACCTCTAAAGCGATGCTACACTCCTGGTACCAACCTGTTCCAGCTGATGCGGCTCGTACAGATGGTTCCTGTAGGCCGGCGAGCGCAGCAGATGCCAGACGGCGGGCGCGACGTCGGGCGCGCGGCACTCGGCGCGCTCGCGGCTCGTGTTGCACAGGAACGTACCGAACATGCACGAGTGCACGTGCGTGCCCAGCTTTATCTGCACATGCACATGTCACGCTTACTACTTAGAGCTCCATCTAGAACATGTCACAGGAGCTTAGAACTTAGTACTACCGATGGGATTATGTGTTTAGTGTTTGGATAGCTTTTTTTGGGGATAATGCAACTCCTGAAAGCCAGAACCAACAATGGAGTCCACCAGAAATTGTGTATCCTTTTTCAATAGCAGATAAAAACCTTGGCTGATAAGACGGATTACTGAATAGACGGCACACAATTGATTAAAGTAAATTTTTTTTTTTTTTAAATTAAAGACCCAATTTATAAAGTCTGAATGCGAAAAGACAACCAACATGTTCAAGAAAATTATTACTTTAAAAATATAATCTGATGGACTTGACTTTAATTTTAAGTTTTACACCAAATTAATTAAGATTCTGTATAAGCAAGCCTATTTAATGAATATTCACACTCCTTACCAAATAAGCCTCATTGAACTCGAAGCTGCAAGGGAACTGGAGCATCATCTGGTGGACGACGTCAAGCCATTGGAGGAAGATGGGGGACCGCTCGTTGGGATCCTCGGGGCCGAACTGATGCCCGCATCGGTCGGCAAACTTGTGCCCGAAGTCCAGCCATTCACGCTCGATTAGTATGCGGAAGCCCTGAGGAAGAAAAACTATGTGTCAAAATATTCGGAACCTCCGTCATTGCTCTGTTTGCCTGGTACATTTTTTTTATAGTATTCTATTTTTTATCCTAAGTGGGGGTCAAAGTATAATCTTCGTTATCGATGTGGTGAAACTACTACGAAATTTCGCAGTCCTAGTACTCTGCTGAAGAAGACACATTTAAATTTTATTGTAATTAATAGGCTTTCTATTATAACATCAGAGTCAACATCCATCCATCCATCCATATTAGAGTAACTGGATCTTTGTTTTTAACAAGTTTTACGTGCGATATAAAAGAACATTATCATTGATAGATGATAAGTGCCATGAGAATGATTTTTGCTAAGGGCGTTGTAAACTTCCTTGAAATTATGCATGCCTAGAAGAAAACACACCACTAGAGTTTTGTAACTAGAAAGTTGCGCTGGTTACTATCAAACAAGATATTTAAATACTATCAAATTATGATGCCCTAGTACTCTGCTTCTGTTGTTCCCTGTGAGTTATAGCATAACAGTTGACAGGACAACAAGGAATATGAAAACCGACCTTAAAAATGTGAAGAAATACTCGAGCTGTAGAAAACTTACCTCCAAAGTCCTATAATACGGGTCCAATATCAGCTGCGCGGCAGCCACGATCTGCGGTGTCCGGTCCCAGCCATCCGAGCAGTGTACTAACACCGGCCGGCCCGCCGCCGCCGCGCGCGCCACCACGCACGCCGCGCGCACCACGCCCGACACGTACTGCAGCCATAGCGTGCGCTCCAAGTTGCTGTGCCAACTGGGGGAACAGGGAAATGAGGAGGTCAGATTTGGTAGTTTTAGGGTAGGTGCTACTTCGAATCGAGTTGCCCATTGCACTGCATTACTGCATGATAGGTTGGAACGTTTATTGACGACGACGTATAATGGGCGATCGCATGTAGTTGCTGCTCTTGCAGTGGCTGACCTTGTGCACGTGATGACGGCAGTTGCAGTTGGCAGCTGGCTTGGGATATTAGGTCGACTACACCGTATTAATAAACGAGGCTGATTTGTAGATGCTCTTAAGGATCATATTTTAGGAGCAGGCACGCGTCGACGTCGCGTTAGTGTTCCACGCGCGCCTCAAAGAGAAGTCAGCACGAGAAGGGGCCCAACAGGGCCAATGCCTGCCGGGGTTGCGGAATGTTTATAATAGTTACAGTGACCACGGAACATAAAGGGCAACCGAAGGAACATGAGTGGGTTTTAGTCAGTAAAAGTCTGACACGCCCTCCCGCCCCGCCCAGGACGGGAGAAGTCATTTGATGATTTCCCACTCCCCAAAAAAAAAAACGATCATACTTTATTTCAAGTGTAAAAAAAACCTATAGTCAATTTTGGCCGAGACTTAATCATGTGAATGCCAAGGACGGAACCGGCAGTATCTCGATTGATAACTGGTAATATCATAATCGAATTGAGAACAATATTAGACAAGAGTTTTGGCTATGTGCCCTCTTTACTTAAAAGCATGGATTTGGACTACGTAACCTGCCTTCGACTTAAAGGCTAGAGCGCCTTGATGTCAGTAACAGCAGACTTATTAAACTTAATAGACGTTACAAAACAAATTAGGAAATACTAATACACGCGACGAAATGTTTGTGCGGAAGCCTGCTTCCACCAAAAACACATTGCGGATGTTGCCATCCGCCACTTTATTTTTGAAGCTACAAATGACAGTTTAGTGAAAGTATTTCCCTGCGAAATCACGGGATACAAACTTGAAAAAACTAAGCCCCGTCTGACAGCGCAATGTTTCCGGAAGAGATATTACGGGTATCAGCGAGGCGGGATTCAAAACAATGAGTTCATTCGGGCACAATGCCAAGTGACACAAAAAATTCGCTGTAACACTACCTAGGTCCGGCGCGTATCGGAATAACGTAAACATTGCCTATTTAGTGCCGGAATACGTACGTTGGTAGCGAACGCGTGGTGCATTAAGAATACGTAGGAACGGGTCTGTTATTTTTGTATCACTATGGTCACAAAAAGTCCCTCTTGATGGTAAGAGGTCACCGTAACCAATGAAAGCTTGCATCGTAAGGGGTATATGAGCCTCGCTCCACGCCGACGCCTAAAACCTTTTTTAAATAATATCTTTTCTCATTGTATAAATTACATTTGTCCGTGAAAAACGTAACCTTTGATTTGAAAAGAAAAGTTTATATTTTTTTTTGTTTGGGACTGGTAAATTCTAGAAGTAATGAATGACCCAATTCCAAAAGTCTGCACAGTTGCAGTGATAAAAACCTACATGATTGCCAACTGCTTGGTACATTATTGCAAAACTGCATAATAAATATGATCACGGAAGTCACGGGCTTTTAGTGATTTATAAGTCAAATTAAACTATTATACCTTACGGATAACAATATAATAGTTAACTAGGTCGGTTTAGTTGTAGTAAGTGCATTACGGCCCGCCTATTAAATGCACCACCCACACCCATTGACATCCTGTTATCAATTACACGTCTCATCTATCTACTCGATGGTAGAGTTTATTGTCTGTGATCAGGTCTACCCTTGACCTTTCCGTTTGACAGCTCAAACGTCACAATATGGCGGGAGATCTTATCGGTATTGATCATTTAATCAAATGCGTTATGAAACATTACGTCTGACTGCTGTTACTAAGTTGATAAAATTATAAATGCGATAGTAACTGTCTGTCTATTCAGTCATAGAGTTTGATGGAATTTGGTAACGAGTAAGATGGAAACGCGAGGAAAGAAATTACTACTTTTGTATTAGCGATTATGTATCTGTGATTACTGACATTTACACAACTAATAAATAGTGTATTTAGAAAAAAATAATGTGTAGGCCTATTTTCTGATCTTCCAGTCAAAGATGTCTCATAGTTAGAGTTTAGCCACATTCAGGTCACAATTTCATTATAAAATATTCTGTGATTAACCTTGGCCCTCCCCTGAGGGGGGTCATGGCCCCCATGTCCCCCACCCCTGGCTAAAATCTTGCTCTTAAAGGGCACTTTATATGAGAATCCTTACACCTATTTTTATGAACGTTCATTTTCTGTTTCAATCTGGCAAAAATGTCAAATATAGGCGTAGGAGTAGGCGTGAACTGTAGACATATTGACGAATCTGTTGTGAGTTACCAAGCTGTGATAACTGAGTATTCAGTGGGCGTTATGTACCTTGCTTTAGTTTTAAATAAATATTATTATCGAGTTGATCAGGCCGTGACATTACTCATAGAGTGGGAGGAGTTATTTTACCTAATTTTGTTACCAAGTAGAAAGTTGTTGTGTTACGTACGAATTAATGATATTTTATGGATGGAATTACTATTTCAATTCTGTCATATTGAGATGTAGGAGTCTGTAGAGTTTTGATTATTCACAAGTTTCGTTTTGTGTACTCACCAACGCAAAAACGTGTGTGTGTAATAAATGAATACAAACTATTGTCTACGGTGCCTTGTCCATCTATTTACTAACCTATTAATAGTCAGATCCAGGAGGGAGGTGCGTCATGATTTCATGAACCACCTATTTATTCTTTTTTACGGATAATCATCAAATGACTACTTCCACTCTGGACGGAGCGAAACTCTCAGACTTTTACTGACCAAAACCCATTCGTGTTCCTTCTAATACCCTTAGCTTTCTGCGGTTACTCTTACGAGCAAATCCCGCAACCCTGGCAAGTACTGGCCTTAGCGGAGCACTTCTTCTATGCCGACATTACTATGAGGCGTGCCCCCCTTCGCCCTCCCCTAGTTATGTATTAAGCCGATCACAGGCAATTTTACCAGAACTTCCATCCCCTATTTTACCCCTTTAAAGGTGAAATTCCCAAAAACCCTTTCTTACTGGATACTTACTCTTCATAAAGAACGCATCCTCCAAGTTTCATGTTTCTAGGACCAGCGGTTTGGGCTGTGCGTTGATATTTTAACAGCCAGTCAGTCAGTTTACATATTTATTAAATGGTAAACTAACTAGCTGCCTCCTGACGGACCCTATACAGATATGATTGCAAACCGTATTTGATAGGATTTCAACTACATTCCTAGACGGCTGGATCCGGCCTTGGATCCAAAATCTCCCTATACAACTCACTTAGTCTGATCGCTAGGCTCGGCGGCGAGGGCGCGCATCTGCTGGAAGCTGCGGCGCACGTGGTGTATGTTGGGCAGGCACATGAACTGGATGTCGGCGCCGGGGTAGTACTGCGCGCACTCGCAGCCGCCGCCGCGCGCGCGGTTGGTCACCGCCGACGCGTACGAGCGCGCGTCCACTATGAGCAGCTTCAGTTGCTGGAGCAAAACATAAGAATTAAATGAAGATGGGGATGGAGAAATTTTATTGAGTAAAATTGATCCTCGTGGTTCTAACGGAGTATCTCTCATGGGCTGTCATCATGTAGTGACATAACTTTAGAGGTATGTATGAGGAACAATTTTACAAAGATGGGGATTCTTATACTTATACTCCTTTACAGTTTTTAAGTTTATATTTGTGCGAGGTAACCAATTTCATGTAGATGCGGATTCATTACTGTCATTCGTTTAGAAGTATAATGATCAATTTTATGAAGATATGGGGGTTCATATACCGATACTCTTTTAAAGGTATAGGATCAGAGTATAAAGTTCCATCTTCCAATGAAAAAGGAGGATCCTCCGACCAGACGGGTGTTGTGTCTAGTGGGCTGTGTGTTGTGTTTTGATCGGTTTTTTGTATATATGCTAATGCCGTATCAAACTCTTATGGTAGCCACAAACATAAATTTAATTGCCCAAGCCTAGAATAAAGAAAGAGCAAGTATCTTCCAACACACATTACATTATACTTGGGCAACCCTAGATTTGCGTTTTCAAAGTACAAGCCCCGTAGATTTTACGGTTCAGACAGACCCCAGTTTCCTGAGACACTTTTAAGCCCGGCTTTCCGGTATCTATGAAGGGCATGGCACTGACACGGGTTACTGACGTGATGACCCGCCCAGTGGACGAGGGGTGAACCCTCATGCATTTGATTGCGGGTTCGAAAACAGGCTTTCATTTCATATACAAGTTTATCTATGACATAAAGCCTTTGATCCCGTTTGTCATTCGGTAGTTAGATCTTCAGCCTCCACAAAAAGCTTAAATATTTAAAACAAAAATATTTTGGTGTTAATAATTTAAACATTATTATTTTGGTCATTGACATGCTCAGATTTTGTTGGATTACAGTCTCGTGTATAGTTTCAAAAGGTCATTCACATCGCATCGACATTACGAGGATACACGGTAAAGAATAAACAATATTACGATAATAAAATTGTATTTGAGGAATTACTGTGAAACAAACCATTCAAATTTAAACACTACTACGCTCGCATAAAGTTGTAAGCTTGTTTTGTTGAATAAAATCCTAGTTTATTTAATATCACTATAATAAACGTATTGAATTAAGTTTCCTGTGTCGTTACTTATGTATTACGGAGTGGGCAATACTAAGTAATCTATATATATAAAAATGAAACCCGTTTTTCGTTGTCACGACTTGGCATGAAAACGGCTTGACCGATTTGGCTGATTTTTTTTTTAAATGTTCGTTGTAGTATAAGGATGGTTTATACGGCGAAAAAAAAACGAATAATTGTCGGGAAAGCCCTAAAAACAGCCCTTTTCTTTTTCCCATACAAACGTTTTCTAACTAAAACGTAGAGTCAATTTGAGCTTTAACACCATACCATAAAGTTCAAGTGTTAGTCAAGAGGTTTCGGGAAGCCAAAACAATTGAGTGACGTTAGTTTCGTATCGTCGTCAAACACGAATTATCTGACGTAAAATGTCACTTGAAATGTAAAGGAACGTCTCTTTGATGTGGTAGTAGGTAGGTAGGTAGTAGGTAGGTAGTAGGTGGGTAGTAGGTGGGTAGTAGGTGGGTAGTAGGTGGGTAGTAGGTGGGTAGTAGGTGGGTAGTAGGTGGGTAGTAGGTGGGTAGTAGGTGGGTAGTAGGTGGGTAGTAGGTGGGTAGTAGGTGGGTAGTAGGTGGGTAGTAGGTGGGTAGTAGGTGGGTAGTAGGTGGGTAGTAGGTGGGTAGTAGGTGGGTAGTAGGTGGGTAGTAGGTGGGTAGTCTGTAGGTGGGTAGTAGGTGGGTAGTAGGTGGGTAGTCTGTAGGTGGGTAGTAGGTGGGTAGTAGGTGGGTAGTAGGTGGGTAGTAGGTGGGTCGTAGGTGGGTAGTAGGTGGGTAGTAGGTAGGTAGTAGGTGGGTAGTAGGTAGGTAGTAGGTGGGTAGTAGGTGGGTAGTAGGTGGGTAGTAGGTGGGTAGTAGGTGGGTAGTAGGTGGGTAGTAGGTGGGTAGTAGGTGGGTAGTAGGTGGGTAGTAGGTAGGTAGTAGATGGGTAGTAGGTAGGTAGTAGGTGTGTAGTAGGTGGTAGTAGGTGGGTAGTAGGTGGGTATTAGGTGGTAGTAGGTGGGTAGTAGGTGGGTAGTAGGTGGGTAGTAGGTGGGTAGTAGGTGGGTAGTAGGTGGGTAGTAGGTGGGTAGTAGGTGGGTAGTAGGTGGGTAGTAGGTGGGTAGTAGGTGGGTAGTAGGTGGGTAGTAGGTAGGTAGTAGGTGGGTAGTAGGTGGGTAGTAGGTGGGTAGTAGGTGGGTAGTAGGTGGGTAGTAGGTGGGTAGTAGGTGGGTAGGACAACGTCTGTCGGGTCAGCTAGTAAGCAATAAATATTATAAGTGCTTCCTGACATCACAGGTCTATTTATAATAGTCGGAAGTACTTGTGTGCGAGACGATTAATATTGAGTACCAGGGGAACATTATCGCGGAGAGGTTAGATGAATTAGCTTATAGTAATCAAGTTAACTGGTGTTTTATATTCGTAATGTATTTACAAAATAAACACTTCAGTTGGTACAGCTACAATTCATAATTTTGTGTCATTACCGTAATTAAGACAAATTAATATTTTAACTTTTTAAACTCACCTCCCACATAGCGATAATTGCGAGAGTCCAATAGTGGCGAGCCCTTCACGCAAACCAAAAAGCCCGGTTTATTGAAATAAAATTATAACATGAACTTATCAGTAAAGGGTCTAAGGACAAATCCTTAGGCGGTGAAAAAGTCTATAAATGTCCTAATTTTTACGCAAAAGCACGACAGTGGAGCCGACTCGACTACTAGGCTCGCATATATTTATATGAAGTAACTTATTGTTATTAAGCCCACGCCACGATCCTGGTCGAACATACCATGGAGCCTATCAATAAAAGAAAAGTGTCTCAGCAACTTGCTTTTTCATGAGTCGTATAAATCATCCCGGCTTTCCCTAATTTTGACACGACTCTAGAACCAACTCAAGATAAGTACTAGGCTTGCATTTCTTAGCAAGAGTTACTTCCTAGCTTTTGCCTTAGTCGTGGAGAATCTACCAGATACATAGGTTACCCCAATTTTAATACGTAAACACACCACTGAAACTAATAACAAGGTGCTCAAGGTACTAGGCTCGCATAAATCGGTAAGAGTTAAGCTTGCACCTACCTTGTTGTTATTAGGCGGCTGCATGCCCCGGTCCTGGTTGCAGGCGCTGACGAAGGCGGCGAGCAGTCGCTCGTCCTCGCTGGAGCGCCAGCCCAGCCAGCCCACCTCGGGCTGCGACGAGCGCGCGATCACGGCGCCGTTCGCGCGGTGCCGCCATACCACGGCTGGCACTCGCCGCATCGCACGGAACCTGGGAGGGAGAGGGAGATATAATTTTTCTACACTAATATTATAAAGAGGGAAAGATTTGATTGTTTTATTGTAAGGGATAAACTATAACTACGGAACCGATTTACCTTTCGACGACCAAGCGACAGCCAGCTGTCGGGTTGCTATTGTCTTTCTATTTTGTCTTGAATCACGTGTATTCGAAAGATTAAAATTCTTTAAAACACAGTCAGTATTGTTTTGCTTATTTTTAGCGAACAAAGGGGGTTTCGTAGCCTACTCTGAAAAAAACATCCGAAACAAGTACTCTGAAGTCAAAGTTGAAGTCTATGGTCAAATGCGAGGACCATAAATGTTAGCATTGGTGCTCTCTTGATGAGAGAAGCACACAGATTTTATTGGACCTGTCCAGTAAGGAGCCCAACGTCAGATACTTTCGAACACCCAGGTTCGTTACGATAGGCAGGCAAACCGGAACCAGTGGTTGAGTTAACCACCATTCTTAATTTATTTATTTACTATAGGAAAATTTGCAAGATAAAAAGCAGCATATTTGGCTCCCAGCCAATCATAGTAAGTAGTATAATTCTATGTCCATCAAATAGGCCTGTAAGAGTAAAATGCCTACCTCGCAACAGAATCCAGGTCTTCATCGCAGATGGACGCGGGCACGACGATGAGAGGTGGGTACGAGGGGCACAACTTGTATTCCGCGTTAGCTGCCGTGACTCGCCACGCGCCCTTCGACGTGAAGCCTAGTCGCTCCACCTGCGGACAAGCAACAGGTTACTGAGGGGGACAAATGAAACGGTTTAGAGTTATTAAGGCGGAAATGTGGCGGTTTGAATGAAGAATGAGTTGTGTAATGGCGCCATTGAAAACTTTTGCGACCAAGATTTAAATTGCCAAAATTTATTTTGACATTCGTGCTGTGAAGATCAATTAATTCACATGTTGTCTAGAAATATCAAATTCTACACACAAAACTATTTTTCAACGACATCCGTTATCAATTTATGTTAAAATATTAGGTAAATAATAGTTTTGGCAGATTAGAATATTATCGTCACTAAAATGAATTGCACTGAAAAGTTCTCAAATCGGATTATCAAAGAAAGTATCGTTATAACAATCCAAATGATAATCATGCAGTTTTCTTGAGAAAGTGGTAATAAAAGTACTAGGCGATAATAAGTAACGAAGAGACTTACTTCAGGACCAAACCAGTGCGTCTGTGGCGACTGTGACGCCCTCATCAGTGCTCTGTGCACTGACGTGGGCGGCTGTTCTTTCGCCCACGCCGCGTAGGCCGCCGCGAAGGTCTCTTGAATGGAGCCTATAGGGGCAAGCGCGGTGTTCAGTCGCCTCCACCACTCTATACATTGATCCCCTGTGTTGAATGAGCATCTAGAACAATAAACAGAACATTTTTCATGTAGGGAAATATTATGAATCAGATTAAAATGGATATCTAGCTCATTTTAAAGTAATATTTTGTCTACACGCCCTCGCGGCGTGAATAGCGTTATAAATAAGGATGTGGTTAATCCAAAACTGATTCGGTTATACACGAAAACAAAATTGTAACGGTACCGCCTATTTATACATTTAAATGTACTAGTTCATGAGTAGGTAGCAACAACAGATTATAAACATTAGTAACCGCATTATCATCTTATTATTGAAGGAAAATTTACATGTCCGCTTTCTTTCGTCGCTATGTGTTTTATCAGTCACTACCCTCAATTTGGTGCTACAGTAAATAATCGAAATTTAAATCAACATTGCTCAGACCAAGATAAACACGAGTTACTTAGCACGTACTTTGGCTTGGCTATTGTTTGTCTCTTTCTGGTCACCATTTTTACATTTGCACTACATCATGGATTTTTAAACAATTAAATATAGACAAATGACTTCAAAAAGTAAAGTATGAATCTTTTTAAATATTTAATACTTAGCACGTTTTTTGTTCAAACACAGTAAAAACATGTTAAAGTTAAATTATCTTGATATATTTACCTATATAAATATTTTACAACTTTGTATGTAAACACTAGATAAGTCAGTACAATTATAAAATACTTAAACAATATCTTATCATTACCTAAACAAACAAGCAACCAGTAAAAACTATAATAGTTTGTGAAGTTTTTTGCAGGTACCAGGCTCTTATAACACACAAGGATACTAACTTGAGTTGTCTTCCATTTTTGCAGAGCACAATCAGGTGCAGTAGGTCTCGTATCTCCAGTGCGTCGATGAGACGGAGCGGGATGGACGCGCCCGGGCCGTTCCGCCGACGAGGCTGGACGTGGAGACGGTAGTTGGACATTGCGATAGTTCCGCCGTCCGCTGTTCGTCCCACCCACTGCCAAAAAACAGAAAAATTAAGCTAGGTTCTTAGACAATGGTATACTTTAAGAAGATGTTTGATAATGATAACACAGTCCATATTAGCGGGCCATCCACTAACGTTCATTCCTTCAGGCTTGTCCCGTCGTTCAATCCGTACAGAAATGCGACGGGATAAAATAAAACCGTTGAAGCCACTAACTAAACCACAATCCTTCGTTCTTTCCCCTCGCTTTATCACGACACGCCAGTCCGGCAGGAAAAACAATCCTTCAGTGACCATCCACACGTTTGTGTACATTCCTGTCACTTTGCATCTTGTCAGCCATACCGAGGGATTGCGCGTGTGTGGATGGTGACAATCCTCCTATTTTATGAAGATTGTTGTCATTTGAAAGGAATGCTCGTCATTTTGAATAATCTTTATGGATTATTTTCATTTTGCAACAATTATGTTTATATTTATCTTTATGTTTATGTGAGTGTACCTATATGTATTTATATATATACTACTATATTATGTAAATATATATATTTAATTTTGGTATTATTTTTTGCATCTACCATGATTTGTCTCTGCATCACCCTGCATCAAAATGCCTTAGTGTACGAACTGAGTGAAGAGCTTTCAGCGGAGCGTTGAGCGGAGCGTGCAGCGTTGCGTGCAAGTTGTTCTCGCGCCACTAGGTCGCCACTCAGGACACCTACGTGTAAATGCATCTGTTTGATATGGACGCCGCACGCCCCGCCCTGCTAGACGCTCGATTTGAGCGGGCACTCAGGCCCTACACTTAGGCAGAACATATTTATATTTATAAACAGACACTAACTTGATCACAGCGCGCGTCGCGCCAGTAGCGACAGGACTGGTAGCGAGGTTTTATACCGTCGTTCTTTCTTGCTCTTGCAAATCCACTGGTGTTCATTCCGTAAGGATTGTCGCGACGGTACGGGTGGCGGGATTTTAATACCGTCATTCTTTCTTGCTCTTGCAAATCCACTGGTTTTCATTCCGTAAGGATTGTCGCGACGGGATGGATGGTGGGATTTTAATACCGTCATTCTTTCTCGTTGTTGCAAATCCACTGGCGTTCATTCTGTAAGGATTGTACATTCCGGCAGGAATGAACGTTAGTGGATGGCCCGCTATTATGTGTCATTGATCACGTGCTCGAACACGAGAGAATTAGATAACATTTTCCTCTGTCATGTCATGCCACTCGACATAAGCACATGCATAGTACTATTTTCGCAAAGCTGCAGTTTCATATCACCGTCATAAGTGCACGCTTTGGGCTGATAACGTTCAGTCAACGACCTACCAGGAATGCAGAACTAGAACGGAGCTAAACACTATCGGGACGTCATTGCGGTTCGTTCAACCCGATGCATGCGACCTGCTGACCTTTTAGGCCACTAGTCGTTTTAGTTACTTAATATGTGTGTTTTATCTATTAACTATTCTATTTTGCCTAATAATTATTGTCTAGTACTTTGGACGGGCAAATACGGTTGTTTACAGTCGTGTTCGTAGCACATCTATCATGGTATCATTAAGACGTCATGTCTGTGAAGAGGTTGCAACCGTGTAATGACGTTGGGAAACAATACCGTACACAGCGCCATTTATGAAGGTAACAAAACGTCCATTAAACTGCGATTACTACAATTTTCATTTCAAATTGCCTAATTCGTAGTTTCCCGTAAACAAGTTGTTATTACCAAAAAAACGCCTTTATTTATAAGTGTAAAAAAAATTGTTGCATTGTAGGTTTACCGTCGTTCTGCTAGTCATGTTAATGACTGCATTCACAACAATTGTTAAATAAGTAATATTCCTTATAAATAAATACACAACTATTTAGCATTTTCCTTATAAGTCGACATTTAAAATTTATTTTTAGGCATAAGTTTAAAGTTATTTATTTAAGCAATGTCTCGCATTGTGTGAAAATATAGAAAAAGTTCTATAAAAGCCATAAAAAAATTACGCTATTCTAGCTCCATCGGTGCAATCACATGCTGACGCAAAAATATAGGAAGGAGGCAGTTTAAACTTTATAGCTCCTTCCAAATACTACAGCCCTAGTACCTTACCTGCACAAACTCGCCACAGATAGGCGTGAACCCAGCATCCAGGCCTGGTTCATCGTAGTGTGTCCGCAGTCGGGGGTACAGATCGGCAGCTCGCACGCGGTGCGGTGGCGGTTCAGGCTGCGGCGGCGCGCGGTACCGCTCGCGGTCACCCATCTCGCTAGTCGATGGCACTACCACCTGGGGACAAGGAGAAAACACTTTTATTATAAAGGTATAAAACTAAAAATCGTACTAACTTCTGACCTTCGGCAGAACGTTTGGTAGGTTAATTTTTGTTGTTTTTTAAGACGTTATGCTGAGAATACGTTAATGAAGTTACCAGTAACCCTGCATAAACTGTCCTCTTGAATCGCTATATCAATTGAAGACAATAAATCCGTTTCGCTGTTCAAAAGATCTAAGCGTAAATACAGACAGGGAACTTAATTTCATTATATTTAAAGATAAGCCGGAATTCACCATCAACTGTTGTAGTTCATCGTTTGAGTGGATTTCTATTAACCATCATCTCAATAGACGAAAATACTTCTAAAAGCAGACACGTGCAAGACGTCAACTATTTTTATTTCTGGACTAATTGGACGGACTAATTATTAGGTAATTAGTCTGTCCGGGATGTATATAAATATAATGAAATCCCCACGACTCAATTCCATAAAGTTGTTTCCTGCTATCGTTAACGTTTCGTATTTGATTCCATCTAAAGGTTGCCTGGAAGAAATTGTTTTTTTAGCTATAAGGCCGCATTATTCTAAACAGACTCGTCCTTATTAGATCTTTTGGGCACATTTTAGGAAACTGGAGACTTCTAAATATATGCAGTAATGGTAATCATGATATAAAATTTCTAAATAATTAAACATTTATTTACTCTCCATCCGCATAATACCTCGAGAAGGCCAGAGATATTGAGACACGTCGCGTCCGACATAGCCACATACATATTCATGCACAGACAGATTTCAAACTCTTTGATAATAATTGATCTATTTAGCAAATTGATGAACAATCGTTCATGAATTCTGCACACAATAAGACACAAGGTCGAATCAAAAAGCAGCACGTAAACAAAAATATAAACGGTACAAATTATTAACTAATAGAGTATTGATCGGAAGTGAACGCGTTCACTTTCGTAATCGGCTATTGTCTAACTGTTCCTATTATTTGATAACTCCTTCCAGCTAGTAAGATGGCCCTAAGGAATACTACGAGTGCGAACGGGATGGCGATACACTTTCTCTTTCTGTATTTGTGTATTGATACGGTATCTGTATCTACAAACAAGGTCCTTGTATGTCCCGGAACTGCATGTACCTTATCAAGAAATGTGTGGACTATGAATGTTAGTAGAAAGGCTTACAGAAAGCAACCGATGTTGGTTTATGATGATTCTGTAAAAATCTCTAAAGGTAAATTTTGGTGAAGTGAGCTTGGGCTATCGATCCCTTATGGGATCAGCTGAATACAAGCAGCTAGCAGTTTATCCAAAATAATCGAAGAATTTTCCAGAATAAATGATGTTTTGAAAGAAGAAACTTCTATTAGCCGATACAATCACAATTTCAAGACAATGAAACACGTGAGACAATATGCAGACGACACGGTTGGCGCAGTGGTTGGGCGACGTGGCTGCTGCGTAGCGTGTCGCGTGTTTTATTCTCGCACGGGACAAATATTTTTTTTATAGTCTACATGTGAGTCTCGTGCGAATTTATATTGGTAAACAAAACACACCCACAAAACAGGAGAAATGCCTTGAATGGGAAAACTTTTCACATAAAAACTATAATATTGATAACACATTATGAGGAGAAATTGAAAGCCAACTGGGAAAATAAAATACTGCAGTTAAGTAGGGTTTATGAACACAAACAAATGCGTTAGGACAAGGCATAAAGATTCTGCATAAGTAATGCTGACAGATTTCCAGTTCATTGCTTATTAATGCAGCATTACAATAAGTTATCCTACAGTACCTTTTCACATCTTACACAAGATTAACAAACTTTGAAAATATTTCAAGAACACTTTGTAGTTTGGTTTTATGGAGATTTAATGAACTTTTAATTTTTATTGCATGGCAAAATCGCTGACGGTGCGACCCATGATAAGTGGCCATCGCAGTCTATAGATGTCTAACTGTTCCTATTATTTGATAACTCCACCCTATCTTCCTATTATTTGTCTATACGCATTGCCATATTAGCGACAAAGATGTGTTTCATGTGCCTGTAATTACACCACCACGCATGCCCTCTGAACTGGAATACCGTAGAGCTTTGCAGAAGAAATGACGAAGAAGAACGAAGAAGGTGGTAATAGTTCCTCGGACGAGTTTCTTCTCAAAGAACTCTACGACTCCTTCTCAAAATTTACACGACTACAACGTTTGATAAATGGCAATTTAAAATGAAGAATACTTTACCTTACATAACATTTATTACGCAATGACATGCACTAATGCGATGCAGCCGAGTTAAATTCCTAAATGCATAACGAGTACATAGCTGTATATTATATAAAAGGTGTTGTACGTGAAGTTATGTTGCCTTGGTACTATTTATCGCCGGTATAAAATCAGTAATCACCAAAACGCTTAACGAATCGAATCATAATGATCTTGCATGCTTATGAATCACTGGTAGCGCTTAGAAACTTTTTGTTGGAATTTCGGTAATTCTGAGGGATAAATTTTTAAGCGTTGCAATCTACACTAATATTATTAAGGGGAAAACTTTGTTTGATTGTAATGAATAGGCTCAAAAAACTACTAGACCGATTTTAAAAATTCTTTCACCATTCGAAAGCTAAATTGTCTACGAGTAACATAGGCTATATAATATCACGATATGTCCCACGTGAGCGAAGCAGTAACCAAAAACCTAATGTAACGTGGGTGAAACCGCGAGGAACAGCTAGTAATTAATATGTTTGTTAATAATATTATGTTGTTATAATGAAACGCGAAAGTTTAAAAGTTAGTATACTCGTAATTATATTGTTATTTATTTTATTAAAGATATCTTCCTAAGCAATTATCCTCAACCTCAATACACATAAAAGGCTAAAATAACGCTTCTAACCAAAGATTTCACACAAACATAAAAACATACAATTTCCACTTGACTTTCCCGCATAAGGTCTTTAGAAAACGTGTCATAACTTTAAAACTTAGCTTTAAAATGCGTCTTAAAGCACCGAAGAATTCAACATCAACTTATAAGCACGTGAGGAAATTTTTAAAAGTAAAGAAAACCTGGCGTGTTCAGACATTGCACATAGTATAAGGCAATTCACACTCGCTGGATACTACAGAACACGTTAGAAAGCGACCTTGAGTTACCTAACTTGCCACTCATGCTCATTATCGACTTATATGTACATGCTTTTAAATGTTCGTAGAATATAAAGAATAGCTAAAGGCTTTGCGTAGTCGTTTGAGTGGAAATTGTGAGATTTAGGTCCATATCCCATTCCTATTAGATCATCAGGATGCGCAACTCGGGTCGCGACCCCAATAAAATATGAAGAGTTTTATGTAAGTACGGTATTTCAATAGGACACACGCCATCAACATAATGTATAGAATTGTATGAAGGGTACTAGAACACTTTCACAGTTGGCGGCTTGTTGTGAGCGAATGAATCACCTGTTGGTGGTGCAACCAGAAAATGTTTCTATGGGCCATATTTCATTAGGACACCATCACAACATTAGCGGTACCAGGGAGGCCTTCTTTTTCTTTAACCGTCCATTTTGAAAGTAGTGTGTCCACACACACTACTTTCAAAATGGACGGTAGCAAGTGTTTCTCGCTTGTAAATTGACACCAAGATCGCGCAGCCAAGTTGCGATACAGCTAGTGTTTCTTATGAAATATATTCCTAAAACAATTAATTGCATCTTCCGAAACTCGGCTAAAAAACACATGCCCCACAGTAAGCCAAAAGCTTGGCTTCAAGACCTGGCCTAAAAATCTAACCTTATAATCCCCCCGACCGCGACGTCTAAGTAGGAGGATTCGAATGGCTAATTGGCTATGAAGAATGGAATTCAAAGGTCTAATCCTTTTTTTTTCATAGGAATGTTATGTTACTTCCTCAAGAACATACCAACGTTGTTTTGTTAATTATCTGTTTATTTATCAACATTATTTTTTTGAGAATTCCGAGGATGTGAATGAGGCCGAATTTTTGGCGTTAAGGGTCAGCCTAGGGGCAGCTGATAGACATTTATTAAATTCATTTTTATAATGAACTACTTATCTAAGTTTGTTCATTTGAACTCGCTAATATCTGGAACTACTGGCTCGAATTGATTAATTTTATTGATAGATACTTCGTAAATAACTTCGACAACTACAATGATGACAGCAATTGCTAACCCGAAGCACTTGAAATGCAACGTTTATTTATCTCTGCCCTAGAGTTGCATAACACCAAAATAACAACCTGTCAATAAAACTTCGATACAAGCGTAGAGACTTAGAGGTAACGGTTTGGGTTGCGTAAGAACGAATGACGGAGACATTCTTAATTGTGTATTTTTAATTTCAAAAAGCCTTTATAGCAGTCAACACGTTGAAGACCAGCCCTCCGTAGAATCACCAGCGTTTGGTTACCTATGTGTTATTTTTGTAATGTATAGCTTTATTACAAGTAAGCTACGTTTTATACTAATGTATAAGCTAGATTGCAGCAAGACAACGAAAGGTTTATGCGTAAAAAAATTCTATATGAGATTTTTTTATTTCATGTACGGAATGCTAAAAACAGACTTTTGAAATACATGTAAATAAGATTTAAAGTAACTAAGAAATCCAAAAGGCCGGTGGTACCTTCTTAGCTTTTGTACTTACTCACACAATATTTATTTTGCTTCATAAGTGCATGCATCTACTTAAACATTGGCACATCACATCTCTAAGTACCAGGAAAGCAAGTCAACACAACAGCAGTAACTAACCAATTTTGCAAGAAATGACTAGTTTTTCTCATGGATTGGAATAGGCAGAGAATATCCGCTTAAACTTCAAGGAAGTGAGTTATAGAGTGGATACTACTTTTTAAAAAAATCTGGAAAAGGTAGGGTTTTAAGCCCGGGTAAAAAAATCACGATATATTTCAATATTTATTGAATTACTTATATCGAAATAAAATCAAATTAAATTAAGTAATGTATGTATTTTCAGTTACAAGTTATTGTATTTTTAGTTAAAGACGGTAAGATTCTTCGAAATAAGTGTAATAAACTAAATTAAATTTCGATTTCTTAAATCTCGAAATTACGGCTATGTTTACGATCCAGATTAATAATGTAACAATAACAATAACTTTAATAATCGCTAATCGCTATTAATGACTGCGATCCAGATCGTGGATTATAGTTTTGGATCGGGGATCACGATCGGGATTGGCTGTTTACGGGCCGCCTTATGTTTTAGGATGTTCCTCTTTATATTACTTACTCCCATAAAATTACAGTACACTTTTCCTACTCCGATCTGTCTATGAATTTCGACAAACAAATGGTTTTGTAAGTGCTGCTGTCTTGTTTTGTAACACATGATGGGTATGTTTAACCTAAATATTTATAGACACATTATCTTTTACTTAATCGTTAAGATGCAATAGAGGAAGTACTTTCATTTAAATACTTTCGTCCTAATCTGTTACATTATTCACTACAGCTTCCCACTACTGTACCAGAACTTTGTGCAATTTGCACCTTTTACATGCCTAATGTCAAAGAGGAGTTCGGTTTGTTAGAAAGTCGAAGCCAGTTACTTGATCCAAAACGTAGGTTTCTTTGATACTCTTTTTAAAAGGCTTGGTTAATACATAATTCTTGTTGGTTCTATGTGTAAAAACAATGAAGGTAGAGTACAACATAAAACAATTTAAATAATATTCCTTGTATTTCTGCCAGACCAAGACCGTCTCGTGCACCCTTATGGCCATGCACAGAGTATTAGTAATTGTCGCCGCTTAAGAGTCAGTTCATACGCTGCCTCTTTAAGAGTCAGTTCATACAGAAACGATACGCACTCACCCAACAAAACCTTATTTGAGGTCAGTTGTATTAGAATTCTTTTTCAATATTTGTTTTTGTTATTACATTTTAATTTTGCCATACTGCTTAAAATAATATTATAAAAATAGAATACAATTCCAAACATATTCCTACGATTAAATATTTTCCTTGAAGGTTGTATTTTCCGCTGTAACATTCCTTATTTTATTATTTAACCAAATACACATAAAGAAAATAGTACAACAGGAAATAATAACGAAAGTTAATTAGTGTTTATTTAACAATTAATGAATGCTTCGACAGCGATAGCACCAGCGTTAAATGACCTAATTTGACCACAACTGTTTGTTTGTAAGCAATTAATTTAGGCGTCTATTGAGCAATATATTTACTTAACTGAGATTACCGTGACGAAGAGTTCATTAATTAATCCATCTATTCAAATAAGCTTAAAAACTGGCACGGGCGCATCGTTAACGATGTACATTTATTGATACATATTATTATTTCAATCAAATCGAATCGAATCAAATATCTACAACTACTAGCGCCGAAGCTATTAAGTTTGGGAGTGCCGAGAGATACAGCAAAGGGGTACAAAAAGTCAAAAATACAAAAATCCACTTTCATTTACTAGGCTGGCGAACATTTTGCATTTGTGTATCTTTTTTTTTTAACATACCTTACAATGTAATAACTTATTTACTTCGTTAGAGCTAAGCTCCACTTTCCATCATATGTAATTGGTGCTGCATTCCATAGTAATGACGTAAACTCCGGCGGCGGTTCACATGAGCTCAGCGTACAACGTACACTTACATGGCCTACGACTATGATTCATCTCGAACGATTGCCTATTAAAGCCGCGAAGCTATCATTTAAGCTGACATCTAAGTTGTGTACCTGGATGACTTCATTATTTTTTGTCTTTTTACGAGAATGCCAATAGGTCTACCAGAAGGGTTATGTTTTCGCGCACAATGTTTCTCTGTGTTTGGATTGCCATTTTATTTCATCGTCTATAATGGATTTCTACGCTCAAGGTATCGATGGATCTATATTGGTTCCTTGCTATATGTTTTTTAGACTCTTTTATGGTATTTTCATAGCTCCTATAGAACATGACTTTTTAAGGATTCAAGTGTGAAATACAATAAGTAATGAAATGTTGCCTAATGAGGTTTAGCGACATTACAATATTAGGCGATCGTGGGTGCGCCCACGGTTCTTTTGGCGCATTCACCCTCAGCAGTTCAACGAACATTAACTTTTGCGCAACAACGGAGACAGACGTCCAAAAAACTAAAAAGGTTTTTCGTTTGCACTAACTAAACGTGACTAACTACGCTATTACAGTACGCCTATCATTGCATAAGAAAGAAAATAGCGTACATTCTTGGGAGATGAGATAATCAAGTATGTTGACCGCATGACAAAAAAACTGAATCGGAATAGGAGCTGTATTTTTTGCTAACTGTAACGTAACGCTAGTCGGTTTCATTGTTGCCTTTTAGAGTGCTAAATTTCCAGATGAAATAGCGATGTATTAAGCTGAAAGTAAGTACAGATACTTTTTATACACCGTAGTGTAAATAAACAAAGCTTACTGTTCTAAACAGAAACATGCCAGTACTAAAGCATGGTCGTAATCATTAAAACAGTCATCAATGCCGCGCGGGTGGCCGCCTGAAGCTGACTACTACCGATTGACTAAACCAACCAACAAGGAAAGCCCACTTCTTACAACAAACATCTATTGAACGAGGATACGCATATATATGGTTGGGTTAAGCCTAATAGTTGAATCCGAAGCGTAGGTCGTTCACCTCGTGTGTCAATGGATCGTAAACATGTAAAAAATTCTCGCCTCTGAGGAGCACCAAAATAATATGTTCTTGAACGTTAAACACAGGTACACCTTTGCTGAAAACAAAACAGGGTTTTGCTAATGTTTTTCTTTGTGTCCTTGAAGAGGTTGCTTTTGTATTAAAATTTCAACAACATAGGTGCTAAGGTCGATGGCTTCAACGATTTTCTTTTGCTAAGTTATATTTGTAAAAGCTTTTTATGTGTTTACAGAATATCATATATAAGTATGTATATTTTTGTACTACCTTTTCTGGTTTTGCCATAATCTAATGGGGAATTTAGAATGACATCATCGATTTTTGCAGCAATGGATGCTAAGTAATGGAAAGTCTCAACAAAATCATACTGGTACACCGTAAATAATGTGCTTAGTGTTTAATTGTCAAAATGAAAGGCATTAGGCATTGTAATTTAAGGCGTATAAATTATTAAATTAAACTGTAGGTTAAGAAAGAAAATTTCCCAGAGAATTTGAATGAGAGCTTTAAATACCAGGAGAGCATAACAATTAGACGGTGTGAAAATTATGAATGAACTGGCGCAAACGAATGAATGACATGAACTTTTAACGGTGAGGTAGGCGCCAGCCTTGAAGCCAATCTTTGAAACGTTAAAATAATAGAATAACTTTATTGATAACATTCAAGTTCCATATAAAAATTGGCCAAAACGAATTGATTAAATATAGTTTTTAGGTAGGTATTTGTTACATAAGTAACATTCAACCATTTTTGTAAACGTGTTTAGTTTTTTATTTAAATAACGTTTATTCAAATGAAGAGTTTTTTAAACAAAGCATTAAAAGACGTCATTTGGAAAGCAAAAATAATCTTGAATACAAAATGTCTGAAAACATAATAAATAACAAGGATTATTCATAAAGAGTAATTTATGGCCATTGTTTTAATTTTCACAGGTTTCCTGAAACGTCACCAGGGCAGCATGACTTGTAAGTTTGTGCAGCAGTATTACCAACAGTTTACAGTTATTCACAAATTATCTCCTTTAGTATTTTGTTAGCATCTCTCTTGCCAATAGTCATGTTGTCAAAGTGATAAATAAGTTAAAATAAGTTCATTATAGGCAACGGTAAGCTTGACATGCTCTAAATGATAACCATAAAAAAGCCTAAATAAAATCAGATTAAAAAGAAACCCATTTTTATCTAATACTTCAAAATCTTCAGTGTTTTTACCATAAAGCTCACTAATATCAAACATCCGACCATCATATATTTTTTGTGAGCCATAAGCTTAACTAATATAAACATAAACAACTCTACTAAGTACTCGATTCAAATCAAATTTATATCTATTTATCCAATCGTTCGCACTTAACCCATATTTCTTTTGATAAATTATTCGATTTACAAACGGAAGTTATTAATCTCCTTTATTTATATTGCTGCCATAATTTCCATTGTTATAATATAAATTAAGATCTTTATACTTCAATACACTTTTCTTAATCGTTCGTTCTTTTATTGTGAGTGTGAGTGAATGCCTAAATTGTCATCCCCTATTTGACCCCTCCAGGCTGGGAGTTTCGAGAAATCCTTTGTTAGTGGTTACCTTCACAAATAACATACCCTCCAAGTTTCATGTCTCTAGGACCAGCGGTTTGGGCTGTGAGTTAAGTAATATGTATATCAACAGTTAGTTTATTATTTTATATAGGTATATTATGTAGATAAAGGCATACTACAAAATTGCTGTAGAAAATACCTGCCATATTAAAATCAATTATATGATCTTACATAACCACTTACTAACTCATAAAATACCTAAAAAAAGGTCACCAGTAGCATCACTACTATGCGACCGGTTTAGCAACATTGGTATTGCGGTGTGCTTCATAATAGCTACTCGTACTGCAATAGACAGATCCCCGACGCTATCAAAGCGTGGCGTTAGGCAATAGCATCTGCGGAAGGGGCAAGCCTCTTGCCACAACGGCAACGTAAAGCGTGACTAATGCAACTGTAGTGTGCGTAGGAGATCGAATAAGGTCGTTTGAGGTTAACATGTGGACATCATCAGCTTACATCCGCGTGTTACGGAACTATACTATTATCACTACGCCTATATCAGTAGACAATATCGTTGAGACAATTATATTATTATTAGTATTACAGCAGATAGTAGTCTCGAGTATTATGTGAAACAAAGACACAACACAAAGACTCGTTAAGAAACGTAATAAAAAACTCAACAACACTAAATAAGTTATTATGACTGTCTCTTTGTTTCAAACAGGCTCACAACTCCACAAGACCACATAACGTTAAACAGAGTTAAACTATAGTTTTGATAGTGAAACAGATAGTGAATGAATGAAAGGAGCGTTCATTATCCATTCACTCAATCATTCATGTCATTCAACCCTGCTCGAGGCCGTGTGTTGCATTGCATTGAAACTTTGAAAGGCCCATTCAGGGTTTAGTACTGACATTTGTAGGTATATTATGAATTCCTGGTACAAAATACAAACGGTAGAAACACGTGACGAAGACAGGAGATGCGTAGTAGCTGAGCAGAGGAGTGATAGACTTTTGTATGTCACTCTTCATTTCAAACAACAATAGATTAAAAAACTTCCGGCGTTTGCAACTATGGGCAGTATTATCTGTTCGCGCTCATGTGATCCTGGTTGAATGCATCTATGACGTCAATGACGTAATGACAAATTGCTTGGCAAGTTGTTCAATAACATTTAAAGTTATTTAGAACTAAAAATATCTAGCCACATGTTTCGCAATACATAATTACAAAGGAGTAAAGTCAAGAAATATCATTATATTCATATAATTCAGTAACATCCATATCACAAGTAACAAAAATGTGTTTGTTCAATACAGCAAAGAGTTCTGTGATGTTTGTAGGTAAGATAGTGCAGAACTCATTATCCAGAGATCAATTTAGGATATCACAGCACAACATGTGTTCAACAATGACAGTAGCGAGGGAACATGTTTAAGTAATGAGTCACAAGTCTGGCTCATCGCGGCTCATCTGACGTTTGTACGGTCATAACATTACTACTCATAACCCTTTCAATTGATAAATTACAAATTTGACAGTCTTATAAAAGTGAAACTTTAATACAGAGCAACGGGTTGCCAGTAGAAATGATTGTCCAAACCAAGCAAACAATGGAAGCACACAGTGGGTGCTATTTGTTAACAATGTAAACATAATTTGGAGCATTTTTATTTTGAGTGGCTGACTCAGTCAAGTTGTTTTTATTGTAAACATGTCATTGTTTTCACTGGAAATGCAATCATAGTTTAGTATCGTCATCACTTTGACAAATTATCCTTATATGTAAACTGCATGAAATGATAACATAACCGAACCGTCCAGCTTGAAAAGAACAAAACAAACAAAAAACCCCACAAATAAAGACTTAAATTAAATGCTTCTAAAGCCCACTCATTTCATTTTTAATAACAGTACCTACAGGAAAATCATAAATCCGTACTAATATTATAAATGCGAAAGTAACTCTGTCTGTCTGTCTCTTCTTCACGCCTAAACCACTAAACTGATTTGAATGAAATTTGGTACAGATATAGTCTGGGACCCGCGAGAAAGGACATAGGATAGTTTTCATTCCGGAAATCCCCCGGGAACGGGAACTATTATTCTATGCGGACGAAGTCGTGGGCAAAAGCTAGTAGAATATAAAAGCCTCTTTTTCCTCCTAAGGAAGTTTTAATATTTCAAAAAGTTCCAATTACTCAAAGTGAGGCCTTATAAGTAATCATAGGTTAATAGTACTATCGTCCTTTCTCCCCCGCTGAATGAACAGACGTTGAACGGGGAGGGAGAGGGGGGTCGACGTATACACAATAGGCGAGATGACAAAAAAAAAGTAATTAGTCCGTCAGTTAGATAATCAAAAAATTTGGGACACGTATTTTTTCTTTTTTCTTGTAAACAGAAAATGACGACAATACAGTGCGTTGAAGTTTCGTGAAACGTCACGCCTTTGTATAATTTTTACTCAGAAGTGACGTCACAAGCCCCCTCTCCGGAACTTTGATGCTCTTTATCTTTGTATTTTGTTATTAATTTGATCAAGCAAAAAATATATGTCCAGTATTTTTGGACTGTCTAACAGACGGACTAAACAGAATGTCATTCTTTTGATGTAGTCAACATCCCTATTATTAGTCTCAAGGTGAAGGACTCGTCGTGTACCAACCGTTACTTTTCCTCGCTTCGTCAATATTTTATTTAACTACCTACCTTATTTTCATAATAAAGACGTAGCGTAGAGTTTTTTCTAAATTATTTGCCGTGACGCACGGTGGGCTGAAAATCGGCTTTCATAGACTTAGGGATTTCAATTTGCAAGTGCTTGTTTTTATGCCGGATATCGCTTCTATTAGTCATTACTATGTACAAAAATGACACCCGAGTTAATTCTACCCAAAAACGAAGGAAATATAATTTTTTTACGAAAAATTTGTATGAAGCTAGTATGAAAAATCGAATTATCTCCTAAACGGCATGTTTAACCGTAACATCCTTGGAGATGGTCATAGTGCTAATTATTTATGATTTTTTGGTTGGCAATTGGACGAAAAATTTAATGCCGTTTTTTTTTTAAAAATCGTCAAAATATTTTTATTTGTTTTTACGTATGAAACGATTCCTTTTGGTGTTTATGTTGAAGAACACGGACTTTTAACTACACATAACATAAAATAGCATCACTCCTATATTTCCGAAGGAGTTGGCAGAGGTTTATAGTACACCCACACGTAGCCAACTATGTTTGAGCTAGATATTTATCAGCACAAAATGAGTTTTAAAACTTTTCATACAACCAAATTACCAATTGTCTTCTAATGAGTCCAAAAAGAAGTGATTAAGTAACTACACTGATTAGGTCTTCTAATGAGTCTTAATAGGTGATTTAATGATTTTCAATATCTCACGACAATGGATTATATTTAACATTTCCTGATAAGTAAGCTAATTTGTTAATTAGCAGTGCTATGAGTTCTAAGAATAGTTAGTGACAATTATAGATTTTCATTAGCTAATGAGGAGATAACTAATGAGGGTAGTTACCTAATTATTGTCGTTTTGCAATAAAAGGGCTAAAGTTTTGTTTTATAATTTAATTTGTTCACAACTGTGTAACTGCTAACACTAAATCTGCGACTATAAAATCTTAAAATGGAAAGTTTAATCACCAATTTAGACTTGTTTGTTCTTCTACGAAGTGAGAGTACTTCATTTGATCATGAAGTATTGTTTAGTGCAGTTGTATCCCGCATAGGCGATTGCCTGTCTGACGAAGATTATGTTGTTCTCAAAGAATTTTGTCGGAGATTTACGCGAGCCGCTTTACAAAGGTGGGGGAAATCCAACCGATTCCTTGATAATTTCAGGAGAAAGTACGAGAATTGGTTGGGAGCAAATATTGATTGGCCGAGTTTTGTGCAAACTTTAGTTAATCAAGAACCAAGTGTTGATGAGATACCAAGAGCGCCCTCAGTCTCTCCAGAACCGTCGACATCAACGTCCATTGGAACAATGACGAAAAGATCCCGTAAACCATTCGAAGACCTGGGAAGTAAACAAAAAAAGAGAAGATCTGATGAACACACAGGCGAAGGTTCCAGTGAATTGGCATATGCAGCTGCAGCACGTTTAAAAGAAGAAGGGCATGGAGATATCGCCTCTGTCATCGAATACATGATGAAAAATCCTGAAGCAGCCGCTAAATTAAATGAAACGCTTAAGAAACCAGCGAAAACAATCATATTTACGCCAGAAAAGGCGCTTGGATTGCTTCTTTCGCTAAAACTCTCAAAGTGGCAATATATTACGTTGCGTGAGGCTGCCATTCGAGAAGGTGCTAAAGATATTTATCCATCTTACTATAAAGTGCAACAAACTAAGCTTGATTGCTACCCTCCGAAGCAATCAGTGACAGTTACTGATTCATCGGCTAGGATTACACTTCAAGCTTTACTTGATATCACGGTTACAAGAATCCTTCAAAGCCTTTCTAACGAAGAGCATAACAAGCAGTTGAAGCTGATATCCAAGTGGGGATTTGACGGTGCTTCTAACCAAAGCCGATACAAGCAGAAAATTGAGGGTGAGGAAGATGATTCAAGCATTTTCATGACCTCCTTGGTGCCACTAAAACTGACAGATGGAGACAACATTTTATGGACGAACCCAAAACCATGCTCAGTTTTGTATTGTCGTCCAGTTCAGTTTACTTTTGTAAAGGAGAGTGAAGCAGTTGTCCTTGGGCTGAAAAAACAAATGGATGAAGAAATTGAGGCCCTTATCCCCACAGAGTGCAATAATAATAATAGGGTGACTCATCAACTAATGATGACGATGATCGACGCTAAAGTCTGTACTTACCTTTCTGAAGCTAGATCAAATGCATCGTGCTACCTGTGCTTAGCAAAGCCTACAGAAATGAACCGCTTAGATGCTGTAACATCAAAAATTGTGTGTTCGGACCTGTATGAGTTTGGCTTGTCATCCCTACACGCCCGTATAAATTGTATGGAATGTCTGTTACACATTGCATACAAACTGGACTTCAAACGGTGGGCAGCGAGAAGTGATGAGCACAAAGAAATGCTACAGACAAGAAAGAAAATAATTCAAAATAAATTCAAAGATGAGCTCAATCTGTTGATTGATATAGTAAAACAAGGCTCGGGAACCACCAATGACGGGAATACTGCAAGAAAATTCTTTGAGTTTTCTAATAAAACCGCAGCTATAACCGGTTTGGATGAAGACCTCATCAAAAGATTTGCTGTAATTTTACAAGCAATTACATCTGGAGAGCAGATCGATATAATAAAATTTAGAGATTATGCTCGCAAAACAGCAGAAAAGTACGTATTACTATACGACTGGTTCTACATGTCGTCAACCGTTCATAAGTTACTAATCCATGGGGCTGACATAATCGAGAAAAATAATATTGTGCCGATTGGGACTCTCTCGGAAGAAGCCTCAGAGTCTCGAAACAAAGATTTTAGGAGGTTTCGAGAACATCATTCGCGGAAAAGAAGCAGGCAGGATTCCAATCAAGACATTTTAAATATGTTGTGTTGTTAAATGTGTTTCTTCGGACCCTTTGCTAAGTGCACAAAGGCCTAAGTTAGATGCCAAGAAAAAGCAGAGCTTTTTTGCTGAAACTCTCGACTTAATTCAATTTCAGGAAACTGAGTTCGAATTTTTGGATATATCCAATCTGGATGCTGACTCAGAATTGGAGTCTGACAACGAGAGTGATAAGGAAAATTTGTAAAAAAGATATATATGTACATATTTGTAAATTTGTATTTGAGTGTGTTTGGGTTTTTTTGTAATATTTAATGATATGTTTTATTTTTTTTATTTATTTTACTTTATTTTACGAATGCTTAGTATTAATTCCTTAAATTAACTTATTTTGTATAAAATATAACTTCATAATGTTACTTCAATATAAATCTTTTTTTATTTAAATTAATATAAATGTGTCAAAAACAGCAATTTTTTTTATTTTATTTTTCTTGTTTCGTGTGTTCTTAATATTTGGGTTAATAACATATCGAACTTTTTAACTTAGACACTAAAAGGGATCGTTTTACATGTAAAAATAAATAAAAATATTTTGACGATTTTTTAAAAAAAAACGGCATTAAATTTTTCGTCCTATCGCCAACCAAAAAATCATAAATAATTAGCACTATGACCATCTCCAAGGATATTACGGTTAAACATGCCGTTTAGGAGATAATTCGATTTTTCATACTAGCTTCATACAAATTTTTCGTAAAAAAATTATATTTCCTTCGTTTTTGGGTAGAATTAACTCGGGTGTCATTTTTGTACATAGTAATGACTAATAGAAGCGATATCCGGCATAAAAACAAGCACTTGCAAATTGAAATCCCTAAGTCTATGAAAGCCGATTTTCAGCCCACCGTGTGACGCCCACTAGGAAGTATCAGGTTTATTGCAAGACGATATTTCATTTTGAAAATTCATTTCTATATTCTTGTGCAACTATTGGGTCAATAATACGTTTTCACAACGAGTGTCAGATTGCATTGCCGAGAATTTAATAATAAGTAATTAATATAAGTACTTAGATAACTTACTGTTGATGATAAAGGTTTTCTTTGAAATTTTGATTGTAATGTATTTGAGTGTTTTTTCATAAATATGAAATCAGTCTTGGCAAGGAATTATAGATATTTTTCTTAAAAACGGATCCTTACCTTATCTCACATAAATTGTATCAGTATAGGTATTTTCTTTGTCCTTAAAAAGAATAACATACAGTCAGCAAGGCTCAGCGCCAGGTTCATATCGGTGAAACCGGTTTATATCGATCCTATATTTTTCTAATGCGACTGCAAACGTTTTAAAATAATTTACATAATAAAAGCTTAAAAAAGCTTACTAATACTTAATAAAAAACGCATACCAAATTTTTAACATTTTTGAACCTGAACCTTTAACTAATAAATAATGTACCAGGATGTCATGAAAAGGAGGCGTTCTACAAAAGTACAAACCTGTGAGTATTCTGGCGAGGGCGGTCTAGGCGGGTATTTAGACGCCATGCGCGCGCCGGCTCCACAGCCCTGCACGGCCGCTGGCTCATCCTCCGGGTAATACAAGTGCACGAAATCCTCCGTGTCCAAAAACGTATTGATCAGCATAATCCACAAGATATAAACACTAACTAATAAATAATTTAACGCAGTCTAACAGCTCAGACTTTACGACCACTATGCACTAGTTTAAATTTAAATCACTGTAATAGGAAGCACGCCATCGTAACGCATCGGATTTGTAACGTTCCATGTTTTGAGTCCTCATATATCTGGATATGTTAAATAATAAATAAGTTAATACATTCACTACACTTGTATAAATATAAATTCACATTTGCACCGTTCAACCGCACACTTATCTGGTAAAAATGGTGTTAATAAGTTTTTATGTTGTACTGTCATAGGTTTTGACACTACTATTACGGTTGTTATCGCAAGTGTAAACGAGGCCGTTTCGGTCGCTTATCAGTGACTGTACAGCTGTTTAAAGGCCATCAGTAAGTGTGGGGGGCGAGCTGCACTGCTTATTACTTGTCTTATCTTCGGGGTGACAAAAAAATATATCTCATCATAAGTTTGTGATACACCGTTGCTACCTATCACTTATCTATACATCGTCATTTTAAAAACTCTGAAACTTCTCAGGAGTATGCTATGACTTCCAATACGAGCAACTACTTTTGTTCTATAACAAACCATAATTCTAAACTTTTAACTGCACAATAAATTGATTGCTTTGCTATTATTTGGTTTTAGTATAATTCAAATTACTTATCATAGCAAGTTATTTTAAACTCGAGTTTTCTCTCAACAAAGACACTAAGTACGTCTAACCCACGTTTAAAAAATGCCTGCGTCATCAATGCACTGAAATGGCACTGACAGCTTTTGATTGCGGTGTAGATGTTCTAATTGCGTTCAGTTTCATTGACGAAATTCGACCTATTTTAAACTAAAACGCACGATAAGAGAATCTATTTTTAAAACACTTTACATTCCTACTTGCAAGTGCAACCTAATGCCATGTTATTATTGAAATAATGCAATGTAATGTGGCGCTCAACGATAATCAAGTAACGTTAAAAGCGGCACCTACGTAATTACAAGCAGATAAAACTACTTAATAAACTGCAGTTTTAATAATAATTATGTGCATTGACTTTATTATGTAAGGCGACACTAATGTTATTGGAAAGGTCAATGATAGTGAAGACCTGTGGAATTTTACTGACATATGGAATAGGCAGCAGATAGTTTTTTTCTTCCCATAATAAATGAGAAACATTATGTAGTCATGCTGTTTAACTATTCATCACCAGCACTACTTATATTGTCAACTTGATAAGGAACCTATTACTGTAATAGGGCGTTACGGAATGACTTGACAATTCATTTGTGTCATTTGGTATTCCCTAAGATAAATGCTCTTGGAAAACAAAGTTTTAATCACGTGCTATATGTTTAGTATCAACTTGGCTTCAGAATCAACTCCTGTCTTTATTCATACGAACGACTTTGAATTCATTGGCAATCTTTCAGAGGGTGAAAGTATTAATGAATATGAGCAACTTTTACTGTGTTACCAACCCTGAAATAGTAAAAGAACTAGCAAATGTCAAAGATAAACTTACTAACGCCTAAGTTCGGTGTTCACAAAATTATGTACCAGGAGCACAAATTAGTTAAAGAGGTAGCAGAATTAAATAAGAACCCGATTTGTGTATCACTAATAGTAGTGTCATAAACTTAGTAATTAATAACTGTACGATAGACACACATTTTAGGTCATGCGTCCGATCGTGCGGGTATGAAGGTTCAATTGACGTCATTCATAATAATATGGTGCTTGTTTGTAGAAAATTGTCTGTTTTGTAATCTGAGATTCTTGTTGTCTTGGCAAATGAATATAATGAAATAAAACTTCAACTGAAGGACTATTTGTTTGATGTTGACCTACTCATTTATCAATTCTGACAACTGTTCGTTACTCAAAAGGAAAAATAACAAAGATATAGTAGCTATGGATAATGTGGATTCTACAATAAATCATGTCAATAATAAAAAAGAAAATCAGAAAGAATAACAATCTAATGTACCTAGTAAACATTTTGCAACAGTTGATCAAAGCAAATAGACTCAGCGATACTAGGAAAACGTACAACTTTATCATCTAAAGACCACTCATCAAGTCGCGTAAGTCGTAACAAGTCTAACCGTATCTATAGACAATTGAAAAAAAAACCTGACAGACAGAATTCGATACAGACAGTGATTATCTCTAACCAAAACACTTGCTTTTCTTATTGTTCTAAGTATCTTTTGTTTAATGTCATTCAATAGCAAGTACCTACTTGTTATCGTAAGCAAATAACGCATGCGTTATTGATACGATTCAAAGTCGACAAGGTTCAGTGACCTCGATGGATATGGGATCATCCATTTGAATAACTACTTATGTAATTTCTAGAATGGGCATTTTCCGTAAACTAACGCTTCCAAATATTTGTTTAGGTGTTTGTCACTGGTACGTTTATGACAGTGTTAAGTGATAAAATTCTTGACTAGCATAGAAAAGGGAGTCTATTGCATAACACCAGAACACTAAAAGATATGGATGGACAATGTGAAATGACTGACCAAATCAATTGAAAAAGAATTTAATTCCTAACTACGACTAACGACTAAACTCTATCTAAGCCTTCAGAGTCGTACGCTGATTTAAATAGAAAATTGTATGAAGACATTCAAGCAAATTTAACCATTTGGAAACCTCCAAATAGTGCATAAGTGTGATGTAGATGTTTGGAAATCAATCGAGGATTTTGGAACCCACACACAGGATATGGATCAAAAATCATTTCCAGACAGACTTTTGTTGACAAAACAATGCAAATACAATTATCATACAATTAAGGTTCATTCGTTGTCATTTTATGATGTAACTAGATTTCGATACATTGCACATATACATATAATCTACATACATCAATATACATGATAATTTTAACACTGGACATTTGATTTCCATTCAATAAAGATATAATGACCACCTTTTCCTTAACTTCTATTGTTGTAAAGTAAATCTGATGAATGTAAACGAAGAAAATTATCATTTAAATTGAAAACTTGCACCACAACTTTGCATTTCCTTTTGCATACATCAAAACCTTATTCGAATATATGTCTCAGGATCCGCAAAGATAACGAGAACTATGGTATTGCAAATCTTATAAACTCCAAACGGATGCTTGCTCCACTTTCAATATGCTGCGACGACATAAAGAATGCGGTCACCGGCGCCTACAGTCTACACAGTGATAGACACTATCTGTAAAACTATACTGTCCTGGTGCATGCATTAAAAGTACCGACGTAGACGTTAACAATAGCAATTGTGTAAATAGCAAAAAACATTTGAAAAAGTATCAATGAAAATTTAAATCACGCTGAACGACACGAATCTAAGATAATAGATCTCCGTGAATTCAATTAAAAGAGCTGAAGTACTTATAGGCAAGGCCTTTTGAAAGACTGACAGCAATTATAAAAAGATCAAATTTTTTACTGAACAATACGAATTTCTTGTGCGAATTACAACATCAAATTGCGTGAATAATTCCACTGAAGAAGTAAGCTTGCACTGTCAGTGATTACAAAACACTTAAGTGAGGTCAGTAAAAACATTTATCGACACTTTCCGTATGTAGTAATTAAACAATATTGCCGAGTTCGTAATTGCAGGCCAACATTTTGCGCAATTTGTCAAGCTTATTACTCGAGGAAACGATAAAAATTCGGAAATCAAATTATCGTAAAGGAAATACAGATTTGCAAGGAGCTTTGAAATTAAATCAATAGAAAGACGCGAGCAAAGCGGTCGCGTATCACATTCCTGGACCGCAAACTAGCGTAGTTGTCGCCGTTCGCCAGCATTCTCATGTTACTTACGACAAACATGTTTTTACATCTAACAAATTAAATTTTCGCACGAAATCCACTCTTAGGCCTCAGAAAACACGGTATTGTCAGTTAGAAAATTTACTCGGATGTTTGTAAAGATACTGTTGTTGCGGTTTGTTTTACGGTTGGAAGTAACATGAGCCACTACGTTCGAATTGACGTGCATTTTTGTACTCGTGTAACTGCGTAACATGGATATTTTTGCAACTAGGAAAACGTTGGAAGTAATAACTAACAGACGGCACCTATTAGATGTCTGTGAAGTGAAAGTAGGAAACACAAGAACAAAGTACCTACAACAGTCATTCCTTAGAAACTGAACAACTCCTTGAAGTTACTAAGATAAATAAATTGAGTAGAAAGAAAACGAGGAAGTAGTCCACGATATGAAAATGAAAATATTTATCGTAGGAAAGATCCAAGTCATAATTATTAGTCGTTAGTAGGCCAAGGTCTGTTTCCGCCAAACCGCATTGAGAATATGGAAATAGTGACAGAAGACTTGTGAGAAAACTGTGTAAAACTACTAAAAATTTTGATCATGTCGCGTTTTCCAGGTATGAGAAACAAAAATAAACAACAAATACAAGCGAGTCGAACATCCGAGGCTGTTTAATCGGCTCGTTGACGGCCTTCTCGCACATTCACACAGTCCGTTGATGGATGATCAAATTGATTGGACCTTTCATTAGACTCGGACCGTGGCAAACGTTCGTCAGAATTCACAAACTGTGATGTCAAACATTCGGTACTCTTTGTATCTTTATATTTGCCAAGCTCCTTCGACGTGACTTGCAAAATGTATATTTAGATTTACTTCAAATCGTGTGTGCTTTGTGCAATGTTCCTGGCTGCTTGCGGCGGAGATTTTGCGCAATGCTTCAATTCCAACAGCTCAGATAGCCAAGTATCGCGTGCTTAAGTGTTAAATTTCAATCAAGTGTCAACTCCGCCCAATCAGGCGACGCCAACGTGCAAGACAAACAAACAGTTATTATTGGCTAAATCGAGTCGAGCCGGTAATTAGAAAAAATGATAAACCTCCTTGACAGTTGTTTACCGCCGTAAATGGACATGTTAGTATTATGAAGGAGAAGGAAAGAGCTTCAATTTCGCAATAATAGCAAAATATATTACGTTCATTACTTTTATCTAAATCGAAAGAAATAAAATTTCCTAGTAATTACGTGTCAATTCGAAGAGAAATTATGACTTCAATAACTGTTAGAGAATCAATAATATTACAACGACCTCTATACTTTGTATAGACACTGTTTAATTGAATTGACGCGACATCAGCTTCGTGGCAGTTTTCGACGGACAAATAGTCAATATATCAAAAGCTATAAAAGATAATTTTATTGTATTGCTTTGCCAAGAATAAATAAGTGTCAAGTGTGAACACTAGACGTAAATGGAATGAAACATGAGATCGTTCCGTTACGTTGTATTTAAATACATTATCTGGGCAATTTATTTTCCTCGGAGAATAACAGCCTTATGGTCTATTTGATGGTGAATGATCACCTCAGCATCTACAATCGTCATGTCATTTCTCTCGCAGTGGGGTTCTTTCAAGTGAAGGCTTCTCATTATTCGCAATTATGTGCAACCAGCGATATGGTTTCCAGTTTGCACTTTGAGCTTTTATGTTTCCTTATGTGGGTGTCGTGCAGATACTTTTATTTCCTCAATCTTTAGTGCAAGATGAATGATTGCATGTTGAGGATATGCTGTTTCTTAAATAATTTCATTGGCATTTGTAAAATTCATCATTATTTACTTCTTCTTGAACTAAAATTTAAACAGAGTCCCGTTTTCTCGAAAATCAAGATAGCTTAACGCCCAAGCTTTAATTTGATTTTACGACTGTATTTCAAAGCTTTTAACAAAGAGCAAATATGTTCGAAAAGACAAATTGTTCCGTTTCAATCATCTCGTAAATTCACTAACGAGTCGGCTATTAAACAAGTCCTATATTTAGCTCAGCACTGCAGTTAAATTCAAACCTGAGCATTACCGGTAAGGTGTAAATTATATTCATATCCAATATCAGAAAGTTGTCGGTTAAAACGACACTTATATAAACTACCGTTATCAAACACGATACTAGAGGAATAAATCAAGTCAATTTTCACCTTAATCTGTCTAAGGACAAAGCACGGACCTTATTCAATGGGGCTATATTATTCACCTTTCCCCAAGTGCTTACGGCTAGAAATCTAGTCTCGATACAACACAAGCGAACCGTAAAATAGTTATTTATGGTTTATTGCTCCATAACCAGTAACAGCTATATAAATTATACCAGACAGGAACTGACGATCGAGATTGTCTCCGTATTTTTATAAAAATAATAGTAAGTAGGTATTTAATATTGCAAGCAATACATTGCAAGTTCATATTAAATAGAATAGCTCATAATTATTAAATAGTATATCTGAAATACACAACTGACATCATAATATTTTTTTTTTTTTTTTTTTAATAAAAATCTTTATTGAACAAGTATTGCAGTACATGGGTATTTGTTATGTATAATAGTAAAATTACAGACATGCTACAATTATTGTGGATGCAGTTCTGATCTCCTAACTAGGTTACAGTATAACCTGTGTGTAGGAGTGACAGTTCCGATTCCCCGTGGCTTACAAGAAGGATGTATTTTTACAATTTACGTACATTATACATATGTTTACTGCTTCAGCTTGAAAGTATACTTAAACAAATATAAACTGCGATGAAAAATAATATATACATACATATATATGTATATTATTGTCAAAATAAACGGATTAAATTATTATCCTGTGCCTGAAACCCTAGATACCAATACAGAAGTGTGCTTGAGTAGGTTGTTAGAAAGTTGGAACAACTCCGTTAACGCTTTGCAATTATTGAAGTGGGTAGTTTTCAAACAATATTGCACGAGCTGTGAAAACTATTGCTAAAGCAAACTCCGAAGAAATCTCTTGTTGACAGATAACCTATTTAGAACGCTAAGAAAGTTTTATAACGCGAACCTGATCCTAATGTTTAAAGTACAAGAAAAGACGTGACTAAAACAGGGCTTTCCATTCATCTTAAACCAATTAAAGTTAACCGACTTGAACTTTCAAGAGATCCAGAGAACGTGCCTGATTATAATAAGTTAATTACAGCCATTTATATTCTAATTAGACACAAAACAAGCGACCAAGATTCAGTTGAGGATGGCAATGAATGAACCAGATAAACTCTGATAACAACAAAGAGGTATTTATAATTTTCAATGACACAATGCATCTCAAACATCGAGATACAAAACAATGATACGTCATTGTTGAAAAAGCCGGCCCGGTACAAGATCATATTTATTGTGATTAAACCAATGTATAACCATATGACTTAAGTTTTAAGAGCAAGGTCTTTCTCAGGCGGCCTTTAAACACGTTGCTGTACACTTGTCGGATTCCATTATAAAGACAGCCGAAAACACATAGGATAATAACTTCTCAAACTTTTCACGAAGTTGCCCATGCTAAATATGGTAAGTCACATAAAAAACATAAATCTATTTTTAGGACTGCCTTGTACTATTACTGCGGAAGTCGTATCAATGAACATGCACTGCATGGTTTCTGTAACAGAACAGAATTACTCAATGAAATATAATCTCCTACGTTACTGGAGTAAAAAGTAACAGCTCTGTAAATACCGAGTTACCAACTCATATTCTTACATGCTAAAATAGTGAATACTTTTTATAGAATAATCGGTTAC
This sequence comes from Athetis lepigone, assembly GCA_033675125.1. Lineage (NCBI taxonomy): Eukaryota > Metazoa > Arthropoda > Insecta > Lepidoptera > Noctuidae > Athetis > Athetis lepigone. The sequence continues at coordinate 88,986 of CM066235.1, forward strand.
AAAAGCGTGACTAAATTATGATACCAGACGGAGTGCATTTTATGCTTGTAAGTCGTACTAGGAGCGGAGTCGGAGATACTAGCATTTATGTAACGAGGTTCGTGAAAGCCGACCAATCGCGTTCGAACACGCCGCCGTTCACGACGTAAACGAGGCACATACAAACAACAAGTCATGTGAGCGCCACGTCCAGGCGCCGCATGCTCGACCATGACCTTCACCTGTGCACGCCGATGAATCGCTGTAAGCGCAATTACTATGTACACAAACCAAACACTAGTAAGAACACAACAAAGGGCTATAAATAAAAACAACAGAAAAAATAAAAGATCCCGTCGGCATTACGCTGCAATTTGCACAACGTATTGAACGGAAGTTTAAATCTTCAGACAATGAGACCAATGACGTTATGGCGGTATTTCAATTTGCAAATAGAGTCATCATTTCAAGTACATGAGGAAAGCACGAATCAAATGTTTGTAAATGACAGATATGACAAGGTCTTTAAACTTAGGCTAAGGAGATTTAATGAGGAGATAACTTTAAGATGTTAATGATGTAGAAGAGGGCCAAAAACAAACAAATTAATTATGAAAATCTGATAAAGATAAAAAATCCCGGAATACATAATTGACTTAGAGACGAGGGACTTCCGCGTTAGATGCAAACACTTCCGTGATGCAACGAGATTGTAGGTAAGTTCTTACTGAGTTAGCAACTGTGAAAGTTGACTCTCTGTAAATGTCATTAAACGTGTTAATACATGTGGCATTAATTGAAGCGGACGTAGAACGGACATTCTCTGCTAACGGCAAGGTCGTCTAGACATGACCGATGAAGGTCGCACTCTCAAAACAAGACAAACTTAGAATCTAAATTTAAATAGAATGAGAGCAAATAGTGCTTCTAAGTTTTGTGTATGATTGTGCATTATCTGGTGTGCATTGTCTCCGGCATTAATATATGTATTTTAGATTTAAATTCTTTGTGATGCCAAACTTTCTTGGCGTGGAGATTTATGGGTGGTCCCGTGGGGTTTTTTGCAACTATCAATTGTTATTCTACTGTTGATGTAACAACAAACGGGGATTCCCCAGAAACCCTCGTATACTCAACCTATACACTGATACATACTGTGAGATTCGCTTCTAGAGGATATAAGACAACGAGATGTTTGATTCTTGTTTCAATTACCTTTTCTAAAACTTAATATTTTGCGTGGTTTCAGATAAAGATGTTTACAAATGATTTATATCTATGCAAAATTTATGGGTTTGGATGCATCAGGAGAGAAAGTTGACTTGGCAGACACAAAGATCACAAGCGAAAAGCAAATGCACGAACACACTGAAATGGAAATAAGTCACGTGAAACTTGATAAAGGTCGGGCTGTACACGTCTTGGCACTCCTGCAGTTTAATAACAAAGTCTCATAAATATAGAAGGATCAAGCCAGTGCACTATTTGATGGCATCGATAGTAGAATAATCATTAAACAATTTAATGAACGTCTAAGTAAAAGAGAAAGATGGTGATAAAAATCCCTGAAATGAAGCACGCGATGAGTTCGTGGCGACCACGACCTAAAAACATAACGATAAAACGATGAACTTTACGATTGAAGTTGGAGACCAACTTGCAGGCGATACTGTACGTAGCGTAATTAAAAATATAAATTTATGCTTCAGGATAACCGTCAAGTTAGTCAGAAGATCTCACCAAATAATGTGCATTATAAAGAACGAATGCTCTAGAATAGATTTTATCTTATCTAAAAAAAACCTGAAGTAGAATTAAAATTCCGAAATATATTTTTATATATTTTAGCGATTTTAAAGATGTCAAATCATATCTACGGTCTAATATACTTATAAAACGTTTATCAACATTAGCGATTACAATATTTAATAATCTCAAGCTTAATTGGAGCACACATGGGCTTGGATTGATAAAACTGATTAAGATTCCCAAATGTTTTGTATACATATTTTTTTTTGTAATCTAATCTGTAAAACTGCTTAAAGTTATAACAAATATTAAAAATAAACTAGATAAAACAATAACAGTGAGGAATGACACAATTGCATAAATAGGGTAACTTCTGAAGCTTAAGGGAGTATTGAAAATGAAATTCCATTTAAAAAGTTGAGATTTTTCGACATATCACGTGATGAAAAGTGGGTGCGTTGGACGATCGTAACGATTTTCTCAGAACACAGCTGGGACGAGGTTGTGGACTTGCGCACTGAAGTCTACATCCACGTGGCTACTCTATACATTTTTGATTGCATACTTAACCAATAAATTCTAACAAGAAAGTAGAATCCAAAATTGTTAAAAGACAAAAAGACACAAGCTATTCATTACGAGAGGACCTAACTGTGTCTCATTCAAACTTGAAATTCCTTTCTGTAAAAGAGTAGAATAGAGCATTTTCAACCCCTAAATGAAAAATACCTTAATCAGAAAGTAATAAAAAATATAAAAGGACACACAGACAGGACGGCCAGAATGTCAGTCTATGTCTAGAATATAGTTGCAATGTCATGGATCTATGTACCAGACATGCGCAGAATGAAGGGTAGTGCCACGTGGCAATCTCCCGTTGCATAACCTTTCCCATATTGCGGCGAGTCTCGCCAACCCCGAAACGTAAAAGAAATTTCGATGCGAATTCTTGCTAACTACTCTAACAATGTCACTGATTCAGATATTACATTTCAATAAAGTAAAAGAAAATGATCTGACATGTAACAAGTTTTAGATGTCAGTCTACAAAGTGACACGCTAGTCGTATCTATTCTAATTAAGTTAATTAGAATGTTTCGCGTGTCATGAATAATTAGCATATCATCGTTATTACGGGTAGATGAACCTAAGTTTGTTTAGCTTCTGTATAATAAGTGAGACCTACTTTAAAATGTGTATACAATACATATAGTATTTTCACAATGTTTGATTCCAGCCTTGACGATAGAAGATTAAATAATTAGAGAAAATAATAAAGCAATTGATTACATATTTAACGTTGAAGTACCAGGAGAAGAGCAAATGGAGAATGTCTTCGTCTACGCCTACAGTATACCCTACTAGCTGTTAGCAGTAGTACGATGGCATGTTGCAGCCACGTTGCATTGCTGTGACTGTGCGCACACATGCACAATTTCAAGACCCACACAAGTGCAAGTTCTGCAGAATGACTGCGGAATTCGCCCGCCATTTTAGACACAACGAAAATACTAATTTGGATTCGGTGAAATTTATTTTTCAAGTGATCTAAAGTCGTTTGGAAAATTTGATATCATAGAGATATTATAAAAGGTGAATGTGTAATTCACAAAGTTAAAATCAATCCTATAAAAGTTAAATAAGGCCAAAATAAGCTTGACATTGGCAGAATTGTAAAGATTCGTGCGATTCATTCAGTAGTGCGAAATGATTAGCCAACGTTTTCTTGAGCCAGTGACCTCGGTCGAAATCGTACTTTGGTTGGAGTCTGAACAAAGCAATAAATAATGTTCTGTTTGCTTAAGAATTCTAAACGTTAATTAAAAAACTAAAAAAATTTAAGCCTAAAATGTCAAACCATATTGCGTTTTCATCGTGTCAAAATCATTGCATACATTTTCTTCTTTCTACTTGAATTTTTTGTTACGGTAAAAACTGTTTATCTAAGTAAAAGATTCTTAATGACGAATTTACGCACACCATTGTCAGAAAGCGAAAACCCGCCATAATGTAACGTGGACGCCACGAGTACCTACGCCATGCTGCGACGCAGCCAATCCTTGAACGTAATCAAAAGGAGGTTTTCTGTCCTTATATCAGACAATATTTACACTCTCGCTCAACCGCCACACATACAGTTGTAAATCCTGACGTAATTTCCGCGAGCACCATATTATTATGAAGCCATGTGCCGAACACGTCGGCGCGCTACGGTTTGCCATATTAGAAATTCCAATGCGGACCTTATAAAACTAATAGTTTCTTGTGGCACTTTACAATATAATCCATTTATATTTGTCAAAGACTTCGCAGAACCACAAATAAGCGAACTGGATGTTGATAAGAACGCGGATTTGCTGTATATCCATATTACGGTAGAGGGATAGCGGGGTCGCATGGAGTATGCGACGGACGCGCGCGGCAGCTGCGGGGCAACTAAGGCGCGATGTCGGGTGTGGTGCTGCGGGGGGGAGGGGGCTCGGCGTGCCGGCGCGCGACGTGCGGTTAAGGGGGGGGGGGGAGGGGGGAAGGCGGCGTCTGAACCGCGTCTCTAGTTCGCTAGTAGAGGCCCGCCGTGAATTGTGCAACGTCAGCAGGCGCGTGCGTACAGCCGTACCCAACTTCGCAACAAAAACCTCGATACCACACTTGCGTCGGCGATTATGCGAGCATCAAGTTTTCACACAAACTCGTTATACTATACCCCGATGTTACTTTATAATTATCGTGGGATGCGAGTCGCTTCCATTAAGAGTTTTTTTGTTACTCCAGTCAAGGCTGGCGTTGTTTTTATCACAGTAATGATTTGTTAATATTGTCTTGTAAACATGTTGCATGATCATTAAAATACAACTCACGACACGACTCCGACTAGAACATTAATTGAAGAGTCAGTTGAAAAACCCTGATTTTTCAATGAATGTTGGTTTCAATTAACATCAGAGTAGATGAAATGGCGATGGTAAATCTAGACATTGCATTAACCTCGCTAGTCTCATTCGTGACAAGGACATAAAATTCTAATTGGACGATGATGTTTCCAGTTCAGAATACACCAGTATTTGAATGTGCAATTTAAATGAATGATCTAATCAAATGGGGGGAAAAAGCTAAGCAAATGCATAAGATATTACATCAGGTTTTATGCTTCTACGTCGCAGGATGACGTGATGCCACCTAAGAGTTGCATGATGATGTCAAATCAAACATACATCACGATTTGGAACACAAATAAGAAGCAGTTGATACAAATACAGAAAAAGGACTTACACTATAAATCTAATAAAGCAGAAAGCAGTAGGAGGTATACACAACAAGTAGTCTAATCAAGAGTTGGTAGTTAACAATGATAATGTAGGTAACATGTGAGAAGTCTACACTTTTATATTAATAGTCAAAAAACGAATGGTAAAATTATTATAAAAACCGCACTTTAGGGCTGTTTTTGATAAAAGGCAAATAGTTCGACATAGCTTTTTATTTATAGTGAAATAAAAGGATACCGTTATGAGATATAACTGAGTTATTATGGAGTATACTCCATCCACCAACAAATAAGTCAATGCTTGAAAACTTTTAAAATTTTTAAGGTAAGTTTTCTCGAATAGATTTTTAACATTCAAACAGCAACCCAATCATCGCTTATAGACACATATTTCCGGTCATAAAACATACAAGCAAGACTACAAAAGCAGTTTCAACAAAATCAACATAAACCTTGTAACTAGTGGAAAATTTAAGATTTAACTGAGCAATTAAAATTAAGAAGTTGTATGGAAAACACGACTTTTAAGAGGCGAAATATTACGTACATTTTAATAACATCGATATCCAAGTAAAACTTAATAATATACGTACAACGTACAACGACTGAAGAGATATCTATTTAAGCCGAATGAAAAATTTAATCAATGATCTCACAAGTTTTGCTACTTTCTTCTTTAGCATACTTTTGCAATTTATTGAACTTTTCATAACATTCCACGCTATCGATCACAGATGATGATTGAGATTGAACAATCAAATGTCAAATAAAAACTAAGAATTAATTAATTCACGGAGAAATGTTAGCAAACATCAGTTGACGAGTGCCAAGGTGAAGTTACATAATACCGAAAGAATGTTTATACGATTAGAAACGACGATAAGAATTGGCGTAAAGGAAAATCAATGGCGGACATTTCCTGCGATTGTCGACAGAAACCATGGGGTTTATTGTCAATTACACCGTATCATGGATTTTAATAGTTGCGTGGTTACTAGCTAGTTTTAAGTACTTGTTGATACTGATGTTAACTTCGAGGTGATTGGGACAATAATAGTCAGGTATGTCAATAATCTGTCTAACAAGGTTTTGTACATTAAACTGAAGATTTTTTATTCTTCAGTTTAATGTGCAAAACCTTGTTCCTCATTTCACTTATGACAAGCTGAATAGAATATGATAATAGTAATGTAGGAAGGAGGATGAGGTTTTACCTTTGTTCTGAATCTTGTTAATATTCAAGAGTTGCAAAATAGACCATATTAAGATTAGTGTGACAGAAATCAGGTGCCTATTGTGGTGGCATAAGTATAACAACAGCCTAATTTGTTTTCAACGATACAGTTAAAAAGATTGCACCAGCTGGCCTGGCCTGTAAATTCATGGTTATGGTAGTTGTTATCAGAGGTATAGAAGGTCGAGGCATACACGTGGAAATCTCAGTTGCTATGGAGACTAGTTACAGCAGTTGCATAGTACAATGAGGGCGATAACGAAAATATTTTTATTGCTTTTTGCTCATACGGTTTTACAACCGCCAATAAAACGATCTCAACGTTACCCGTTTCTAGGTTCAATTCTCTACGTTTAGCACATGTGAAAACTATTATCATAATTTCAATAATAGATAGCAACAAACAGGTTGGAGCAAAACTCACCACACAACTGATAAGTTTTTTTTGAAATTTGAATAAATATCAGACACACCTGTTCATCGAAAACAACAAATAGCTCCAAACAAATACCTACAAAACGAAGGCTCGAATGTGTTAAAAATCAATAAAAAGAGACAGAAAACAATTAATGAAAGATCCTTTGCCGAAATCTTTGCAGACGTTGAACAAGTTTTTATTTACAATGGTTGGCAATCCCGGCTTAGGTTCGTTAGTGGCGATAAAAACACCGGACAAACCAGTACCTTGACACAAAGCTACAAACACATAAACGCCAACAATAATGGAACAACTGTATTTTCAGTATCGTACAAGATAGGTTTTCACACAAAAACTTGGAAGGTGATTTGAGAATCGCCAACTTCAGCACAGAATGCTGGTTTTAGAAGTGTAAGACGGGCACGAGGTAAAAGAGGAGAAGCATTGGACGCAGTATACTGTGAAGTCTCAGTCCCTTGTTAATTTCTAGTGTTCTGGCTGGAGGCGCGGTGGGCGGTGGTGCAATTCCCCGCCCACACATTTCGCCCACAGTCGGGCGCCACTGAAATATATTGTGACGTTTTGCATTTGATAACGCCGACATAGTATTCGTACTATTTTAAGTGACCTCGTTTTCAATGAAACTAGTTTGCAAAGAAAATTTTCCGAAGCAACGGCAGATTAAAATGGCATGGCGTAACTAATTTATTTATGCATTATTTGTTTGCGCTTTGGTTTTTGGTACTCCAGTGACAAGATTTTTTCCTAGGTATAGGTATTTTAATATTCAAGTCTGAAATCGGACTTACGTCAATGCTAAATGATTGATCTCTTCGTTGGAAAGTTGGAATAAATCAATAATTGGAATTGTGATTTCCATTTCAAACCGTCCTTGGCTCTCCGCAAAATTTCACGTGTAAGGCCAGGAACGCTTTTAACATTAAATTGCCCAAGTTATTTTGATTCAGCTTTGAATACAAACATGCTTGTATCAAGAGGTTTATTTCCAACGACCACTCAGTGGATAATGTTGTTATTGCAAAATATGACAAGAGGTTATCTGGTGATATAATTAAGTTTATTCAAATAACTTAATCTAATGTCAATTATATCTGACGTATTCATAATTATCATGAAACAAATTATGCATTTTGTAATTATGCGATAGAGTATCAGAATTTTAATCGGATGGGGATAAAATTTCCAATGAAATAGATAATTTGTGAATAGATATAATTTCTCATAGGTTTAAAATGGATACAGTAGCTGTAGCCTTGAACCATAATAGTACTAATACGATAAATATTAAGAATGAGGTAAAGCACAGACATGGAAGTGACCTAATAATCCCTAACGTAACCAACACAACTAGGCCAGAAATAACTTCTTAATCAGAAAAATTACTAGTGCGACAAGTTTCCGTGCTCCAAGCAATTTACCTAACTCAATTCCATTATAAGTGCGGCAACCGTGAAACCAACACGCCCAAAGTGGTCTAGACATATTCGGGAGAGAATTAGGGCACGAAAATCAATAGTACCAGTTTTCATTACGAGTTCTACGTTCAACTCGTAGTAACGTATACTATTAATACTGGAGGATACTATTCTGATCAGGTATATGTTTACACTTTTCTATTTTCATTGTGAGTGACTCAATCGTTTGAGGTATTCGTAGTTGTTTGGGGAAAAGGCTTTTAAATAGCAGCTTGAGAATCATTGACATCGCAAAATACTAGGATTGCCTTGACTCGTTCTAGTAAGAATTCTTCAAGGCTGTTGGCTTGAATCCTTTAGTTGCATAACGGCTTTGTAGGCTCTGGCTTTGTGCGTTAGATCCTTTTGTTGGTTAGTTTACCTCAAAACAACTTTCTTTCAAAAAACGTATATAGCTAATGATTAGTTACCGCTGACGTCAATAACGGTAACATTAAAATTTTACCTATGCTTGACTCCTACAAAATTGATAACTTATACAAACAACACTCAGTTTAAGAATACATTTCTGATAAACTTATTTTAATTACAGGTCAAAGCGATATTGAAAGCGACCTAAATAGTATTTTCAAAACAACGTTCAGACTTAGTCTTCTGGGTCATCTAGGTGTTTGAATAGAAGCGCGACTGGCCGTCCTGATCTATATGAGAGTAATAGCTGCTATTCACCTGGCTTTGGGCCTAAAGTCCAACAAAGTAATAACAACTATAAAACCGGCTAATAATCTCAGCATTATCATTGTGTGCAAGGATAGTGAACTCGTAAATTCACACACGGCTGATCTTCAATCAGACAATAAAACGTTTGCGATTATGATTCTGATCGCTGGCATGTGTTGCATACTGATGAGAACAGTTTGTACTTATGGTACTGAGTAGCACTAACGCAAGGCAGGTGCACATCTGAAAGGCCACTTGATGCCAACTGCATTTGGTGTCTCGCTCGTCATTTCCGTAGGACTTCCGTAAACAACACAGCCTTAACCTCGCGTAAATGGGAAAAACGTGATTCACATCCTCGTCTATGTCATCGTGATCCAACTCTAAGGCACTCTAAGGCTTGTCAGTAAGCAGCTTAAGACCGGTCTAGACGCTTCGGTTTCGGCGGATATCGATGACTTGTGTTGTGTATGTTAGTGTAATTAACTTTTTTGACATCTGACAGTTTACGTTGACGAGTTTAGTCTAATGTTCACAGAGCGTGGACTTGACATGCTGAAATAACGCTATTGTTATATTTGTTTTTGTTATGTTCGAGGTGTTGAGCTTTATGAGTTGACTTCGATTCATGAGAGGGTTACTGTCGATAAGAAATAGATGGATTTGATAAGAAATGGATTCGTTCTTATACATAGTGATTAAAGTGTACGTTAAGTTTCTTCGACAAGTGCGTATTTGTGCGGCCATCAACTTTCCAATTTCCCACACACATAAACACGTGTTACAACTCTTAACAAACTGAGCGGATGTCAAGTTAGCTTAGCCGCCTATTTCGTAGGAAACACGATACAATGTTACAACAGCAGTATCTGATTTATCATTCATATCACATTTTGGCTCTTAAGTTACAGCAATAAGATTGCCCACCATAGGCTTTAAAGTACGAGTATTTCTGCCATGTGTGGCAAATTCCCAGTCACACGCAATGTTTTGCATAAAGGCATTGTTTAAGAAAATTTACACAATATTAAGTTTAAATAACTGAAGTACTTAACTCGTTTTTGAGTTTCACAAGAGCAAGCCGTGTCAAGTAATATATCAAAAGTTGCCTACGTGAAAATATTTTCACTCATTAGAACAAAATTTGCATAGATTTGTAATATAGACAACGCGGTTCGGGCGCTATCCAAGTCTTATTTTATATCCGGGGCATTATTGCTCTATCTACTACAGGAATATTTTATTTTAACCAGCAGTCCAACATAAAAATTCTGATTGTTTTGGCACTTGGCTGGCACTTTAATTACATCCAATGACACAGATGAAATAGGTATGTAAACATTTAAATGGTAATCATAACGACAAAAAATAAAATAGAGAACTATTAAACTGACGCCTTCGCATCGTTTTATTAGTCACCATAACATTAATTCGAATTATGTAACTAGGAGAACATAGGCAAGCCGAAGTTCAAAGAACTCGGTAGTATTCAATCAACACCGGAACGGCTCGAGTGACTCCCACAACAGCTGATTGACCTAAAAAACAACAAGCGCGAGAATTCTAGAAAGGGACAGCTAGAGGAATAGAAAACCGCGTGAAGGGCGTCACGTAGGCAAGCGACAACGAAGCAGTAGGGCAAGGTCGTCAATGGAATTTTGTTGATGATTTTGGTAATAGTAGGTTATGATTGCGTGTGCACATGTCCTTATTTCCTTAGAAAGCAAATGTGAATATGAAAAATAGCCTTGTTGTATCTCAAAATTCTCAGCTTTGCGTAGAACTGATTGCAAATTTTTATTTCTAATTTTTAAGTCGCCTTCTTTCTAAAATTCATTTGACAAAAACATTTAAAATAAGGACAAGGAATAAGGACTACAACATTAAAGACGACATTTTAATCGACTTAGCATAAAAACTTTGTATTTTTCAAAACCAATTCAATTTATTATTCCGGTTACTCCCAGAAACTTATTTAATCTGACAACCACAGAGCAGTCACTTTTCAAGCATTAAAATGTCAAAGGGGAAAGTTTACCTTGGCTGAAGTTTTCCTTTTGTACTCAGGTAGAGATTTTCAAACTTTCTCGTTTTTGGACAATGAAAAACTTTCATAAGCAAGGGGAAATAATTTAATGAAATAAAAAAAAACATTAATCAGTCCCTTTTTAAAGAGCTGTTTGTTTGTTGACTGGCTTGTTATCTTGTTGACAAATCGTATGTGGTAAGTGAGTCAGTTTGATGCGCGAAGGCAAAGGTACGGCGACGTGACTATTTTAAACTGTCGTTGTTGGTGTACGTGGTTTCGGACAAGTCTACCAGGGCACTATAAAAGAAAAGTGTATCAAATTTCACATTACTAACTACCATTGTCATTTCCCAGGCTTTTTAGGATTTTATATTACATTCCACGGTTCTACAAGTGACACTAAGCTTGAATACCGGTTCGTTGAAGCAGAATTATTGCAAGCTGACCTCAAGCAACTCAATAGACCAAAATTAGATCTTCCGGGTTCTGACTGCCGTACCGTACTAGTGTCACACAAATATTCGCACGGCCTCGTCCAAAAATACCCGTCATGTTCATATGCACCTACATTATGTATTATTTAAAACAGCACTAGCTCGGACATGTCTTAAACCGATGTCTTAACGTCTGTATTATTGTTAGTCTACTAGGTACTGAATGTAGCAGTTCCAGGGAATTATGATTCGTATGGCTTCAGTACCATCGCGTGTTTATTCATGCGTTGATTTACTCGCCACTTTACGGTATTTAGTGCTTATTGTGTGTTTTATGCCGGCGATTGGCTGGGCGACCAATGGGCAATAACCAGCGATGTTGTTTGACTTGTAATAAACGATACTTTTTAGCTTTAAGCGTTGGGTTGTTTATCTCAACCATTGCGTATGTGTGTTCCCAGAACTACATATTATGGAGTTTTGAGAAGTTAATTTTGCTTGTAACGTCGATGATAGACGTATTAAAAGCACGGAAGTAAATATTTTTAAAATTCAGTGTCATTTTTCTTTCTTCTTTAACTAGTGAAGAAACTACTAATACTTTAAAATTGCAAGCCTAACTCAAAACATCATAGAACTGTACAGGCTACGCTATCACCAGATATGTGGTTGTAATTCATAGCGCGAGTTTAGTGTGAAAATTGCCAATGACATTAATTCATTTTCAGAAATTTATTTCATATTCATAGCGAGTCTCTAGGGGAAAGACAGCAAAATCCATTAAATTAAAAATAAAATATTGGTTGTCTCAAAATTATACGTAATGTAAGCAATTGTGTAGGCGTTTCACTAGATACTTATCGACGTTTTAGTTCATTTGTCACCAAGACTATAAGTAATGATGGCAATAATGAATAAGAAATCTCTTGTAAGCTCCTGGAGCTTTCTCTTTTCAATTATCTGCAATGATTAATTACGTAGGCGCAACCCGCTAGTGCATTAGAAAATAGTGTATATAGAAGTTATAAAAGTTCTCATTGAAATCACCTACTCATTAAAAGAAAAGTGAAGATCGGATAGTACAGTAAAAGAAAAATATTCCTGCTAGTACAGACAAGGAAAATCTGACCATAAATAAAAGTCAAGGTGTCGAGTACATAAAAGATTGTAAGCTCGACGGCACTTTACTATTGCTCTTAGAAGTGTCGTTGGGAATTTTTATTACTGGCCACATCCTTTTGTTGTTTGAGTTCGTAATGGCATCACTGAGAATTTATGGATTTGTTTGAACTACCGATGTCGGCGCCGGCGCTGGCCGTAAGACCAACATTAATTGTTCAAATAACAAATAGAAAGAAGAAAGTTTATGACTAGTATAACACATTGCTGCTTAGAGAGATCTTAAATAAAATGGTATACCTACATTTGTATCATGTATGTGTACCATTATTATTTAATATTATGTCATCATTGGGAATGAATACGCGAATAATAAGAATTTATTGTACAGTACAGCTGGGATCAACAAGTAAATATGCAGAACGAGCCCCGTCGTTATGCCAATTACCTTCCATTGTGGTGATGTAACTTACAAGAAAACCATGTTTATTTAACTGTGGGCTCAATAACTACTCGAACAAATTGGCCGTATTTCGCAACAAAATGAATATTTGAACATGACATATAATTCAAACAAGGTAATATTTCTGCAGCTTCCATATTTGGAAGTTGCATTATTTAAATTCAAAAACATAAAGACAGTATATTAAAATCAAGTTCAAAAAATAAAACCAGAGTAGTCATTTTTTGTCGACTAGAGTGTCTACTATATTTGATGTGTAAAGCTCAAAAAACCTTTTAAAGTTTCAAACTCAGTAGACATTCACCCTTTTAAAGAGGGTTCGGCGTTGGCTACACGACGACGTCATAAAACCATCGAGCCGTCCAAAATGGCGGCGAACGTGACCTTGAATAGTACTACGGGGATGGGGACTGTCTGGATCAGATTAAAATTATATCGATTTTACGCATATGTTGTTCGCTGGTACTTTCACCCCCAAGTTGCACTTCATATGGGCGTGACAGTTGGTAGTACCGGTTACCTTGATTTTTCAATTATTTATTGATAATATAACAGTAGTATTATCGCTGTTCATTATTCATACCCGATATCAAAATAGTGCACATGTACAATAAATCTTAAAACGTTTTACCTCTTTTCAAAAGATGCCCTAAGTCAGTGCCCTGTGAGACACAGAGCGTCTTGCTCTGTTTATCAATGTTGACTATTGTATATTCTGGCTTCCAGCTTCATAGACTGTGTGCACGTTAGCGAGAATGTGTTTTGTGCTAAGTAAGAATAGATAATCACATTAGTAGCTTACTTACAAGTATACCTAGATTTCGATGATGAAGGTCTTTCGCTTTGTTAAAATCTATGATTAAAAAATGTTTGGCGCCAATTGTGATTAACTTATCGTTTGTTATCATTGTGATCTTTTATGATTTCTACGAACATTTATCAAAAAGTATATCTGTATTGATGGTCATTGCTAACAGATAACATTCAATAGAATATTATTATTACAAATAAAAACTGACATGCAGATATAATCTATATAGATAAAAGAAAAAACTATCTAACTGACAGGTACAATAGATTACCGAAACTACTGGAATTATGATCTATTTGTACACTTTGCCCAAAGCTTACTTCTTTAAAGGATAAGGAATGTATGAACAATCTTATTTCTAAATAAAGATGTAATCGGTTTTAATTAAACTACCCTTAAATTCCCGCTTAATAGGAAATGGTTTATAAGGTAATGAATTGTAAGGAAACGTAGGAAACCTTTGAACGCAGTCAGCAATGCGCTAGTGAAGTTTGGCAAAGAGCGAAAGAACACTTCAATGATAATCATGTAACCTCAATTACTGGTAATTTGACAAAATTTAATTAGCAGTATTACATAACGATCGAACCTTTACGGAGTAAAGTAAATATATTACATTATTAGATTAGCAAAACAGGTTTCTGTAACCAATTAACATACTTACGGCATTTCGTAACTTGCAAGAAGTTTGTTTATTTGGCAAGCCCTTGTACTTTGAATTAGTCTAGAAAAAATATTATATACAGCTTAATTTTAGGAGATTACGCATTTAATTCACAGATAATATAATGTAAACAGATATATGTATAATATTAAAGAGATTATATAAATATAATATATATAATACTTATCACTGAAGTTGGCAAGGTCACAACTTCACAAGTAGTGCACTGATAAAGAGAAAAATAAGGTTGATATAAGCACGATACAGATGTTGACATTGGGGTCGCATTTGGTCAGACTGAAAGAGTTAAAATAGGCCCTAATGTATGTTGGGACAGGGCTAAAAAGCCTTTGTCCTTTATAAACATTGTTCCTACCTAAGTAACCATTGCCGAAAAGTGAAAAGTTCTGGAATTGTCACTACAACTTTAACAAGATACAAATGAGTTTTAAAAATAAATCATGACTAACTTAAACTTCTATTCATTAGATTAATGCTATCAAAAGAACAAGGTCGGCATAAGTTCGGAGAACACAACGGAACATACAGAACAAACCCCACGGGCAGCTGAAAAAAAAAAACAAGGGCAGGGGATACCTTTTTTACTCTATGACTCACCGCAACGAGTGTGCCGGATTCGTGGGCTTACCTGAAAAAAAAAATCAAAGATACAATCTGTGATAAGGGTGGCCTTGGGTTCGGATTACAACTCAATGTGGATTTCATTGAGTTAGGAGCAGGCAGGTGGAACTGAGCGCAAGTCGCTTATTTGTAATGTAGCAGGCGTATTTTTTGGTAGCAGGTAGGCAAGTGTTTGTATCTGGGTATGGCATGGGATGATCCATATTTAACTTTATCTATTATATAAAATGATAAACTGACTGACTGATTGTTGATATATCAAAGCACAGCCCAAACTGATGGTCCTAGAGACGTGAAACTTGAAATGTTTTAAGAAAGGCT
This sequence comes from Athetis lepigone, assembly GCA_033675125.1. Classification (NCBI taxonomy): domain Eukaryota; kingdom Metazoa; phylum Arthropoda; class Insecta; order Lepidoptera; family Noctuidae; genus Athetis; species Athetis lepigone. Next base: position 104,270 of record CM066235.1, read on the forward strand.
TTTTGGAAATTCAAACTCCAAAGGGGTAAAATAGGGGATGGAAGTTTTAACATTCATGCGGGCAGAAGCATAGATTAATTAATAGTTACTTGCGGAAGCAAGTACAGTATAAAATGAAGTATCCTGACGATGACGGTATTTATGCAGATTGCGGAACTACAGAAAGGATTTATCTTTTGGTTTTCATAAATATATTTAATGATAAAAGAGGAAGATTTACGCAAGCATTCATATCGTAGTAGAGTAAAACCAATATTTTTAAAGATTTGTAGCACCCGTGCATCTGTGAGGAGCTGCGGTGGGGAGGCTAGTGATATATGAAATCTTAAACAGATAAATGCCTACAACAGAAGAAGTAGCGAAATTGGAAGTGGAATATAAAACAGGGATATAAATAAAATATTTTGTAATATTCACGCAGAATTTTAAAGCCATGTGGTTCTTATGATCTCTTTAGCTACTTATAAGTCAAACTCTCTTTCCCTGAAAGGCATCCAAAGAAAAAGAAGTGAAAACGTTTTAAATTAAATCTTTTATTAATTTATAATCTTTAGTTGGTATTAGTCCCAAAAATAAATAGAATGGTTGAGTATTATGTAGCTGCAAACATATTAAATTAATAAAGCATAATAATTTAAAATACAATTATGTATATTATAGATTTGCACATAATGAGTGCAACAATAACCAATAAAAAGATTAAAATGTCCTTCAATTGAGTGTTAATAAGAAACGGAGTCAAGTATTTTGATGATTTTCCTGTTTTGCAAACTACAATACTACTGGTATACAATAAGTTTGGTCATATATTTTTCACATAAAAGTTATTAAAAACAGTCATAATGGTCCGTCAAATGGTAAAAATTGGCAATTCATTTTAAATTTACAAGTACACATCGCTTGCTTAGTATTAAAGTGACCGAATTCAAAATCAATCATAAATGAGTTAGATACATTGTTATCTTTAAAACAACGCCATCTGTGACAAACTCTAAGAAACTCTTAAAAAGTTAGAGTTATACTGCTCTTACAATGTTTCGGTCTCTTTCACACTTATGAATTTGGAGACGCCATTTTGACATTACACTGACACATTCAATAATCGTTCAACCGGCTCAAAGTAAACATCTGCTCGTTTGTTATAAAAGTGACCTATTAATATTTAGGATTGTGTAACAGTGAATTCGAAGATAAGTTTTACTGATTATTTTTGTTTTATTTTGACCCAATACGAAATGAGTCTATTTTATATTAAATTAGTTCATTTATTGTACGATATATTATGTTTTAGGACTGTTTAAAACTTAAACTTCTAGATGATTATAAAGCACATTAATGATTAGGTCTCTTTTTGAATAAAAAACTTAGTAAATTTATTTGTACGCTCTGTAGAATTCATTGTTAAGTCCGTTTATTATAAATAATGATAATGTATTTTTAGTAACATACAGTATTTGGTCAGTGCTATACTAAAAAAAAACGGAATTTTGCTATGAATGTGCTAGGTGATTTAAGTTCAGGGATTGAGTCACTTTAAAACGAAATATAGAACAAAAAAAGAAGTTTCACTTGTTGACTATTTATTTTTTATTAGGATGACTTTGTCTACTTCGCGATCAAGAAAAATTCTAGATTTAATTCAAATTGAAGATAACATTATTTCAACTCAAAATTTTGATGTTCAGGCATGTAAAAATCGTTGAATTGTCTTTATGGGGTCTTTCTTTATCTACGTCTACCTGCAATTTACTGACTTACACTTGTTTTATTGTTAACAGGCGATATGTTGTGATGCAACTAAAGAGCCCGAAAATGCTAAGAATATTATTCCACCTCAAAGTGCTGTTAATAAAAATAATTGTTGTGGAAATTAATAAGTCCGGTATAAAAACATCTAACATCTTCTATTAATTTAAGTGTTAAAATGAAAATAACAATTTTTTTATAATTTTAGTTGCCTAAGTACAACATTGTTCATTTTTTGATAGTTTTAATACAAACTTGTTCCTTAATGTTGATCTCTTTTTTTTTCATTAAAAACCGTAACTATAAAAATGTATTCTCATTTTTAATATTATTATGACTTAAACCGTACATATACAGCCAAGTAGTATTTGAATTTAATAATAAATCAACTTAAAACTAATTAGGTCTTTATCTTTTTAGCAGACTAACTGTTACTTAGTATTATATAGACCTAAAACTACAAAACTAATTTTGACAGCCTACAATAAACAAAATAAATAGTATTCAATTGAAATTTAAGTTTCAACGAACTATGTGGTTCATATTCTATCATTAAAAAAATAAAAATAACTATGCAGGTAACATCTTGTAACATTTATGTCTAAATAAACAGCCGAAGTCCTAATTGCAAAAAGTTTTTTGCGATTTGCCATAAAACTAGTTTTTTCAATTCGGTCACTTTAATAATAAGGGTGCGACATAAGAAGAACTGTTCTATTCCTACTAAAATTTATTCTTAAAACATAAATTAGCTTCTAAAAATGGATCGCAACTTCATTGAAGCTCTTGATCGAGGGTCTAAAGGCCGGGTAGCCCTCCAGGGTACAATCATCATGATTAACGTTTTACATCCTGTTGATAGCAGGCATCTTAAACTGACCACCAACTGCTACTGTAGGTGATAAAGTGGTCCTATCTGTGGTCAAGATGAGACCACACAAGAGCTGGATAATAACCAATGCTTAATTAGAATTGATAGTTGCATACCTATTTATTTCAAAGGAGTATCTAGTTCGATAAGGAGTCGAGTATTACATAAAATAAACAAAAGAAACCTTAAAATATCTGAACTGAATATAAATTTCGCGGAAAATGTTTAAAGATAAAGAAAAACAGCACTGAATTGACTCATCATACATACTGTTTGCGCCAAAAATGGGTCAATTGTTTAAATTTAAAAAAGGACTCTGCTGCGTAGGCGTTAAAGTTAACATTAAAAGGTCGTCGCACTTTCTGCGAGCAATAAACAAGTCTGAATTCAAAATTCAAGGTTGTAGATCGCCAATAAACTGAAAATAATACAAAACGTTACATTTGACTGTCCTTGTACGTTGTTTACTCGTCCAAGACATAATAAGTGTTTATGTGGTTGCTGTGAATTATTTTAAAACAGTTGTTTAACATAAATATACATATGCCGTGGTATAGGTCACGTAGACGGGAACTTTTTCCACGAGCAGAGAGTGGGTTCCCCAATGATTTTTTATAAGGATAATGGATTAAGTAATTTGGGTGAATCATGAGAATGAGAAATGTAAGCCTTCTTACCAAAGCTTAAGGAAATCATAAACAGCCCTATTGCCAGTAAGTTGACAACGCTGTACATTACACGACCGTTTGATGTAGCGGTAAGAGACGCCACAACATGATCAGTATTTAACGGTTTCTATACAATAAGTGACAATATGATCATAACCATTGTAACTGCCATCATTTTAAATCAAGGTCTTCTTATGTCTTCGATATAAACAGTACCACTATTCACGTCGGGAAATGGTTGTATTGATCAAATAAGACATCGCATTTCTCGGAAAGCAGTGTAAATTCAATCAGCTATTAGATTCCCTCTTTTAGTATTCCTTGCTTTAGAGTCTGCACAGAAAATATTATGTTCTTCAGTTCTGTTACAACAGATTGAAAAAGTAATGAAAGGAATTCACTCAAAAATTTCATTTCTGAGTTTCACTTATTCAGCGACTGCCGGATATTTGCCAAGTATGCGAGAAACTTCAGGCAAAGGAGCTAAAAATCTCATTTTCTTTGTGAAGAAATATTTGTTGTTATTATGCTCTATCAAAGTGAAACAACTTAAATACTGTAGTGCTTGGCACCTATTTGTTTCAAATGTCAGTAATTATGAAAGATCAACACTAACTGTAGTTCCTGCTCAATATTAAATGTTTTAATAGGTTACTGCAAGTAGTAAGAATTGGTCAATACTACAGTAGTATCAATGGGCCGTCACTGATTGAAACTCTTGCAGATAGCAAGAACAATCAACAATACACAGTCATAACAATTAATAAATCATTGGAGAAATCCGTGGTCAAGCAAGACATGGTTGTATTTGAATTAGATAATATTGATAACATTCTACCTTAAATGTCTCAGTCCTAATAGAATAAACAACGACACAAACAAGTCAAATGTTGTAAAAAATAGAATAATGCATAGTAAAATGAATAAAAATACAGCTTATCTATCAAACAAATACGTCAGTCGGAACTTTGTGACAACTAGGTCTGGACAAGTTGAACTTATCGCATTAATACATAGAAAATAGCGCCAGTTTCATTCAGCTATCAAGTGTTACGTAATCAGAGTATAGCAAAACAATATACTACGTGCCCTTCAAAGCGCGAAGGTCATAAGTGTTTGTATAAACAGTAGATAAAATTTGATATCCCTTATCTTATAATTTATAGAATAATTTCGCCACGGAGTTCGTGATATGGAATGTAAATGTTGATGTAGAAATATGTAAATAAACTTAATCAAGTTACTTGATTATTTGCCGCAAAATCTCATAATTGATTACAGAGTTTTAATGCGTATCCTAACTTTAATAAATAACTTGTTCAAAGTGCAGTTACGGTAACAGACCGGTTAACTAAAAATAACTTGGTCTGAGACTTAATCGCCAACATCTCCGTGCGTACGCGCACAGTTTTAATCTTAATATTAACCAGGACGATGCAATGGTTAATGGAATAAATAAAGTTATAGATAATGTGCATACAATATCAATCGTGAACAACGAAACATCTGATGATTTAAAACAAGATAAATGGTTGTTTGATATGATGAAGGCATAACTGAGATGACTAGCTTCCAAAACATCCATACCCAAAGAATGAAACCAAAAACAATAACAGTTTTTTGTTTCACAAAATGTAGACGCATATCAAGTATCATATACAAATTGAATGCATTTATTGATAAAGATGAATCACAATCAAGTAGTAAGATGCCAGTGAAGTAACCGTCTCTAAAGCAGGCTCGTTTACGGGCACAACTGGGTCAAACGTAATATAAAATGCGATGACCATATTTGAACACAACATATCCACAAATTAGTTTCGAAAAACAACTTGGCGCATAACCAAATTTTTTCAACATAGTGATTACTTTACCTGTTCTCGTAAAGAATTGCCAACAAAATTTGTGTATAAAGGTAAGGAGTGGATTAAACGCGTTGAAATATTTTTCTACATTTAAAATGCTTGGTGCATGGAAAAACACGATTGGCGACGCGACGAGACTCGAGTACTCGACAAAAATAGCTCGCATCAGTACGATACCGCATTTTGATATGGCCATGCGGCGCATGCGTCTGGGCGGGGTGCAAGCCCAGGAGATTTATTGAAAACAATCCAAAATCATTTATCATATTGAGGTATAATGTTCGCGGTTCCTCACAAGTCTACCACAGACGGAGGTGAAGTGTTTAGAATTCAGACTGATTGTGATTGTGAAAATTATATTTGAAATACTACAAAGAACATAATATAAATGTGTGTGTTCAATGAACTGAAAGAATTCTTGTCAATGAATAGACAGGAATCAGATAAAAGACGATGTTTGTGTTGACTCAGATAAAGCTAAACAAGAAATGGGTGCCTGTCTTAGTTAATATTAGACTACACGACGATGACCTTATTGGTCATCATTTACGCAACCGATAGACCGCTACCCGCCAGTCCCTTACACCTCGACTCACGCGCATGCATGCTGAGTCAAGGCCAGTCGTGCATCTGCGGGCCTGCGTGCACGCACCGAGGCCATCCCAATATATTATTTGTGTACAAAAAAAGTTTTATAACACTCTGGGAGACGAGACGATGCTCGTTTTAAAACCCAACCTTACCTCAAAATATGAATGTTATGATACCAACGACATATTACGGATACCAATTTGCTGTACTGGTCATATTTGCATGCTAGGTAAATAACATGAGGTATTATTATAAGTGAATAGAATGAAAAGTTGTTTTTGAACCTTGATAGTACTGCTACGCTATAAATAGACCACACAATACTGAACAACACAGATACAAAGTTAGTAACAGAGCGGAAGCTCGTACAGAACTCTCTTTATTAATGACGTGTCTGGAACACAATAGTATTTTTTTTCATGATGCACGATGTGCTAAGGATGTTCTGTACAACGGATACGCTAGTCTTGTTGATGCACAATGCACGTGAGTTATTTGCATACTGCGTGTAAATACTCGTAAATGCGATCGTGACTAGGAGGCGTGATGCCGATGTGAATACGAGATAAACAGACAGACAACTAAACTTGTTAATCGTTTATTGTATTAAGCTGGTTAAATGGTAAACAAGACAGTTGCTATGTGAAAGCTGTTATCCTCGATCAAGGACTTGGTTCGTAACTATGATCAGCTTGAAGTTACATGTGGTGTGGGGACTGTGGGGCAGGGCAGTCTGCTACATGCCATGCTGGCAACACGATCCCGGAATTGTAATCCATGTTCGTAAACAGACTAGTCAGTCACTATTATATATTGCCATATTACATGACAGATTTTACTCCATACTTAGAAAATAAGTCCGATTTGTTTATATTGATGATGTGCTTGCTAATAAAACGTTAGAGTCAATATTTTTTCTTGATTGAGACATCAAAGGGAATCTCTTCAAAATGTCTGGTATAATTATGATTATTGGAAATAGTCTGATATTTTGTAAGAGAACTTACCCACAAGAGCAAACGACTAGAATATTATTGAAATTCGTCTTAGTTAAATGAACAAAGTTCTTTGATGTTATCATCACGAAAGTTTTCAATAACTATGGCACAGAAAATATTCAGATTAATAAAATATGAAACAATTTACAATTGAAGCATGAAATAGGCAATTCTGTAAGCGATACGATGGAAGTCTATGGACATTACGCTCAATCAAATGACGCGATCAGGCGTGCAGTGGACTTTGACCTGGCGCTGCTCGGAAAAAAATATACCACAGACAGTAAATTAGCTTTGCAAAAAATACAGGTGTTATTTTTCGTAAACATTATCCTTCCTCAGCGAAGTAAGTAATGTATTATTTCGGTAATACCCACTTAAGTACTGACGTTTGAATTGCGTAGGTTCCGTATGTTGTTCAATTCTTGTACAATTCGGTTAAAAAACAAAGGCGAACAACGCCTTTGTTTTTTCACCGAATTGTGAAAGCATGTCTAGACAAAGTGTGTTTAACGCGAATTTTGGTGTAACCGAACACCCTCTAGTGTTTGTTGACAAGGACAATGAATGTAGGGCATTGAAATTAATCAGGGAGCTTTATTTTTTGACAGTGCATGTTTTTAAAAACAAAAGACTGCTACCAACTCAAGCACTTTACGACTTCACAAGGGTTTCAAAGTTGTGGTCTTTAAAATTTGCAATTAAGAAACCTGATTCGAGGCATAAAGTTGAAATGCGTCCTTGATGCGTTTACCTGCCATTATATTAATTGTATTTCGTAGTTAACGCATGCATATAATTAAACAGTCGATTACACTTGGACTTTTTATCTCCTGCACCCAATGATGTATAAAGCTATAGATACGTTGTCCGCACTCAAAAATGACAACACTAAATGAAGCCAATTGGCCACATCGCGCTTAGTTACGCACCAACCTCTCGCCCGACGCTACGTTTGTTTTCAATTTATATCGTGTGTGTAAACCTGTGCAAAACATAAAGAAAACATGCCGTCGCACGGTGGGCTGAAAATCGGCTTTCATAGACTTAGGGATTTCAATTTGCAAGTGCTTGTTTTTATGCCGGATATCGCTTCTATTAGTCATTACTATGTACAAAAATGACACCCGAGTTAATTCTACCCAAAAACGAAGGAAATATAATTTTTTTACGAAAAATTTGTATGAAGCTAGTATGAAAAATCGAATTATCTCCTAAACGGCATGTTTAACCGTAATATCCTTGGAGATGGTCATAGTGCTAATCATTTATGATTTTTTGGTTGGCAATTGGACGAAAAATTTAATGCCGTTTTTTTTTTAAAAATCGTCAAAATGTTTTTATTTGTTTTTACGTATGAAACGATTCCTTTTGGTGTTTATGTTGAAGAACACGGACTTTTAACTACACATAACATAAAATAGCATCACTCCTATATTTCCGAAGGAGTTGGCAGAGGTTTATAGTACACCCACACGTAGCCAACTATGTTTGAGCTAGATATTTATCAGCACAAAATGAGTTTTAAAACTTTTCATACAACCAAATTACCAATTGTCTTCTAATGAGTCCAAAAAGAAGTGATTAAGTAACTACACTGATTAGGTCTTCTAATGAGTCTTAATAGGTGATTTAATGATTTTCAATATCTCACGACAATGGATTATATTTAACATTTCCTGATAAGTAAGCTAATTTGTTAATTAGCAGTGCTATGAGTTCTAAGAATAGTTAGTGACAATTATAGATTTTCATTAGCTAATGAGGAGATAACTAATGAGGGTAGTTACCTAATTATTGTCGTTTTGCAATAAAAGGGCTAAAGTTTTGTTTTATAATTTAATTTGTTCACAACTGTGTAACTGCTAACACTAAATCTGCGACTATAAAATCTTAAAATGGAAAGTTTAATCACCAATTTAGACTTGTTTGTTCTTCTACGAAGTGAGAGTACTTCATTTGATCATGAAGTATTGTTTAGTGCAGTTGTATCCCGCATAGGCGATTGCCTGTCTGACGAAGATTATGTTGTTCTCAAAGAATTTTGTCGGAGATTTACGCGAGCCGCTTTACAAAGGTGGGGGAAATCCAACCGATTCCTTGATAATTTCAGGAGAAAGTACGAGAATTGGTTGGGAGCAAATATTGATTGGCCGAGTTTTGTGCAAACTTTAGTTAATCAAGAACCAAGTGTTGATGAGATACCAAGAGCGCCCTCAGTCTCTCCAGAACCGTCGACATCAACGTCCATTGGAACAATGACGAAAAGATCCCGTAAACCATTCGAAGACCTGGGAAGTAAACAAAAAAAGAGAAGATCTGATGAACACACAGGCGAAGGTTCCAGTGAATTGGCATATGCAGCTGCAGCACGTTTAAAAGAAGAAGGGCATGGAGATATCGCCTCTGTCATCGAATACATGATGAAAAATCCTGAAGCAGCCGCTAAATTAAATGAAACGCTTAAGAAACCAGCGAAAACAATCATATTTACGCCAGAAAAGGCGCTTGGATTGCTTCTTTCGCTAAAACTCTCAAAGTGGCAATATATTACGTTGCGTGAGGCTGCCATTCGAGAAGGTGCTAAAGATATTTATCCATCTTACTATAAAGTGCAACAAACTAAGCTTGATTGCTACCCTCCGAAGCAATCAGTGACAGTTACTGATTCATCGGCTAGGATTACACTTCAAGCTTTACTTGATATCACGGTTACAAGAATCCTTCAAAGCCTTTCTAACGAAGAGCATAACAAGCAGTTGAAGCTGATATCCAAGTGGGGATTTGACGGTGCTTCTAACCAAAGCCGATACAAGCAGAAAATTGAGGGTGAGGAAGATGATTCAAGCATTTTCATGACCTCCTTGGTGCCACTAAAACTGACAGATGGAGACAACATTTTATGGACGAACCCAAAACCATGCTCAGTTTTGTATTGTCGTCCAGTTCAGTTTACTTTTGTAAAGGAGAGTGTAGCAGTTGTACTTGGGCTGAAAAAACAAATGGATGACGAAATTGAGGCCCTTATCCCCACAGAGTGCAATAATAATAATATGGTGAATCATCAACTAATGATGACGATGATCGACGCTAAAGTCTGTACTTACCTTTCTGAAGCTAGATCAAATGCATCGTGCTACCTGTGCTTAGCAAAGCCTACAGAAATGAACCGCTTAGATGCTGTAACATCAAAAATTGTGTGTTCGGACCTGTATGAGTTTGGCTTGTCATCCCTACACGCCCGTATAAATTGTATGGAATGTCTGTTACACATTGCATACAAACTGGACTTCAAACGGTCGGCAGCGAGAAGTGATGAGCACAAAGAAATGCTACAGACAAGAAAGAAAATAATTCAAAATAAATTCAAAGATGAGCTCAATCTGTTGATTGATATAGTAAAACAAGGCTCGGGAACCACCAATGACGGGAATACTGCAAGAAAATTCTTTGAGTTTTCTAATAAAACCGCAGCTATAACCGGTTTGGATGAAGACCTCATCAAAAGATTTGCTGTAATTTTACAAGCAATTACATCTGGAGAGCAGATCGATATAATAAAATTTAGAGATTATGCTCGCAAAACAGCAGAAAAGTACGTATTACTATACGACTGGTTCTACATGTCGTCAACCGTTCATAAGTTACTAATCCATGGGGCTGACATAATCGAGAAAAATAATATTGTGCCGATTGGGACTCTCTCGAAGAAGCCTCAGAGTCTCGAAACAAAGATTTTAGGAGGTTTCGAGAACATCATTCGCGGAAAAGAAGCAGGCAGGATTCCAATCAAGACATTTTAAATATGCTTGTTGTTTCTTCGGACCCTTTGCTAAGTGCACAAAGGCCTAAGTTAGATGCCAAGAAAAAGCAGAGCTTTTTTGCTGAAACTCTCGACTTAATTCAATTTCAGGAAACTGAGTTCGAATTTTTGGATATATCCAATCTGGATGCTGACTCAGAATTGGAGTCTGACAACGAGAGTGATAAGGAAAATTTGTAAAAAAGATATATATGTACATATTTGTAAATTTGTATTTGAGTGTGTTTGGGTTTTTTTGTAATATTTAATGATATGTTTTATTTTTTTTATTTATTTTACTTTATTTACGAATGCTTAGTATTAATTCCTTAAATTAACTTATTTTGTATAAAATATAACTTCATAATGTTACTTCAATATAAATCTTTTTTTATTTAAATTAATATAAATGTGTCAAAAACAGCAATTTTTTTATTTTATTTTTCTTGTTTCGTGTGTTCTTAATATTTGGGTTAATAACATATCGAACTTTTTAACTTAGACACTAAAAGGGATCGTTTTACATGTAAAAATAAATAAAAATATTTTGACGATTTTTTAAAAAAAAACGGCATTAAATTTTTCGTCCTATCGCCAACCAAAAAATCATAAATAATTAGCACTATGACCATCTCCAAGGATATTACGGTTAAACATGCCGTTTAGGAGATAATTCGATTTTTCATACTAGCTTCATACAAATTTTTCGTAAAAAAATTATATTTCCTTCGTTTTTGGGTAGAATTAACTCGGGTGTCATTTTTGTACATAGTAATGACTAATAGAAGCGATATCCGGCATAAAAACAAGCACTTGCAAATTGAAATCCCTAAGTCTATGAAAGCCGATTTTCAGCCCACCGTGCGTCGTGTGTTTTCAGAGGATGTACAAATTATACCCCAAAAGTTAAAGACAAAAATGCGTCATTTCATGCTTAAGTTCACAAAACTACAATATTTTTGTTTTATTTTGTTCTACTCCGTCGTCTAATGGCGGCCGGCGCCGGCGCATGCAGTCAGTAGTCACGTGCCGTTAGGGGAGGTTTGGACACTATTACACTAGTGTTTTTTTTTTGTTGATAGAATTTATAAGAATCAAATTGAATCAAATTACAAGAGGCAAAAAAGGAATAAATTAAGTTTGTTTGAAGGAATTTAAAGTATGTATAATTGCAACATAAGTCAATAATATTATAATAATAATTATGACTTCGATTACCGCATATTGTTCAATTGCCTATGTTGTGTTAACGTTTTTTACATGATTAAATAAAGGTTTTCTATAAGTTTATAAAGATATTTTGTTTTATTTTTTAATTTAATATGTAACAATAATTACTACAGCATTAATATTTTAAAAATAATTTTTTTTTTTACTTTATTCGTAAAGTAGGTAATACGGTATTAAATCAAATTACCTAACTATTTTATTAACTCCAGAAAATCGAATGTCCTTTTTTCCCCATATGCCTCTAATAGCTACGTCACTCATGCGCTCGACCAATGAGCATGCAATATAACTATTACTTCTCCTGTGACGTAACTGAAGATGTATATTTATCTCTCTCTAACAACAGGCATCCTGCCGTACGGTACGGTGTCATATTTTCTTTCCCTTTCTTCACGCGTATAAGTAGGTATTCGATCGTATTTTCGCCGTTTTTAAGTGCCGCGATGTTAGTTCATGACGTGTCTATATATAATACGTCATTGCCTGCACCCCCTTTTAGAGCTAAATATAAACAGTACTGAAGGTTAAAATCTAGGTGTATCACAGTGTGACAGTGGGACTTTGTTTAGTTAGTACACGCGTTCTGAATCATGCAATCTCTGTAAGCTAAAGACAAAAATAGAATCAATAAATGAACAAGGGGATCGAGTCCATTTGCAGTCAATTGACGCAGACGACGAAAGTGCAAAACTGAGTCAGTCGTTAGGAGTTTAATCAGTACTGCGGCTTACGGGCTTGCTCATAACTTATGACAAATTCATAACATTGACAATCGCAAGTCAAGTCGTAAGAACTCGTCAGTCGAGTTAGAAAATAAACTAAGGGTGGGGGCGGTTCAATGTCCTCCCAGGAACTGCGGTAACGTAATACTTTAAATAGTTGGGCACGCCGTTATAGCGGCGGTAAGACCCCTCTTTGAGGAGTGGCTGGAGAGGCGTCATGGCACTCTCACGTTTCGCTTGACACAGGTCCTCACCGGACATGGTCAGTTCGGGAGGTTCCTGTGTCGGATTCGGGCGGAAGCGACGCCTGGGTGTCACCACTGCAGTAGCGGTCGCCTGGAGGACACGGTCGAGCACACGGTGGAGGTGTGCCGCGCATGGGCGGACCATCGACGTGTCCTCGTAGAGGCGATCGGCGGCGGTGACCTCTCGCGCCCGGCGCTGGTTCAGGCCATGCTTCGGGGCGAGACGGAATGGGATGCCGTCGCCTCCTTCTGCGAAGCAGTTATGCTGGTGAAGGAGGCGGCGGCGCGCGAGAGGCAACGAAGAGCCTCTCGCCCCGGACTAAGACCCAGGCGAAGACGTCGAGAGTCACAGGACGACTACCGGCCACCGTAGGCGCGGTTCTGCGGATGGCGAGCGATGGGTAGCTCGCCGCCCGGCTAGGACCAGGACCGCGTAGACGGCGCGTTAGTGTTCCACGCGCGCCTCAAAGAGAAGGAGTCAGCACAGGAAGGGCCAACGCCTGCCGGGGTTGCGGAATGTTTATAGTGGTTACCGTGACCCTGGAACATAAAGGGCAATCGAAGGAACATGAGTGGGTTTTAGTCAGTAAGAGTCTGACACGCCCTCCCGTCGCACCCAGGACGGGAGCAGTCATTGGATGATTTCCCACTCACCAAAAAAAAAAAAAAAAAAAATACTTTAAATAGTAACCACAGCAACACCGTGTTTATAAACGTTCTGTTGTTAGCTGATTGCTTCATTCTCCGAGATTTACGTAAAAGATAAAACAATGCAACTTTCATGCTAATTAGCTTTAAGTTATGTGCAGATGGCTGCAGTTAGAACGATCAATTAGGTCTAGCTGTTTCACTTTTAAAATTGTTGGGTTCTAACTTCTACTGGAATGCTTTTAAGTACATTCCAGATTGGAAGATAGGTAGGTGCATAATTAAATGTAGGTAATAAGTACATATAAGAAACTGTGGAATGTGGGTAGATTAACAAGTACTTACTGTTTAAAATAAAGGGAAAATTAAACGTGAATTCGCAAATCGCTGAAGATAGAGCCAGCGACCACCCAATGAAGGCTAGTAATTAAAGGGTATATTATTATTTCGTAATTAACTAAAACAACACTACAAATAACCCCGGAGTGCAAAAGCTAATAACTTGCGCTACTACAAGTATCTATTAATTAAACAAGGTTTCCAAACACTTGGTTTCTACCAGTCCGCAGTACAAAATGATATATTTTATTGGCTTTCAATTAAAACAATAAATTTTGTTGTTTAGCCAAGTGCTGTAGAGAATGGGGCTGGTTTTTGCTATAGGTATATAAAGTTATTTTATTACACAAGTAACTTTTGCTTGCGGCTACATCCGTGTGGGTATCGAACCTAAATTCACAATTTTACCCATATAATCCTTTCTAAGTTATCCTGCTAAGAAAAGATTTTTGGGACTTTGTAGTGTCTTAGGTATTATTTAGTAACACTTACAAACAAACAATAGCTTGGTTGTAAAATTGTATTTTTATAACTTATAAATAAAAATAAGTCGGGTTTTCCTTCCTGACGCTATAACTCCAGAACGGACGAACCGATTTCCACGGGTTTGCATTCGTTGGAAAGGTCTTGGGCTCCGTGAGGTTTATAGCAAAGAAATAAAAATTCAACAGAAAAGCGGGAAAATCTTAATCCACGCGGACGAAGTCGCGGGCAAAAGCTAGTAACTTATAAATTATTTAATTGTAGGTACTGTACTTTATTAGACAAGCTGTTAAGAAAATACATGTCATAAAGTATTAATAAGGAGGCAAGTAAATTGTAGCTCTAAAAATATTTCTATACATGCAACAACTTTGTTAGAATGCTTGATTGAATATTAATTTCCAATACTGTATTGGATTTTTTTAATTAACATTCATACCATAACAATTAAAGTCAAAGCGTTTATTGCTAACCAAGTATACAAAGTTATATTCAAAAGCTTATGCCTATGACTCAGCCTTCTTCAATCAATGCAATTATTGTCACCCGCCTGCCCATAACATTTCAATTTAGCATCCATTATAAAGGTATTTTTCATAATTATTTTAAAAATCATAATTGAAATTTAAAACAATTATGGTTATGTCAAAATTACATGAAGCACTATCCGTGTACAATCCGTGCGAGATAACATGGCACCTGGGTTGAATGAGTGACATTTAAAGTACTAAGTGCAAAAAAGGAGACGTTTGATTTTGGGCTAACAGTATGACAGATGACAGGTATACGCTAACATCATTTAAAAAATAAAAATTATATAATTTTATTTGGTGTACATTGTTCTAGCCCGGGCTCCATCCTTTTTGAATTTTATTTTAGTATTTTAAATAATAACATTTATTTTGTGCTTAGTTGTTTCTCATAGCATACTACGACGTTTTAAACGTGACAAAACCAACTACTTAGAAACAAAGTTAATAAAAAAAAATTACGTGCACGCTTATAAATCTGTGTTTGCACATCCGCCATTTTAGTTATACTTGTGCCGTTTAATGTAATTAGTGATGCTAACGCTACTGGTAAGACGAGAGCGGGGCGCCGCGCGGGGCCGCGGGGTGAGGTTTGTTTTCGAGCCAGGTGCCATGTTAGCTCGCACGGGTAGTACAAGTCTTCGCTTCTTAATTCGATTTTCTGTTATTTCTTTGGGGTTTTTTTAATATTCTTTTGTTTTCACAAACCTGCATTGAAGCGAACAAAAGCTATGCCCTCTGTTACGCTTGCGTGAACCTTTTTGAGAGGATTTTCTTATTTCATTTTTCAAACCCCGAAGTTGTTATTTTAACTCCCGACGCAAAAAGAGGGATGATATATGTTTGACCGCTATGTGTGTCTGTCTAATGTCTGTCTATGGCACCTAGCCTTAAAACTGGTGAACAGATTTTTTATTTGAAAGTAGGTTTATCCAGCGACGGTTATTTTAGACATGTTTCATTAAAATCTGTTTAGGTGTTTCGAAGTTATCGACCCTTTTGTTAGCAGCAGTGCGATGTTAATAAATTCGGGGGCAGGTATTTTTTTTAGTTTTCTATTTACCTATAACCTACACATGCTTTTTCATGAGTTTATGTATGAAATTTTCGTGTTTACGTATCGGATCCTTATTTACCATTTGTGAGATTTGAGCCAGTCAACAGTCAACACCAGAAAAGAGCTGCTAGAGCGTATTCGCGTTGCTGCTGAAAACGTCAACTAAAATACCAAAATGGCTGCCATTCATGTTCTATTGGTTTTATGGTTTTAGTCATAAAAATGAGCTAACTATCACCCCTTAAATTTTTATACAGTCCGTGTTCAGACATATTGTATCGTTATACGAAATGAGAAGCACGCAAATACTACATAAAACGTTGACTGCATTCCTACCATCATTCGAGTGCCAGAAACGTCTGATAAGATCGTCTCATTGAGTATTCCCGCCAGTTACTTATTTAAGAAATGAGGGCTTAAAGGCTTGTACAGACTAACAAAATGTAACATGCAATGTAACAGAATTGTGTGGCGGCTTGCGTTGCGCGCACGAACAGAGCGTTAATTTGGCCGGCAAATTCTTTCATTGCTTGTTACATTTAGTAAGTCTGTACAAGCCCTAACGCAATAATCTAGAATGAAATACGAACGTCACGATAATCTTGCAAGTATAGCCGAAGAGTTTTTGCATTAAGCATATAATAAGATAATTTAAATGATAACTTATGTATTACAATTGCAAAGTACACAGAATTCTCAGAGGATACAGTTTTATTACTTATTTTACATTCAAATGACCTATTATAGGTATGTAATTTTAAAGGGTAAGAACTCGGTAAGAAAGCCTAAGTTTTATTGTCTGTTGCTTCAAGGTAGTCCGCGAAATTCAAATTGTTGAACGTTTTTTACAATTTGCCGCTTGCAGTGTCTGGAGTGTGTGCTGATAGAATGATTTGCGACTGTAATAGGCCATCATTTACAGAATTATAATCATTTAAATCATCAAAACAGCCCTCAAAGTGCATTTAACTCCATATATTGCCTATGGTAATTTGTGTATAAATCGCGTAGGGCCGAAATGTAAACACTTATTTACATAACAACCTCAAGCGTTTAACCACCTAGAAGTAAATTGTTCCCAGATGTTCAAATTAAGGAGATTGTAAATGTGGGTGCTTCATTCTACCCTGCGCGGTTATCGATAACGATTGAATTTATTACTAGATTATTTCAAGTCTTTCGCCTGATCTAGATGGACTATATTCATAAGTCGTAATAGCTGCAGGGGCTTCTATCTCGCAGACTATAAAGAAAGGCAGTGAAAACAATAAATCTGGAGGTCTGTATTTATATCGAATTGCTGATAATCTCTCAATAGGATTACGGTTTGCCAGAAAAGCAACAATACTGTACAAATACTTTTGACTACTTTGTATTCAACGCCTGATCAAATAAAATAGCAATTAGTGTGATTTGCTACTTGATTTTTAACAGGCGTTCCGCATCCGCTTGTGTACTTGCTCTTAAGGCGAATTAAACCTTCGAACACACGTGATTTTAGACACAATAGAAAGACAATAGCAGCCCGACAGCCGGCTGTCGGTTGGTCGTTGAGAGGTTAAACTCGAAACTCAAACTGATTTGTACTTTTGAAATGTCAAGAAGTTAGTCTGTCAAAAGAAGCATCTATGGTAAAGAATGAGCAGTCTTCAAAATCGAGAGAATATCTTATTTATTATGTAACGTTATTCCGGTTGAATCTAAGAACAATGCGAGAACAATTTATAACAATCTTAGTGCGACTCAAGTCCGTGCAAATTGATGCTCAGAGTTTTTAACAAGTTGTTAACAGCCAATTTGAATATATCTGAATTATGTTTACCAGAAGTTAAAGAAACTAAATCTTTGCTGTTGATCATGCTTTGATTTTTGTAAAAAGAGAAATTGACATTTTATAATTCAGAACAGATATAGGATGCCCAATTTTAACTCCCTTTAATCTTGCCCTAAGGCTTCACTTAGTCTGCATTGTCAACCTTGGTGTTATTTTTAACTTAAACGTCGCCATCGCCTCCATAGTTTGTATAATTACGTGCCTATTACAGAGCAACAATGTAAGGTTCTTCGCCATTTATATCACCCTGGTACTCCGAATGCGTAGTAGTACTAATTAGTCCATTTTTCATCGTTACAGATAATGATCAAAAGAAATCAAGAGCAATTAAAAGATACAAATGTTTTTCTTTGATCTCTTATTTGATTTACAAAATTTTAACTAGTGAAAAGAATGTCTTACTTCACGTATACGCGTCAGAGGATCAAGAAAGCACTTCGCAAAGATAAGTGTAACTGGAATTTATAATTTGATAGTAAGGTGATCTATCTTTACACCGACTGAGCACACTAATTAAGTAATGCAAGCCTTGAAATTACGGCGCGAGTGGAGAAAGAACAGCTCATAATTATTGTTGAAGGCCTCGGTGACAACCAGATAGTGGATTAGTCGGATTCCTAATAAATTGAGTAGAAAATCTTTTCCAGGGGATTAATGAAGACAGAGGCGTACAAGAAAGCCTAACATGGTTTTTTTTGGAGAGAGGGAAGTCATCCAATGACTGCTGGGTGCGGCGGGAGGGCGTGTCAGACTTTTGCTGACTAAAACCCACTCATGTTCCTTCGGTTGCCCTTTATATTCCGGGGTCACGGTTATTATTATAAACATTCCGCAACCCCGGCAAGCCTAACATGGTGAATATTTACTCTTTAATAGTAATTAAGTAATTGCCTGTTAAGGAAAGATTTTGTTAATACAAATACCTAGTTACCCTCCTAGGGCGTTAAATGTAATGAATGATATGATGTCATCATTTTGCTTCTTATATTTTTTTCTAAAACAATTTCTGGACGTAACAGTTTTCTAAAAATAAATAAATCGTTAAAAATTACTTTTTTTTAATGACTATTTCATTTGCCTTCTACTTCCACCAATTTTATACATTTACTCGAGGCTTGTGTTTATCGCCCAAGGTCTTCAATATTGATAAAATCAATTAATTTCTAAAAATACACACTCTACAAATGTCCAGTTGTGCCCTACATCAAAACTTCCGTGTATTGTAATCGAAACGATCTCGTGTTTCACTAATAACTCGATATGTCAGTTTATCGACTATCGGACACTTGTAACTTATGAAGTTGTATTCCTAATAATTATAGCATTTACTGCGATAGTAAAGACTTGATGTAAGTGCGTTATTCAACAAGTTAACGCGAAGATAAAAATCTAAATAGGAAACATTCTCTTTTTAACCGACTTCTAAAAAAAGGAGGAGGTTCTTAATTCGGATGTTTGTATTTTTTTTATGTTTGTTCGCGCATATCTCCGTCGTTTACCAAACGATTTGAACAATTCATTTTTTGTTTGAAAGGGTAGACTTCCCAAATGGTCCCATTGTCATCAGGTTCAGGAACTGCTGATGGTATCATGCCGAAATCGAGGCAAGTCGTTTTTTTTTGCAAAAAAATATTTCAAAGAAATTCGTAACCAATAACAAAACCAATGTCAGCAAGTTTAAATCGGATCAACCTACATCTGATTAAACGGTCTAAATTGGATTCAGGTTGAGTTCAACTACATTTTCTGAGGGTTGTTTCCCGTTTCGCAACTACTTAAAAAATCATGTTTTCTGTGCTCAATCTTCAGTTGAAACCCTCTCAAACTGAGCGTCTAAAGTTAACAATGCTATTTTTCGAGGGTTTCGTCACCCTTTCTGCTTTAGCCTACCATTTGTAAAGCTTTTGAAAATAATACCATTTCAGAAAACCAAAGGTAATTCATCCAGTTTATAAACAAACAATATGGAGGCTGAGATTTATCCTCGTTTTTAGGGTTCCGTAGTCAACTAGGAACCCTTATAGTTTCGCCATGTCTGTCTGTCTGTCCGTCCGTCCTCGCTTAATCTCTGTGACCGTTAGCACTAGAAAGCTGAAATTTGGTACCAATATGTATATCAATCACGCCGACAAAGTGGTAAAATAAAAATTGGAAAAAAAACGTTTTATTAGGGTTTTTTTTTTAATTTCAACCCTGACGTGTGATATATTGTTGGATAGGTATTTAAAAATGAATAGGGGTTTACTAATATCATTTTTTGATAATGTCAATAATTTCGGAAATAATCGCTCAAAAGGAAAAATCAAAGCGTCCCCCCCCTCTAACTTTTGACCCGTAGGTTTAAAAAATATGAAAAAAATTTGGAAAGTAGAACTTTATAAAGACTTTCTAGGAACATTATTTTGAACTTGATAGAAAGAACAGTTTTTGTACAAAAAAGACAAAAAGGTTGTACAAAATAATTTCTGCGTACTTAGTATGTCAACGTAACAAATAGCCTTTTTTTACCGACTTCACAAAAAGGAGGAGGTACTATGTTCGGCTGTTTGTATGTTTTTTTTTTTTTTTTTTGTATGTTTGTTCATCGATTACTCCGTCAATTGTCAACGGATTTCGATGGTTCTTTTTTTGTTTGATAAGTCATGATTCAGGGGTGGTCCCATATAAATTTTGTGGCGATCGGTTCAGTGCTTCTCGAAAAATTCACCAAGAACATAAAAAAATTGACGAAATTTTCATAGACGATGTGTGCTTTGTCTTCAAGTTTCTATTTACGTTTTATAAGATTGTTAGTAGTTTTATTTTGAAAATAAATTACTTTGAAAGATACTATACACAGTCAAACATTGGGAGTCGACACTAAAAAGTAATAAATAAAAAACTTTTTTCAAAAAAAAAATAACCGCCTTCAAAAACTAAAAACCCAATAATAACTAAAATTTCGGTAGTCGGTGGTTTCTCTTCTGCCATTCAATTTGTGTTGCCACCGACTTCCGAAATTTTAGTTATTATTGGGTTTTTAGTTTTTGAAGGCGGTTATTTTTTTTTTGAAAAAAGTTTTTTTTAAACTTATAAGTATAAGGTACACTTATTGTGACGGACGGGAAACTACGGAACCCTACATTGAGCGTGGCCCGACACGCTCTTGGCCGGTTTTTTAGGAAGCGTAGTGAAACCTAAATGTCTTTTCTTTGGTAATGTTTGTCTAGACGTTGGGCTCCTTACGTTTTTTGGTTGAGTTAAAGGATTAGACAAATGCCTGCATTGCCTGGTTGACTTAAATTTGTGTATCGCAATATAGAGACTTTGACCTCTGACTTTGTTTCAGATATTTCAGAGCAGTCAGTTAGGAAACACCAGCTCCATCTCTATCTTAAAATACTTAAGCAAAAACGTGGCATATGAAAGTGTCATAATTTAATCAATTTACAAAATAAATATTACTCTATCATACGCTTCAATAACATTCACTGTTTTCCCAGAACTGTGACTACAGTAGAAGGGGGAGTATTCAGAGGAGGATTGAGGGGGATGGGTGTGCAGTGGTAGGGGACATACAGACGTCCTTAATTTGCGCCCTTGTCCTCGTCTACGCAAGTACGACGCAGATGCTGCAGTTTCATTTAGCGTGGGATTAGGATGGTTCCTTTGAGCTCAGTCTGACACTGATGTCATATTTCATATTTCCCAGTTTGTTAATAATATTCATTCAGTTTTTAATGTTGAATGGACGTTTAATCATGATTTATACTTTTTGAACACACGTGATTCGAGACACAATAGCGCGACAGCCGGCTGTCGGTCGGTCGTAGAAAGGAAAATCTAGTATCAGTCGGACTCACAAAAAAAGGTGGTACGTGGTAATATTTTAAACAAATGCAAGTAAATAAAGCAAATGTTAACAATGTTTAAATTTTAGGTTGTACTGTTTATGCGACATGAGGTGCTGGAGACGTGCTAAGAATACTTTAGACTGCGAAACGCATCAATGCATCAACTCCTAACCCCTAAACTACTGATCGAGCACCAAATAAGATTCACTTGTCCACCGCAAGCCAACTACGCAATCTTCCTTATTTTATCCAGTGCGTTCATAATTTTAAACTTATTAAATAAGATAATGGAGGAGCAGAAACCGGACATTTTTCGAGTGTTTTCTTATTACTAATAACTCTAGTTTATTATTGTACCACAGTCTGGACTGGCACTCATTATTTAAATATATTTGTGTCCATGTAGATAAAACTAATCAAGTAATCCTAATCGGCGATAATGTAATATAATTAATTCGGTGCCACTAAAACCATTATAAATTCATTAGTATTTCAACACAGTTCATTCCTCTATACCTACACATTACGTGTAGCGCCATCTATGCAATAAGTCGGCAACTAACTGAGTACGTTGTTTGAACAGCTTTATCAAAAAGGTCAAATTATGGTCAGGCCATCAGGTGCAATGTACAAGAGGCCACAAAACAGTTAAAATGATAAAATTACAATGTAATACCATGTAAGGTAGATGTTATTTTGTTCGTGTTTAGGGGCCATTCATAAATTACGTCACAAATTAAGTAAGGAGGGTTAAAGTGATACATTATCTGACAAAGAGTGGAGGGTGGAGGGGTTTTGTGACGTCACAAAATTGAAAGCATAATATTAATATGATGTAAAAATAAAATGCCCGAACCCACAAATGTGATTTATCACCTGTGAGACGGATGGGAGGGGGTCAAAATATGATAATATTCGCGTAAAATAATTTATGGATGGGCCCTTAGGGAACAATAAAAATAGTTTTCAATTTTCTTCTTGCTGTTTTGATCTTTGATGAGCGAGGTGGAATAAAATTAATAGAATTCCAACAAAAAAAAAACTTAATGATTTATACAGTATAGTGACATGATACCCCTTGTTTATACTTTCTGGCTTAACAACTAATAAAGTTCTGCAAAAGGTAACTGTACCTATCCTACCTATTAAAATTTAATTATATTGTCATTGTGATCATAATGTATTATAGTATTAATTACAATAAATAAACAAAGAAAAACACTAAGAGATTTTTTGTTAAAGAAAAGCTACTCATTAAATGAATTTTTAAGTAATAGACTTATTATAAAGTCATAATTTTAGAAGACAAACAAAATTAAATATTATATTATATTTATTAATTAGTACAAGATCTCCCAATACATACATAAGTATAGGTACTTATCCTATATTATAATTTATACCTACTATTACTTTATCTTAGAAATTACCTACCTATTGTGTTTAATTATAATTTACAAGTGCTTCCTCTCTCCTAACTCACTTATTTTGCTGTGCCCGACAGGGTCCATGTGATCTAATTTTAAGTTTTACCACCTAAGTACTACATGTGGAATGCAATAAAGTATTGAGTAATGAGTAAATAAAAAACCGGTCAAGTGCGAGTTGGACTCGCGCAACGAGGGTTCCGTTAATGGAAAGTAAGTAAAATAGGTTATGAATCCCTCGCAAATTTTTAAATGCAATATAAACCACCGTATCTTTTTATTGCGTTGACTCAGAAACTTGAGTTTTTCACTGCTTTAAGAGATAGTAGACCTGAGTATGTGATATTAATTTCAGCTTGATATCTCGACGCGTTTCTGAGAAAAAGGGTCTTGACAGGCGGACTAACGGGAGGATGGACGGATGTGAACTAACTACAATCTTATGGTTTTCAGAGTTTTTCCTTTACTTGTGCTACATGATCTTGCTTCTTGCCGAATTTCATGATTCTTGGTCAATGGGAAGTACCCTATAGGTTTTGAGTTTTGATTTCCTTGAAAATGTCTGAATATGAAATATAAACCGCCGTATCTTTTTATTGCGTTGATTTAGAAACTTGATATTTTCATTGCTTTGAGAGATAGCAGACTTGAGTATGTGATATTAATTTCAGCTTGATATCTCGACGCGTTTCTGAGAAAAAGGTTCTTGACAGACAGACGGACAGACGGACGCCTGATGTGAACTAACTACAAATTTACGGTTTTCGGAGTTTTTACTTTACTTGTGCTACACAAGGGCGGATCCAGCTTTGGCACCAGGGGGGGGTCACATAGTCGTGGTAGTGGTACGGGTAATAAGTAGGTACTTTGTTCATGTATGTAAATACTGTAGGTACCTCAAAACACATAAGTCTATTCAAGCCCGACAGCCGGCTGTCGCTAGGCCGTCGAAAGGTTATAAAAAAACTAAAAAAAATCTTTCCCCTAAAACGCGTTATCACTTGCATCTACTTTAATGGGTACGTTTTGATGGAAGTGGAAAAGTGCCAGTCCCAGTGGTGGTTGGTGGCATTTGCCATAGACCCCGTGCCTCTAAGGGGCCTCGCGCCTCTGACTTTTTCTACTATCGGGTGCCTAGCTCTGAGGCACACGGCGGCTTTATTACGGCGGTTTGATGTGTGCTGTGAAGTCAGTGACTTTTTTTTATAATTATTTTGGCTCGTCTGTATCTTCATAATTTTGAGTAATTCCAAATGATGGGTGTTCAAAACTCTCTAAATAATCGTTTCTTTCAATAAAGACCTCTTTACCATATCAACCTATTACCGTCGATTGCTGAACGATAGGCCTTCCCCAGAAAGCTACAGTATTCCCAGTCTTGGGCAGCTCGCATTCACGAGTTGATCGCCACCTTCTGTAAATCATGGGTCCATCGTGTGGCAGGATGACCGTCACCATTCGTTTTTAAAGAGGTCTCCACGCTAAAACATGTCTAGTCCACCATCGTCTGTCCGTCTCCAGAATGGCCGGTTTACTTCCATTTGAGCGTACTGACTCTGCGAGTAATGCCGGTGATGCTAGTACTTTGGATTGTTCTCGTTTCAGCTACATGAGTTATTACCTGTCGTACACATTAAAGATCTCATCGTTAAAGGATTGTGCGGAATGGAGACAGCGACTGTCGCAACCTAGGGCTGGGCATGCCGTAATAGCGGCGGTAAGAGCCTTCTTTGAGGAGTGGCTGGAGACGCGTCACGGTGCTCTCACGTGTCGCTTGACACAGGTCACGGTCACTTTGGGAAGTTCCTGTGTCGAATTCGGGCGGAAGCGACGCCTAGGTGTCACCACTGCAGCAGCGGTCGCCTGGAGGACACAGTCGAGCACACGGTTGAGGTGTGCCCCGCTTGGGCGAGCCATCGCCGTATCCTCGCAGAGGCGATCGGCGGTGGTGACCTCTCGCGCCCGGCGCTGGTTCAGGCCATGCTCCGGGGCGAGACTGAATGGGAAGCCGTCGCCTCCTTCTGCGAAACAGTTATGCTGGTGAAGGAAGTGGCGGCGCGCGCGAGGCAGCGTCGAACCTTGCGCCCCGGACAGACAAGACAGCCAGGCATAGACGTCGAGCGTCCTACTATAGGTGCGGGTCTGCGGACGGCGAGTGATGGGTAGCTCGCCGCCGCCGGGTAGGACCAGCCTAGGCCCGCATTGACGGCGCGTTGTGTTCCACGCGCGCCTCAATGAGCAGTCAGCACGGCTGGGGTTGCGGAATAGTTATAATAGTTACCGTGACCCCGGCACATGGGCACAACGTAAGGGCAACCGAAGGAACATGTGTGGGTTTTAGTCAGTAAAAGTCTAACATGCATTCCCGCCCCGAACAAGCCTGGAGAAGTCATTCTCTCTTGAAGTTGTGCCGACCCAGTCAAATTATTTGTCCAAGATATATTCTTACATCAACTCGAGAGTAGCGCCATTTTCACATACGGGAAACACTCGGAAACCGTCATCTTCACGACTTTAGTTCCATCCAAGTTCATTCCAAAGCACCCTTTGAGGGTCTGCCATGTCATTCGTAAACCGATGTGAGATACATTGACCGTCGATATTTTGGCCATGGTCCTCCAAAGCGTCGGTAAAACTTGAGATTTTAGTATAATCTTCAGATTATATTAATCTCAAGATGGGTGGCGCAGGTCCGATGCATGTAAAAATCTTTGGGGGAGACCTTTGTCTAGCAGCGGACGTCTATCTGCTGATGATGATATTAATCTCAAGTTTTATGAGTTAATTAAGTCCCTGTCTTACCTTCCGACGGAGTTGGAGTTTGTGCACTGTTCTTTCATTTAGATGTTCATTGTTGTGGCCTCGTACAGAGATTTCAACACTTCGATATAATTATATCCTCATCTTTCAATTCGATTTCCCTAGCCTTTTCTTCGGGTTTGGGAACAAGATACAGTTGCAGATGGTTAATTGTAGAGCCTTCTCTTGGTTTTGGTTTTAATTAGATTTTTATACAAAAATAAGCAACCATAATTCACTTTTTACAGTCTCTTAGTCTCTTACCAAGAGTCAAAAAGAAAAAAAAAACACCATCAAACTTCCGTAGTAACGCAATACCCTGAAATAAGCCCACGAGTGACCCGAAGCAATAAAGTTTTAACTTCAGAAAAAAAGTTTTAATAAAAGCTATACGAGATAATGTAGATTTGTTTTTTTTTTTTTCTAAACTAAAATTCCTTTGGATAGGCCACAGGCCCCCACCAGATTAATCCGGCAGTCGGTAGTCGGTACTGGCCGGTGAGAAGTTTTGCAACATTGTTTTTAGTAACGCAGAGAAAGACATTTCTGCTATGGCTACACAAACTGGTAGTGTAGCAATATTTTTCTTTTCATATACTAGGATACATAATTATTATCTCAATATCGTAATTTAAAATAGGGTCACTTCACTATCCACATCTGATATTCGTTTTCAACAACAGAAACTGGAGTATCAATCTAGTAACAGTATTGAAGGTACTTACATAAAATTATATTGTGACAAAAATATTTTTCATCCCACCTATTCGAAAAAGACGACTTTGTTCCCCTTTAAGTACGCCCAAAGTTGGTGTTTTCTATAAGAAACTTTCAGCGGGCAATAATGACGCTCCAAATTCAAAAAGTGCGCCTAAAAGTAACTTTTAATCGCACTTTTTGAATTTGGAGCGTCTTTGCATGTTTTACTCCCTGTTATAAGTGCACCTAAAAACTCTCCAAAGAATCGAACGCAAATAATGAATGGCTGGTACGACGTCCAATACCATAGTCACGCCACGGCTGAATAAAAAAAAACGTAAATAAAAATAGAATGCGCAAACTACAGCCCGAGTTCTCGAAAATTTTCACGGATTGTTTTGCAGCAAATTATTAACGTAGCTGCTTTTATTATCAAGATAATCATAATAATAGCATTATTATCAAGATATGATAATAATAGCAGCTACAATAATAATTTTACAATAAAGTATGAAGCGCCTTCTATTTTCTCATAGGGGGTGATGAAAAGTAGAGTGTATCACTCGGGCGCAAAATATATTTTTGGCTCGGGCGACGTACTTTGAATCCCTCGCTACGTTCGGGATTCTATTTAAGAATCCCTCGCAATGCTCGGGATTCTACTCTAGAATCCCTCACTTCGCTCTTGATTCAAAAAACGCCCTCGCCGTAAAAATATTACTTTGCGCCCTTGTAATACAATCTACTATTTTATATCATGTTACTTAAATTTTATCAGTGGCTATGAGCCGGTTCCAGGACCTAGGCAACTAGGTTCTGGATCCGGCTCAGGGGGGGGTCATGACCCCCCCCCTGGATCCGCCCTTGGCTACATGACCTTGCTTCTTGCCAAATTTCATGATTCTTGGTCAGTGGGAAGTACCCTATAGGTTTTGATTCTCTGGCAAATTTCTAAATATGCAATATAAACCACCGTATCTTTTTTTTGCGTTGAATTAGAAACTTGATTTTTTCACGGCTTTGAGTGATATTAATTTCAGCTTGATATCTCGACGCGTTTCTGAGAAAAAGGGTCTTGACAGACGGACAGACGGACGGACAACAAAGTGATCCAATAAGTATAAGGGTTCCGTTTTTACCTTTTGATGTACGGAACCCTAAAAATAACAACCACTGCTGTAACAGCAACGTCATTAAAATCTATACTAATATTATAAAGAGGTAAAATTTGTAAGTTTGTATGTAGGGGGTAATCTCTGGAACTGCTGGTCAGATTTGGAAAATTCTTTCAGTGGTACATAGCCCTTTTATCGAGGAATGCTATTGGGTATATACCATCACGCTACGACCCACGGGAGCGGAGCAGTAACGAAAACTGCGGGTGAAACCGCAGGGGACAGCAAGTAATATATAATTGCAATGTAATTTATAAGTGGATAATTAAGATAGTTGTTTTGTGCCTTTATATTTACTCTCTTTTACTAACAGTTAAATCTAGTGACTATTATTTAAATCAATTTAATGCATATATAAACTACTTCAACTGATACTGTTCTCACATGATGATATTTATATATCTCTCCAAGAACTGTGACACTTTAGAGCATCAAATTGCAAAACATTGTTTGTCTGAGTGATAAAAAAATTAGAGATAAGAGTTAGTTTAGTCAAACTAGTTTAAAAAGTATAATCAAATTAATCAATTTAAATAAAGCTGTTTAATAATTTAGAATAGTATTTTATGTCTCAAACATCCTGTTACTTTACATATTTGAAGTGTTTCAAATATGTAACAACTTATAAATAAATGCCACAGAATTTTATTTCTTATGTCTATACATATTAATTAGGTTGTAAATATTATTTCCTTATATCCAAATAATGTTTACACAAGTGATGTAATGTGGTACAGTGCTGAATTAATGTACTGTTATTTAATATAAGAAAAATGTAATGAATGACTCAATAGTCTAGACATGGGGGCAAATACAAATGCTAAGGATGAGGCGCTCAGTTTATTTACAAGTTCAGTATAGTTTTATACTATCTGTCTCCAGAGTTATGTTAGGTTTTAGGCTTCCATAGGTCATAGTAATTTGTAATGCAATAAATGTAAAAAACTGTTCAACAGTGTTAAAAAAATATTTTTTAGAACATACACAATTATTAAGCTAAAAGTTTTTTTGGTGTCATAAGCACCGAGTTGCCTTGCCTGACCATACCGCTGTTAAACCTGCGATGGTTTGTGTTGGTATGTTTATGTATTGTGTAACTATGTTTGTGAAATGTGTTGATTAATAAACTATAAAAAAGTGATGTTATGTAGCCTATGTGTCATACTGATGTATATAAGCTATACCTAGTTCTGTAAAATTTCATCAAAATCCATTTCGTAGTTTTTGCATGAAAGAGTTATAAAGACACACACACACACAAACATACAAACTTTCACATTTAAGTATAATATTAGTAGGATATTAGGATGTGTTTTTGTATATAAATCTACCAAATATAGTGGTGTTCAACAATAAAATGTGCTCCTGACTAGTTATTGCATCAGATTTAAATATAGCTGTGGAGAGGTGGGTGTACTATACCGTTATGTCACACCCACCAGTTATGCTGACATATTTATTGACAAAGCAAAAGTGCCTATTCACACACGGAAATCAAAGTTTTTCGCACTAGACCACTAGTGCGAAAAACTTTGATTTCCGTCTTTATTGTAGGCCAGGGATGGGATGCCAGGTAACTTATGTTAAAAATTTAAATGCTTACGCTGTTTAATTGATGTTTGTGTATCTCAGTAAAAAACTAGTGTTTTTTCAGACCAACAGATGATTTGAACTACGAATTTCCAAAGTTTTTTTTTATATTACCATGGTGGCAAAAAGCACACATCCCATATGATGATACCAGGGCTATCAAAAGTGTATTTTCAATGTTTGTAATGAGAATAATTATGTATATAAATGGACTTTATTATTTTTCAATTGGGTATGTACTTACTTAAAAGTAAGCACCAAAAGCTATGCTATGGTAATGTAGTAAGGTACTGATATTAATATCAAAATGCAGGACCAAAACTATATGAATGCCATGTGCTTGCACCAACAATAAAAAATACTTCTATTTAGGAAGGAGCAATTGGACTACTCATAACATCCTGTTACATAATCTTCTACATATCTTTGTGCTCCTGGTACCCACACCATTCATTTTAGTGACTAAAGAAATCATAAAGTAGCTAGCTAATCATTCCTTTTCATTTTCAATATATAAATAATGATTTTACCTATTGTATGTAAGGTTGACTTCCAAAATGTTTCTGCTAGTATTGATAATTTGATATCTTTTTAGTATTGTCTATCAACAAATGACCTTGTAATATGACCCATGTTGCGACCACAAACAAAAAATATGATTGGAGATAAAATATCATATAAAATGAACAACACTTACCAAATCATTAGAAACAAAGTGTATAAATTTTATAGGTATACCTTCATTTTCAAATTGTTTCATGGTATAATTTAAGGTATAAATATGGACATGTAAAGTTGTATATCCCATCGATCAGATATTCAATAAATCTAAAAAGTGTACCCAGGATTATGGAAAAATTGTGGTCATTAGCAGTGAAAGTCATTAGACATCAATTTAAAAGGTATTTGGGGCAAAGAGGCAACCAAGGATCATACCATTACGAAATCAATTGATTTCACATACTACTTTGAACAAAGAAAATAGCACGAAACTGGTATTTCATTGCTTCAAGGTTGTCAAAAAGATATTAAAAGTACCAACAGTACAAACCACGATTGTCACTTAGCGAGAAAATTGTGCGTAGATTACTTACCTGGTTTTAAAATCTCGCTGTTACGAACTAAACACCGAAATCCAAGTTGTTTAAATACAGTCCACGTAAACTAATCACGGGATATAACTACTGATAAGGATAATCTACAAAACATTGAAAAATGCAAGACCATCGGGACGGAACAACAAGCGAAAACATACCGAACGACCAGTGGTCTCGAACGTCATAGAGCGACATCGGTAGAATTGCCAGCTAAAATCGGTATATTTGTACCCAAACTCGGTATTTGACAAAAAAGAAATACAATATTCAATAAAATTTGTTTATTTATTATAAAAACTTCACTTGTGCTTGGCTCCTCGTCAGGCGACATTTTAACTTAATTATCTGATTTTGTAGGGACTCTTTCGGTTAGGTACTCACTCTTCAAAGTTAAGAACTTAATGAAAAAATAAAACCGAATTACTGTTTATATATACTAGACAGGTAAATTCCTAAGCGGAAGCCCCTTATAACATCGAATTGTAGGACACAAGGGTGTCAAGGGTATTCCCCAAAATATATGAACTACATTCTGCACTAGGTTCCATACTATTGAGGGCTTCCCCGTAACATTAAACATAAATGAAAAGGGTTGCCAACTTAAAAGTGTAAAATCGGGAGAATTTCCATGTATACTGTGAAATCGTTGAAAAGTCGTTATATTTCGGTATTTCGGTAGAACAGAGCCCATATCGGTAGAAATACCGAAAAATCGGTAGGTTCGAGACCACTGCGAACGACCAAGAAAGAAGCGTTAAACAAGGACAGACAGATGTTCATGTCAATGGAAAGATAGATACAAATTAAGCATGAAATATTCATTACCTCTATCTTTTTGTATACGAGTAAAAGAGAAAAAGCATTATTTAAATCGATCTAATTTATGTATTATTTTGCTATGAGTTTGAAAGGGACAGAAGCTGGGCGACATAGAGTAATCAGTAAAGTCATAGAGTAAAATCAGCTGTCGACAGCTGTTGTAGAGAGGTGAATTTTATTAGTTGAATTTTTGGAAAATATTTATAGAGTTTTTGTTTTATTATTTTTAACCGACTCCATCCATAAAAAGGAGGAGGTTCTTAGATCATATTGTAAGTTTTTTTGCTTTTTTGGAAATTGTGTTTTTGTTATTTTGTGGTAAATCAACAAATGTAGTGGGAATTAAAGTGCTCTCCTACAAAATTTTAGATAAACTTAAATTTTATTTAAATACAGCGTTTAACCAATGTATTTAGATATTTGTTAACACAATTCATGCATTATCCGCCGATTTTTATTTCGAATGTTTCCTGTTTCCTATGTAATAGCTCCAAATAATGAGAGATGGCGCTGTTTTAAAATTCCTTTTTCATCTACACTCGCTCAACTCTAGCTTGTCAGCATGCTTGTCAAATAGTCTTTTAAGACGATTGACGAATCGCGTACGAGTATTTCTGTATTTCAGTAATGTCAGTCAGTGTCTGTGTCATTGCCTTGTCATATTTGTCATTGTCATTTTGTGACAGAGAGAGGCTATAACCGTTCACTATTTTGTGATTTTATGCCTATTGAATATTGAACGCCAATTGATATTATATTTATATTGGCTTCAATCTAAATGTACAGATCATAGTATATATTTTGATAAAAAGTTATTAATTCAGCGTTTAAATTGCCGTAATTTAAGTTCATAGCTCAAGTGGAAGCTAGCGAAGTGTTCTGTCATATTCACTTCACAACAATAACCTTTCGTCATTGTGAATAGGCTAATTACGTATAATTAGTTCACGAAAATATAATAACAGCGACAGTGAACGCGATGGCAAAAGAGGAGGACGACGACAACTTGCCCGACAAAGACGCGGCTAAAGAATTCTATGCGAGATATGAACCGAAGGAAATTATAGGCAGGTAAGGTAAATTTGTG
Source organism: Athetis lepigone (assembly GCA_033675125.1). Classification (NCBI taxonomy): domain Eukaryota; kingdom Metazoa; phylum Arthropoda; class Insecta; order Lepidoptera; family Noctuidae; genus Athetis; species Athetis lepigone. The sequence continues at coordinate 136,425 of CM066235.1, forward strand.
GTCACAATGCTTCGCGATTTTTGATAAGTTGCGTTGTTGCCAATTTTTAAGGAAGTAGGGAATTATTTAAAGCTTCTGGGCATCATTTCAAGTGTTGTTACTCATAGTCTTCTGAGTGACCTTGAAAATAGTATCGCTAACTTCATTTGCTATTCAATTTTGATGTAGCGAATATAAGCAATCTAATTGCTAAAATTTGACCTCTTTACTCTGGCCTTCATAATTAATATTTTTGTGCATACAGTTTGTTCCTTATTGAGTTTATCAGCTTATTTTATCTAAACAAAGATTTATTAATTGCAGACAAATATTTCTATCAAAGATTGACCTTATTTTAAACCTATAATGTTCCTCACACAGGGGTATAAGTTCAACAGTGCGAAGATGTATAGAAAAAGAAACAGGAAGAGAGTATGCAGCCAAGATAATAGATCTCAGTCAGGAGTCCCAGGATGGAGTGGACACGCATACAATGCGCGATGCCACTCGACAGGAGATCCACATCCTGAGGATGGTGGCTGGACACCCTTATATTAGTGAGTGAGTTGCTGGCTCATTACTGCACAAATAGCTCTTTGTTGTCTGTAAATATTCAAAGCATTGTGAAATGTTGGTCAGAAATATTGAAAGATAGATTTTTGATGACTTTCAATTAAATATCTAAAATAATTGTCATCATTTGGTTATGCTGTCAAGTTATCCATATATCATTTGGTTATACATCATTTCTTATAGTAATTTGAATAATATAGGAAATAAGCAGAGCAATGTCTCTGCTCCATAATCAATAGTCAAATCATTTATTTTCATTAGACCAAAAATGGCACTTTAAAATGTAACCTACTTTTGTTGAGTAGATTACATTTTAAAGTCACCCATTCCAAAATGTTGTTTCATATGGAGAAGAGTAGGCAAGAAACTCCATACTTACTCTTTTAAAAATAATAGTGTAAAAAAGTTTTTGTACTTAATACAAAAACTTTTTAAATGGTTAAATGTGAATTAGAATGATTATTATCTAAAAACACATTTTTATGAGAAAAAAGTAAACACTGCGAAAGTAACTCTGTCTGTCTGTCTCTTCTTCACGCCTAAACCACTGAACCGATTTGAATGAAATTTGGTACAGATATAGTCTGGGACCCAAGAAAGGACATAGGATAGTTTTCATCCCGGAAATCCCCCGGAAACGGGAACTATTATTCCACGCGGACGAAGTCGCGGGCAAAAGCTAGTATTTATATAAATAAGAAATTGGTCTATGGATGGAAATGCTCCTATTATGCATACAGAAAAATCTCTTTTGATCCACTTTCATTCCACAAGATAGGCCAGTAGCTTCTTTTATGTATCAAGCAGTAACTACTTTGCACTGTAATACATTATACGAAAATGGCATGGAAAAACTGTTCTTATCATCCTTTTTATGCCCATTTTAATAGATTAAAAATATGTCTCCATACTAAGTCAACAATACAAATACTAACGATAATCACAAAAAATAAAAGCAATTCCACAATGTTACCATAGTCATTATTTTTATCTCTTACTAGAACAAATCACCTGAAGTAATTAAATTTGTTACAGTCGAACTGCAGGACGTGTTTGAGTCCGAGACGTTTATATTCTTAGTGTTTGAGCTGTGCAAGAATGGAGAGCTCTTCGACTACCTTACGTCTGTGGTCACGTTGTCCGAGAAGAAGACTAGGTATATTATGAGGTAAGTTTTCAAATTTACTTCAATTATTAACTATTCGAAGACCAAGTGACAGCCAGCCGCCTATTGGGCTGCAAATGTCTTTAACATGTGATTAACCAATGTACAAGAGGATGAGGTAGGTAGGAAAATGTATTATAGTGCAGTTTGTTCAGGATTATATTTTTAAGGCTGATGATTGTGGACTGTGATAGTGAATATGATTAATAAAATTGATGTGATTATTTTGATTTGAGCATCACATATGGGAGTGTTTTATTATTTAGTCCTTTCAAGATGGATTGTTATACGTGAGCCATGGGTCTGTAGTCTCAGTCCACCTCCCTTAAGTATGCAGTTCACTCTTAATATTGATAGGAATATAGGGTTTTTTTTTTGATAGGTAAAACTATTTCTTTTTCTTTCTAGGTTTTATGATGATATGTCTTATTAGATATTATATTTATAAAAAAATGATTGTTTGTCCTGAATAAGTTTATCTGTGTGTATTTGTGTGATTCTTATTTCACAATGAAAATGACAGCCCGTTCCTAAAAAAAATTAGCCCTGAGTTTTTACATTTAACCTCTCGCCAGTCTGGAACATTTTTCAATAAATCCCCTAACTGTCGTCATTGAATCGTTTCTCCGAGACTCGTCGAGCTTCATTGCTTCGGCGCTTTTCTGGCGAACTCCACTGTTGATTCTGGCTTTCAGGAGTTGCAGTGGTTGGGAATAGTGGGGTGGGATTGTCCCATTAAAAAAAAAATAACGAAAAGGAGATAAAAAAATGGTGAGCGATCTGTTACGACTGTTACGAGTCGAGCACCTGTGTGTTCGCGCTACAGTTGTGGCATTTTTCCTTACGAGCACACGGGTGTTCGTAACGAGAGTTGAGGGGTTAAACTCAAAATAACACCAAGTCAAGTCCCAATTACAATCCTTAACTATATGTAACTTTCCTTCACATCATAGTTCAAATAAAACAGTCTAGCGCTCACGTGTAAATCACAATAGTGTCATATTAGAAATGCCTTTATACGCAAATACGTTTATTGGTTCATTGTCTTCGCAACACAGATCTATCTGTTATCAAACAGCGTGCGTAAGTAAGTCGTGTCATAGCGAGTGTTCGCGGCATGTACTTATGACTTATCTAGATTAATTGCTGCATCTGTGGTTATTGAGGCTTTCTTTTCGTGCGTGTCTTTCGCGCGTTTTTTGTTTTCTTAATTTGATTTTTTTAGTCAATATATTTTTACTAGCTATCCCCCGCGGTTTTACCCGCGTAGTTTCTGATCCCGTGGGATTTTTGGTATAACAACTTTTTTATGTCCTTTCTCAAGCTATGGACTATCTCTGTACCAAATTCCATTTAAATCGGTTCAATAGTTGTGCCATGAAAAACGGATAAACAGACACACACACTTTCACATTTATAATATTAGTATTGATTTTATTTTAACCTATTAATTAATTCTAGGCTATGGTTGGCAGTTATTAATCTATAAGGTTCATGTTTATAAGGTTTACCTAAGTAGTGCGACAGTGATATGCTTACCTTGAGCTCTTGCTAAGAAACTGTAATTTGTTTGTTTACTTCGTAAAGGACATACATAATGAACTAGGATGATTCTCCTTTTTGATGATTCGCAGCATAGCGGTTTGTAGTCAAGGCAATATATAGCAGCTCGCCACTCACGGGGTATTCATGTGATTCCCATAAACACCTATTCTGTTTATGTGATCGCCACAGATATTATTGGAATTTACGTGGTGTTAATTTAATTATATCCGTTATGGCTGTATGAACAAATAACGAAAATGGAGGCTTTGAAACAATTCAAGCGTTCGAAATAGAATTTTAGAATCAATTCGAAGTTTGGAGTTGGTTTGCACAATGTTCTTGAAGTAATACATTGTTTTTTCGACGACCAAGCGACAGCCGGTTGTCGCGCTGCTACTGTCTTTGTATTGTGTCTCGAAGAAAGTCTTTAAGTTTTTTAAGAAATTACAATTATTACTAGATGAAAACCCGGCTTCGCTCGGGTGAAATGTGACTCATAATACTACACCTCTAGATACAAAATGTAGGGAGATATTTCTGTAGTTATTAGTTCTTAAGGAATATTAAAGGCAAGCAAGGCATAGATTCGTATAGCTTTGGTCATTGTCTTTAATAAATATAGTAAATAAAAACTGCAATAGTTTTACATAAATAATTTTTATTTTAAATCAACTAACATAAACATTATGATTTTATGTTAAGGGAAACACCAAAAATATGGTCTTCAATTGATTTATCTACAATGCATCGCAGAGGCAGTTCAATATGGTCGTCACCATCTTCATTAGCTGATCCATCGCCTACCGTTAATACCCATTTAGCAAACTCTAAATCATCGTGAGTTCTCATCTCTCATCTCAGTTGAGTAAAGTTTGGCCACATTGAAAAGTGCTTAATTGAAGCATTTATAATATCATTTCGTGACCTATTACTACAACTGGTAAAATCTGACGAAAATCTCCTGCGAATAATAAAGTTTTGCCTCCAAAAGGTAATTTATTTTTCATTATATCTTGAAGGAGTCGATCAACTACAACAATATCATGACCTTTAGTCATGGGTGCTTCATCCCAAATGATTAAATGAGTTTCCTTCAATAACTTAGCGGCTGGTGAGCCTAACGACATATGAGACGTAGAATCTACATCTGAATTAATTGGAATTTTAAATCGCGAGTGTGCTGTTGTACCACCATCTAACAGAGTTGCTGCAATACCAGAAAACGCTATGGGCAGGCATATTTTGTTTTCAGATCTTAAAATATGTAAAATAGTGGTAAATATAAAAGTTTTTCCAGTTCCTCCTGGGCCGTCAAGGTAAAACAGCTTTTTCTCTGTGGGATTATTCACAGCGTTTAGTATTGTATCGACCACATATTTTTGTTCGGAGTTCAATTTGTGGTATTTTTCATAGCCATTTGCTTTTTCATGTTCACAGTCATAAACGGAATCAGATAAGAAAGCATCATTTTCACTAATATCGGGCTCTGGAAGACCGAAATCTGTCAGACTCTTTCCGTGGAGTTTTAATGCTTCATCAATTTCTTGTAAAGCCAGCTGTTTGGATAATATTTCAGGGCGTGATCTTGTAAAGTCTTCGATAAAATGTGATGCAAACTTTTCCCAAAGAGCGTTAGGATCAGTTACTTCACAAAATACGCAAATTAACGCAAACAGCTGTCGTAATTGCCGAGGAAGTTTAAAACCGATTGCTTCATCCAAACATCTTTCCCATTCTTGATCGTCAAAAAGGAGCCCCCTTGCTTGAGCAGCTTCTCGAAATGAGTTGTAAATAATATTTTCATAAGTTCTAACATCTCTGAAGCAAGTCGGCCCTTTGACGTGAAAAAGTAATAGCCGGAGATAATATCGTTCCCGGTCAGAAAAGGAATAATTATACATTCTTGCAATTACTTTATCTGCCACTGACTGAGATATTCGTGGTTGCCACTGTCCATGGATAAATCTGAAATGTGTCGGAATTTCAGTGTAAAGATATTGTCGAGCACTTTCTTTGGTTCTGTTTAGTTCAAAAAATGCTAATAATGTTGATTTTTCTGCTGATCTAGCTGCTGCTTCATGAACATTCAGATCTGTAAATACGACAGTTTGTTGGTATTCCAAATGAACACCTAACTGTATAATTGTGTGACTCATTTTGTGCATTGAAAATTCAAATATTCGCCAAACTGCTTCAGGAACCGAAACATACCTGGTAACAATATAAGTCTTAATTTCATCACGGTGTTTCATTTCATTGCTTGATTTCGATTGATCACTGGACTCCTGTGGCGCTACTGTGATTTGTATCTTTGCTCGGTCATGACCTTTATAAATAATATTTATTTATATATTTCACACTTTTGACACTTGAACAAATTTTCACATTTATGTGAGCATCAAATTTTTTACATAGATATTGATTGTAAGGCACCACCCATCTGTTATCACACTCGAAATCCTTCTTTTTTATTGTTCTTCCGTCGTCTCTTCTTCTTATTATAGCATAACCTCCATTTTGGGTACCATCTCTAGTTTCTCCGCAAAATGTCTTTGGATAGTTTTTAGAACATTTAGAGGCAGTTCCATCATTTTTTATGCAGGGTGAATTCATATATTTTTGACACAGTCTGAAATAATTCCTGGTCTTTATCTGGATCAGGTATTTCTGCACACACAAATTTATCATAATCTTCTGATGACCTTGGTTTATCTTCATTTCTTAGAATAATAAGCATATGAGCATGTGGAAGCCCACGTTTCTGAAATTCAATGTGGTGTAAAACCACGCACTTGGTATTCCAAAAATATGTTATAGTTTAAAAATTCTGGCAATTAAATCGGGCCTATGTTCTTTTAATAATATTATAAAGAGGAAATATTTGTATGTATTTTTGTTTGTTAGTCTTTCACGCATTAACTACTGAACGGATTTTGATCAAACTTTACAGAATATTACAGAATTATCGCCTATGTCTTATTAGTTATTATTAATCAGAATAAGACATAGGTGATAATTTGTGCAGCTTATTCAACAGTGATGTTTGATTAGTTGTATTTTTCTGTGAGCCGATGAGACGATTGAATAAGATTCGGTACATCATATAGTCTGGGACCCAAGAAAGGACATAGGGTAGTTTTCGTCCCGGAAATCCCCCGGGAACGGAAATGAAGTCGCGGGCAAAAGCTAGTATAAAATAAATTAAGATAAACCCAATCTATAATATAAGTACTTTATTTACACAACAAAAATGAAAGAAATGGTTATTCGCTTTGTGATTGGTATCCCAGTTCGTTTAGCGCATTGACTATGGTAGTGATCGTCACATAAGGCAAGTCAAACGTCTTTAGGCGGCTCATGTGAATCTGACACCAAGGCTACTGCCTTCTTCATCGGCCTTCTGCAATAATTCGTCGCATAGTATTAGTACACGCCCCTGTAATAAGCCAAAGTTATATGTTACGCAATATATATATACATATGATAAACTCATATAAATGGATTTATGAAACAAAGTATCAACTTTAGCGACTCATACTAACCAGTCAACGCAAGCTAAGCACGCGGTCTAAAATCGAAAATTGCATGTAAGCTACACCTTCTTCTTTACAGATTTATCAGTACACATTATAAACAGTGCTTCTGGATTGTAACCGCGGTGGTTTTTTATTCTTTCACTTTTTACTAAAGATTTCATGAAAATAACAAATGTAAACAAACAAACGTAATGTCACTTGACAGATGACATGACAACAATACCAAAAATCATTATTTGTTTTACTTTTTTTTCTGTCATGAGTTACTGGTACACATATAGGTATGGTCGGAATAATGTACTTTTTTGACGCGACAACGTGTTGATTGGTGAGACGTATTTGAGAGATAATATATTGTCTACTCAAAATGTCGACTGCGGTTTGTCCGTCAGTGTCATTACTCAAAATTTAATGAATTAATAAAACGAAATAATCTCCGTTATCCGAATTTTGCGGACATATGTTGTCGACTCGAAATCGATATTTTTTTATGTTTTGTTATTCAGGTAATGTTTCAATCGAGTCTACCGTACCCCTTGACGAAATTATTAATATAGATCAGGTTCAGCTAGCCCAATAACAATACTTATGCACACTTAAAAACGTGAGCAGATACGCTTGTAGTAGTATTACTAATTAATTATGCGAGGTAAAGATAATCTCAGGGTAGCCATATAAACCACGTGACACGACGATGGATACAATAATGAATAACATGCATGTGATATGGATGGAAATAAATTCAATTTCGGGAATCATTTCATTAAATCAACCCCAGCTCTGCAAGTAACGTCACCACCTATTTGAATTGTGATAGTGTCCAGTCTGATCTTAAAGTCTGATTTTTCGCCCTGGGCATCGGGAGTCGCAGAGCGGTTTTCTATAGGTAAACGTAAACTGTAGTCGCTGGCAGCTTTCGGATTCGGACTTTGGGTAGCTCATCGATAAGGATCAAGCATCAAGCCCGAGTTGAGGATAGTGTTCCACGCGAGTCTCAAAGATATGCTAGCATAATTGACAGCGCCCACTAAGGCATGAACCTGGTTTGCTGGATGGTTTCCAAAGGTTTCTTTTCCTCAAAAATGATCAATTGAGAAGTAAATGGGTTGCTGCCTCGTCTCCCTTAACGCAGACTGCAAAGTGGGATGTATGTAACTTCAACAAAGCAGTTCTTCTTGAGGGTTATAAGTGTTGTTTCTTAAACACGAACAGCGAAAGGGGTAACAGCGCACGACGCACATCATGACGCATGGCGCGTAACCAATTTGCATAATTCGCTCATTATTGTTTGTGCAATGTGGGTGATAGATAAAACTTAAGTAGGCCGGTTAGTATAATATTTTGTACTAAAATAGCCCGTGATATTTACGCGACCCGCTTGGGTGAGTTATTTCAAGGGTAATCTATTGTGCATTGTGGCCTAAGGTGAGGCAGGCACGGGTCACTGGGCATCAGCTTATCTTTAATTTTATATTTAATAGTTCCGGGTGTATGAAAAAATGGTCGATTTTATAATTCGCTGTAACATGTGAAGATACGTCACATATCGTGGAAAAATCTATAAAATCACGTTTGTTAACGAGGAATCGCTGCGTGACGATATCATCTGTGCGGAAAATTATAAGGGTTTTCATAACTATAGCTTTTTGCTTTCTTTATGTCGTGTCGTTATGTTGATGCCGTCATTTACCGTGCCCTTATTGGTGTCCCCAAAGATTTTTAAAAGAATAGAATAGACTCTCACTTAATTTATTTGTATCACTCGCTAAGTTTTCCTAATAACCCTGAGGCTCCCAAATAGTGTGCAAAAAGTCTTACAGTTCTTCTGTGTATTCAGTTACAATAGCGGTAAAATACCGTTACTTTTTAGTAAGAAATGACAACGAACTTAGACTGTCAACTGATAGGAGTTTTGTAATTAATCTACACATTTGCATTTTCTGCATTTAACTTGTGCAGTCATTGACCTGCGCCAATCACTTGGTTACTGGGTTGCTACTCCCTTGTTTTTTAGAGGGGTTAAGTAATTTCGGTGTCACTGTTTTTGCTTTCTTTTTTTTTTCTATGAAACGAACAGCACGTCGTTATAATTTTCCAGTATTGTCAGATAGATTTATTATTAACCGATTTACGTTCACTGCTAGACAAAGGCCTCTCCCAAAGATCTCCACTCCCCACTCCGCATCGATCCTGCAATAAGGAATAATTGTATCGTGGCATCTTTTAACTCCAAAGAGATCAGTCCAGGCTTATGTACTGACCTCAAACTTGAGGAAAGGTCTTTCTATTAATAGCCAGTTTTTCCATGCCCTTTATACTTGAACCCTTGACCTACAACCCAAAATGCGATGCCAAAATGAACAAAAATAGACCATATCATGATGTTTATTATTAGATTATATTGTAAATAAAACCTCCATTTAAAGTTGTATCCTCATTGCACCGATTCGTTCCAGTTTTTTCTCGCAATCTCCGTAATCTCAATCCGTACGAAATTGCATTAATTTTTGTGTTAAGGAAACTTAGGTGAACTAAGATAATGATAGAATCATTGAAACTGAAAAGAAAATGAGAATGGTTCAATCTTAATAGCTGTTGTGACAACTCTTTATCTCGAGTTGTTTCTTGGCTGAAATCCCCAATAATATAGAGAATACAAAAAAAAAAAAACAAACAATTAGAGTTTGATTTTTCGAGAAATGTGTCAACGCGCTAGGTCTACTTTCTCTAAAACAAATCGTTTATAAAAATATCTAGGTACTCGAAAAGTAGGTTACACAATGATAAAAGAATTTTATAACGAAATATCTATCGAAATTTCACATTTGAGAATTATAAGAGTCCATTGAAACGCCTACGTGAGATTTTATCTTTGTTACTAGGTGCCTTTAGGCTTGCGAAAAATCTGTGACGGGAAGAGCGTAAAAGTAAAATAGTGTTCTATTTAATTCTTCGACCTTAATCCCTCAGAAGATACGATAAGAAACAAATGGTATTTTTATACTGTCACTACTATCACTCGGGTTTTTGTCTCCTCCTACTCCTCCGCTCCCGTAGGCCGGTCCTAGGCCTTTCAGAAATTACGGAATGACCGCTTACAAACAAATTAAAATAAAATTTAACTCTTTATCATATATGTGTAGATAAAAAGACAAGCGGTTTCATCATGTCACCCCTTGGTCTCCAGTTTTTGCAAGGATAAATTTATGACAATCGGTCAATTATTTTGGCAGTACCAGAAATAAAAATACACATTTTTATTACCCTTGCGTGTTCTCTAGATGCATACTAGAAAGTGAGCTATCACCGATAGAGCTATAGTCAGCGAGTATACGATGCCAGAATAGGGTATTACACTGTATAAGAGAAAAAATATAAAAATATATTATTGAGGTAGTTTAAGCAAAAAGCAGCCGAACAGTGTTAGTTTTAGTTCATAAAACTAGAAAATATTTTTTTAAATTCAATTCAAAGTTTTCAGTTTTTTTTACCTGTTCTTGAACACACCGAAATACAGACCACAGACAGTGAGAGCTGTCGACTGTCAACAGTGTCAACTAGACGTCACTATTTGTTTTATTTATAACCTCCTAATACGATCTTTATTATAAAAATATACTTTTTCATGGAAGTTATTGTGAAACATATTTTAGATGGCTAATGCACATGTGTACTTACATCAAAGTGATATTTACAACAACAGTACAAACGGTACAAACGGGTTTTTATGGTGTAATAGTTGGAATACTCTTCCCACAACTTTTAACTAAGTTTTTCTTAAATTTGAATCAGTTAACACTAAAATTAACAATTATTCCGATGTTTTCACACTTGTGTTCTTGCATTCCGAAACGCACACCAACGGTAAGTCGAACAGCAACTAATTTTTGAGATAAAAACAATAAAAATTATTAAAGTGTCACAGCGCGTTTGTTTATTTACTGACGTAAGGACGTCATATCGCCAAAGCAAAACCACGCCCACGGCGTTTTCCGTTTTTGGAAATTTCCGCGCGAAATTTGAAAATACAATTTTTAAAAGCGTTTTTAGGGTACTTAGCGCTTAAATAAAAATTTAGGATTTTTTTTAGTGGTTTCTTAGTACTGTAGGAGTTATTAGAAATACTTAAAAAAAAAGAGTGTAATACCCTATTGCGGCTAATTGAAGGCGCGGAATTTTCTTCGTTGTTTTGTCCATAACCTGAAACCTAAAGTAGGTTAACGCCTATTTCCATCACAAATCGATGAATACATTTAACACTAATCGCATTTAGAACTTCATTACATCCCTTTTAAGTCGATCGAAGGTGACTGAGATAGCATGATGTTATAAAATGTTTAATGATTTGTGGATGAGCACCTTTTTATAGCAAACTAAAGTTCGTTGTAGGTGGAATACGGGTGTGATGCTAATTGACCCACTTTACTAAATAGCTCTTCTATTGTCTATACCTACATATATTTTCGTATAATGTGTTTACAATCTAGTCTAGTGGTTATTGACCCTGAGTCAAGTACGAAGCGGCCTTGTCCAGCAAAGGAATCGAACTACAGACCCCTTAAGTTCGATTCCTTTGCTGGACAAGGCTTTGTGTGTTGAGCACAATTGTTTGTTCTGTAGATGTTATTTATTTATAGCTTTTGCCCGTTCCTGTGAATGTCTATTTTAAACCCTTGGGGTGAATTTTCAAACATGCTTTCTTAGTGGGACTAAGTTATGAAAGGAACGCCTGTGCAAAAATTTCAAGTTTTTAACCCGTATAGCTCTGCGTTGAAATTACAGTTTGTCAGTCTGCTGCTCAGTTATATATTTTTAATATTTGTATATTTCCATACTTGATACTAGGCACTGCCTAGTTTGGTTTCAGTTGTCTGTGTGCGAGCTATTCCAAAATATTTATTTAATCAAGTCTAATCTTTTTATATTGAAGTGAGAGTAATGTACATTGGCATTAATATGTAGTGTTTTGCACACCTCGACCTTCACATTTTGCATAAGCACTTAGTTCAACTAAGACCAAACAGCTGGTAAAAAAGTTTGACCATGACGTAAATTCTAAGCATCTGTTAATTGATAGGCTAGACTGGTCACTTTGAGGTCTCATTTACAATGAACAAACAACATAATTATGTACCTACGTATTGGCCGTACAACATTAGATTGTAGTTATTTTTATGCTACTATGCGAGCCCCTTAACGACCGCTATCATTTTTAAATAAGTAACAGGTCGTAGTTCAGTGTTAGCCAAATAACTTATCTGCAAAAAACAGTGATTTTTAACAGGCTGAGGAAATTAACCTCGTGTTAACACATTTGTTATTCATTTCTCATCACCCAGACGGGGGCGGGGCTAGTACAATACCGTATTTGTTACATTTTACTCTCTTTTCTTTCTAGAACCTAGCCTGAATAAAAGATATCTTCCATACATTGACCCTCTAAAGTCCGGCACAGAACTATAGTTACTTGTAGATAACACGCACATACAGGCGTCATTCTAATTATTTTATCTGCGCGTGAGTCGTGTGCACAGATAAACGTTGGGATTCGCGCAAATTATACGTTGTACGGATAACCCAGTGTTGAGTTAACTGCTGCCCTGTTATAGTCTCCTGGTACAACTCAGTGACATATTTTATTTTTAAATTCAGTTTTTTTTCTAAAATGGCTTTGAGTGTGTTCTTCAAGTCCGAGGTTGAGGACAAATTCCTGACAGAGAGGGAAAATATCGCGTGTGTTGAGTTTCTTGTTAATTATTACAATTTAGTTGTAGAAGTTTTGTTTAGTAGATATTTGAGGTAAAGTTATTGTTTATTTTCTTTTCCGAATTTTCTTTTATTCTTTGGGTTATTTGCTTTTATTGGTTGATATTTTTTTTTTTTTTTAGTTTTTTAAAATATACAGGGTGTCCCACGGCTATGCCACATGGAGGGAAAGTACCTTAAATATTGTAGATAGAACATTTTACTGAAAGAAGACATTATATGAATTTTAAAAACAAAGTAAACTGCATTAATAGAAATTTCAAAAATTAAATGGTTGGGCCGGGAACCGAACTTGTTCCACGAGAAAAAATAATCACCCTGTAGATTTATCATACCGATCGAAAGGTTTCATCGTAAGGATTATTTTTTGCTAAGTAACATAGTGTCACAAATAAAAAGAAGACCGTGAATTTTTACATTGATGTGAAATTTGGTTCAGTAAAGTTAAAAGCTTACATTTGATGTACAATACTGATTTTTTGTGCGTTTTATCATATGCACATTTATGTAAATAAGGCAAAAAATATCTTCAGGTGAACTATCAAAAATATCCTAAAACCAGTAAAAATAGTACTAAGTATTTCTTAAAAAATGTCTGCTAATTCTGTTTAGTTCAAAAATCGAAGGCACCAAAATATCATTTACTTAATTAACAAACCTTGTTTAATTTCCCTTTAATTAAAATAGTCCAGCTACGCAGTTACCAGGCAAGCATAAATCTAAACACGTTCTCCGTTCTCCCTTGCAGACAAGTCCTGGAAGGCGTGAGGCACGTGCACAGCAAGTGTATCGTGCACCGAGACCTGAAGCCGGAGAACATCCTGCTGGATGACCAGCTCAACGTCAAGATCACCGACTTCGGGTTCGCTAAGGTGCTCAAAGATGGAGAGAAATTATTTGGTGAGTGACTTCTAGACTATTCTGTTTATCATTAAATGGTAAGCAAGCTAGTTTGATGGATTTTCTGATGTTAAATGATCACAGACAGTGAAGAGTAAAAATTTGTGTAAGCTTAGCAGATTTTTACAAATTAGCAAAAGCCCAGCAAGACGCTAGGACCCTTAAACAGTTACTAACTTATGATAAATTCAAAAGTTCGTAATTGTTTAAGTGTCGTAGCGTCTTGCAAACCTTTTTCTAATTTGTAATTTTTTTTTTAATTTTTAAATTTATTATCCAAGCCTTTAATCCGGGCTTTTTGGTTTATTTTAAGGGCATGACACTGATCGTAGCTGCCTTTAGACATCTGCAATACTAGAGGCCTAGTAGATATACTGTAATTATAGAGACAAAGAGGATATTATGTATTACATCGGCCCGCATACCCTTCAAACCAATACACAGCAACGTTGCTTTGCGGAAGAAATAGACAGCCTTATATACTAATATTATTCGTGAAGGGTTTATTCGTTTGTACCTCAAGTAATACTCGTCTGATTTGGAAAAATCATTTCGCCTTATATGAAAAAAAAACTTTTTACAAAAAAATTATAACCGCCTTCAAAAACTAAAAACATAAAAATAACTAAAATTTCGGAAGTCGGTGGCTAATCTCTTCTGTCAGTAAATTGTGTTGCCAGCCACCGACTTCCGAAATTTTAGTTATTTTTATGTTTTTAGTTTTTGAAGGCGGTTATAATTTTTATGTAAAAAGTTTTTTATTTTTTACATTTTAGTGTCGAGTCCCAATGTCTGACTAAAGTATCCAGGCTGCCAATGTCCATACCAATAGTTTCATCCAAGCGTAAAAAAACATCAAACGTTTAATAACGCAGACAATATACAATAAAACTTCTTCTTTAATATGAATGTGCTCCATTTTTATAATACTCATAATACCTATAATAAATTATCGATTCAAAACGACAAATCATAACTAATTTCAGTGTAAAGTTCACTTCAATAAAGCTGAAACACGAGGTACCTGCTTCGTACCATTTAGAATATCCTTATAAACTGTATTTTGTCTTCACTATCGAATCTGCAGTTTAATCAATCTCGGTGTAAAGTGCTCATCAATACAAATAAAATAAGCCCAAACACTATGTAGCTGCTATCAACCATTAAGGAGTTCCCTAAACTGTACTGCACCTGCATCACGGTGCTTGCAGTGGCAGTCATAAGCCTCTCTGTAAAGATCTTGTCATCACAAATAAAATAAGCCCAAAGACGATGTAGATAAGATGTGCCGTTGAGGAGTTCCCTTGATTCTCTGTCGTCTCCATCATCAGATCAGCCCTAAACCTCCATGGTGTTGTAGTCTCATCAGATATACACATTAATATTAAGTTTTTACCCGATGCTCGCCTACAATTTTCTAGAGATGCCCTCAATTTCTCAGGGTTTCCACCACCAGATCCTGACCTAATGACAATGGGACCAAATGGCGAGCATACCCTTTCAAATAAAAAAAGAATTTTTGAAATCGGTCCAGGCGTCTTCGAGAAATCGAGTAAAATACATTAAAAAAAAAATACAGTCGAATTGAGAACCTCCTCCTTTTTTTTGAAGTCGGTTGAAAACGAGAGAAACTGCGGACTTAGTACTTTAAACTACGGTAGGAATAACCGCAAATCTCATGAATTAAGAAAATAAATCTTACTGCTTTGACATAAAGCCGCTATCAATATCCAAATTGTTAATCTGTTGACTGTATTTAATTGAAACTTATTTTAAGTAAGTGAACAGAATGTCCTTGCTGGAAACTCATTTCCAAGATAAACCGACTTATCTCTAAGCCATTTTTAGTTTTAAATCCTTTGTTTACCTACTTTAAAAATTTGTTGTTTGTTTGGTTGTACGCAAAATAACAGATTGAGTCCACTCTCGACCCCTCGACCCCCAAGAATTAAAGTGTCCACTCGACCCCTAACTACAGTTTTTTCTCGACCCCTGGGGGGTCGAAAGTGGAGTTTATTTTGAACCCAAATTTTGGTTTCCACTCGACCCCCAAGTACACTTACGATGAAAAATCATCAGTACCGTCTACAGTTGCACACTATTTTGTTGAAATATTAAACATAGTTTCTATATAGTTCTTAATAAACCTCTGTGTTGTTGGAATATTAAACATAAAGTTTCTATATAGTTCTTAGCAAACCTGTATGTACATATTTACGTTTGTGTCTTTATGGTGAACTGTAACAGTTTGATTTTGTCAAAATTCTTTTACCTATGGATTCGTACTATTGTATATTTTTCCCCATATTTAACTAAAATACTTGTGCATTTACCATGTTAATGTTACAAAGGTCATTTATGTAAACAAGGAACATTGTAGGTCCCAATACACTTCCTAGGAAGTGTATTGTGTATTCCTTCCTTTTTCTCGGGTTTAATTTAATGTCCTTTTGCAACTTATTACGGTTTTTTATAAAGCGTAAAATCCCTGGGGTAATCTAGAGTTTTATAATGCGCTTGCTGTTAGGTATTTTAGTTATAATAGTACTTTTATTAATGGACTCTGTTAGTTTTTGCACCAATAGGTTAGTTAAAGTTTCCGGATCGCTACAAAAAATTAAATCTGCTAAATTGTTTTCTTGTACATACTTAAGAGCCTGCTCAAAATCTATAGTGGTTCTAGTCTTATTAGCTGAAGCGGTATTTTTTACTTTTGATAAGGATAAAAGGGTGGTGTAGTGATCAGTAATACTAGTGTGTAGGATAACGATAGACGCAAATGTTCTTTGTTTGTTCATTTTTTTTCTAAAAAAAATTCCATTCTGGTAGGTAGTGTATGTCCAGGTAATATTCCGTATAGGGACAAAGTGTTAAGGTAATTTGTTCTATTTCTGTATTCATAAGAATGTTCTGTATCTTTAGGTTTAATGTTTATGTTAATATCTCCGGCTATAATAATATTTTTCTGAGTTTGTGGGGTATCCAGATGAGAACTTAAGGAACTGATGAATGTTTCAGTGTTTGTGTGTGATGGAGATGGGTAAATACATAGTATAATATCATTTAGTATGTCTTAATCTTAGTTGTTAAACAGGAAGCCCCGGATAATTTTATTTCTTTAATTTTAGATTTAAGGTTATGTACGCCAATACCCCATCATTTTGGTTTGGTGTATTAATTTCATAAATAAACACTTAAGTTTTTTCTAATAGTTTTATTATATTTAACATTATCATCATAACGTTACGCCTGTAATCCACAAGAAGTTAAACAAAGGTGTAACTTATAATTACACCCAAAACCTCACGTTAACCTACCCAATATTGCCATCAGCTAAGAACGCATCCAGACACCGTAGTTGCTAGTGAGAAATTCCTAATAGAAAACCTAGATACACACACTGCGCGAGGAATCAGTGCTTCAGCAGTTGCACTTGCGTCCACTAGAGCGACGAGGCAGTCTTTTTAAATACCAATTCCTGAATTTCGCCTTTAGTACGTCACTGTACCAAAATATTAATTATCACACTAGGGGACGAGAGTGGACTCAAGGTGCGGGTCCTTTGTATAAAAATCCATTCTCACCCCCTAGGGGTCGAAAGTAAACTAGGTTTAGGGGTTGAGTGGAAACCAATAAGCAAATCTTTTTTTAGGGGTCGAGGGGTCGAGAGTGGACAAAACGAAATAACAAACATATTATTGAGTCATACATAGTTGAATCATTCGGGTTTCACAGAAGATCAGATTAAAATATTTGGCATATTGATTTTAGGTAATTATTTTCCAATGCGATACTTTCAGAGAATAGTATTTTATGAAAAGACTAGCTTTTGCCCACGGCTTCGCTCGCGTTAGAAAGAGTCAGAAAGTAGCCTATGTTACTCTCCATCCCTTCAACTATCTCCACTTAAAAAATCACGTCAATTCGTCGCTCCGTTTTGCCGTGAAAGAAAGACAAACATACAGACAGACAGACACATTAGTATGGATAAACAAACACAAAATATCTTATATTAGTTTCTTACAAGTTTTTGTACACGTCCTCTTTCACGTGTACGTAGGTTATTGACGCAGACAAAGTCAAGGATTAAAAGATTACTTATTTTCGGCTCCCGAGCCACCTCTTTGTCTAATTTAATTAGGATAGCTAAATCGGTTTTGCAATGATGAGGTAAACTGAAGAAACGTTACAGTCTACTCGTGTTGAATACATACTAAAGCCCTTACTAATAATCACTGTGTAAAGTTATGCAATGAATAAAGCCTGTGAAACCATACATTTTTTGACGTATAAACCTGTCATAACTTTATGCAGCGTTTTTTAGTAAGGCGCTATTATTATAAATGCGAAAGTAACTATGTCTGTCTGCTTCGCTTTCACGCCAAAACTAATGAACCGATTTGAATAAAAAAAAGCCCGTAGACTGCGATACATGAAATACTTTTTATCCGAAAAATCCCACAGGAACGGGAACTACGCGGGTAAAACTGCAGGGCACAGCTAGTAAATTATACGTATCTATAGGACATAAGGCCTGCATAATTAAGCCGTTTTGTGTGCATGCGGTGTTAATCTGTATGTGATCATCAATCTGTCACGCTATTTGTAAACATTTGGTGACTAAGTAACCTTAAAAATAAAGAAAAGATGTGGTCCAAAATATATGCACCAACAACCCTTAGTTAAAACGTAATTGATACTGTCAAACTGTGTACAACCCCAAGGGTTAGAGGTTGAGAGGGCAAAATGGGGGATACGAGTTTTTTAAGACTTGGGCGAGCAAAGTCACAGGAAACAGGTAGTTGTTACACATAAGTACAGGGTCGCTGCTACTCAGGTCACGCTCTACGTCGTCGCATATAGTCTAGTCTTACATCTGGTTCTAAGACAATAGCCGATAGTTTCACCTGCGTAACAAAAGCTATTGTTTATGTTTATGCTGTCCGCGTACCCTAGTACCTTTGCTATGTTTCGCTACTAATATTATAAATGCGAAAGTAACTCTGTCTGTCTGTCTCTTCTTTACGCCTAAACCACTGAACTGATTTCAATGAAATTTACTACAGATGTAGTCTGGGACCCGAGAAAGGACATAGGATAGTTTTCATCCCGAAAGAAATCTCCCGGGAACGGGAACTATTATTCCACGCGGACGAAGTCGCGGGCAAAGGCTAGTTATACTATATTCATAGGCTGTGTCCAGGAAGTCTTTATTGGGTACTTTGGATGTGGAAATTCCATCCCCTTTTTTACTCACATATGCACATATGTTACTAATAATCACTGTGTAAAGTTATGCAATGAATAAAGCCTGTGTAACCATACATTTTTTGACGTATAAACCTGTCATAACTTTATGCAGCGTTTATTAGTAAGGCGCTTAGAGTCGAATTTTCAAAAATCCTTTGTTTGTCAAACTCTTTACAAAGAGTACAACCCTCCAAGTTTCATGCCTCTAGAACCAGCGGTTTAGGCTGCGTTGATATATTAACCATTTTATAAACATTGACTTCTTTTTAGGGTTTCGTAGTCAACTAGGAACCCTTATAGTTTCGCCATGTCTGTCTGTCTGTCCGTCCGTCCTCGCTTAATCTCTGTGACCGTTAGCACTAGAAAGCTGAAATTTGGTACCAATATGTATATCAATCACGCCGGCAAAGTGCTAAAATAAAAATTGGAAAAAAACGTTTTATTAGGGTAGCCCCCCTATATGTAAATAGAGAAGTGGTTTTTTTTTTTAATTTCAACCCTGACGTGTGATATATTGTTAGATAGGTATTTAAAAATGAATAGGGGTTTACTAAAGTCATTTTTTGGGAATGTCAATAAATTCGGAAATAATCGCTCCAAAAGGAAAAATCAAAGCGTCCCCCCCCTCTAACTTTTGACCCGTAGGTTTAAAAAATATGAAAAAAACTGGAAAGTAGAACTTTATAAGGACTTTCTAGGAAAATTATTTTGAACTTGATAGAAAGAACAGTTTTTGTACAAAAAAGACAAAAAGTTTGTACAAAATAATTTTTGCATACTTAGTATGTCAACGTAACAAATAGCCTTTTTTTAACTATTAAGTGGGAACACTTATTGTGACGGACGGGAAACTACGGAACCCTACATTGAGCGTGGCCCGACACGCTCTTGGCCGGTTTTTTACATGCTTTGATAAATTACTGTAATTTATAAAGAAACCTTATTCAGTATTTATTATTACTGTATTTATTACTAGACCGATTACAAACTCATTTTCCAACCACTTTTAACAAACAACGACAAAACAACAAATGTCAGATCGGACTTGAGCTCAAGCAATAAGATTGTTTTTATATCTAAACTGAAGAAGTTTAGCAGGATTAAATTGGCACGTGTTCCGAATACTTATGGAAGACTTAGAAATTATATTCTTTAATTAACACCTAGTTTATTTAATTAGCACGATTAGTAACACCTCTTTATTAACACAATTGTTTTGAATTCAACACATGCTGTAATGTAAGATACAATTAATATATATTGTGAATTATGTGTTATTATTTTTTTTCTAAGATGAGATAGCATTGAGCTATGATAGCATTTACAAAGTCTAGGCCCATTAATTTCCTTGCATCGGACCATTATAGGCACATTTAATTGTCAAACAGAATTGAATTTATGCAGTTACCCTTACTTATTGCCGGGATTGCGGAATGTTTATAATAGTTACCGTGACCCCGGAACATAAAGGGTAACCGAAGGAACATGAGTGGGTTTTAGTCAGTAAAAGTCTGACACGCCCTCCCGCCCCAGGACGAGAGCAGTCATTTGATGATTCCCATTTGATGATTCCCAAAAAAACCCTTACTTATCATTCACAAAGTAGTCGTTTTGTATGGAGAAGAATAAAAAATAGAACACATTGAAGACAATGGTGGCGATTCCATAGTTCACAAACTAAACTAAATTTAAGTTCAATGCATCTTTTTCTTTTTATTTCATTAAGAAAAAGACAGAATATAATATATTAGTTTCGTCCTGTGAAATTAAGATACTCCATAGGTAATTTAGACGCGATTAAAAACATGGCCACTAAAAATACGTCGATTTATTTTTGGCGCTGGCCAATTTCACAGGACTAAACTAATGTGTATTTGACATGAAACTTGGTGTTTTTATGAAGAGAAGGTAGTCACTGGATTTTTGCTAATTCGACCCCTCATTCGATGGTATGCCTCATGTTCCTTTAATTTCACACTACTTTTTACGAACCGAACTTCTTCACATCACCTTTTTGGATCACCTTTTTGGATTATTATTTGTGTTCTAAATTCTAAAGTACTGGCAGTTAGTAAAACTAGTTGAGTGCCGTTGGTTGGATTTATGTGTTTTGGTAAACTGTGGCTACCTAATCCAGCGCCTTTAATTCAAGTAGTTACGATCAGTAACACTACTCTTATGGGGTATTGGAGAAGTCTATATGCAGCAATGATCACTTACCATCTATCAGCTAATTTGTCTTTTAATGACAAATAAAGTAGTGTTAAATTAAAATGTTTTATCAATATTCCAGAGCTATGTGGCACGCCCGGTTATTTGGCCCCAGAGACGCTCAAGGCGAATATGTTCGACGACGCACCTGGCTACGGCAGGGAAGTTGACATGTAAGTTATCTATTATTATTTATTTATATATACAGTTAGTTCATAATTACTATAAAACTTTGTCCTGCAAAACCGTGTTATCGGTTTAACTGTGGGATCGAGTCTCCGTACTATATTAGAACTACTTATATGTAACAACAACTAAATGTTAATATATTAAGCCTTTGTTACCAATATCTTAATACTAATATTGTAAATGCGAAAGTATCTTTGTCTGTGTTTCTCGCTTCCACGCCAAAGCTACTGAACCGATTTAAATGTATTTTGGTACTGAAATAGTTTACAGCCTGAGAAAGGACATAGGATAGTTTTTAACCGACTTCAAAAAAAGAAGGAGGTTTCTCAATTCGACCGTATATATGCTTTTTAGGGTTCCGTACCTCAAAAGGTAAAAACGGAACCCTTATAGGATCACTTTGTTGTCCGTCTGTCCGTCCGTCCGTCCGGCTGTCAAGACCCTTTTTCTCAGAAACGCGTTGAGATATCAAGCTGAAATTAATATCACATACTCGGGTCTGCTATCTCTTAAAGCAGTAAAAAAATCAAGTTTTTAAATCAACGCAATAAAAAGATACGGCGGTTTATATTGCAAATATGGACATTTGCAAAGAAATCGAAACCTATAGGGTACTTCCCATTGACCTAGAATCATGAAATTTGGCAAAAGGCAAGGTCATGTAGCACAAGTAAAGGGAAAACTCCGAAAACCGTAAATTTGTAGTTAGTTGACATCAGGCGTCCGTCTGTCCGTCTGTCTGTCAAGAACCTTTTTCTCAGAAACGCGTCGAGATATCGAGCTGAAATTAAAATCACATACACAGGTCTGCTATTTCTCAAAGCAGTGAAAAAATCAAATTTCTAAATCAACGCAATAAAAAGATACGGTGGTTTATATTGCATATTTAGACATTTTCAAGGGAATCAAAACTCAAAACCTATAGGGTACTTCCCATTGACCTAGAATTGTGAAATTTGGCAAGAAGCAAGGTCATGTAGCACAAGTAAAGGGAAAACTCTGAAAACCGTAAATTTGTAGTTAGTTCACATCAGGCGTCCGTCTGTCCGTCTGTCTGTCAAGAACCTTTTTCTCAGGAACGCGTCGAGATATCAAACTGAAATTAATATCACATACTCAAGTCTGCTATCTCCCAAAGCAGTGACAAAATCAAGTTTCTAAATCAACGCAATGAAAAGATACGGCGGTTTATATTGCATTTTTAGACATTTTCAAGGGAATCAAAACTCAAAACCTATAGGGTACTTCCCATTGACCAAGAATCATAAAATTGGGCAAAAGGCAAGGTCATGTAGCACAAGTAAAGGGAAAACTCCGAAAACCGTAAATTTGTAGTTAGTTGACATCAGGCGTCCGTCTGTCCGTCTGTCTGTCAAGAACCTTTTTCTCAGAAACGCGTCGAGATATCAAGCTGAAATTAATATCACATACTCAGGTCTGCTATCTCTTAAAGCAGTGAAAAAAACAAGTTTCTAAATCAACGCAATAAAAAGATACGGCGGTTTATATTGCATATTTAGACATTTTCAAGGGAATCAAAACTCAAAACCTATAGGGTACTTCCCATTGACCTAGAATCGTGAAATTTGGCAAGAAGCAAGGTCATGTAGCACAAGTAAAGAGAAAACTCCGAAAACCGTAAATTTGTAGTTATTTCACTAAAAAACAAATTAACGGAACCCTCGTTGCGCGAGTAGAACTCGCACTTGACCGGTTTTTTTTTATCCTGAAAATCCCACGGGAACGGAAACTACGCGGGTAAAAGAGCGGTGCACAGCTAGTCATTAAATAAATAATCTAAACTAATATTATGTATATGTAGAATTAATTGTTTTAAAGCGGTAATCTGTGATAGTATTGGCCTGTGTCTCAACAAAAAATCTTTTACTGAAAGTCTTTTGCTGTGCGCTGTAAGATATATTTTATATCGCGAGTAGCATTTATAGCTTGTGCCCTTTTTTCTATTACTTCTTTCACTTTCTATTCTCCAAAAAGTAATGATTAAATTTTGCAGAGAACAGAGCCCATAGGTAAAATGTAATTGAACAGATATAAAATAGAAATTATCATTGCTAAGTAAAGTTGATTGTTTATATTACACAAATATACTAGGTGTATTCTTGGTCTTGCTCATGATATTTTTTTTTGAGATTTCAGAGTTGGTTCCATAATAAAAGTTGTTGGTTTTTATGAGTAGAATCATCTCCTAGCGGGTTGAGCAAGACCAAAAATACACCTAGTATTATTTCTCTTGGTTATTGTGCAACAAGTTCATCTCAATCAATTAATTCAACAGATCTCAATTAAGTATTTAACGTATCAAAGCTACATATCTTTGTTTCGTACTCGATCGTATCTTAGATCACGTCATTTTTAATTTGAACCTGTAAATTATGTTTTTTAAAGTGTGCAACCGGTTTCTATATTTTTGCAATATGGCCTCGACATTACGGTCCAAATTATGCACACGCGTGTTAGATTACTTTTAATCTGTTTCTCTTCAATCGCTAAATCGATAGTTAGAATTATATAATTTAGGATTATAGTGGTGCCGATTCTCTTGTGCACAAACTAAGGTAAATTTAAGCTAGTGCATCTTTCTCTTTCCATTTCTTAAAGAAAAGGACAGAAGATACATTTTAGTTTAATCCTGTCAAATTAGACAGCGCCTGATGAAAATTGACGTATATTTAGACGCCATCTTTTTAAATTGCGTCTAAATTATCTATGGAGTGTCTAAATTTGACAGGACTTAACTAATATTTGATCTTCTGTCCTTTTCTTAATTAAAAGGAAAGAGAAAGATGCACTTAACTTAAATTTACGTTAAGTTGTGCACAAGAGAATCGGCACCAGTGTACTTCTAAATTATAATTCTTAACCCACCAATCTGATTGCACTTCTAAATTACTGAACAGTTGTTTAGGGATCAAAATTAGGACAAACCAGATTTTAAAATAATAAGAAAAAACAGTAAATCTTAATGTGTTATCGTCACACTAGCTTTAGATCTTAATGATTTATCGTTATACTAACTTTCGCCCAAGAAAATGTTGAAACTTATATTTCCTATTTTATCCCTGTAGGGTTAGATTTTCCAGAAACCCTTTCTAAGGCCGTATACAGAAAGAAAGCAGGAAAATATATGAACACGCGTTGATAAGCACTGAACGGTGCCGACAAGCTTCAACACGCGCTTGTCAGCGCTGGGCGTTGCCATAACAACTGCAAGCAAATCATTCCGACATTTTGCTTAGTCTGCTTCAACCTGCTTCCTTTGTGTAGAACGGACCAGCGCTGACAAGCGCCGGTAAGCGTTTATAAGTTTCCAGCTTTCTTTCTGTATACGGCCTTAGTGGATAAGTACTAACTATTCACAAAGAACATACCCTACGAGTTTCATGTCTCTAGGACCAGCTTTTGGGCTGTGTGTTGATGTATCAACAATCAGTCAGTCAGTCAGTTTACCATTTTAAATACATAGACTTGTATTTTCATATTTGCGTGCGTAGATTACCACAGAATAGCATATCTCTCTATATATATATAAAGACTAGCTGATTTTGGATTGATTAAGGTGATCTTGCGAGAAAATTAAGAATACAGTGAATTTTAAATTTTCGTACATGACTACTTCACGTTACTGCGCGCCTAGTACTTTGGATTGATTAAGGTGATCTTGTGAGAAAATTAAGAATACAGTGAATTTTAAATTTTCGTACATGACTACTTCACGTTACTGCGCGCCTAGTACTTTTGTTATCTTAAGTTTTCATTCATTAATACCCGTTTTTTTATAAAATGATTCATCTTTTATAATTATGTTCTCGTCGATTTTTCATTATTTTTAAGATGTATTCTGCTATTCGGGGCGGGGACAAATTCAACGAACCAAAAACCATGAAAATTGGTCTAGCCGATCTCGAGTTATAAGTGTTGATACAAACCCGACTTTGTTTTATATATATAGATTATTTTAAAGCTTTATTTAACCTTGTTGAAACTCCAAAGACATGGCATTTGACCCTTTACTTATGTAACAATATCTGAATATCTACTTCTTGTATAGATAGTGCCAATTATGTAGTCTGATAGTAATTTAATGGTAGGAATTTTTGCATTGATTAAAGAATTGCTAAAAAACGTTAACATATCATGAGTCACATACACGTAAACACGACTGAAAATAAACAACTTTCACAACAAAGTAATATGTTGTTTTTTTTAAACTAATTTAACTTTATTAATATTTAACTTTTAGATAATATTGTGTTGTCATGGGAACTCAATGGGTTTGCTAAGTTTCACAATAATCGAATCAACAGTTATAGTTTAAAAAGCTTCTGCAAGATTTGATCCAAGCTAAATAAAACCATTTAAAAATGGCGGATAAAATATATACACAAAACAATAAATAGGTACACAATGGTGCCGATTCTCTTGTGCACAAACTATCGTAAATTTAAGTAAAGTGCATCTTTCTCTTTTCTTTTAATTAAGAAAAGGACAGAAGATTAAATATTAGTTAAGTCCTGTCAAATTTAGACACTCCATAGATAATTTAGACGCAATTTAAAAACATGGCGTCTAAATATACGTCAATTTTCATCAGGCGCTGTCTAATTTGACAGGATTAAACTAAAATGTATCTTCTGTCCTTTTCTTTAAGAAATGGAAAGAGAAAGATGCACTTAACTTAAATTTACGATAGTTTGTGCACAAGAGAATCGGCACCAATATGTTGTGTCCGCGTCCGTTCAGCTTTCCGCGTTTTAGTTTTAGTATAAAATTGTTGTTTTCTATCGACATAAGCTGAATAAACGCCTTGCCCTTTATTTATATATATTATATATATATATATAAAAGAAAGCCGTGTTAGTTACACATTTTATAACTCAAGAACGGCATAACCGATTTGGCTGAAAATTGGTGGGGAGGTAGCTTAGGACCTGGGGACGGACAAAGAATACTTTTTATCTTCTTTTTTTTCGTAACCAAAAATCTGATATAACGCGGGTGAAACCGCGGGGGACAGCTACTACTGCATAAATGTAACCAAAATCGTACAGCAAAACGCGAATGTCCCTTAGGCGTCACTAACAATAAACTTATAAATCAATAACTTAATTATTATTCACCGATACAACAGATTAACAAGAATTTGTTTTATCATTTCAGATGGGCGTGTGGTGTCATCATGTTTACATTGTAAGTTTGTTTTTTTTGTTCACTATTACGTCTGATTACTTGGTAACTGACATCGTTTGTCATACGGAAGCTTGATAACACACTACAATAGCAACTTTGTTTGTTTCGACCGATCACGTCAGGGCGTAGGAACGAATCTTGAGCTAAATCAAACAGAATGTGGGACTCAGAAACCGTGTAACGACTAATGGCCATAGCCAATAAAATCAGTCTATGAATTAGGATGTTGGAGTAGATATTTAACATAAGCTTCATAATAATGTGTTAAAATTCTATCTCTATTAGCCAAATCGAACATTAATTAGATTGTTAGAAATGGCTGTTAGAGACTCAGGCGATGAGCGGGACGTGCTCTAAGAGGATTTGAGAGCGAGGATTAGAGGGGAAAGAAAGACCATTCAATAGTTAAAAATCGACTTATATCCTTTCTTGTTTTAAAACAAAGTCCCCACTTCATCTCTATGTCAGTTCGCGATAAACACAAAACTAGAGAATGGATTTTCATGCCACATTTTCAAAGAGATAGACTGATTCATGATGAAAATTTAGGTGTAAAATATGTGAATATAATAGCAGAGAAGAACCGAAAATTTCAAAGAATTGTTAAATGCAAAAGTTTGCTGTTGTTTCACTTTTACGGCAAAACTACTGAACCGAATATTTTGAAATTTGGTACCGTCAAGTCATAGGTTACTTTTTTATCTGGCGACTTTTGTCCTTGTTAATCTGGCGACTTTATGCACGTCAATCGACATACACGTGTACAAAAATAATAAACAAACGAATTAAATTACGTCTGGATACAGTATCTTTACGGATCCTGATATTATGACGATAATATTCAACATAATGCTGGTTTCAAAGGTCTATAACAATTTTGCTCGATTGTTATTATTGATAAACTATTGATACCCCATTTGTTTGTTATATAACAATAATTAATAGTATTACGTAAGCGATAAAGTTACACGCTTCGTTATCTTATTCCTTTTTGTGCATTTTCTTATGTAATTTGAACTTTGGTTATTTAATTAGTTGTAGTTTTATCTTTATTACTTTCTTTTTCCCGGATAATAGTCGCCCTAGATAAACACACAAATAATGTTTACCATTTAACATTTTCTTGATTATTATTTTCTACTGACTGAGAACTGTTGAGTAGTAGATTATTACTATATCTTTAAGAGATAGAGTAGAATTCAGTTCTATATCACATTTATGCTAAACGTGGTAATTTCTGAAGCTTTCGGTCAGAGTTGAAAAAATATTTCTGCATAATGATGATCTGATTTCTGAGTTATATTATAGCTAGTAGAGGTAACATTTTTCTACGACCTATGTGCATCAGCTGAACACAAAAGGTGTAATATTTTAGAAAATACTTAATTTTGAATATCATAATTTTGAGTAGGTAACAACATTTTTTTATATGCTTGGTAAAGTGGTATTCCAACGTTAATTTGGTCTTGAATTAGTATATACTTACGCTTTAGATGGCCAGTTAATGTACATAGCTATTAGCAGCTTGTTCGAGTAGTTAGATATAGTACATATGTATGTATGTACGAGGTGTCAATGTTTGGAACAATAAGGCGTGGGCCCTTACTTTATATTAGGGTGGTGTTAATATTGTCGTTTAGTTGGAAATAAACGACTAGTACTTGTTAAGTAAGGAGGGCGTTTTTATAAGAATTTTTACAATATGGAAGACTACTTTTTACCTGTGACTTTGCCGCCGTGGTTGTCAGATAAAAAATGCTTTTATTTTAATCTAGTGTAGGCAAATTCGACCAAATGTTTACATAAGTCTCCTATGAATATGTTTTGAACAGAATATATACTTGTATATTACCTTTCAAAATAAATAATTAAATAACAATAAAGTAAATATTAAATGGGGGCTCCCATACAACAAACGTAATTTTTAAGCAATTTTTACTTGATCTTAATAAGCAGGTAGAAACTTGTCTATTATAGATAGTAATAGTCGGACTCGCACTTGGCCGGTTTTTTAATATTATTTCCATTTATCAGACAAAGGACATATGCTATAAGTAAAATCATTCCTTTGTAGGTTTTCGTTTTTATCTCTATTAGATAAACAATGAGGTTATTCAAAAATTCATAATGTTTATTGTCTGTTCACAGACTGGTGGGCTGTCCCCCGTTCTGGCACCGCAAGCAGATGGTGATGCTGCGGAACATCATGGAAGGGAAGTACTCCTTCACCAGCCCTGAGTGGGCCGATATATCAGGTAAGTCTATATTAGTAAATGTCTTAAACCTTCGAACACACGTGACTCGAGACACAATAGAAAGATAGCAGCCCGACAGCCGGCTGTCGGTTGGTCGTTGAAAGATTAAGTTCTTTTTATACTTAGCTGGTTATTGTTAAAGCTCTTTATAAAATTGGTCGGGTAAATGGATACTATTTAAAAAGCAATTAGTTCTGTAGTTTTATTCGTGTATGGGATTCGAACTTTCTGATATCGGAAAGGAATGAATGTATCGATTTTTAATACATAGTTCCATGCTCAAGCAACCGCATCTGGCTAAAGCCTCTTTTGTTTCAACCGATAGTAGTGAAACCATAAAAGAACAACGCTACAAGGTACAGCGATTTTTTACTTAATATTTTGTATGTCATAGATACCGCTAATTCACAAAAAAAAAATTATAAGGATAATTTCATTGTAGAGTAATTATGACGTTATTTGTACAAACTTTGCTTATTCTAAAATGCTGAAATGTTTACTAACGAGAAAATTCTAATTTAAATAATTTAAATCACTGCTAAGGTAACATTGCATGATAAAGTAATAAAAAAAATTAATCAACAGTCCATATCAAATTTGATCTCAATGAAACAGTTATTAACTTAACCACACAATGATTACAGACGACCCAAAAGATCTAATTAGGCGACTTCTAGTGGTGGAGCCCAGCGAAAGACTCGGCATCATTGACGCGCTCAACCATTCCTTCTTCAACACCGTGGTAAGTGCTCTTACAATCTATGTTCTCCTGGTAGTTAGCACATCGGTGTACTGATTTACGGCCTTTTTAATAACTTATCTATCGTTGGATTAGGCTAGAGATAGATATTCTATCGTTGGATTAGGCTAGAGATAGATATTATTCTCTCGTTGGATTAAGCTACAGATAGATAGATTGTGTCAAAAAAGACACAGTATGTATCGATTTTGGTGACACTGTTAATGCAGTGGTTAAGCGCTTGGCTGCTGCACTGAGTGTCGCGGGTTTGATTACCGCACGAGACATAGTTGTATAATAAATAATAATAATAAATTTATTTGTTTCACACGATTGTACAATAATAATTTGATTGACTCTGGATCCCGCACTAGGATACCCTGTGTCGCAGGATCCAGTCTCTCTCGACATATATGGTTTCAGTTAACTTATATAGATACCTATTATTACACAATGCAATGGGGTTTTTTTTTTTATGTATGATCTACAAGGTATTTGTTCAACGTCCTGGAGTTTGTGTGCGTAACTTTATGTTTGTAAACGCACCAACGGAATTCCTAGTTTTTTTTTAATGAAAAATTTAGCTTTGTTAGCCAAATCCGCTGATAGGTAAATTATAAAAAATGGCCGTTAAAAACATGTATTCAAAATACTTTTCGCGCATTTTTGTTATTCAAGTCGATATTATGTCAATCGACTTTATTTCGCTTCTGATTTCTTTTGCTTTAAGTACCGCTAATATTTTCAAAGCTGATTTGACTAATAGAACATTCGATACAGCAGCTTCTTATTAATTTTCTTTGTCAAATTACAATTCTATGTGCACAAAACAGTGCCTGACGCACTGTATAGTTAGATTTTACTCTTTAATTTTTTTTATGCGATCCTAGTATTTGAAAAATTAAATCATTTATTATTTCTCTCATGGACGTTTCTTGTAATATCTATCGGTGGTTTGGATGACTAAAGAATAGATATTTGACATAAGCTCCATCCGTAGTATGTCAAAATTCTATGTTTAGTAGCCAAATGTAAGGATAGATAAATTATTGGATTTAATCGAGAAAACCATTAAAATTTCTTTTTTAATTTACCCAATTACTGGAACACATGACTAGGACCACATAAAGTTAAAGCGATTATGTTGAAACACAATACAAGTAGTACATATTTCTGCGTTCCTGGTAGTTGTGGGATCAAGACATGACGCCGCTCAAGAAATCCTTGTCCAGTAGCAGCCGTAGGATGTCTAGGATCGAGCAGTTGACTATGGTAACGTCTTTGTGGCTAATTTATAACATTGGGTACTTAATAATAGTTATGACGACTTTTTATATGTATTTTCATCTTTATTGGGAATAACAAATCATTTTTGTATGTGGTGTAAATATTTTCCTTTGTGTATTATAGTAATAAATGTGCTATCTAATTCTATTGAAATATGATATTATTTCAAGAAATTGTATGAACAATGGTAAGGCAATCTAGTCCAAACAATATTTTCTACTAACATCAATTATTTGGTACTTACGTGGCACGTCATATCTATTAGTGGTTACGACATTTTGTGTGTACTATAATTATGCTATTAATTACTAAAACCAGTCCTTTGGATTTTGTTACCAGTTTTGTTAATTTGAAAGTTTGCATTAACCCGGGGTCATTTTTATGTTCTTTTTTTGTACAAATGTCTAAAGGGAGTTTGTGAACCTTTGCAATTAAAAGTTCTATATAACCTTAGAGTACCTACAAACACACACTCATATACACTCACACAGACAAATACATATTCATATTAATGCTTATTTGGCTTAACTTACTTTTGCATGTATGCATGACGTTTTTGCATTATTATTTCTCGACACTTTTTCTCGTTAGGGCTGATTTTTCAATAGTTAGATAACTTTGTCTACAGTTAAAAATGTAATTATAATAGTTGATGTATTGTTAAGGAGCTGACGCTAACAGACCTTGACCGTCTTGTAAGTAGTAGTATTGATTTGGAAATGATGCAAGAAATCCCAAAGAAAAAAAAAAATACTTCAAAAATTCTATTACAAATTATAAAGAAAATTGCGATCCAGCCGTTTTTAAGTTATAAATTACACACTAACTTAGAGCGCCTGTGATTATCGTTGTCTAAAAATTGATAAATCAACCCCCACTTTAATATAATCTTAATTTCAAACAGTGGCTGTATTTGAATTTTGGAAAGATTTTTTTGGTTATTAACGACTGTCTATTTATAAAAGGTGTTAAAAAATTTACTGCAAGAAAAGTAAGTACTTGTTTAGAATTATAATTAAAAAATATTTGCGGAAAAAGATTTCAAAATAACCAATCCGTTTCGGAGTTAAGCAATATTT
The DNA here is from genome assembly GCA_033675125.1 of Athetis lepigone. NCBI lineage: Eukaryota > Metazoa > Arthropoda > Insecta > Lepidoptera > Noctuidae > Athetis > Athetis lepigone. Next base: position 168,107 of record CM066235.1, read on the forward strand.
TAACTTCGCACATAATTATTGAATATGCGCACTGTACGGTGCACGCGCACCGGCGTCGGCGTCACACGCGTGGGTCGTCCACCCCTGCGATACGACATGCGACGGTGCGCAAAAAAGTTTTTAACTAAATCGTTTTATTTATGTCAAAATATAAAAGTGCTCCAAAAAAAATTTTTTTTTGTGTGTTTGTTTTTCGATATCGGGTAAGTGGACGAAGTTCTTGCAGTTAATTTTTTAACACCTTATAATTATAATCGTGTAAAACATTGGTTGTGGAAAACAGATTTTGTAAAATGGATATATTTTTGGGTTTTTGGAATGGTTATGTTTGATTGTAGATTTATAGTATCAAGCTGGTTAGCCAAAACAAGTTGATTTCTCTTTGGAGAATACAAATTGAAAGATGTTTTATAAAGATCGTATCATTGACACCAAAGCGAAGCTTTTACTTACGAAGCTTCGTAAGTAAAGGTCTAATTGTTTATTTCCATTAGACCAAGGAGGCACTTTGGAACGTCAATAATTATGTTAATCCATTTTAACGCCGCAAAAGCTAGTTAATTAATATACATGACCACAATATGTCAATTAAATATGAATACAAAGTCAAAGCTGCCAAAAATGTACGTTAAAATAAATGTATGTAACGAAAAAATAAATGTAGGCCATCAAGAGCGGCGGGTTCAGCGCGCGATCGTTTGTGATGTGACGTGATGGAGCTTTTTTGTGAGGATGGGATATCATATCCCATCCTCACAAAAAAGCTCCATCACGTCGTGAACTGCTAGTAACCAACCGCTCACACAGGCCATCAAGAGCGGCGGTTTCAACGCGCGCTCCCGGCTGCGCGTGGCGCTGGTGACGGTGCGCGCCGCCGTGCGCCTGCGCCGCCTGCCGCACGCCGCCACGCGCGCGCTGCCGCTCTCCGACGCGCTGCGGGACCCTTACACCATGCGTGTGCTAAGGAAGGTGGGTGACTTCTTATTCTTCTTCACCAGCTTATAGACCTCACCCAAATTTCTCGACAGCGTGCGGCTTTGTGCTGCTAACCGACGGCTTCCAAACAGCCTGTAGATGTCCACTACTGGACACACAGGCCTTACCCAAAATGCTACACTACGTGCGGATTAGTTCTGCTTATAACCAACGGTTTCTCGCAACTAGTGATGTGCCTAGAAGTGAAAATAGGAGTAAGGCGGGAGAGGGGTGGAACGGAGCCTTATTCCTTTTTGAATTAAACTGACTGTGATTGTCGATGACATAGAGCATATAAATATTGTATCAGGGGAAATTATATCGTCAGTCATCTTTACATCTGAGGGAGAACGTCCCACGTTGCGTCTCCAGGTGCTTAGGCGCACCTTGAGAACTTTTTCCCCAATTTGCCGTCGGCAATTGATTATATTTTTATGTTAGACTATTATACTTCTTATGCCTATGATGCTTAATTTTTGCCGATGCCTCTGTATGTAGAAAATTCAAGCTTAGACGTATACTCAAAGTAAACGTTACGCAAACGCAACATGCAACACAAACCTTGTTTGAAGGTAGTTTCATGTCCAGTCTCTAAAATTCTAGGTGATAGACGGATGCGCTTTCCGTGTATACGGGCATTGGGTGAAGAAGGGCGAAGGTCAGAACCGTGCCGCTCTGTTTGAGAACACTCCCAAGACCGAGCTGAAGAGCCTGTACGTCAGCAACCTCAGCCGATAGCCGCCCCGACCGCTATGTCGGGAGACATCCTTGCCGCTGCTGCGGTCCTGGTACATTGGTGAGTTATGTTCTTGTCAAAGGTCATGGTCAGTATTAAAAAAAATTTAAATAATTAAAATAAAAAGCAAAACCTTTTTTCGCAACAAAATAATTTCTGCACGGATAGGTTTTTTTCTTATTTCATAAATAATATTAGTTTTTTTTTCTCAATTTTGCACTAAGAAAAGGGTTACAAATATTTGTTTGCAAATAAAAAAATATCTATGAAATCCTGACTACTTGCCATCAAAGTAATTAATATCTTTGAGGATTTCTAAGGAAGGAATGCATTATGAAATCTAATAGAAACAGTGTCTATTATGGTTCTTTTACCTTTTCAGTAAATATTTTTTGTTTAGATTCTTGCCTGCTGTCATTGACAGTAGATAAATCTTAGTTGCAGAATATGTATGAATAATGGCCTATGTATAGAGCAGCGTTTCCCAAACTTTGTTCTACTGTGACCCGGTAAATTTCATACTCCTCCTTCGTGACCCACTTAAAATTTCGGACCTAACTGAAATCGGTATTAGGTAAAATAAAATACAAATTGCTAATATGTATGTATTACAATAAATCAGTGAGAAGTATGAAGCTGTTTATTTTTAACCAAGGCATCCAAGTCCGCTGAAAACGATGGTAGTTTTATCCTGAGGTCTGGTTCGACTTCAAGTCGGTTTCTATATTTATTTTTGAGGAGTCAAAAAATAAAATCTACCATTTCCTAGTACTTATTTAAAGCCGCAGCATTGCCTCCATAATGCTGCGACCCGGTATTTTTTTTGGCGACCCCGTGCCGGGTCGGGACGCTGGTATAGAGTTCTAAGCCTAAGAAGCGGTTTTTAAAAAGTCAACTCATGAAGGTTTAAAATAGGAGATAAAAATTGTTAAGAATATGGGCGCCAAAAACCACAAGATATAGCTAGTTGCATTAATAAAAAAGTCAAAAATAAAATACAAAATACTTGTTTATTAATTTATTTAATGTTTCAATCGATTATAAAGGTTGCGATCGTGTTAGTTTCATTAGTACTATTAGAGTATTAAGGTTACTGCTGCCCACGCCCCGTTTGCTATTGCTTGAGTGTAACTTTCGAAAATGTGCCTTGTATTTGACTTGGACAAGGTTGATCAAGGCTTTAGGTCGAGACAAATATATTATTATGTTATAATACGGTATTTTACACCATCATCAATTAACGTACTTTTTATGAGCTGTCAAAACGATATTCGCCCATAGATTTTGTATGGCAAAACACCTTATGACGTCACTAAGTAAACAGCTCAATACGGTAGTATACACCATTATCAATTGACGTACTTTTTATGAGCTGTCAAAACGCAATTCTCCTATAGATTTTGTATGGCAAAGGCAACTTATGACGTCACTAAAATAACAACTCAGTTGACTATCTATTTATTGATTTCAAAGCAACTAAAAATCAAATTTTATAGCAAATTGAAAATGAACCGAATTTATTGGGCAGAAATTAAAAGAGGTTTTTTTTTATTTATAATATATATTAGTATATTTAGCATTGTGGTATTTTTATATGTAGTTATGATTTTGTAGATTGGCATTATTAATTCTTAGCTAAATCATGTGCAAAGGTAGTCTATGTATATCAGCTAAATGTCATGCCATCCCACTATTAGCTAAATGTATTAGTAATAACAATTAATGGATAAGTCAATAAATCAGTCTCGTTATTAGAAAGAACAATACAAGGCTGACTGATTAATTCATCAACGTAGAGTCCAAACATTCACTAAGGAAGAATTGTTGGAAATAATTTATCTAAAAAAAAATGCAAAAGCAAAAGGCAAAAGCTGTGTAGTATTGTTCCTTATTATGATTTGTTTACTTTTCCCAGGAGCTCTTCAAGTACCAGGGTAGCAGAATATTCGAAGACGTGATCCGGCCAACTAAACAAGCCCGAAGCCACGTTTCAACGAGTGATGTAGGTTAGTCGTAGTTCAGTGCGTAAGTAGACGTACTATCGGTACACTAGATCAATTGTCAACCTGTATTATTGAACATGGCTACAGAACAGAGTAGTCAACAAAAATAGTGCAAAATACACTTCGAAATTAAATATAGTACAAGAATGAAAGCTATAGCAATAATCGTTGATGTGATGACGCATGTTATTTTTTGTTAGTCGTTAATTGTTTTCTCACTATTTTAAGGTCCACATTAGAAATAATTTAGTATTACCGAAGTCCTGTACAGATATTGTATTGATCAAATTAGTTTAACGGATTTTTTATTTAAAAAAATATAAAGCAAATGTGTTGACGTAAAGTTTGCGTTGATGCTGCGTACCTGGTACGCACAATGTGTTATGTTAGCAATATCTTGACCATTGCGTATACACAGTGTATAATCTAATAAATATCACAATGAGGTGCCTTCTGAGTTCTTGGTGCGATATCGTTTTAATATAATTTGAAAATGTTTGGTGTGTAAGTAATAGTGAATTAGTAGTTACAAATTGGATTTTGACCGTAAGGAAAAATAGTACTGACAAAATACAGCGTGGTGTTAATATATATTTGACCAAAACCATGGAGATATTTTGTTAAAACAGTTTTTAAAGTATATTTGATATTTTATAGATAAAAAAACATTATAGCTATCATTGAAAAAAATTAAGTAAAAATATCGAATACACATACATGCTTTACATACAATACTCTACTGTAAAATTCCACAAAACAATGTATTTAATTAAATTTCACATAATATATACGTTATCTTTCTTGCCGATTGCCTTTATATCATCGCCTCATTTCAACATTTCGACAAGATACATTGTAGCCTCCAAATATATAAGACAGGAACATTTTAATAAATAAACTTACTCAATATTATATAATTTATTTCACCTTCAGACTTGTTATTTTAAGTATCATATGAACATTTGTAGAAAAAAACTACAAAAGAAAGAAACTTGTTATTTTTTTTGTAAACTGTCGTCCTTTTTTCTATCTTGTTACAAACAAGATACGACTATACTTATCTGGAGTGTTATATATAATTTTATTTATTGTACCTACACACTATGTCTGTATATGTTTATATTATGTAAGTAAAAGTTTTATATTATCGTATTGCTGCCTTTAGTGTTTGTATTGTAAGATCCGACATAACTACCAAATATAGTTTTGATCTTTTTATATTAAATTCTAGATACTAGAAATTGAAAAAAATATTTTTTGTACTATGTATACGTTTTAGGAGTGAAAAGTATAGATAGCATTTCAAACGCTGGCTTCTCTAGCGCCATTTTAATATAAACATTGTACATTTTTATACACAAGTATATATGATTTCCTTTTCCTATATTTATTAGAGTAGTTTTCTGTTGCTCGTGTGAAATAGTGTTATTCTGTATCGAGTAGAAGTTCCTTGTCAAGACAGCTTCTCAGTTATCACAATTCATGTTTTTATCCCTTATAGAAAAATAAAATTATTTAAAACTATATCATGAAGTTTTGTACTACCCTTATGATCAGATCTGTTCAGCAGTGCTATTTAGTCAAAATCTTCTTCAGTGAGTTGGAAGTGAGCTTTGGGTGACCTGACTTGGGATAAGCTAGGGATTGACTTATATCTTACACACTCACTTCGATTTACTGGTTGAGATTTTGAGAGAATAGTTCTGTTGACATGCTTTGGTTAAATCCTTATTTCCATTTATAGATATACATATTATAATATAGGTGTATGATGTAAGTATGTTGTAGCTACTCCTATGTAAGTATGGCAAGTATTTATAACTATGTATTAAAATAAAACATTGCATTATTTTAACTCATAAACAAGATAAGCATACTGCATAACACAACACATAATTGATATAATGCGTGTTATAAAAATACAGCAACTTTCCTGGATTAGTTCCAAAATATGACGAACGTTTTCCTTGCGCGCGTTGCAATAATTCCCCCCTTTAATGTAAGTCGCGCGAGGCACGTAATTGTGCGCTTGTTTACAACTCACTCACTTTATGAGTACCGTTTTGGATCCATAGCTAACAGTATAGAGTTCATTTCACCTTTCAACAAAAAATCCTTTGTTAGCCGAAATAGTGAATGAATAGCTCCCGGCCCCTCCGACCACACTTTTAATTACACCTTGTTCAACTTTCATAAAAACCTTGTCAAACTTACATAAGACGTACATTTTAAAGGTCGCAAAGAATCTTAGCGTCCCGTCCGAAGATTGTCCATAAAAATTCAATGAACCTAACAAGTTGTTAAGTCCGCGATCACCGAGGAAGTGAAAGTCGGCCGGAGCTACGCACGTGCGCGGCGCGGAGTGCGCTATAAGTAGGTGACGCAGTGATGCACCAACTATTTTACTTATTACTAATAACGTTCCGATCAATTTTTATCAGGAATCAGCGACGAATACACAGGAAAAGTATTAGATAAACAAAGCTAGAGTGTGCCGCGTCACCGGCGGCGGGCGGGGGCATGCATTCGATCGCTGCAATGGCATCGATCGCGCACGCCCCGCGCTACTATGTGGCGAGCCGCGCGCTGATTGGCGGGCGGCGCGGGTCACGTGACGCGCGCGCCGGCCCGCCATTGGCGCGCGGCGGCGGCGGCCACGTGAGCGGCGCGCGGCGCGCGTGGCCAGTCGCGGCGTGACAGCGGGCGCGCTTGTACCGCGCGCGGCCGGCGCGACCGACATGAGCCTCCTCGACACGCTGCTCGAGGCGGCGCGCTTCATCGAGCTGCAGGAGCGGCGCCTCCAGGCCGGTGAGTAGCGCCCTGTCCCCAGTCACGCACGGCCAGGAGCCGGTCCCTGGGCGTGCGCCGCTCGCGAGCGTCCAGTCGCCGGCGCGCCGGTGCAGCGAGCCGACGCCCGACGCTCTTGACCTTGAGCACCAGTCCGCGGCACCCCCCTGCACCACCACCCCCCCGCCCGCCCCGCCCCGCGCGCCCGGCCGGCCTCGCCCCACGTAAACAAAGGAAGCCTGAAATTTACTCGTCGGACGCCACGCACCGCACGTCCACCTCCGCTTACGATTACTGCCTGTTTCGTTTACGATACTCCGATGCTGCCGTTATCTGTCGTGTTCGGTTATGTTCGTAATATCGTACGAGTACACGCATCTGAAATGTTTTTATTCCACGTACAAAAACAAGCCAGAAAAAACGACTCGTGCTAAACAATCTTTCATAACGTATTTTCCTAGTAGGTGTGGGTGGTGGGTAAGCAGTCTGTGCAATGTATACGTGGAGCGAGTTAGTCAACATCACGCATGACGCATTGCTTTGGACGGAGCAGGCAGGGGGCGCTCGACACTCCGGTCAGCTGATCGACGCGTGTGCCGGGCCACGCCGGGGGGCGGGGCGGTGCGCGGGCAGGGGGGGGAGTGCGACGTGTGCACACGCATCGCAAGGCACGGCCAATGCGCTTCACTATATGCATTTTAAAGTAATTTTAACTCCACATCCTCTCAGTGTGTAGACACATAAGTTTTCGAATGTTTACCTCAAGAAAAACTAGCACAAGGCACGGTTGCGTAACGGTGCGTGCGTTAGTGTCTACTTCATAGACACCTATTGTTCTTACTACTCGATGAACGCATTGTCTCGTACAATATCGAATCTGTTGGTAAACGCCACAGCTAGCTGAACTGCTGATGTTTGCCACGTTCTCTAAGCATTTTGCGTCACTGCACCAAAACATCTGCCGGCGTCGATTTAAAAACTCAAAACTAGGGTAATGTTTTAACTAAAATATCGCTAAAACCACACAATTATGAACGAACTGGCTATTATTATAATACCATTTTGTAAACAAACAAGTTTCTTATCGGTTAATTAGCGCGTTGCGAAATACTATTAAAACACCAAAACAATGCTATGGTGTATGCTGAAATAAAATAATCTTTTATGTACTTACTTAGTAACATTACGTCGGAGGAGCTTCCGCAATACTTTCTTTGTAATGCAAAGCAAAAAAATCGTGAATGCAGAACCACGCTGTCGAAATAGGGTCACAAATCCTATTTGATCGTAAAAAGTTTCTATTATGTTAAAAAAGAAAGGTTTATTACAATTCTAGCAGTATAGAGGGGATTTAAAAAAAAGGAATTCATTGATCCCAAAGATTTTGAAAGAAAAATATATTCAAAATCTCAAAATTTCAATGCATATAATATGTAGAGGTCTACTTAAATGCGTTGTATAGCTTAAATATAAAATTGAATGACATTAAGCTACAAGTCTAATCTTTATTGCAAAACCTATAAACATTAATGAGGACCCTACAATCACAAAGACATTAAAATGATTCCATGACTTTCAAATAGAATTAACTAAGAATTTACATCAATAATGTGAAGTGTGAAGTGGGAGCTATTCTAGAAAATAGCTAGAAACTGCTGAACTGAATAAGAATTGATGTCATTTGAAATGAAAGTTGGGAAATGGTACTTTCTTTGTAGTTATTCAAATAGTGAAGACCATTGAGGCGTAGGACTTATACAATGTCGGCCAGACTTATTTCACAATCTAGAATATAAATGATAAAAAAACTTGATTTCTGGATGATACTTAACCTAAAAACCTTCCTTCCTCTTTGTCTTCTACAAAGCAATTAACAAAAGCCAACAAAGAGTATTCAGAAAGTAATAAAATCACAAAAGGAGTTCAGTTAACAAGGCTGGCAACACATTGGTCTGCAAACCGCGTTATCATGTTTGCTCGACACTTATCAGAGGACGGCGCTGGCCAGTCAGTACCTATGTATAGTCGGCTGTACCGTTCGGCGACGTGACTACAGCCCAACTACGATATACTATCTCTAAAATCAAAGCTTCTCACTAATGACGTTACCTGTGTCGGTTCTATGAATTTTGACTTTCACACAAATCGATCCGTTCCTTTGAATTACTTGTATCTTCTTTTATGCTTTTAAACCTTCGAACACACGTGATTCGAGACACAATGGAAAGACAATAGCAGTCCAACAGCCGGCTGTCGCTTGGTCGACTAAAGATTATGCTTTGTTTTCTATCCGCAGTTGTTATTGCTCACTGACAGTGTGACACACTCCTCCTTTAAAGGTTTCAACTATGGTTGATTTATTGCATCACTCAGGTTCGAACTGCCACTGCTAACATTTGTAATCCATTCCGTCATGTAATAGACACTTATCGCGTACCTTTGTTACGTAACACCGTGTTACATTCCCTTGGTTTTGCAGTCGTCTGCGTTCAACGGAAGAGAGAGTAAAAAAACTGTTCTATTCACTTTAACTGAACAATTGCATTCACGAGCGGGATGCACAAAAGCGAAGCTTTGCACACCTTTAAACGAGAGCTACGTTCTAAATGCCTTTTAATCAACCAATCCGAGCATAAGCCATTAACTTTATTACCAACTTGCGGAATTGCAGACGCAGCGCCTATAACCAAACCTCTGTAGTCAAATCTAGCGTGTCTGCAATGAAGTTACGGTTGGTCGACCATATTCTACTGTTCATAATAATACTTTTACACCGCTTCTAATTAGTGGGCCCCTCGGTACTGGCGGTTAAGTAGGCGCGGCAAACAATCGTATCATCAAGGCTCGTGTAAGGTCGGCGCCGCGACGGTACCGGGCGAGCAGAATGGTGAAAGGGATCGCGTGACCTCGCCATCTGCGACTGGTCTGTGAGGACGCGTACGTTCGTGGCGTAGTATATTGAACTTCGGAGGAAACGCGCGCTGCCGCAGCCGCGATGCGACGCACAGCGGTGCAGACATTACTCACACACTCGCCTGCCTGTGTTTCTACATGCAGAAAGCCGATAAGATAATCTAAGTGCTTACTCGTGGAAATGTCTCCACGTTTCAATACTTACCTATCGTGTTATTCGCTGTAAATGAAACACTTGGACTAAATAAACCAACTGAATAAAATCTCACAGATTCAATGCTCGCTTTTCTCGTTTTCCCTGCTAAATATCCATGAGACTTGTTAATATTTAGCCAGGAAACTGAATAGAGAGTGTATAACATTATCTAAATATTGCTTATGTATTAGAATTCGGCAACGGTAACTTCAGCCAACTACCGTTAGTTTTTAAAATTTCCTGTGATTTGGATACATCTAGAATTCTAGAGTCATATCATTATCATTAGACATACGTAACAACATTCTTGTCTGGTATTTAGGAGTTGCGATTTAATAATTTGCTAGGAATTAGCTATTATTTATACGATATGTAACCATCTTTTTGCTGTCTGCTTTGACAGTGTACCGCGCGAAAACTAATCTGTTACTTGATTCATACGGCTCATTAATCAATGTGTCTTGTGTCCGTTCATTGGATATGATATTTTTTTCGTTTAGGGCGTTTGAAAATTGATATTGTATGCTCTAGCTTATTGACAAAATCAATTGCATAAATCAGGGAGCTTTCGCACGACGCAGACGGCTCATATCTCGACATCCGGCGGGTGGCTCCCCCCTTTCCCAGTGTTTCCACTTCGGCTCACATGTCGTTAGTGTCATTAATGTTGTTATTGATTGTTCAAATGCGAGTTATTTCTTTTTTCCGAACAGCAACAAGAATGTTCACTGGTGCTAATTGCATGTTGCCAACTTACACAGATGGCTCGTGTTTAATTTTGATGACAGCTTGTGAATTGACGTCGGCATACATTAGGTCAGTTTTTGCAGCTTGTCGATCGACGCGTGAGAGAATACCATTGTTATCTTTTTCTTTATTGAACTCAGTGGTCTCTCAACACTTAGTTTAATGGGAACTCTAGCTTCCAGAAATAGAATCTAGACACGGTGCTAGGTCGCATCGCAACAACCTGCTAAACCGGCAGGTGTGGTTGCAAAAGGTATAAGAGGAGCGAGGGAGGTATTTGTGCGGCGTGGTCTTCCCCGGGCGCGCGGGGGGAGGGCGGCGGGAGGGCGGCCGGGCTGCACGCTGCACCGCACCAAGGTCAGCCGCCGCACGCATGCGCGTCCCCCCCCCCTACCTGCCACCTTATCGGAACTCGGAACCTGCACCCGTGCCACTTATGCGTTCCTTGTGCACTCCAGATAATGTCCGCACCGTCGCTCGGGGAGCGCTCAACTTGTGGAATCTTTTATGGCCTGTATCATTATACTCCCAAGAGGGTACATAAAGACAACGCTACGTACGTTGGGTTAGGAGGTGTAAGACGATTCAGAATTTTATTGACTCGTAAAATATGTCTGCAAAAATTGTTTCCAAGCGCATATAAGGCAAGGTGAAGTCTCCAGATATTAACGATTCTATTCGTGCAGGATTTTGATGGTATAATGAATATCAAAGTACTGTCTGCTCCGGCCAATTTGACCAGCCTAACTTAGTTTTTGTTTTACATCTAAATCTAATCCAATCAAAAAATTGATTGTCTGTCCGCCCATCAATCATTTCCGCAAGAGTTTTAACAGGTCTGCAGTAAAATGGCTTGACTTGTCTTTTCCGCTTCCGCAAACCGATCAGGGTTCAGGGTTCCGCAACACTTATATGTATTTAGCTATTCTTGGCATGATCGTCGATAGCTAGACTGTATCTCGATGTAAGATAAATAAGCATAGGTGCTGAAGAGTAACCGAGATAACACGTGCCTCGCGCCCGGCGCCGACGTAACACCAAATACTGAACGTTCTGTCGTAAACTTGGAGAAATCCTATTATGAAGATTAGTACGTCTGACGTAAGACCTTCGCTTAATTTACATGGTAATGCGTATTTCGTTTTAAATATGTACTGCCCTTTGGTTTACTTGGTGCATCATATCCTCCGTTCATGTAACCACAAATAGTAAATGACATGTTCGACATGGCTACTGGTCCTTCGCGCCGGATGCTCATAACTGTCCTGCTTTTACAGTAATTCTAGCTTCATCTGGGTCAAACTTGTAAGGTTGTAGTTTCTGCTAAAGTATGTTTGTATGTAAAGGGGAAGTCTGACAATGCTGCTGCGTGGCCACGTTTCATTAGAAAGCTATTCGCCATTGTGGCTCGTGCATAAGAAGCGATGCGTCGCCGGCCGCTACACGACAGCCGGCTCCTTAGCAGTTCGCACTTCGCACAGTTGCGCCGCTCGATTCGGTTGCAATGTTCCATTCACCTTATTCGTCGGCGACGAGGTTCAGTGACTCCGACGCCGACCGACTAACTCCTCGGAACACGTCATCTGCGTGCTAATGCCGCTGTTTCATCACCTACGGCCGATCGCCACAAAGTTGTTTAAATTCTGTAGGTGTCCCGCAGCGCGGCCGTCGGGGCGACCTCTTTTCGCGGGCGACAAGCGAATGCGTCGCGCGCCGTCCATGCAGCGTTATGTAAAGTTGAGAGCGGTGCAGCGGTGAGCGTTGCGCTCGACCGCGTGCGCGCCCCCCGCTCGCCCCGCCCCGCCTCCCCCTCGCGATTTCGTTCGCCGTCGGTTTCACTCGCGGCTCGCGGCGCGGGGCTCCGGAGGTCGCGCACCTCCCGCCTCCTCCGCTCCTCGAGACGGAGCCGGTCCGCGGTCCGCAGCGGCCACTCAGTCGTCGAGCGGATTGCGTCGGCGGCGGTCGGCTCCGTGCTAGGCTGTCGCTCTAGTCTGATGACCCGCTATCGCGACATGCCGACGCTGACACAACTCGAGTGAATCGCACCGTCCGCGACGTCGCGTTTGCCGTATACCACCGGTCGCGCTTCCGTTTCGGGAGTCTAGTGATTTCGCGGCTGCGTTTGCGACGGTCACGAACACGCTCGTCGAGCTGACGACGTCGTGTCGAAAATAGCGTGCGTTATCATCGCGACCTCGAACGGCGAGACGAGATAGCGCGAGGTCGGCGGCACCTGCCCGCGCCGCGCCCCACGTGCCACCACGAGCTGCAGCCCGCCGCCACCACGGTCCTGCAGCCGCCGGCGCCCACCCTCGCGCTGTCTCATCTCGCCATACGCGCTCATGCACCACCGATTCCTTTGGATTTTTGCAATTGACGTTCGGAGATAACTTAAGCTAATTTACTGTCAACTCCTGACTGGCATTCGAGAAAACATCATCCGACTTCAGACGTGGGCGCTTAGCTGGGGAGTTAGATTCAGGCAAATATCCTATCTACCATGAATTTTTATACGTAGCACCACCTAACTATACCATGATTAGTATTGAGTGTACCTTGTTGATTGTAATGTTATTGTAATAATTCCTTACGTAACGTAGTAACAATATTACCGATATGGATATTACATTAGTATCTTTATCGCTACGTGGTACATCAAACAATTGGGCATATTTTCCGGATAATTTCAAAACTTCATAATATGCTTTTTAGTAAATATGCTGGGCATATGTCAGCATGTCCAGTGACTGTCTCATAAGAACTACTGTCATTGAGATTTCGCCATGTCTTTTGTTATTGAATTAGATTCATAAATTGCCATCCGGTGTGAAAATAGTGATGTTGATATACTATAACATTGTATTGTTATAACCAATCATTACTCTTGTTAACACCAAATGACTGCTCGTACAGTTGTCCTTCATTCAGAATTGGGTCATCGTACAATGCATTTGCTTTTGAATATTCTGTAGAGTCCTTTCGAACTTCCATTGTTGTTTCTTATACCCAATATATTTAATAACAATCGTAACCGTCTTACGAAAATTTTGGAGCCACATTTTCCTTCAAGGGGCGTTTTCTTACGTCATGGTGGTGGCGATATTTTTGTCGGCCCGCCTTTACGTGATGTTATTTATGAAACAGGAATTCTTGTTAAAGTTTTGATTGCGATTAATAAATGTCACGTTAAAAAACAATAAAGTTCTTGTATCTGACGAGACGAGAGTCGCGGATTTACGACAAACAGCAATAACCGTGATAGCTAATGAGTTGAACTATAAACGTCAAGACAATGACGGCGACCCTAAAAATATAGTTCCTGTAAACAAAATAATATTATTTTCTCTTCCAACTAGGCTGTACCATTGTACAAAGTACCTAAACGTTTTTACGAGGAACAATCAAAAGAATTATTACTTAATCAAAACAAAGAAGTCAATAACGTAGTCAGCAAAAATGTTATTCGGGAACTAATAACGGTACAATTACGAGTTAATGTAATCAATAAGAAAGTTTCCTAACAATCTGATCGTAATAATAATTGAACCAATAATATAAATGAATTATTATCGTATATTTGCGAAACAGAAAAACAATAAACGGCAGTAATAATACCCTTTGTTAATTCCTCCATTACTTCGCTTTCTTGTGATGAGATTATTAATAAACGATTTGTTATGTACGACCGAATCTTAAGCGATGATGGGAAATATTTAATTCAAGTATTCATTTTATTGATATTGCACAAGTAATAAACGGTTTTACGCTATGGGCTATTTGCAGTTGCGCAACATGTAAGAAAAAAAATGCATGCTTGTCATTGTTTGTCCTACATTTAAGGTAGCAATGCCACATCTTTGCTGATGCGGCTCTTTTACGTTGAGTACTGAACCTAAGTCAATATTTTGCGTTACTTAACACTAGTTTTTACGCTACTTAACAATTTGATTTGTTGAAAATTTAATTTTATAAACTAGGCCATGTAGTTTTCGATTTCGGTCTTTAGAATCATTTTTGAGGTTTTAATCTTCTTCGTTCTTTAATTTAGGAGCAGATACCATGTCTGTTTTACTTATATTGTATTAAACACCTACACCAGACGTTTAATATAGCCGTATAATTTTTCCCCGGCTAATTATCACGAACCCGGTTGTCGGTGAGACGATTGTCGATTGTGACGTCATTTATTGCGTGGATTATTTACGAATTTTCCTCATATCGTACGCTTATATGACTTAGGGCCTATTGAAAATTCACAATAGCTATAACCTTTATAGAAATCGGACAGTAGTTCTTGTTTTCATTGATGGAAGAGTTGAATTCCATTTAAAAACAAACTTTCCGTGAAAACATGAATTATCTTGAACATATTTTTGCTCGAAGATAAAAAGCAGTTACAACTAGATAAAACCGTAAACAATGTTAATTGTTATGAATCTCAAGTGACTGTTATACAATAAGTCATGGGATATAATAACATTAAGATTTTTTAAGGATTTTCATAAAAGCGCACATGAAACACAGCAGTGCACATGAAAGGCTTCAAAAACAAATTAACCATAGAATTGTATTTCACACATATTCAATTCAATCATATAGTAGTAGCGGAGCCAATAGAAATAATGGTACATATAGATTAGGCATGTATAGCTCGCATTGCGCCGGTAGGCAAGTGTAGTTACATAATATAAACACGGACACGTGTCGCCGTTTGTAATTCTTATATAACCCGCGCGTGTGTACGCTCGCTTACGTTCGCTGGTATGACTGAGCCCTTGTTGGAAATGTCGTGGAAATTATAATTACCTACCTACCTACATCATGTTCATGATATCCTGGTTCAGTTCTGACGTGTGTTTGTCATTTAGAAATACTTGGTCGATTAACTTTATTTTGTTTTGTTTTTCTAACTCTGGAATATCTTCAATTAATGAAACATAAACTCTTATCTCTAGTACAGTTTTGATAACAGTTCTGAAAACACGAATTTATCTATCCCCACCAACTTTTCATCATCTAGACTTTTCTGAAGCGGCGTTTGTTGTATAAACTCTCGTTGTTATTGCTTTTCTACGATAACAGTATGCTTTCTGGGCACGTGTACCTACATGTACACTAATCGCTCTGACCAATTCGATAACGTTGCCCACTTCATTTTACGAATAGTCTGACACCTGTTCGCTTCTTTATTTTATCACGCTCTAACGGTTATGCGCTTTTAAGCATCCATTCAGTCTTGGTCTGTGTCATCTAGCCAAAAACGTTATTCGATTCGCGATCCACGGGTTTCGGTGATGCAAATCTTTACAATATCGCATTATTTTGGCGTAATCTGATTAGTTAAGGTCTTATTGCATACGTGGTAGAAAATCTGTTAACATTTGAAGTACCTGAGTCCCATAAAAAATAAGCATTCATTGTCAATTGCAACACGCAGTATTACAAACTCAGTTACATCCGTCTAAAACCTAACTTTTCATTAGTATTGTCATCGCACTGATATTCATTTCCGCACGTTCTTTTGTTTGCCGATGAAAATCCACTATGTCTGCCAATTCGGTCGGCCGCGGTACCAGGGCCGCATGATGTGGGAGGAGGTACCTACAACTAGCTGTCAATGTCTGCCGGTGGCAGGAGGCGCGCGGCGTGCGGGGTGCGGTGAGTGCACGTGCCGCCGAGTCGTGCCATGCGTTCGACGCCCTCCCCGCACTTGTTGAGCGCCGCGTCGCAGCCCCGTCGGCATCACCTAGGTCGCTCGCTCTTACAACACCCTTTCTATCTAACTAGCATCTTGCCTTGCTTTTGCATCGCATGCGCCATCTCATTCTTGCGAACTTCAATCCGCGTACGAGTTGAGACTATTGATTTTACTTAGAATTTCCTAAAATACTAGTCGGTACATTTTTTGCTGGATTTTCCCATTTTGTCATTGTACTTATGTATGGTAAAACCTTTTATACCGCCTCAGTAAGGAATAACGTCGTTGACCTATAGGACATAAAATAAATCTGGTCTAATTCCTGTGCACTAAAAGTACTCTTTATTCTTAGAGAAACAAAGTTCTTGGAAAATTTTGGGCCTGTCTTTTCAGCAGAGTTTTTCACTGACTTTTGCTTAATTTTTTTTTATTGTATTTCGAAAGACTCGTTACGTAAACGGTTACCCTTCGGCAAACCCTACATAAAAGCCTCACATTTGAAGTCACTTAACTTTTTGTATAAAGTCCAGGAATTTGTTAATCTTTTCACAAACTTACAACAAAAGACTCTGAACGTCAATTGACTTATACAATCCTTACAAACTTTGCAAATGTACCGAATCGTAAAAGTTTTTCTTTGGTTTCTCCAGAAATCTTCGTCAAAAATCAAGCAATGAATAAGTGAAAAGTTTTAAACATA
The DNA here is from genome assembly GCA_033675125.1 of Athetis lepigone. Classification (NCBI taxonomy): domain Eukaryota; kingdom Metazoa; phylum Arthropoda; class Insecta; order Lepidoptera; family Noctuidae; genus Athetis; species Athetis lepigone. The sequence continues at coordinate 184,862 of CM066235.1, forward strand.
AGCAATTAAAAGACTGTATAATCAATTATAATGAATAGGACACAAGTGAGTCTATGACAATGAGGACTAATAGTCGCAGTTAGTCAATGTAGTGGCCCATTGTAGAATGGGTATACTTATGGAAACCACCGAAGCGAAACTGGGCACTGCCGGTTACCGGAGTCGTCGCGTGCAGCCTCAACTGTTCGGCGCGATGGGAGCCCCCGGGGAGTACTACGCCGACACGCTCCACACCATCGCGATCAACACCAGGGAAACAGAATTCGGCAGTATTGTTGAACCAATACCAATCACGCTCAAAGCATACAAACAGCTGCAAGCGCACGGGCACATTATCAACGGCTATGGGTTCCCGCAGCATCAAATGATCACATCGTTGGTCGCTGCTTCTCGAGTTCCCGAAGTTGAAAGACCTTCCACGAGCCAGAACTTAGTACCGAGCCCTATCAAAGAAGAAGTCAAAGATGCTCAAAAGATCACCTGCCCACCCCCGAAGAAGAAGTGGATCAAAGAGTATCTAGGTGAGTTATCAATAAATAGCGACCCTCCTACTCCTTTCTCATAAAACTTGTAGTTTTTTTATTGGAGATAACTTTTCCAATTTGTTGAGGCCGTCGCCGTCCGCGTCGTCGCGTCGTGGGCATATTTTTTGGTACTATGAAATTCTCTTTATGGAAGTTTAGGTGAATGAACTCCTTCCATTTTATGGTTTACTTTTTTTGAGCTACCGAAAATGATCGACCGTAAAAATATTATGTATAGGCACGTGTTATAGGCGTTAAAATGAACAAAAAATAAAGACAACAAATGACAGCTCCAGAAACTCTTCACACCAGTCACAACAATTCAATTGTAATGCGATATTTGAAAGTGATTCAATAGGTCAAATTGTCCACACGAGTGCATTATTTGACCTTGCAGTATAACCTCGTCTTGTTTTTGCTCAACAAAATCCAAGAGCACGACTAATACGCATATTTATAAAACGAATCAATAATTATTTTGTTTGTCGATCCTTCGTTATTGTTTGTTTTAATTAAATTAAGGATTTTAACATTAACCGCGTTAGCATTGACGTGTTAATCCTTTGAATGTTCTTCAAGAGCTACTGTAATTTCTCTTAATTCGTTTTGAGGTCTATTTGGTTGAGGAAGGTGTTATTTTATTAAATTCAGCGTAGTCACTACAAGAATGGGAAGGCCACTCTTTAGGATGTTCCTTTCATTTGAATAGGTACTACTTACTCAGCTTCTTATTATCTAATAGCGCAAAATACATTGTATTCTACACTGCAGTTAAGTTTACTTTGTTTTAGAAGATACTCTTGCCAAGAGAAAACATTGTTAGTTATTGCTGTTAAAACGGGTCGTTCTATGTTGTCTGTAGTAGTATGTGGCTGTGACCTAGCTACTATTACTACTTCACTGTTTTTTGCCAAAGCTATTTAGACTTAAGATTGTAGTAAGGTAAAACAACGAACAATGATTGTGTACATTCAATCGTTGGTTACATTGCAAAGCTATTCTTTTTTGTTCACAAAGTTTGCATTTTGATTCAAGTAAGCGTTAGTTTGACTACACGATTGACCTTATTTAACTTGATTCTAATCAAGTTCTCACTGCGTGAGATGATGGTTAGTTGCCACCAGTTATGTGTCCACTTAAGATTTTTATACATTTTCGTCCATATTGTTCAAAATGTTTCGTTAATTCCAAGAAAAAACGAAAACAAATAATGTAATTTACTTATTTTACAAACGATTACAAATTTAAATTACATTGAAATAGTTAAAAAGGATCAAATTAACAATAAAGGATATAAATGAACGCTATTGTATTAGGGCAGCATAACGTATGAGGAAGAGAATCAACAAACCAAAACACTGAGGTATTGCGTGCGTACTAGAAGTCAGCGTGTTGCTGTCAAGGTGTTCTTCTTTGCAAGGTCGTAAATATCGTACCGTATGTGATGTTGTGTCCATATGTCGGTCTTGTATAGGCGTGCGTGCTCCAAACTCGCTTTCCTTCGTGACCTTACGTCTACATATAAAATATTTTCACCGAGTTCACTTTTTTACATATTTTTATTACTGGGACAGTTGGGACTCCATAACGGTTCCCAAACATAGTCATGCACCTTTTCGTGTACTTATATGAGTAAAATATTTGAACTTTTGAGTCGAAACTGGTATCTAATAAACTGAATTTGCTAAAAACTATGCTGTCAATAAGATTCCAGAGCCCAAATAGTTTGTGCCGATCCTATCCATAAAAGAAGACGTAAAAGTTGTTGAAATAATTGCAAGATTAACGATGTATGTAGGACGCTAGTCAAATACGTAAGTATACTCTATTTATAGATTTTGTTAGAGTTGCAATTATTACTACGTTTAATTGGAATGATCGTGACTTATGTAAATATTATTTAAGTATTTCGAATGACGCACGACACACCTCGGAATGTTTTCCAACGGTCGAACAGTTTGATTATGTTAACAGATAAGACTATTGTGCAGCTTCCGTTTTCACATTTTCTACTGTTGATGATGAATTGATGAGTTCATAATAAAACCACAACGCGTCAATTTTTTTGGTTGATATAGTTGAGAATGATTGATCTAAAGATTGTGGTAAACAAGATGAGGCAGGTACAATAACAACTTCATATATCTATAATAAACCAATAATTATAGAGGAAAATAATAGCAATATTTTACGTAATAACTGGCGGATGCCGCACACAATGAAAGTCGTAATCCAATAAAGATGGCCAGCGTGTGTCAGCGTGACGCCGGGCGGCGCACGCTTGCGTAACACACATAATTACATAGTTTTATGAGATTAACTACTTAAACAAGTATATGCAGAGGTTCGCGAAATCGCGACACCACCGCCACACCACGCTTTGTGTCAAGGCTTCACCACTTCACACCAAAACCCCAACTTCTAGCTTCTTCCACTAGTAAATAAATAAGCGTGAAATTTATTGTGTTCACTACTTTTTGTTTTAAGGCTTCTTGTTGTTTCGCACTTACAATAATGAAGCCATGTTTCAGTATTGTTATTCTGCCACTAACCTCATCGTAACCATATTTGTTTTCATAAACATTATCTTATCGGGGTTTCTTTTGTTTCACTCTTTCAATACGGTTAGCTCGGGTCTGCACGTCACACACGCGTAGAGTGCCACTTCATTAGATTGTGTGCTCTTTGTGCTTTGTAATAACGGCTATATTGTGGTCATCTATATTCGCTGTACGCAAACTTTATCGACAAGATACATGCTTAATGCTAGCAATGTTTGTTCTAGAACTAACTTTATTACGGGGTGACCTTTACTATTAATGATTTATCGATTTAAACTGAATTTTGCTGTTATTCTGGTGGTTACGTAATATAAAAGAGATGATTGATAAGACGCATTCTTTGTCTCAGCTGAACACGTAGGTTGCAGTTAAACGTGCTCTTATAAAATCAGCGCTCCGTCATTATCTTGTAACTGGTAATGCCCAGTAGAGATTGCCAAGGCAAATCTAATTGTTATCGAGTGCGCTACACGTGTCGTGTGTTTGTCGCGTAATGAAGCGTTGGAAAAATGTGGAGCGAGCGGCCGCGTATTTGCGAGGTTATTGACATTGAGATAAAATATATCACACCCCGAAATTGTAACACTTTGTTCATTTTATGGGACGTTAGTCTTGTTGCTCGCTCTCGTGTATGTCTAAATCCTTGCTCTTTTTATTATGTTCCTTCGATCCTTACGTATTTTACTCTCATAATCAAGTTTCACGAACTTTGAAGTTTTTAAGGGCACTATTGGTACTAAGGTTACTACTGTCTTTCATAATATCATTACTGGGTCAATTCACGCGATTTGAAATGACTCAGCGCCCTAGAAACGAGTAGTGCTTTGCATGTTAATAACTCACCAGAATTGCAGAGTTACAAAAGAGTTAATTTTATTGTCCTAGTCCGGTGTTCGTACTTGGAGGCAAGGTGTGAGTGTGTATGTACTAGGTATATTGTATAGCCTACCCCCTCCTACTCGAGAGCGCGTTGCAGCGGCCGGCGATGCGTTCGGGTGAGTTCGTACCGCGTGACGGCTTGTCACGTGCCGATGCCGAGCACACCTCTCCCCGCCGCGAGCCCTCCCCTCCGTCCACCCGCGCTGGCCCACCGCCCCGCTTATCACTTCCAGACCCGGAGGCTCCCTCAGCCCCCACTGCACTCCCTCCTGAACTACTGGCCCTCTCAGTACTCTGTATTCAATTTGTTACACGTAACGCTTTTGTTTGGTAGCTAACCTTATCTACTTTTACCTACATACTTACAGTTAAGTACTAGCTTACACATAGGTATTATTATGTCTAAATAGGTGAACAACCACACATCGCGATAACTAGCTTTAGGTCAGAGATAATATTTTTCTCTGAACTAGGGATTCAGATATTTTTTAGATTAAGTCAGGTTTTATAAATTCCATATACCTAGATGCACAATAAAATACTTATACTGTAATAAAAGTTTTAGACGGAACCGTGATCGAAATTATAGAAGTCCAAAACGTGACATAAGTCGACGTATTACTCAAAGTTATCACTCTTTGAAAATGAGCTAACAAAATCTCGTAAAACTTGAAACGAAAAGAAAATTTGTACGACTGCAAAATCCAACGATCCGACTCAAGAAACCATTCAGGCATTATTTCAAAGTTGCTCAAAACAGTTTAAAAGCAGTAAGAATGAAATCCAAGCCATAACTTTTCCTATTGTAAAAGTTCGCAATTTACTTTTTAAGGCTTTTCTGAAACGGCAAAAGAGAAAGAAGGCGTACGGTTATACAACGTCGTTATTTAACAGGAAGAGGTACGTGGAAGTTTTATACATCGTCTACTTTTTGTGTAACATTTTTTAGCATTCTACATAAAAGAAAATTCTTTAAAATGTCTGATAAATTCTCCAGGTTCACTGAAATTTTAGTTGGTGCAAAGCTGCCAGCGGGTTTTTAAAAGTATTTACATATTTTAGTTAGGTTCAGTTGAAAAGTTTGGTCAGGATAAAATTCAGAATGATCTTGTTGGTAATCATTTGATTGATAAAACATAAGTAAAACCTAACCGATGCGAAGGAGTAAAACATCATTAACTTCGCAGAACTGCTCACCGTTTTGCAAGCCATATTCTGCATTCAAGCGACGCCTTTTTGGTGCTGGTATTTTAAATACCGGTCTCAGATCAGCAACAGATGCACATAACATCGATACCGGTTCACTAGTGTCTGGAATCACAGTTTCACTTGAACGTGTGGGTATCCGCGACGTGGGAGACGATCGGTGTTTGCGTGAACGTTGCCTGTAGGCGCGCGCCCGCCATGCGCAATTGTACCAGGCGAGCATATTTCAACAGAAGGTGTTTTGTTTCTTTAAGCGTTGTACTAGTATAGTACCTGTGGATTTGTTACTGGTGTAGAAATGCTTTCTTTACTAATTATATTCAACTATTGAATATTTTTTTTTTTATTTTATAAATAATGGAATGGTCCTTCTGTTCGTTCAATCTTTTGAAACTTTTCCCAAAGTTTACGAATTTTCTATATTTTTGTAAGTGTAGCGAAATTCAGCTAGGTTTCAGCTAGGAATTGCTATTATGAAATTATGCAACATGTAATTATTGTGTTTAGTCATATTATTGTTGTGTTTAGTCACAAGATCGCGTGTCAGTATAATTTCAACTACTTATTCTAGCTATATAATAGGTATATTTTGATGATGATAAAGTAAATCGGGCCTAATTGTTTAAAACGACACCGACAGTTTATTTTTGAATGTATGCTAAAGTGAAAACCTTTGCACAAGGTGTTATACTTAGTTATTACTTGGACCAAACATAATATTTTTTAGTTACTTACGTCATCCCACGGTTACCTCTGTTTCCTGTCCAGTTTTCTAAGATTTCTCAAGGACGAATCTCAGCGTCTATATAACAACCCCCCGTGTGTTTGCCAGAAGGCCAATGACGCACATTACTGCTGCCCCTTCCCGGTCACTACCTACGCGCTCATCCTGCCCTGGTACTGCCTGCAATTGACAACCAATAAGCCTACATCATGTTTTTATTCTATCAAAGGACAGCTTGTCGACTTAAATGTTTATTTACCCATGAATAAAATATTATGTAATTCTTCTATCGGACACGACACACGTCAGCGTCACTAAGGAACAAATGTTGGTTGTTGATTTCAACAATTATAACATTATTTCCTCACTAGGTATTGAAATCTATTTGACTAGAATGACTAAGTAAATTTTTACCATAACAAATATTGTTTTTAACTTTTTGCTCCCTGTTTCTAATGCAATGAAGTCAGTTTCTATCAGAATACTGAATATTTGAATGCTATTTTTCTTAAAAGTATTGAAATTTTCAAGTTCAATACTCGTGTAAGTGATTCTTCTAAATATTTATAGCGTAATTCTGTATACCGGTATTTTTTCCGTTTTTTCGAAATCTTTGGTCATTGCCCTATTCAATTCTAAGAATTACATTTGAGATACTTACTTATAATATATTGGGGCTCTACTCGGACTGATACATAATTTATTATGAAGAATCTTCAATTGTTAGGCCCTAAATACTCGTTCATAAGTCTTCTACTTTTTTGGAACTAGGGTTCGGAAGCCCAAAATGAAAGAGGTTATATTATAGTTCTTTATGGGCTCATCGAGATCTGTGACACAAATACTTTTTTATATGTCTGGACAGTATTCACGATTATTTTAGACATTAAATCAACTGTGTTACATTACGGTCGTCTACGACATCATTCAACGTTTTTAGAAATCCTGATAATTTGAGATCAACTTACCTACAATGGTCAGTTACATTAATTTTTTTACTGTTTTCTCTGATTTTTTCTTGTCCCATTCTTCTATTGAGGCCATTTTTGTCCGGTTGATTTTTAGGCCTCGTTAGGATTTTGTTTTGGCAATAATTTGAGCTATTTCATTACATAGCTCAACTCTAGCTTATATGAGATATCTATAAATTACCCTATGTTTATATTCGTTTAATTTCGTATAAGTAAACATCAGCTTTGTCATCGTTATAATGCGTTTTCAAATAAAAACATCTGCGGAAAACATAATCATAAGAATGTCTAATCAATTTATATCAGCTAAGATATTAAAATATCCCCCAATTTTCGTGTGTAATCGACCTATGAAAAGGTATAGAATTACGCCAAAAAATAGCGTCATGGAAAATCTATACAACTACTCAAATAAAATTGTGATTAAAGGCGTCAATTCTCTACAATCGAAATAGATTCAACTAAAGCGTTTGACTTCTCTTCACATTAAACTAAAACTGAAAGTTTCCCATTTAAAGTTCACGATTCGTGGGGTAATGTTAATAACCCTTTATTTACGTTATAGTGTAAAGCTGTACAACATATGGATCTAAGTTTATTTTCCGAAGGAAGCTCTATACTCTCGGGGATGTTTGTCAAAGTTACAAGTGCAAAATCCTACGTCATCGCCATGTCTACTTAGGACACAAACAATATATTCTAATTCATATTGAATACGATTGAATATAGCGGTCAATAACCATCCACTTTTATGTTTTCCTATTGTTACGTTCTTCTCTTGTTTACCTTATGGTGGAGTGAAATGGTTGAATCATCTTTGTCGTTAATATTAATTATAATGCCGAATGTTGAACGTGTGTTGATACCCTTGCGCCATCTCATCTTCATAGGTCTGCGTGTTGTGTTGGGGCAGCTGCTGCAAGTGCAGAAGACTTCAAACGGCGCAAATATTATAACCTCCTTGGAAATTATATATTTGAGCCGTTTGGGGTTGAAACACTGGGGCCATGGGGTCCGAGTGCTCATCTTGTTTTTCAAGATATCGCCAAGCGGCTGGTTGACTCTTCACGAGACCAGAAGGCTGGCCTTTTCTTGGGACAAAGAATTAGCATTGCCATACAACGTGGCAATGCTGCCAGCCTTTTGGTCACCTGTCCTATTGACAGCGATGCGGACGAATTTTTTGATGCCCTGTGAGGTTTTATACAAATTGTATATCCTATTTACTATAGTAATATTTATAAGTTTTGTATATATTATATTTAGATTTCATAGTTAAGATCCTTAAAATAATAATACATAATGCCGAATTAGTCATTTGACAATATCATTTTAAAAATGTTTGTCAATAAGTATATGGTCATCAGCTTGGTTAACCAATCCGATGGTGGTTAAGAACCAATATACTTAAATAATTATTAAATTATCATAATGAGTGACTTAATTTCATGCCAAAACAGTTTTATTAGTTTGAATTTTGGATTTATTTCATTCCAAACTGTTTACTTTCAGCCATAAAGATGACCTAGTCTATCCAAAATATGAGTTTATCTTCGCAATCGCAAGTGATGTTTTGTTACACGTGTGCTGTTTTCTATAAATATCTTCAGAGTAAATAAGTTTACAAAGATCACGCAATCTGAGGAGGCAAACGTGTACAGTACCTACAGACCTACGTTTTAGTCATTATGTGATTTCTGTTGTACGTTCGACTTGTACATAAATGGCTTCTTCACAAACCATAGTCGACGTTAACGACATTCTATTTTCCATTAATGGAATAGTAATTTCATTATTAGATTTATTGAATATTATTGATGCAGTGATGGATGGTGAAGTGTAGCCGTGTATAACGATAATGACTAATGTGAAAAATCTAAAAGGTGACGGTGCTTATTACTCAGGCCGCAATAATTAGTCATCCAATAGACATTTTATAATGCATGGAAGTAATGACAAGAACGTATTACTGCGTAGTGGTTAGTTCCTGTAACTAAGATAAGAAGTCAATTATATTGCACAGACTAAGCGTAAAACCGCCGGCAGATGCAAAAAGTTAGGTCTTATAAATAGTAAATCTGTTCCTTTCAGACTATGCATCATCATTACCTACGTACTACATTTTTCATGTAGGTACAATGTAAATGTTATAATATAGGTATTCCAGACGGCGTTTAGTCTTTAGCTAAAAGAAAACAACTTTGTTGTGTATCTGTATCTCTCGGACGTGATATAATAAACGTCCAAGATACGTGTACCTATCTGTTATTAATAGTGGTTCGACGAAGTTTTTAGATAATATTTTTATTATCTCTAAAAAATACCTACGTGAGCAAGATCTATAAACCGTACATTTGGCTGTGCGCTCAACAAAACAAACTGAGTCCGTCCGACCCAGTAGTAGCAGACGCCAGTCATTGCCGGGCCGGTTGCGACCCGACTCGTTTTTTCTGGCACTTCGTTGAGCAGCTGATTTTCGGCGTGGCAACTGTTAACGCCAAACAAACTAAAAGCACGCGCGCAACCACATGTGCTGACGTAATTTTATCATCTGACCACGCCCCCGCTTCCGTCTCTTTCACTACACTCGGGCGGATTCTCCGTCTCACTCAGCATTGCAGCGTGACTGATTATCTTTAGCTCTACTCTACTATGAACTTTATTGCCTGTGCGTAAAGTTTATTATTGCGGTACACTGCTATCTGAAAGTAAAGAGGTGTGGTGTCGTCTCATTCACTCCGATGTGGCTGTTTCATTCGCACGGCTGTATTGAACGCCTGCGGAATATGTTCGCCTGGTAGTTTACCGCCACGGACTGCAGCCGCCGACGAGCGGTTGACACGGGTTTGACAAGTGTTGACCGACCTAGGATGGCATGCTCGTTTCTAATTGGACTTTAGTAGACTGATGATCACGTATTCTTGTTGGAAGTAAGGTGGTATTCGCGTATTTAGCTGTGTCTGACGTGTCACCTTTGTTTACAGAGGAGGAGCCGAAGTCGCCGGTGTCGGTGCGAGTGGTGACAGGGCTGCCGGTGACGCCGCGCATCAACGGCGTGGTCCGGGCGACGTCGCCGGTGCCGGTGGTGCCTCCCCCCGCGCCCGCCGTCGTTGCGCTCGAACCGGTCCCCGCGGCGACCGTACCTCCCCCCGCGCCCCTCCTCGACTTCGCACAAGAACATTCCAGGCCGCGAACGACGAGTAACAGTCATGGGTATGTTCTCCTGGTAACAGCGGTGTCCAAAACAGCTGGAGATTCGCAATGACGTTCGTTGTTGTGTTTTCGCTAAAACTTATCGTAATGTTTTCTTTCGTTTCCAATTTCGTCATCATTTTGTAGTAGTTGTAGAACAAACAAACTTTTAAATATTCTTTATCTTTGTTAGCTTATTATCAATTAACAAAATGTTGCCAATATTTAAAACATTTAATACAAAATTCAGTTCATTTGCTAACTTTGAATGAGTACACAAATAAAAATTGTAGCAAATAAAAAAATCAACTGGTTTCATTAAACCTTCGAACACACGTGATTCGAGACACAACAGAAAGACTAGATAGAGATAGGAGCCCGTGGGAGCCGTGGTTAAAGTTGGGGAAAACTTCAAAAGTACTCGTATTTTTATCGACAAGATATAATTTTAGACAATTTAATTAAATAGATAGGGCATCTTGAAAAACCGAAAAAGAGTTTCCATGAGGTGGGGAGATATTTATCCCAGCTGACTAATTCTTAAACTTCTAAAGACAAAAATAATAAATTCTTGACTGTTTATATAAATTTATTATTGGATAGTCCTCCAGTTTTCACAAAACATACTCCACTAACGTAAATTAATCAAAGTCGTATCATAGATTTTATAAAAAAACAAATGACATACGACACTGACACAAAAACCAATGGAGGAAAACTGTTTTATTCAATTTATTATAATATACACGACATCGAGCGGTCCAGTTAACAAGTTTATTAAAAAAATGAGGACACCTGGCAATGCAGGTCTATCTCTTATGTTTACTATCTCGCTATTTACAATGCACTGGTGAATTAATAAACTAGATCTAGAACGTTCACGTCATACAAATACAATGCATTTTAAAAAGGTCTTAATGGAAATTGTAATTTCATCCTTGCGTGTTATCCTTGCGGAGTTATGTAGTCCTAGTATATGCGCGTATGGCGCTTTTATTTTTCAGTCGATTGCTGTCAAGGTTTGGATATTAATAACCATGAATTGAATATCTAATCTGTTACCTATGGTTTTGTATTCATCAGGAATAAGTCCTTGTCACTATCTGTATCTGTATGAATGATTCATTCGAAGGTACGATTGTACGAGACTGTGTTTTCAAATAAAGGTTGTAGAGCATTTAACGAGTTACTTACATCTATTTAAGTCTCATTAATTAAGGAAAATATTTCTGATCTATGAATATTGCGTGGTGCATTCAGTAGAATTTCCATTATTGAACAATGGTTTGATATTAAGTCTCCAATGCGGCCTGGGAATTACGTGTTCATAAATTCGATGAGAGCTTTTTGTAATATAACGATTTCAACTTCCACGTGTCGATTGCCGATGAGTAAACTTCGACTTGTTTTTATTAAATTGACCTTTTCTTAATTTAATTATTCATTTGTATCTAGTTTTCTTCAAATTTATTTTTTTACATAATAAGCATAAATTTCTACGTCATAAAACTAAGTTTCATTAAGCCGCCTGGCTACGAAATGGACACGCGCAAAGCTAACACTATTATAGTGAATAATGTATATTATGAAATAATGGAATAATCCAGACAAAGTTATGTCTATGTTAATTACAATAATACGCAATTATCAACAAAGCTATGACACGCGCTATGTTGTCTTGTCTAGTTTCCTTATTCGCTAGGTAATTATACTATACAAGTATACATGATAAGTATTAAATCATGAACAATGCTTTCTGAAGTTAGCTATTAACGTCATTTTATTTTACTTGATATTAAAGTACATGAAATTAAAAAGAACCTCAAGTAAACATCGGCGGCGTAGATGATATCAGTCTAAACACTAATGCTAATTATTTTAAACCTGTTAATAACGAAGCAGATGAAAGTAAGAAAAACAATTTAACAAGACTAGGTACCTACTTATTGCGCACTTGAATGTATGGTTTTGTATGCAGATTGCGCAAAAATGGTTACATGAAATACAAACACAACTATGTTATCGATTGCGTTATGTACGCTACTGCAGCCTACGACGCAGGTGACGCGACGGAATTGAAGGCTTTGGACCATATTTTCACTTAAGTCCGACTAAATGAACAAATAAGTTGAAAATCAAAGTTAAAATCAAAGGAGACAATGAAGCAAAGTTCTTAATTCTTTGTCAACAGGCCACCCCCCATCCCTTCCCCACCATCGGTTAGCAGTAACGGCAGTGGCAGCGGTTGCAGCAACGGCAGCGGCAGTGGGGGCAGCAGCGGCAGTGCCCCCCGCGCTGGCACCAGAGAGGTCCACAACAAACTGGAGAAGAACCGGCGAGCGCATCTCAAGGAGTGCTTCGAACTCCTCAAGAGACAACTTCCAGCTACGCCTGATGACAAGAAAACCTCCAACCTTTCTATACTCGGCTCCGCTATTAGATATATTCAGGTTAGTACCAGTTTGATAGCTCTTTGCAGCTCTGTTTTCCTGGTAGTCGGCGCCTTTGAAACTAATGTCGATGGCCTTCGCGTTTACCCAATTTGTTTTATTAACATCGTTAAACTGTTCAAAATATTTACTTACAAAACTAATATTTTAGTCTATACACTGTTCTACTACAATTTTTTTTTAGAAACCGGCAATTAGTTTGTTCAGTCTAATGATCATTTATACAAAAAGATAAAATGAACATCCAATATTTTTTCCAAGTTCTTGACGTGTTTGACTATCAATTTCAACAAACAACTAAATTATCTTAATTGAAAGGTCGCGAAATGTCTCTTTCAGTATTATTACTTCTGTCATTTTCAGTCTGATTAGATTAAATTGACTTCACAACTAAAAATATTGCTAAATTACGCAAATTATATCGTTTCTTGGAAAGTTGTATGAACATCTTTCATTTAGAATATTATCATTCGCCATACTTAAGTCACCATTGCTGTATCCAGGGAGGGTGACCTCAATTTATGACTAGAATATTTACATTTTATCTAAAGACATGTTACTGGTTTAATCTAGTTAATACATACTCTTGTTACAATGCATGCTGTATTTATGCATCCATTTATGCGTGTACGCAAGGTATGCATTCCCTTGATTCATAATGTTGTTGTTACATATTAAGTATATCGTGCTTGTCGATTGATGTCCAAGGACAATCTGTTTACCTCATCATGTTGTATTTTATTATTTTATTTATTTATGGATAACTGTATTTTTTTACATTAAATATGGATATGATTATGGTGTTAAAACACTTTTAATGTAAAAACTATTCAAGTGAAACTATCCGCAAACCTACAGAAAATTAATTAATTTGTGTGCCTCTCATCGAGTAAATTCTATGAAGCTGAGTGACGTAAATTACATTTCCAACATTGTTTTTGTTATATTAATTTTCTTTGCTTTTGTTTGTGTTGTATGTTACTTGGAAACTAGTCAGTAAACTCGCCAGTAAAAGATTTCATAAAACTCTTTGAAAAGACGGAAAATCTCTCAGTAAACTGATTATTTAGTCATGTTTTTATTAGGTGTTCAGATTAATTTTTATTTAACAGATGAAATATGTAATAAGTATTCCTCTTCATTGAGCTTTTGACTGTTTATTTTTATTTTAAACTCCTATTAAGTTTGGCAGGTAATCAAAAGATTGGGTATTGCTATATAAGTATAAATCCAAGAAATAACGTCATACATTTATGTAATAAGAACATTTTCACTGAAATAAAATGACCTGAATTCAAGCTTCTATTGAGTTATGTTATCCTGGTACTTTGTTCGCAGGTTCTACGACGTAAGGAACGCGATTGTGAGCACGAAATGGAACGGCTGGCTCGTGAGAAGATCGCGGCGCAACAGAGGCTCTCCGCCTTGAAAAGAGAGATCTCGGTCCGAGCAACTGTTCGCCCTCGGAGTATCGGTACGTTAACCTCCTATCTTTTTATGCGCGCCTGGTACATTTGGTCGAGATTATTTAATATTTGGCGTCTGTGCAATTTTTATTATTATAATATCATTATTAATATTGATTGATTTTCAAGTTAACATTATTTAAAACGTTTTATAGTGTATTTAAATAAAAGTAACGCTTTTTATTATTAAATATTTAAGAAAAAAACGCCACGGACCGGACACAGTAGTCGTGTTTATGTTTTTTACATTTTATTGTATTTTTACATTTATTTGTTTTCTTATTAGATGCTGTCACAGAAGACAAAGTTATAGAAGACCCGGTAAATGGGCAAGTTTTAGGAATACCTTTAAGTGTAAGTATTTCTAATTCTTATTAGAACAATTATTAATAACGAATTATTGATTTATTTTATTAGGTACATTGTTTACTAAAATAATATTGACACACAATTCTAAAATTGCAAGGTCACGTAAATAAACTGTCCTAATTTCAGATATCAGCGTCGCCGCCGCGTTCCGTATCACGAATGGAGACGTCTCCTCCCCGCACTCTAAACCTAAGCACGAAGTTGCGTACGCTGCCTATACAAATCACTCCCACCACCTCGCAGGTATGCTCGCCTAGTACAATGTTAGAAATTAGAGCTGACCTAATCTTGGATTAGGATTTGTGTTACTACATTATTTAACAAAATGTTAATCCGAAAATGAAGGCAGTTCAATTTAGAAGATTATTTTGAACTTAATGTTAATTGTTATTTTTTATGAATATTACAGGTTGTGCGGACATCGTACGGTTCGAGACCCAGTACGCTCACGCTCACTACGCTTGCGCCAGCAGAACCTTCCACTCAAGTAAGTATTTTCTTTTTTCAAGTTTCTTTTTAAGTTTTATTTTTGTTATTTAATAATAGTTATTTTTGAAAAATGGTTTAATGTAACACCCACATTATTTTATTCTTTAATTATATTTCAGATTGTCGATTAAATAGTTTTAATTTTACACAGGAATAGTTGGTTTGTCAATTTTAAGGTATCAATAATAAACTTAATTAGAATGGGCCCAAAGTCCTATCCCTGAGGAACACTGTATGTTTTAATAGAGTTGTTCAATAGAAAAGTGTCAGTTTGATTATAATCTCGCAACAGTGGCTCTAGAGACTTCATTAAATCATTTACACTAACCAATCTTTGTGTTCAATCGAGCTTAGGAAATTGTATGGTATGATGTTTGTTGTCGAATACTTTAAATTGTTACCTGTATAAAAATTGGTTTTGAATCTCAATAATTGACGTTGCGCATTATAAAAACAAAATGTCTAAAAACTACAATGTGTACACAGAAAACATGTGTTAATTTTGGACGCAAATTTCACTAGTTCCGATGTAACGATGACGTGTATGAGTCACGTAGTACTGTATACATCGGTACCAATTTAAACTCTTTGTGGACAATTTCTGCTATAGAACAATGAAGTCTAGTCTATTTTTAAGTGAGATAAAAACATATATTGTATTGTTTTCGTGACGCAATGTTATGTAACAAAGAGCGTGTATTTTCCTTCTAGATAATAGTTAAAAAAATATTAAGGCCAGGGTTTGAGGTATGATTTAACGTCACCTTGGTGTTATCTAGTGGATCTTGTGAAAGTGCACGACGTTGTATTAACATTGGTTACTGCGTCGTCAACACTCGTGATGTTTGTGACTGACGCATCTATTTCGTGAATGACGTGCATACATTAACTATTGGTTCCGCAATGTTCCGTGACACGTAACTTAAGAGGACGAATTGGAAATTTTGGCATCAGTGATCTCTATTTTTGTCAGTAATTACGAAACGAATAAAAATATGAGTTGGTGACCTGAACAGTTCATGATGAAAACCTTATTTTGTTAAAGTTCATTACATGATTAAGTAACTTTTGTAACAGAGAAAAAAATATCAAACATACCTCTTTTTAAATAGAGTTTCACATTTTATGGGCAAACGGGACCGATTTTAGCCTCTAAACTTGCTCTGTAGACAAGTCTATAAATACTCCTTAAGGTTGTAAGAGGAATTTCTCAAGTTATCATTTCCGACTAAATAATATAAGAAAAAGCATTTTGTCGTTTACGTCCTTTAGTTATAAGCTAACGCGCATATGCAATCCTCGCCCCGCTGAGACGCTCAGTCCCCTCTTGACCATTGTCAGCGACGGGTCTGTGCTAGTCGGCTTTTATGACTGCATCGGCGATTGCGTGATCAAATTTAGCGGTTTTATTGAATAAAAATGGGAAAAATGAAAGAAAGATATTCCAAAAGGAAAAGAAGAGCATGTCTTTTAGAAAAATGTGCAAATATGACGAAAAGAAAGTAAGTTTTCATAATGAATTGTGAAATGTAAAGTTTACTAAAAAAGATGACGTTCAAAAAGTCACTTTGACTTCAATGATGTTTATCAATGTTCGGAGAGCGAAACTATGGAGTCGTCAACTTGTAAAAAATAAAGAAATGACAGCTTCCTTTTTAAGGTATGTAAGAAAAACTCCTGAACCTCCTAACGTTTTGTAAAAGCTATAGGTAGTATTATTATTACTAAATGATAATAATGATTATTGTTATGATAGATGTAAGATGGAATAATGAAATAAAACCTTTTTTTTGTAAATTCTAGAAATGAAAACGACGCTTTACCGAATTATGCAGAGTTGCAAAACGTGTAGCCCGCTTAAGTTTTTGTTGCTATTTATTATTCAATATTACAATCAATATACCTAATTCAACGATGAAGTTAAAATCCTCTTTTATTCCGGGACCTCTTTTATTTTAGAAATGCTGATACTAATGACACTAACATATCACAAAACGAGGGCATTCCCGCAGCTACAGTGAGTATATTAGACAATTTTGTTCTTTATACATAACCGACGTATTAGTTAGTACTAGGCCCTGAATTATTTATATTTTCAGATTAGCGGACAGTGTTCGAGTGATAAAGTTTCTACAGAAATGATAATTCGACGCCCTACTGAAGCACTACTAAGTACTCGGTTTATAAAACACAATAGATTGTCAGATTTTGTCGGAAAAGATGGAAGCAGGTTTCAATGGTTGCCTAGCTATGAGAACCTAATAAAAAAAAATGAAACATAATCAGTATCTGTGAAGTAAATAAATAAATAAATACACAATGGGCAAGAAAAACATTTTCCTGCGCCATGCTATCACATCCCATTGTACGATATTGATAATTATTTTTTATGTTAGTTTCAGATGGAGCCGGAGGTACTAGATATAGGCCATAGAATAATATATGTAAACCACTTTGTAACAGAACTTTAAAGTTCTCTGAACACAATTTTTTGTTTAATTGTGGATTATAGCCACATTAAAATTTGAGTCTAAACATCACGTAGGCTTGCAATCAGAATTTACATGTGTTTTTAAATTGTGTGGTTACAAAAATAAAAAAAAATCGTCATTGGCTGATATAAACAAAGACGCCGTTGCTGGAGTTATGGCTGCTGGTTGTGGTCAAGCACAGCTCAATCATATTTTGTCTAGAGTAGGTGTACCCAACATGCCCGATTTTACTTACAATAAAATGCATAACGATATCTGTGATGACTGGGAAGAGACTGCATGGGATGAGATGGAAAAGGCTGGCGATAAAGAAAAAGAAGCTGCAATAAAGGAAGGGAGAGTCAATAAAGACGGTATACCGCATACATGGCGTGCCTTTTAACTTTTGTCGTTTGAAGGAAATACCGCATCTAGAACCATATAGTATTTTTTATTGTTTTTAAAAGTATTTGCGACGTAGTTTCATTGACTTTTGCATAGGCTCGAATCAGCTTAAAAATATTTATTTCACTCCAAAGTAGGAGTCTTCGATATGGCTGGTTTGAAGGCGACGACTATTCCTTGTAAATGTAAAGAAATTGTTAGGGCTTAAGTGAGGTCTCTTTAGAACATCGTCAAGATCTTTTACGTTTTTTTGCTTCAAATACTTAATTGTTTGACAAGCGCTTTGTGAGCTTGCGTTGTTGTGGTGTAAGATGATGCATCGTTTTTGGAGAGATTTTCGAATTTCAGCAAAGACTTATGGAAAATAAAGTGTGGTATACCAGTTTGCATTAACTGTTTTACGATTTTAAAGTATAATTGTCGCAACGTTATCGGTTTTCTCAACGAACATGGCGACTTACTTCCTTGAAATGCTTCTGAAGCGAACAACTTTAGGCTTTGGTTCGTTTTGGAAGACCCAGATTTTAGATTGATGTTTAAAATCAGGACCCTAGGCATAGATCTAAGATGCGTCACTACTGATGATGTGTCACCTCGGTTGAACTTTTGAAGAGTTTTCTTACATCATCGGACGTGGGGTGCCTTTTGATTGTCGGAAGGAAATGTACGACAACCCAACGGAAAAATAGCTCTATCCCACCAAGTGCCTCATGCTAGATCATTCGAATAGCTGTCCCTGCAATGTCCAATAATGCCTCTATCCCTGTTTATGCTACATTTTGAAATTCGAGATTTCGTTGTTTCTCAACGAAGATATTTTTCTCAGTGAAGGCGTATTTTAGACATCTTTCATGAGATTTACCGCTAGGGCAGATATATCGACGCTAAAATTCTAAATTCTAAAAATCAACACTCCGCAAGGATGGGTCTTTATCCAGGCATACAGATATTATCTCTCCGAATCACTAAAGTCGTGGTAGGCTTTTTCGAAAGTTATAGAAAATTGTAGCACGAACATTTTCCTTAGTGAGATTCATTTTTGTATGTGTCTTGACAGATTCAAATTGACGTTGTGACTAAACAACTGCGTTAATCCTAGGTAACACTTTAAATTTATAATAGTTTTTGAAATAACGCTAATTCGAATATTGAACACTTCCAATTTCAAAATTACCCGTAAATGTATAAACGACAAATCTTAAAAGGCATCCCTTGTAGATGTCATTGCAGTTGGCTGTTGGCGTAAGCGATCTTACCGGAATAAATATGCGGCATTAACAGGGTGTGCAGCTATAATTGGTAGACGTTTTTGTAATTATTTCTTATTACGATAATAAATATTGTATAATAATAATACACACGAAGTGTTATATGTGTTTTATTGTAAATGATATCAATGTAGAATAAATTATGTTCCTTGTTAAAATAAATAAACACACACACACTCACAGTAATTTAATACTTACAAGGAAAATGTTCCAGCCTTAGAATACTTATGTAAAAGTAAACAAAGATATTTTGATCGTATAAAATATGATTTTTTTAAATATTCTACTGTAAAAAAGAGATCTATGTGCTAGTGTTTTTCAAATAACGAAAATCTAAATTACGTTATTTGTACTAACACGTGCTAGTGTTAGCACGTGTTAATTTATTTCCGGGAAGACAATCAATAAAAAAGACAGGAAAATTCATAAAAAAATTGTAAGACAACTCCAAGGTGTCTATGTTCCGAGCCGCCACCGCCGCGCACCGCTCGCCGGCGCCCTCTTTTGCAATGCATACGTTACTTACCGGGGTGTGTGAGGGTTGCGGGGTGCGCGCGCCTGGTTTTTAGAATTATTGTTAAACAATTCGTCGCCTTAAGTCAGCATTTATTCGTTAGTTAAAAGTGACCGATTTTGGTGCTATAATGATTATTAATACAATTTAGGAGTTTACAACGAGGCGCCGAATGTCATTAGATGGCTTACAAGCAATTATTTTAATATTTATATTTCTCTTTGTTCCAGAATGGGCAGACGGTAGAAAATGGCGTAACAAACGCGCTTAGCACTTTAGTACATCCAGCTCAAATACATCTCCCCATATCGCAGGTAGTTCTGTGTTATTTATTAGTAATAATTATCACTAATCATAAATATCTAATTACACTTTGCGACTTGTCTTTTAGAATAATAATGAGTATGTTGAATCAATAAAGTAATGTGAACTAGGAAAATACGTACTTAGGCAGCGTTCATGATTGTCAACCGTTAAGTAAATACATATTGAGCTTGTTCGGAACGGTGCTTAGATACGGTATACTAGCGCGCGTGTTGAGAACTAAGTGGGTATTAGACGTGTTATTGATACCAACTTCAGACATAACATAGGCAAATAAGTAGTGCTTACTCTTACTTATTTGATGCAAAACCTCTCTGTGTCTCTAAAATGTACCTATTTAGCTAGACCACAACTAAGCTGTGCCTACCTACACTAATATTATAAAGAGGAAAACTTTGTCTGTTTGATTGTAATGAATAGGCTCACAACTACTGGACCGATTTTAAAAATTCTTTCACCATTCGAAAGCTACATTATCCCTGAGTAACATAGGCTATATAATATCACACTATGTCCCACGGGAGCGAGGCAGTAACCAAAAACCTAACGTAACGCGGGTAAAACCGCGAGGAACAGCTAATCGTAAGTCATATTCATATTCATATTCTTTATTGCACACAATAAACATAAAATATAAAGATAAAGCAAAAAATACAAAACAAAAAAATCTTATGTACAATGGCGAGCTTAACCCAAAAATGAGTTCTCTACCAGCAAACCAAAATCTTGTAGTGAGATTTGCAACGGAGGATATGCTTATGTGCAAGAAAAATACCTTATACTCTTAAATAACTAATTGCAAAATAATAAATAATAACTACATATAACATAAGAATACAAATACAATAAATACACTACATATAACATAAGAATACAATAAATACACTACATATAATACATAAATAAATACATATATATTAATCAACATACAGGAAATGTTTCCTAATTCCTTTCCTGAACACTTCTAAGGAAGAGCTATCTCGCAATGAGTGCGGAAGAGCATTCCAAAGACGCACAGCACAAACAGTGAAAGAGCCATCATATTTACTCGTAGAGTGGGAAGGGAAACGTAAGAGAAGAGATGAAGAAGAACGACAAGGTTTACCTCTAGGAACAAGAAATTCAAAGCGTTCGCGAAGATACGAAGGAGACTTAGTATTGTGAAGAATAGAAAAGAGATAGGAAAGAATGTGACAATCTCGACGCTGCCTAATAGGAAGCCACTTCAACTGCCTTCGAAATTCCGACACATGATCATACTTTCGAAGGCCGAAGATGAAGCGGATACACAAGTTCTGTAGTCGTTCGAGCTTATTTAGAAGTTCTTCAGTCGCATCAAGAAAACAAACATCAGCATAGTCAATAAGTGGAAGAAGAAGAGTCTGAGCAAGGGTAATTTTAGTTTGAAAGGGCAGGAACTTCTGAAGACGTTTAAGAGATTTATACGAACAGAACACCCTCCTGCTTACTTCAGCAATGTGAACCTGCCAAGAAAGGTTGCAGTCCAAGAAAATGCCAAGGTCTTTAACATTCTTGGAGTAAGCTATAACAGTATCTTCATACATAACCATCGGGAGGGACTGATGATTCAATAGATTTGTAAAGTGTCTGCCACCAATAATGATAGCTTGTGATTTGGATGTATTAACTACCAATCCATAACTTTTAGCCCACTGACTGATATTCATAAGATCATTATTGATGGCATCAACGGCGCCAGGAAGATCTTCAAATTTAAAATGGCGGTAAAGCTGTAGGTCGTCTGCGTAAAGATGAAAATGTGAAGTTAATACTTTAGTGACAGCGTCTATGAAAAGGGAGAAAAGGAGAGGAGAAAGGACGCCACCTTGAGGTACACCCGCAGCAAGCTCGCACCAATCAGAGCAAGCCTCGTTTAAGTGCACCGACTGCGAGCGACCACGAAGATAAGAACTAATCCAAGTGATCACAGGAGGAGATATGTTTAGAGAAGTAAGGATACCCAACAGTATGTCAAAATCAACTGAATTAAAAGCACTGCTAAAGTCCAATAGAACCAACACTGTAAGGAGACGGTTTTCCATGGCCAATCGAATGTCATCAGTAATTTTAAGTAAAGCTGACACTGTGCTGTGGCTAGGACGAAATCCAGACTGGAATGGACTTAGCAGGCTATTAGAGGAAAGGTAATGTGATAGTTGATTATTAACAACACTCTCAAGGGCTTTGGATAGGATTGGAAGTATTGAAATTGGACGAAATTGGGATACTGAGGAGGGATTAGATACTTTGGGAAGAGGTAAAACATGGGCCTTCTTCCAAGCAGATGGAAAAGTATACAAAGAATAATTAACAATGTGAGAAACTATAGGAATTAGGATATCAAGGACAGGAAGAAGCATTTTAAGATGCAAACCATCATCACCCACTGCTTTTGTAGAAATAGATGTGATGGCCCGCTTAATATCTCCTTCTGTGACTGGGTGAAAAGAGAAAGAAGTACATATCGGCAAAGGAAGACTAGAGAGAGCATTGAGAGTAGAAGATTTAATGGTATCATCCAGGGTCACTGGAGATTTCGAGAAATGTAAATTAATTGAATCCAAATCAAAATCAGGCGTGCTTTCATTCGCAGTTTTGCCGATTCCGAGGGATTTCAGGAATTGCCATACTTGTGCTGTGTTGTTGGAATTTTGAATAGAGTCATGTATGTGGCGCCTTTTGGCATCCCTACACAAACGACCACAACGATTTCGCAGTTTCAAAGTAATAAGTAAAGTTAGTAAGTTTGTAAGTAATTCAAAGTATAGATTGGTACCGATTCCCTTGATCAGAAACTAAACTAAATTTAAGTTTAGTGCATCTCTCTCTTTCCATTTCATTAAGCAAAGGACAAGATAAAATATTAGCTTAGTCATGCCAAATTAAGATACTCTCTCTATACACAATTTAGACGCGATTAAAAAGATGACCACTAAATCTGAATTTACTTTAGGTACTGTCTAAATTGTCTTTGAAGTATATTAATTTAACAGGACTAAACTAATATGTATCTTTAGTCCCTTTTTTAATAAAATGGAATGAGCAAGATGCCTTGAAATTTAATTTAGATTAGTTTGTGAACAAGAACAAGGAAATCTGCATCATTATCTTGTTTAAGGATTTAATACACTGGTGTGATGCCTGCCTAGTTAAAAAACCAGTAGAAAAACTTAATTTAATAATCTGAGACTGAGACGCTTGTTACAGCAAATATTTTTTTCCATTTAAAAAAAAAAGTTCTGTGTGGTCATGTTTTGTTGTTCACCTTTAAACACCGAAGGAAGTCCGCATTTATCGTAAACATACTAATCTAATACAATTCCGTACACTACAAACTAAAAGATGAAATAGTTTCATTCAATTTTTAATTTACAATTCAATGGTGACTAGAAAAACAAAATGCAAATTGAAAAACAAAATGTAAATTGAAAAACAAAATGTAAATTAATTGGGTTTTCAAGGTTAAAATAATGTTTTTTTAAGCTTTGTCTTAAAGATAAACAGGTAAAGTTTTGTATGAGTATGCAATTTTTATATAGGGTGGCTGGTAATTAGTGTACGATACTTAAACAGAGGATTGTGCTCGTGATAACAAACAATTTCTATTAAGGGAGTAAAAACGAAATCGCGAAAAAATATCAGCTGTTCAGTACATTAGGCAAACATAAATGTATTGAACAACTAATTACCAGTCACCCTATATAAGTTTAAATTGGATTTTGGTCTAAGTTAAATATGTCCAACTTGATTTGCCATAGATTGTAGCATACAAAAATACGAGTTGCCTATTTTAATTATTGAACACAGTAACTGCCCAGTACCCACCCTGTTCAATCAGGACTTTCCTGATATCACAAAAATTCTTAAGAATTAGGTACATTTATCTATTCTTAAATAAGAACAAATACGGACGTCTTTTTATTAAAATTTTCTTTTCACAAACGTTCCATTGGGTAACAAAATGTTAAAGACAATAATATTTTATGTTCTCGAATTTTGAGCTTAGCAATTATTTTTTTATTTATATAGATTTGGTGGCCAGATCCTAAATTTAAATGTTTCTGAAATGTTTTAATCTAAATGAACTATTTCAAAAGATGAACACAGATAGTAAGACTAAACAAAAAATTATCGAATTCTATGTATATATGCTGCTATCACTAATTTTATTCCCATTATACTCAATAATCTTTATTGCTTTCCCATAAGTACATATAAAGGTGGTCACAATTTCTGTGAGATCAATTATGGACCCTGTAGGGCACAGGAGAGAGGAAGCTCTGTTTAATAATAATAAATAAAATATACGGAGATCATGAATAACATTTTGCCTAATCTACAATTTATATATCATTTTATCTTAGGTATCTGACTAATTTTACTTAGTTTAGTTATCATTATTTCTGATTGTTCTTTTCATTTCATCAGGTGGTTGGTAGCAGCGGGCTAGTCGTGGGCTCTGCGGCGTTGCAGCTGTTGTCAACTAGCAGCGGCCTGCGAGTGCTGCAGGCGCCCGTACATACCAACGGTGAGTTATGATGCCCTGGTACTTTCGTCTGCTTTTCTTTTATTGTGTGAGGTGAAAAATATATGAATATATGAAAATATTGTAATGTGGTTGTATGTGTACCGAAATAGCATAATGAAGGTAGTCAATTTTTTTATTTTACATACTCATGTTCGGTAAGTAGGTCCTTATTACCCCCAAATGGGGCTTGTAAGTAAGCAATTAGCGCTCTAGGGTATTAATCTAGCTAGAAACGCCCTAGGGCGGTAAGTAATTAAAAAAAACTCTTCACTCTTTCAAAAAGTTCGCGTACATCTATTCTAACCGATATACTGGCAATGGACACCATACATTCAGCCTAATGACAAAAGAGGTCGCTTCGCTATTCAGCCTTGTCTTCGTATGAGTATAGTCATCAATTTTAAATATCGAACGGCGAAGCTCAATGTCGTTCTTGAAAAAAATAATTAAAAAACAAAAGATTGTCAATAATCTAGATTCTATCTATCCAATACCGCAATACAGGCCGCACACACACAATATTATTGACAATACGTACTTTATTGTCAATATTATTGTGTGTGTGCGGCTAGCCTTAAAGGAGACGGTGGCAGACAGTTAAATGTGTTATCTGTCATTTGTCAACTGTCCGCCACCGAATCTTTATTCTGCCTCTATGTATGAACTAAAAGATCAACCTTTTGTTGACAGGTGTAACAACTACTGTTGAAAATAGGCTAACTAAAGAAAACGGGCTTGTGTCTACGGCGCCTGTCTCCACGGCTGCAGGTATACATCATTCACTTTATTTATGTTATGCATTCATAATATTTTGTTTTTTTTTTTAATTTATTTAAAAAGGTTTTGATAATACTTTACCACTTTAATATGCGTGGAGGGCATGCTTTGACGATACTAAAAATATTTTTATGTGGTGTTGAAAAGTAGAATTATATATGTTTTTGTTGCATCGAAAGCAATAAATAGGCAATTGATGGGCAAAATAGTGACGTATATGTGTAGAATTTTAGAACTATAAATTTATGCGTAAAACATGCACAGCTCTTGAAAAGTATATCAATTGATATGGTATTAAATATCCAATTTTAAATTAGCTTGAAAAATGCTAATGCCCATTGCTGCTATTACCTACATACGTAGATCTTAACGCGCCAGTTCCGAAATGTGTTGTACTCACAATAAAACTGAAACAAACAATAAAACTGGTAATTCGTGTAACTCCATAAAGTCTCGTGTTAGATGTTGTGATTGGTGCCCGAAATAACGAAAACCAATCAATTTTATTTGGCATTAATTCGATTTGCAAACGGATTCAAGTGAATTCGGTTTTAGAAACTGAGTGTTGTGCTTTCAATTGTGTTGCCGTATTTTCTGCTTCTTTTTCAATTTTGATTTTGATTGATTTTTGCTGAATACTCAAACGTCATATAACCTTTCGACAAACAAGCGACAGCCGTCTGTCGGGCTGTTATTGGGTAGTTTACACCATTAACCAATAAATGTTAGACACAATTTCTATAAAACCTCTTTTAATTTCAGCCTAATAAATTCGGTTTATTTTCAATTTGCCATAAAATTTGGTTTTTTAGTTGCTTTGAAATCAATAAATAGGTAGTCAACTGAGTTGTTATTTTAGTGACGTCATTAGTTGCCATTGCCATATTAAATCTATTGGAGAATTGCGTTTTGACAGCTCATAAAAAGTACGTCAATTGATAATGGTTGAAACCACCGTATTGTTTTTCAACTTCAACTTTTCTATATATTATGGCAATCCACCGAGTTCGATCGGTGATTTCTGCCAATGACCAGTTTGATTTGAATATAGGTAATATTTTAGTTTAAATGACAATTGTACGGTTATGGTTATTGAATTATAGTATGGAGATCATACACGTGTTCTTATAACCAAGAACACGAGATGACTCCGTATTGTCTTTCTATTGTGACTAGAATGCTGCTGTCTTTGTCACTCTAAAAGGGATAATATGAGGACATCAACAGATTTGACAGCGTTTTAAAATTAAGTGACGTTTGAGTATTCGACCATTTCTGATCTTTATATATTTTGTGCAGAAACGAAAAAATAATATGTTAATTAATAATTTATGACTAAATAATAATTTTGTAAAATATACCGCACGTTATTTGTTTTTGAAACAAAAATATTTAGGTTGTATTTTTAAATCAAGATGTTTGGCGGTGTCATTAGTGAACCAGTTTGAAATTAGAAACCTGTTAGGTATTTTTTAAACAAAACTGTTTAATTTTCCTCATAAGTATGTTCTCATCTCATAATTATATAGTGAGCATTATATCATTATGCTCTTAGTTTCATTACGATTTGAATTGCAGTCCAACCGCTTAGGCTCCGTACGTTTTAGTTAAGCTAAACGACTTTTGACAAATGCTTGCACTGTTTGGACAGGTCCACTCAAATCTGTGTGCTTCTCTCATCAAGAGATCACTTCAGTTATTATCTTCATGGTCCTCCCATATTTTGACCAATTCAATATTGTATGGACTTTAAAAGAGACTTTGACCTCTGAGTTTGTTTCGGTTGTTTCTTCTCAGAGTAGTTCAGCTAGGAAACACCGGCCCCATCGTTAGAATAGGAGAAAAAAAATGACGTGTAAAAGTGTAATTTTTTACCTATTTACAAAATAAAACCGCTACTGTAAAGACGAGCTAACTGTATCTTAATGTAATATCTACACTAAGAGGTGAAGTTTGTTTTTATGAGATAATCTTTGAAAGCCCTAGTCCGATTTTTTTCTTTTGTGTTGTGTTTGATAGCCTATTTATCGAGAAAGATTAGGCTACATGCTAACATTACGCTACGACCTACAGGAGCTGAGTAACCAAAAATACGAGTGACCCCGCGGGCCACACCTAGTTATTTAATATACTTTTTTTTTCGTGAGTGGGAAATCATCCAATGACTGCTCCCGTCCTGGGTGCGGCGAGAGGGCGTGTCAGACTCTTACTGACTAAAACCCACTCATGTTACTTCGATTGCCCTTTATGTTCCAGGGTCACTGTAACTATTATAATCATTCCGCAACCCCGGCTTATTTAATAGATATACTTACACTTTTGTGTTGAAGAATATCTTAAGAAACGACTAAGCATTATAAGAATGTAATGATAAAACGCTCGTGAAATCACTGTTACGTTTTCGCTAACGCCTGGGGCTGCAATCTATCCTCAACTGTAATAAAGTCATAAAGTACCATTTTTTTTTGGTTAGTGGGAAATCATTGGCGGGCCTGTTGGTCTAGTGTACAGTGACACTGACTGCTGAGCCAAAGGTCGTGGGTTCGACTCCCACCCAGGACAAACTTTGTGTGATGAGCATAATTGTTTGTTCTGTGTCTTGGTGTTATTTATCTATAATATGTATGTATTTATTTACAATAAAATAAATGAGAGATTAGGTATCTATCCGCTCTCGTTACGAGAGTGTAAACAAAAAATTGTAAATTGGCTCCAGAACTTGACTTATGAGGAAACTGAGAGCCTCATACAAGTTTAAATTAATAAGCACACACAAACTCATTGTTAACTCCTTAAATACATACACGCAACCTTCCCTTACACACACACACACACACACACACACACACACACCAACTCACACATCATCTATACTCTCTCACTCACACACTCACACACATTCAGTCAGTTTTTACTTTACTTTGGATGTCTAGCTTTAGTTTTTATTTTTACTATTAATATTAATTTGTAATGTTTATTTTGTTGTGGAACTTAGCTTATCTCGCTCTTGGGGTGGGCGCTAATAACTGCAACACAGTTACCTAACTAACGCAGTATTAACGTACACATAAATTGTTACATGTTTTTTGTTCCAATAAATATTTTGTATTTTTTGTATTTGTATTTGTATTTAAAAATTATATAAGTATGTATATCAGTTGTCTGATTACCATAACACAAGCTCTGCTTTGCTTGGAATCATGGCCGTGTGTAAGATGTCCCAAGATATTTATTTATTTATTTATTGGGGGGGAGGGGGGGCATGTCATACTTTTACTGATTAAAACCCACTCATGTTCCTTCGGTTGCCCTTTATGTTCCTGGGCCACAGTAACTTTAAAACTATTCCGCAACGGTCATAACGTACCATTATGTTACTCCTTACAGATGGCAGCGTGGTTGTAAGCGGGTTGGCTCCGCTAGTGGTCTCGCAGCCCACCACGCATCTCCTACAAACGCACACACTCACACACAAGGTAAATATATATTGTTATTGTTATAATATGATATAAGATGATAGGAAACTTTTCATTAAAACTTGTATTAAGAAATCAGCGAACATCTCTTTTTAATCGGCCATCTTAATTCAACATCTTGCTAGCTCTCTCTGTGTTGCCAGCTAATATATACATAATACAACTGTTATAACACACAATTATATTAAAATTATAAAGGTGTAGATAGGTTATACGCAGTCAGCATGTGGCACTTTAAACCTTACAACGACCCGACCAAGCCACAGCCGGCTGTCGCGCTGACAGTCTTTCTATTGAGTGTCTAATCACGTGTGTTCGAAGGTAAGAATCACGTGTGTATTTCACCAAAATATAGGGATATCGACTACATTAAAAAAAATCATTCTGTTTAGTCCGTCCAAAAATACTGACACAGATAATTCTGCGAGAGAGACATTTTACGAAAGAGACGTTTACCGCCTGAGCCATATTTTTTGCTTGATCAAATTAATTAATAACTAAATACAAAGGGAAAGTATTTTTTCTTTTTATCTCGCAAACAGAAAATGACGACGAAACCATGAAAAAAAAAAAATTACCAAGGCGTGAAGTTTCGTGAAACGTCATTTTCTGTTTACGAGATAAAAAGAAAAAATACTTTCCCAATTTTTGTAATAATCCAAGTGACGGACTAAATAAGTAGTTTTTTTTAGTCAACTAGCCTATTGTCGCAAATTATATTCGCCTTTTTCTTTTTCTTCACTCGCAGTATTTGAATCATCTCATCCTACTTTGACGTCGAAAAAAGATAGAATGTCGTATAAGTAACCTGTCTACACCTTGTACTTTTAATATCATTGATTACTTACGGTTGCGTCACGCTTTCTTATCGGAGTAACGTCAAGTAATACCTAATAACAGGTTTTGTATAGATAGGAAAATAAAAGAAAGTATATAACCTTGATAGAGTACAAGTGAACACATTTATATAGGTATTTAAAACTATTCCAACAAGATTTTCTTTTAAAATTTTACTTATTGGATGATATAGAATTATAGATACGATGGATACAATAAAAACCATTTATAATTAAAATAATATCCAAATGATTGATATAATTATGTAATAATAAACACAGTGTAAATAGACCCATAAATATAGTTATGACAGTATGAGAAGTACTGTTATCAATACCATTATGAAGCTTTTATTTGACCTTTAACTATTTGACCGCCCGTATATATGCGGTTGCCCTGTTAAGCAAAAATTCACCGCAAATACGTTCAAATAAAAATATTTAAATAATGGATTCCAAAGCTCCGTTGATGTTGTAAATAACAAAAGGTTCCCTATCCATTTGCATAAAATTTTAAGACCTAATATAACTTCGCATAATGTTGTTTGGCATAATTATATTTTCGCATAACATAATTACGCATAACTGCTCATGCATAACTTTTTTAAGCATAATGTCTCCAACCATAATAATGATTAGGCATAATATTCTAAAGCATAAACTTATTAAGCATAAAGTTCTAAAGCATAACTTTTTTAAGCATAAAGTTCTAAAGCATAACATTTGTAAACATAATGTCCTAAAGCATAAAATTTAAAGCATAAATTTCGCATAAAAATATTAAAACATATTTTTATAGGTATAACAATGGAAAATTTATTAACACCTAGAATATTTAGACACTATACCCGCATGCAAGCAAGCATGCAGTATGCAGCATGCAAGCAAGCATGCAGTATGCAGCATGCAAGAAAGCATGCAGCATGCAAGCAAGCATGCAGCATGCAGGCAAGCATGCAGCATGCAAGCAAACATGCAGCATGCAAGCAAGTATGCAGCATTCAAGCAAGCATGCAACATGCAGCAGGCAGGGTTTCTGTGACGGCTCCGGCGCTGCGGGCCTCCGGCGGCTCCACGCGTGCTAATCGTCGCAGACGGCTTTCGCTCACCACCGCAGCTTCGGCTTGTTGGCCGGCTACGCCGGCCAGCCTCAGCCGCGGCGGCTCGCTCCCAGCCGCCTGCTCCTCAGCCCGCGGGCCGCCTCGCCCCTACGCGCCTACGCGATTTTAAATAACACTCTAGGGGTAGGGCAAACAAGACTACGTGGAGTCGGTTTTGCAGCAATTCGGTTCTGTCACTAATTTTTGTTGCACAGCATATTAACTTTTTAACCAACAATTTATTTGATTGTTACAGAAACAACAGCAAATTGGTTTGCTTTACATAATGTCATGTATATTTATATTTATATATCATTTGCATGAAAATTGTTTTTGTTATTTATATTAATTGTATGCCTAAACATTATTATGCTAATAGTCATTAGGCCTACTAACGTTATGCTAAATAGTCTTTAGGCCTACTAACGTTATGCTAATAGTCATTAGGCCTACTAAAGTTATGCGAATCAAATTTATGCCAAAACAAATTAGTCTTTAACATGATTATGCCAACATAAAATGTATGCCTAAAAAAAATATGCCGAAGTATTATTATGCCAAAACAAATTGTGCCAAAATCGTTATGCCGAAGTATATTAGGACAAAGAATATTATGCGAAAAGAAGGGATCCCATAACAAAATTATTTTTGCTATACTGCACTACGTTTTTCGTCACTTTGGATCGTTATGCCCTTACTAATAATCACTGTATAAAGTTATGCAATAAATAAAGTCTGTGTAACCATACATTTTTTTGACGTATAAACCTGTCATAACTTTATGCAGCGATTAAGGCGCGAGTAAGGCGCTTAGTGTGCGGGTCATAGGCTCGCTTGTCACGTATACGTGAAATGATATTATAAAAAAATTGCTTTGATTATCAAAAACGGCACACTAACGCACACATACTTGAATTAGGCGTCAAAGTAGTATGGCATGAATCAAGTTTTGCGAGTGAAAGAGACAAATATAATTAAGTCGTCATAACCACACAGAAAAATGGATAAAATCTTTTTCTGATTGTTTGTCACAATCGAGTTAAACCAATAGAAGAACCATAAGAACCATAAGAATTTATTTAAATAGTGGAACTATTTAAATAAATTCTCTCTTCCTCTTAATGCATTTAAGGCGTCTTAATACTTCATAAATTTTCATTAGAATTTGTTTCAAGGCCTATTTCACAATGATTAGCATGATTTCACAATCGACACCATGCGTAACATGTGCATCTATGATCTGATTAATGATAGAGCTTTATTCGAGAAAGTATACATGGTGTTTGATAAATTACTGCAAACCTAAAGTGGTACTGCAAACCTACTGCTATTTATCTGCTGTCCAAAACCGCGACTGGTACCCTAAACCCGTGTTCCCCATTGTGTGTCTGAAAGTACCGTGTTCTTATAAGGAGAAGACGTGTAAAGAGTCGCGAGTGCTGCGCGCGACGGGCGCGACGCGCGGCGCGGGCCCCCACCCGTATGTACGGCCCGCGGCCCCCGGGGCCCAGCCCTACGTGCGGCCCGTGGCTCCCGGGCCCCTCCCTTACGTGCGGCCCGCGCCCGGGCCCCACGCGCCGCCCGGGGCCCCCGCAGCGCCCGCGCACCCCGTGCTGCACGCGGCCTCCCCGAGACACGTTGATAACTCGTATATTAATTTCTTAGAGGTAAATAGTGGAAACATTTTATTTATATTCGTTTTTGTCCTGTGAGGTATATTGGTGTCAAGGTAGTCGTGCGCATACACATTGATGTACGTCGCCTCCCAGTACCAGTAAACGCCGCAAAATTTGAGATCTTTGCTGTTTGAGATTAATTGTGTTATCTGTGATCCCTTTCCAGTAAGGCTCCGGCACTAATCGAGCACACACTAAATTGTAGTCAAGCTGACACTTGTGTTTGTTTTAGTAAAATGTTTGTACCACATATCTAAAGGTTTGCAGTTATTTAACAAAGACCTGACGTTGTGAAGGTGTTAGGTCGTCGAGTAACAGAAGTACAGTTATGAGCTCGTTCGCAGATGGTGGAGACGCAGATGGTGAAGGGCACGGTGGCGCCGCTGACGGTGAGCGCGCAGTACCTGAGCGCGACCACCATCGTGAAGCCCGTCGTGGTGGTGTCGGCGGCCGCGCCCCCGCCGCCGCACCAGTCGTGAGGCCCGCGCACACCGCCCGCCCGCTCTGACCGCCTGGTACCTTCACTCGACGCTCTGTGCTTTCAGCGAAACATGTGACACATTGCCCCGAGTGTCCCAACTTCCAGACTGAACTATCTTGTTCCACTGAACACCTCGCATTCGGTGACCCACACAGAGAAAATTGTGATGAACCCCTTTCGCTAGTCTACGATATCGAGGGCCTGGAATGCCATTCACTGCCAAAGTAAATTGTCGAGCAATAATTAAATACGTATACCTATGGGCCGGAGGCGATCGCCGAGCTTTGGAACACGATGTCATGTCAGTACTACCTCACCTGGATGTGACGACGACCATTCCTTGTGAAACATGAGACGGGTGGACTGTAGGACGTCGGTATTGACGTCCTTGTCGCACTGCGAGTTGTAATAATGTGTAAGAAAGAGAGAGTAGCCGCCGATGTGTGTGAGGAGCGCGGATCGCGCGTCTTATGTTAAGACCGCGCGAATGTATAAAATGATGTATTTATGCAATGCCTACTAATAAGTGGTCGTATACTTCAAAGACGGTGATAGCAAAGTGACAAATAGTGACGAACTACAGTGGACGACAACATAATGATCCGCGTCGTATTTTTCTACTAGTTAAAGTTTTCGCATTGTGATCGAATTGAACAATAACTTGAATGGATGTATAAATTATTTATTAACTTTTATTTATTGTTTAAAGTCAGTATAAGGAGCAAGTTTGTGTAGATTCGAGATATGGAATGGAGCGGATGCCTTCGCGACGGGCAGAGTGCGGCAGTTTGTATCGTTTAGCTTAGCGAAATGCGTCCATGTGTTATTAATCAAGTCTTATTATGTATACTAGATATAGTAGCGCCTGGGCCGGCCGCGCCGAGCTTGTCTCCACCGTGTCAATAACCCCAGCCTATACGATAGTGAGCAACTCTGGTTCAATATACGATATAAAAGATTCCCTCTTTGTGAAATATAGAATTAGGCTAAAGTGTACTTGTTATGTATAGAACTAACAGGAATAAAGTTTATTTTTTCTATATCTGTGATGTGTGCAGTTAGGTACCGTAGTTATGGAAACTCTGTACAAAGACCTCTTTAGGTGTTGTCAATTTCTAACAGTTGTGTATAATGTCAATAATGGACATATTGGAATTAATTAGCTAATAAATAAATATGTGGCTTATATTTGTCGCGTAATGCAATATGTACTTTGACACCTTTTGTGATAAAAGTGGGCATTGCACCCGGAGACCTGAAGTTCAGAGCGACTTAGAACACTTAGGTTATCGTGCTGTCCTGCTCAAACGTTTTATTTACAGTACCGTGTGATGAAATAGCACTATTTGTTAGTTCATTTTAGTTGTTCGTTGGCGCGCGACCAGCTGTGTGCGCTGCGCTCCTGGTCGCGGGATGAAGGTCTCTTCGGGTTGCGCGGGCCTCGGGCCGTCCTCACTGTGTGCCTACTAACTGATGTAAGGGAGTTGTTATAGTAAATTGTCGAGTCGCAAAGTGAACTTATAAGTCTGTACTACTCAATGTTATGTACAAAATTCAACGCTATGTTACTACAAATAATGTTGACAGCTGTATGCGTTCGCGATCTCAATATACCCAGAACCATAGACCAAAGCTTCGGCTTGTCTATGGCAATGTTAAAATTGAAAATTGAAACGCAATATTTAGTTCGTTTATCCAGATATTTGGTAAATTGATATAAGTTTTATTATAAGGACGTATTGAGATCGCGAATGGCGTACGATAATAATTGTTACTGCGGTTTTTAATGTATAATTTTACTTAAGGACAATAGTCGAAGAGTGGCGGTAGATGGTCCTCGACCCTGACCTGTGCCAACATATGCTGTTACTGTTGAACTGCAGCTGCAGTTAATTTATTTATTGTCACTAGGACAGCATAATATGTTAAAAGATTGACGAGGGCGTAGTTAGGGACAGAGTGTAATATTCTGCTTTTAGTCGACTCAGACTTGAATTGTAATTCACTTCAAATTTATGAATGCCTAGTAACGTTATGTAGAATTCATGTTTATGAAGCATTTAATTTGTCTCACTATTTCTTGTCTTTGATACAAGACCTTTTACTTACGCCCCTAAGCTACTTAAATTATAAGAAACTGAATTGTAAAATAGGTACATACATGTTATCACGAATCGAGCTTTAAATACCCAATTACTTATAGTGCAATATCAAAATTTTGCTAATTGAGATATTTTTGCAAAAATATTTTTAATTTTTTTGACTGTACCAACGTACCTACATGTCGGTCTTATTAAAACTTGACAAAAACTGGGCCAATTCTTTTAATATGTAGTTATAAAAATTTTAAAGATCTTACTTTGGACTAAATTAACGGTACCTGTAATAATAACTAAAATAAATAAATCCTTTATTAATTCAAAGCACTTTGTAATTCTGCTTGTCCTTGTCTTTTCTATGTCAGTATAAAGAGATGACAATAGAATTATAAAGGGTTTAAAATATACTATACATTTCGGAAATTGTTATGATTGGCTGTGATGTTTTTACCTTCAAAATACATTTTGGACAGTTTCCGCTGGATATAAAGAATATAAAGATTATTCATACATACTCTACATCTATATCTCGTGATTTATCCTTCGTTTTCTATCTCGCGTATGCCTTTGAAGCGCCATCTATGTCGCTCAACTGTAAACCAGGGCCCGCTCCTATGTAGACTCTATTTTTAAAAAATTAAAAAAAAAACAGTATTTTTTTCTAATGCTTTTGATATGCGAGAAGTTTTGTCACTTTGCCTAAGAATAGGTGAAATAAAAATGTATAAATAATATAAATAAAGAGAGAAAATTATTTTAATTGTAATAATATTGTGAAGCGATAATGCTCATGTAAATAATGAAGTAGTGTATAAAACTAATATGTTAGAAATACACAGGAAATTACATATAAAATGCTTTGTTTTATTGTTTCCTTCTTTTTATGACACCTTAAACCCAAATGTCTGACTTTTCTATAAAATACAATACATCCTACTTTGTCTTTATTACTGGTTGAGGTAATTTATAAAAATAGCCTCACACGAGCTTAACTAATAAATTATCTAAGGCCCGTATTAATAGACGTTACTCAAATACGATCTGAAGTGCGATATCGTTTGATACCGGATTATTGCAATGACAGGAGCTCAAGATCGTCGCTAATTAATAAACGTATCACAGTTATCGAGATCAGCTACCCATTGCGCTGTACTTGATGAGAACGAATACGTCACAGTGTCAAGTTTCGTTTATTAATCAGTCTACACTCAGCTGATGACGTACACCTAATCCGTAACTTGACATCAACTTCAATCTCGTTTATTTATACGAGCAAGATCTTAAGCTTGGCATCAAGTACGAGTTTTGATCTGAGTAACGTTTAACGGGCCTAAGTCAGTACTTTCGTCCACTACGGACCTAAATGTTAAACATGACCCACACAGATACAGAAGGTCCGAAATTTGACGCCAGTGAGCCACACACATAAACACACATTTTTTTTAGATCTGTGGCGCTCATAAATAATATTACCTACATAATGAACAAACGACATCATATTATATTTTTTTTTATTTTTTTTTATTTCATTATTATATGACTGGTAATTAGTGTACGTTACTTAAACACGTGATTGTGGTCATGATAACCTACAACTTTTACATGGGAACAAATCTGAAGTCGCGAATGCTTGCGTAATGTGAACTGAACTGAACAGCTGATATTTTTTTCGCGAGTTCGGCTTTGCTCCTTTATCAAGAGCACAATTACGTGTTTAATAAGTATTGTACACTAACTGCCAGCCACCCTAGAGTTAGGGAGAAACTGGCCTCTGGTCCGCGGCCCACATTACACGAAGACGAAAAGGATAACTGTGATGGTGTTCTGATCCACACACATGCATACATGCATGCATTCGGGGCCGACTTTTCCACAACTGTTCCTCTTCCGTGTAATGTGGGCCGCCGACCAGAGGCTAGTTTCCCTTAACCCTTCCTATCCTAGGGTTTGCTTTCAGTTGCTACTAAATACCAGAATTACACATATAGCAACTTCTTATCGACAAACTAGTTACTGGATGACATGACGCTTGGTAAGTCTAACCGTTAAAGATCTACGAATGACAACTACCACGGGCCAACTTGAAGTGATTTCCGAGGCTCACCTCTACTTCAAAACTTCGGGCTATTACTGAAAAATCTATAGGTACAAATCTATACTAATATTATAAAGAGGTAAAATTTGTAAGTTTGTAGGTTTGTAAGTTTGTATGTAGGGGGTAATCTCTGAAACTACTGGTCCGATTGGAAAAATTCTTTCAGTGTTAGATAGCCCATTTATCGAGGAATGCTATAGGCTATATACCATCACGCTACGACCCACAGGAGCGGAGCAGTAACGAAAAATGCGGGTGAAACCGCAGGAGACAGCTAGTAATATTATAAAGCTGACGAGTTTGGTTGAACGCGCTTACCTCAGGACTAGGACTACGGATCCGATTTGAAAAAATAATTAACACTCATCCTGGAAGGTTATATGCTATTTATCATCACGCTACGTACTACGTTTTCCAAGGTAATGTAGTAATACTTCAGGCAAGAGTGATTTTTGAATCCTAATCGGAGTATTCTAAAGTAGAAACCGAAGCAATGCGAGGTATTCAAAGTGAAACTGGAGGTTTGAAAAATGGAGTGTCAGACTTTACGCCGACGGCCACTACGCCGACAGACTGTACGCCGACAAGACTTTACTCCGACAGGACTTTACGCCGACAAGACTTTACTCCGACAGGACTTTACGCCGACAAGACTTTACTCCGACGGACTTTACGCCGACAGGACACTTCGCCGACGGGACTATACGCCGACAGGACTCTTTACCGACGGGACTCTTCCCCGACAGGACTCTTCACCGACAGGACTATTCACCGACAGGACTATTCACCGACAGGACGCTTTGCCGACAAGACTCATCGCCGACAGGGTTCATCGGCGACGCAGCTTATCTCCGATGTACAGATACTTCGTCTGGAAATCGTTTATGCTTTTCTTGTTACAATTCAATTCATAAATAAATAAAAAAAAGATCTTTCAGAGGGTTTCAGTTTCACAACATTAACCAATGATATAATGATATTATAATTATTATTTTTTACGTTTTCGTATCTCGGGACCCTGAGGTCCCGGACCTTTGGAAGGCGTACG
Source organism: Athetis lepigone (assembly GCA_033675125.1). Taxonomy (NCBI): domain Eukaryota; kingdom Metazoa; phylum Arthropoda; class Insecta; order Lepidoptera; family Noctuidae; genus Athetis; species Athetis lepigone. The sequence continues at coordinate 222,812 of CM066235.1, forward strand.
AGGGGCCGAAGCCAACTCGCAGAGGCCCCTTGAAGAAAACTTTATGTGGAATGGGACACCAACCGGCGATTATCCCTATATGCACCACTCAAGTGCTACCTAAGGTCAACCCCCGGTTGGTGGTGGTCTATTGCAGGTCATGGAATAAAGAAAGTATTGGACTATGTATGGGTTTGGGTTGCTAAGATGGATTATTTATCTGAAACTATTGAATGGCTATGGCCCCTGCCTAACCAATGCTTGTATACACGGATAAAAAGCATTTTTTTAAATGGCTCGATCTTGTGGTGCTGTCACATATCAAAAGTAATAATAATGATACCAGGAGTAAAACCGAAACAGAAAAAAACTTAAAAAAAATAAGATAACCGACTTCAAAAACTAAAAGCTCAAAAATAACTATTTCGGAAGTCGGTGGCAACACAAATCGACCGGCAGAAGAGAAGCCACCGACTTCCGAAATAGTTATTTTTGAGCTTTTTTTTCTTTTTAGGGTTCCGTACCTCAAAAGGTAAAAACGGAACCCTTATAGGATCACTTTGTTGTCCGTCTGTCCGTCCGTCCGGCTGTCAAGACCCCTTTTCTCAGAAACGCGTCGAGATATCAAGCTGAAATTATTGTCACATACTCGGGTCTGCTATCTCTTAAAGCAGTGAAAAAATCAAGTTTTTAAATCAACGCAATAAAAAGATACGGCGGTTTATATTGCAAATTTGGACATTTGCAAGGAAATCAAAACCTATAGGGTACTTCCCATTGACCTAGAAGCATGAAATTTGGCAAAAAGCAAGGTTATGTAGCACAAATAAAGGGAAAACTCCGAAAACCGTAAATTTGTAGTTAGTTCACACCAGGCGTCCGTCTGTCCGTCTGTCTGTCAAGAACCTTTTTCTCATAAAAGCGTCGAGATATCAAGCTGAAATTAATATCACATACTTAGGTCTGCTATCTCTCACAGCAGTGAAAAAATCAAGTTTCTAAATCAATGCAATTAAAAAATACGGCGGTTTATATTGCATATTTAGATATTTTCAAGAGAATCAAAACTCAAAACCTATAGGGTACTTCCCATTGACCTAGAATCATGAAATTTGGCAAAAGGCAAGGTCATGTAGCACCAGTAATGAGAAAACTCCGAAAACCGTAAATTTGTAGTTAGTTGACATCAGGCGTCCGTCTGTCCGTCTGTCTGTCAAGAACCTTTTTCTCAGAAACGCGTCGAGATATCAAGCTGAAATTAATATCACATACTCAGGTCTGCTATCTCTTAAAGCAGTGAAAAAATCAAGTTTCTAAATCAACGCAATAAAAAGATACGGCGGTTTATATTGCATATTTAGACATTTTCAAGGGAATCAAAACTCAAAACCTATAGGGTACTTCCCATTGACCAAGAATCATGAAATTTGGCAAGAAGCAACGTCATGTAGCAGAAGTAAAGGAAAAACTCTGAAAACCGTAAATTTGTAGTTAATTCACATCCGTCCGTCCTCCCGTTCGTCCGTCTGTCAAGACCTGTTTTTTTCAGAAACGCGTCGAGATATCAAGCTCAAATTAATATCACATACTCAGGTCTGCTATCTCTTAAAGCAGTGAAAAAATCAGGTTTTTAAATCAACGCAATAAAAAGATACGGCGGTTTACATTGCATATTTAGACATTTTCAAGGGAATCAAAACTCAAAACCTATAGGGTACTTCCCATTGACCTAGAATCGTGAAATTTAGCAAGAAGCAAGGTCATGTAGCACAAGTAAAGAGAAAACTCCGAAAACCGTAAATTTGTAGTTATTTCACTAAAAAACAAATTAACGGAACCCTCGTTGCGCGAGTAGAACTCGCACTTGATCGGTTTTTTTTTTATTCTTGATTCAGAAGGCAGTATTACTGGACACGGCACGCATTGTCAGGAGGTTCCTTTCTCTGGAGCCCTGACCACCGGTAGCTTGGACCCTGTTCCCGATACCGGTGGGCTACTAAATTTTATATTTTTAAATGTTTTTTTTTTATAAATAAATATTTAAAAATGTATTTTTTATGTTTTATAAGTCAATAAAGGGAATAATTATAATATCATAATATCATTGGTTAATGTTGTGAAACTGAAACCCTCTGAAAGATCTTTTTTTTATTTATTTATGAATTGAATTGTAACAAGAAAAGCATAAACGATTTCCAGACGAAGTATCTGTACATCGGAGATAAGCTGCGTCGCCGATGAACCCTGTCGGCGATGAGTCTTGTCGGCAAAGCGTCCTGTCGGTGAATAGTCCTGTCGGTGAATAGTCCTGTCCGTGAAGAGTCCTGTCGGGGAAGAGTCTCGTCGGTAAAGAGTCCTGTCGGCGTATAGTAACGTCGGCGAAGTGTCCTGTCGGCGTAAAGTCCGTCGGAGTAAAGTCTTGTCGGCGTAAAGTCCTGTCGGAGTAAAGTCTTGTCGGCGTAAAGTCCTGTCGGAGTAAAGTCTGGTCGGCGTACAGTCTGTCGGCGTAGTGGCCGTCGGCGTAAAGTCTGACACTCTGAAAAATGCCACCAAAGAGAACAATATGTTTTTACTTACTCAATAAAAATATGAATATTTTTTCACTTCTTGAGAAAGACGCTCTTATTATTATGGAGTTGAAATTTTATGTTTCAAATTTATCCATCCATCTCCCTAGCCTTTTTCCCAACCGTGTTGGGGTCGGCTGCCAGCCTAACCGGATTCAGCTCGATACCGGTGTTTTACGTGGAGCGACTGCCTAATCTGACCTCCACAACCCAGTAACTGGGCGACACGATACCTCTTGGTTAGACTGGTCTGAGTTTCTGACTAACCAGTAACGACTATCAAAGTTCTACGAATGACAACCGGGACCAACGGCTTTACGTGCTTTCCGAGGCACGGAATGTCAGTGATGTCTAAGATAAACTTTAGAAAGTACATAAGAATTGAAAAAGTCACATTGGTACTTGCCCGGATTCGAACCCACAACCTCTTACACGAGAGGCAGGCGCCATATCCACTGGGCCATCACGACACACTTTTAAATTTATATTTTATAAAAAATACAATTACCTACGAAAGCGGAATAAATTTCGCACGTTTTTGTCTATCACAACTTTTTTAATTGATCCGCGCGCTTGTTCTTATCGTACAGCCTACTTACTCTTCATAAAATGTTGGCTATCGTGTGCTTGGAATTTCTCGTTCCAAATTTAAATCACTGTTTTCCTTAGGGATTAAAGTGCATTTTCGCACTCTAAATAGGGCAAAAAAAGTACCTTTTATATATAAAGAAAATTCACATAGGGGTGCTACTTTTTGCTTTGGGCGCCATTTCTGTCCTCTACGCCCGCGCCTCTACCTAAATATAGCTACATACTGTTATTCTAAGATATCTCACTACATAAGATGCCGTTATACGGAACCCCTATTTCTTTTTATTACATACGTACTTACAAAGTCTATAAATTAGTCTATTTTATAGCGTTAGACCAAGTAAAGATTAAAAGTTACTTGACCCGCCTCTATTTTAGTGCCTGATTGTACCTGTTACGAGGAAATTTCCGAGTGTACTTACTACATCCATTTAAAAATAAAGTGATCCAAGAAAAGTAACTATGAGGGTCAAAAACCTGAAAATGAATAGACAGGTCAACCCCTTATTTATTATTAAAAACAATCGCCTTCTACTCTGAGTCTTAATCCGTTTAAAAAGTCATCAATTATCCTTAGGAAAATTATATGTTACTAGCTTTTGCCCGCGACTTCGTCCGCATGAAATAATAGTTCCCGTTCCCGGGGGATTTCCGGGATGAAAACTATCCTATGTCCTTTCTCGGGAGCTAGTCCTAGGTCCTAGACTATATCTGTACCAAATTTCATTCAAATCGGTTCAGTGGTTTAGGCGTGAAGAAGAGACAGACAGGAAGACAGACAGAGTTACTTTCGCATCCATACTAATATTATAAATGGGAAAGTGTGTCTGTCTGTATGTTTGTCTTTCTTTCACGGCAAAACGGAGCGAGGAATTGACGTGATTTTTTAAGTGGGGATAGTTGAAGGGATGGAGAGTAACATAGGCTACTATTCTTTTTCTAACGCGAGCGAAGCCGCGGGCGAAAGCTAGTTTATAATATTAGTACGGATGGTATCATTACCTGAGGCTGAGCTTTACTTCGGCCCTGGGCTATACAATTTGACATTTAGCTAAGTGCACTATAAATCAATCGTGCACGACGAAATCACATACGCTCTGCCATGCACAATCAAAATAAAGCATACCCACCACACACTCCTAAACACCACAAAAAATTGAGACATTTGTTTTCAAGCCCATCTTCCGCTTCACCCCTCATCGCTTCCTCTCCGCCCCCACAATTCCGCGAACTCGCTGCGACCACAAGGACAGTCCTCACATGCCATATTCGGCATAACCAGTATAACTAATGCGTCTATTAATTCGACATTTCCGCGGTCGGTTCCGATTTCTCGACACCCTGCGGTTTTGGACACACCTACGTCATCTGTTTGTTATTTTTGTATTGTTCAAATATTTAAATTATTATTATTCAACTACTTATTATTGGTAGAATTGGTAAATCTTTAAATAACTAAATAATAGTTCAAGATCACACAGTCGTCAAGCATTTTAGCATATATCTGATACTTTTGTTAGAGGAAAATGCCGTCAAATCTAGGAAATACTATATCTTATCCATATTTCCTAGATTTAATTGCGATATAGGTACCCAAAAAGGACTGGTATTTAAGCATGAGCGTTTCCAGCAATGTACGACTTTACAGACTCAGCTATAAGTCTCTCTCACAATAATTATGTAATTTCTTCTATGTCTTTCTCCAAGAATTGGTTTTTTGTTTGTTCTGTTATAGGCAAATAATTAAATATTAAAATAATAAATTTAATAATAAACTCTTTTATAATAATTTCTAGTTCTGGAGGAGTGTAAATAAAGATATTTTTACAACACTTGAAAGAATCGTTTTTAATTTAACCAAATAACTTTAAACTAACACAGACCTTGCTATACGATATAGACCAATTTATGGACCATAGTTATCAATATGCTCCATTATGCCTAAAATAGAAAACATTTTAGAAGGTAAAACCTTTTCTGAACAGTAGCGAAGATAATGAAACTATGCCTATGGGCATAGTCTGATTCTACAACCTTCATCTTATTAAATTATACCAGTTCTCGGTAATATGTCCCGGTTATTCCTAGACATTATAATACATTTTTTTTTTGGTGAGTGGGAAATCATCCAATGACTGCTCCCGTCCTGGGTGCGGCGGGAGGGCGTGTCAGACTCTTACTGACTAAGACCCACTCATGTTCCTTCGATTGCCTTTATGTTCCAGGGTCACGGTAACCACTATAAACATTCCGCAACCCCGGCAGGCGTTGGCCCTGTTGGGCCCCTTCCTGTGCTCAATCCTTCTCTTTGAGGCGCGCGTGGAACACTAACGCGCCGTCGACGCGGTCCTGGTCCTAGCCGGGCGGCGAGCTACCCATCGCTCGCCATCCGCAGAACCGCGCCTACGGTGGCCGGTAGTCGTCTTGCTACTCTCGACGTCTTCGCCTGGGTCTTAGTCCGGGGCGAGAGGCTCGTCGTTGCCTCTCGCGCGCCGCCGCTTCCTTCACTAGCATAACTGCCTCGCAGAAGGAGGCGACGGCATCCCATTCCGTCTCGCCCCGAAGCATGGCCTGAACCAGCGCCGGGCGCGAGAGGTCATCGCCGCCGATCGCCTCTACGAGGACACGTCGATGCTCCGCCCATGCGCGGCACACCTCCACTGTGTGCTCGACCGTGTCCTCCAGGCGACCGTTACTGCAGTGGTGACACCCAGGCGTCGCTTCCGCCCGAATCCGACACAGGAACCTCCCGAACTGACCATGTCCGGTGAGGACCTGTGTCAAGCGAAACGTGAGAGTGCCATGACGCCTCTCCAGCCACTCCTCAAAGAGGGGTCTTACCGCCGCTATAACGGCGTGCCCAACATTATAATACATCGAAAAGTCAGCTCCATTTAAACAAATTAAACATAATCACTGGATATGAAGCTTATCTTCTATATAAAATACTGGCTGTTCCTCGCGGTTTCACTCACGTTACGTTAGGTTTTTGGTTACTGCCTCGCTCCCGTGGGACATAGCGTGATATTTTATAGCCCTTGTTACTCAGGGATAATGTAGCTTACGAATGGTGAAAGAATTTTTAAAATGGGCCCAGTAGTTTTTGAGCCTATTCATTACAATCAAACAAACAAATTTTTCCTCTTTATATTATTAGTGTAGACATAAACTGTTAAACCGACTATGACTGAATGGCTGATTGCTGATATATCAACGCACAGTCCAAACTGTGGGACCTAGAGACATGAAACTTGGAGGGTGTGTTCTTTGTGAGGAAAAGGTAGCCGCTAGGAAAGATTTTTGGGTATTCGGCCCATAATGGTGTAAAATACTGAATGGAAGTTCCCTCGTATCCTCGCGGACGAAGCCGTGGGCGAAAACTAGTAAAATGATAAAATAATTGTATCAGGTGTGCAAAAACAACACTAGTAATAAACACTAGCTGTTCCTGGTAAATTACCTATTTTTAAAACAAACGGAAGTTAAACAAAAATAAAGAATTCACAAGTTCATCTAATGTTTATTTATGAAATCACAACTAAAAGCGATAATACTACTAAAAAGAATTACTTATATTACTTATGTCCACAACCCATTTAAGTTAGATTTAATTGTTGAACAACGATGATGCGACATGACTCAAGAGTGAACATCATGATAACTGATGTTTATGGAAACGATAATGTTTCCTGAATACATTATAAACTGGAGGTTGTTCCTATCGACGACAAATCCTTCCGTTTACTTGCAGATAATGAGACCTTGCGTGTCAACGAACTGAGTTTGGGCATCATATGTGACACATTTGCTATTGTGACGCAATGTGATCTCTCTCTAGGTCAGAGCAAGAGTTATGTCAAGGCAGATGTCGTATTTTGATCAGAATTAGTCGTAATTGGTCGGATTCTTGTAATGGAAGAGGTCGGCGTGGGTAACTGACTCATGAGTTGGAGATGGACAAAACTTTCCATAAGACCTTCAACTTCATGCTTCGTGACTTCAGATATGTTAATTAGATTATTATAAATGACAATACAGCTTACTGCTGTTAGTAAAAGGTAAAGGTAAGTTAGAAGAAGATGATGAGAATGCAAACAAATGTAAACATATTGGTCAACAATTCCGTATTAGCTGCATTGTGTAGATTTTTTCACCACTTCTAGTTACATTTATCCTCTTTAATGTCGTGAGACTCTGTTATTGGCTTAAGAGATAATATAGGCATCATCTTGCTATCAATGTTCAGCATAGGTAGTTATGCGAACCGCTAGACGCTTGTAAAATCTTTGCAACTACTTTAGGCTGTTCATTGATAGTAAAGTGAACACTCAGAACTCATGTAAATTAATAATAAGCTTTTGAGTTTCCACTAAATAAATAAATAAGATGAAACCTATTTAGTTCCATGAGTTTTTATGAATAACACGAGATGGAGGATTTCAGGGGATTAATATTAAAACGCTTTTTTTAATGGTTTAGAGTTGGTCAGAAAGTTGCTGCTAGTTGGAAACGTATTAGGTTTTATCCTGATTAGATTAATCATTTTTTAAAATTATTCTTGCTGTTTTAGTATGAGGTAAGTAAAGGACTAAAAAAGCGTAAAAAAAATATTTACATGATGGTAGTGGGATGACCATTTTCAACTGTTATCGCCGGCATGGATCAGCAGCCTTGGGAAATGAAAGGTGCTAGAGGTTCCGCTCCCTATTTTCAGGGTATTTAATAATCTTATTAACCCTCAGGTCATGGGGTCCAAGTGCCCACCTTATTTTTAAGGAGAATTTGAAGGGATTTCATCTAAAAGACTGGTTGACTCTTCCCGACTCGAAGGCTAGCTTAGCATAGCCATCCATGCGGCAATGCTGCCAGCCTCTTGGGCACTTTAACGACGCGGAGGAGTTTTTTCAAGCCATTTTATTTTCATTCTAATGTTTTTATAGATTAGTAATTTAATGAAAGTATCATTACTAAATAGCAAAAAATAAAAATTGAATACATTAGACATTTTAATCAAAGTTGCGAATAATCCAGAACCTCTTATCGCATATTGCATCTCGTGTTTGGGCGGTGCGCCAAAATCATCCCTAATCACTTTAGAAGTTGCTCAACGTTATATTTTAAAAGTCGGTACCTTCAAACTCTTTCTCTACCCAACCAACCTTTTATACAAAGACTGCCAAGTCCTTACAGTCAGGCAGTGACTATGACAACGGAAGCGGAGCAGTAGCCAAAGACATAATAACGTGTAATAGCAATAGCTGATAAAGATAAGTACATTCATCTATTACTCCTTATCTATACTAATATTATAAAGAGGAAGACTTTGTTTGTTTGATTGTAATGAATAGGCTCAAAAACTACTGGACCGATTTTAAAAATTCTTTCACCATTCGAAAGCTACATTGTCCACGAGTAACATAGGCTATATAATATCACGCTATGTCCCAAGGGAGCGAAGCAGTAACCAAAAACCTAATGTAACGTGGGTGAAACCGCGAGGAACAGCTAGTCAGAGAGTAATTGAGATCGATTTTTATATATAACTAATTTTGCCTGCATTCACTGTTTGGTAACTGCTTCACCAGATCCATGACGTTATGTATTTTATCTCTTCGTAGGAACTTTCCCGAGGATTCAACAAAAATAAAAAAGAGTCGATTTGGCGTAGCCATTTTCGAGTTTAGTGTTTAACAGCAACACTTAACGATTTATTTGTACTTGTATCGATTATTTTCATGTTTTGGCGAGACTCATAGGACTACAATTCCCGCCAAAAATACTGTTTGATGTTAGGGTCTAGACTCTTTCTTTTTGGCACGGTCTCATAACCGTCCTCGGAACGGCCTACTATCGTTTATCACAACCTGTGGTTTATCAGGCATTTTTAAGTTTGCTGCTTGCAAAATACCTCTCCGTTGTATATACGTCGTCAGCAGTCATGAAAATGCTGAAGGCAAAAAGACAATGATCAGGAGTCGTCGAAAGTTCGACTACTGACGAGACTTATATTGACTTATTGTACATTTAATAGAGAGTTATTTACACTTTTATTATGGAACAAAAAAATACGATGTCAGAGTAATTCGGATAGCTTAGGTAAATAAATAAATAAACTCTCTGCTACGCTCCGCTCTCATCTTAGCCTTCCTGGTTATTTTTTTACCACCCAAAATTAATTGCAGTGCAAATAGCTTTAACATTTTGACGATTTACGCCTTATATAAAATGATGAGGCATTATATACGGCGGATTCATACAGAATAAAAATAAATAAATATCCTGGAACACACGGTCATCTGACCCCAAAATAAGTGCTAATGCTTGAACTATGGTACACCACTTGAATGTGGTATGGTAAACTTACATAAATAATAACATATCATTAAAAAAATACAAAGGTAAAGTTTGATTTATATCATTCAAAATCAACATTATTAAACTTTAATTTAACACAAACATTACTCCAAATAATATTAATTAAAAATCTTCTAAAAAGGTTTCAAATGTAGGTATTAAAAATGTGTAGTCAAGTGTGAGAAATATTATTTACCATTTAATTATCAAAAGTAATAATAGAAATGACATAATGAAATAATAGAAACACATGTCTCCTTCTCGTGGTCGTTCATTATACACATTGCCTGATGCGCTTTGGACATTTTATACAATACCTAGGCAATCTATGAAATGAATCGTATTATATATGTTATAGGCAATGTGTACAATGCAGGCATTCTATACAATACCTAGGAAATGTATAGAATGCCGGGGTCGTTCAGGCAATGTATGAAATGATGTTCAATGTTTAAACTATTTTACACTTTACCTAGGAAATGTATAAAATACCTAGGCATTGTATAGAATGCCAGTTGAAGCACAGGCAATCTATGTAATCGATTTTTCTTCTCTACGATTTAGTTAGATAGGTACTGATCTTTTGAGAGCTAATCCTAATTTCGACTTCCATTATCAGACAGCGATAAGACATGTGTTCTATTGGTTTGTATGCCTAAGTACATACGAGTTTTTGCGTAGAGAGCGTTTCTCCAGTTGCCTTCGGATAAAAATTTTCAACGGACCAAAAAATTGCTGCAGAAAGTCGCCCTGTTCATTTCTTACCACTTGATTATAGAAATTTGATTTGAAAACAATTATTTTCTTAAATATCTTCACAATCATGTTCAGTTCAGTAATCGACACAAAATCTATGCGCTACGTTATCAAATTAAACATATTATTAAAAAAATACTTAGGTAAAGTTTGGTTTAAACCATTCAAAATCAACATTATTATCTTTAATTTAACACAAACATTACTCTAAATAATATAAATTAAAAATCAACTAAAAAGGTTTCATATGTAGATATTAAAAATGTGAAGTCAAGTGTGAGAAATATTATTTACCATTTAATTATTAAAAGTAATAATAGAAATGACATAATAATAGAAACACGTGTCTCCTTCTCGTGGTCGTTCATTATACACATTGCCTGATGCGCTTTAGGCATTTTATACAATACCTAGGCAATGTATGAAATGAATCGTATTATATACATTGCCTGAAAGTTTTAGGCAATATATATAATACCTAGGCATTCTATACAATGCCGGATTATACACATTGCCTATAACATATACATTGCCTGAACGTTTTAGGCAATATATATGTCACCGGAAAATAACAAGATCCGTAAGTTTATCAATTTACTAGGAAATTTATAAACTTTCGTAGGATTCTAAACGGGAGATAAATTGTAATATTTTACGTCCACGTTTTCGTAAATTGATAAACTTACTGAACTCACTCGTAAAATAATAAGTAAGCAGTAACCAAACGCTACGCGCGATCTGATGGCGCGGCCGCCATTGTTCGCCACGGAACATAAATAAACCAGTTTGCTTGTGCGTTTTTATTAGTTTTAAATGTTGAACTGTGAACTCAAAGAAAACTCAACTCACTAGATCCGTGCCAGAGAGGAACCAGGCATTGTTGCTTCCAATTTATAGTTTGCCAAGTCTGATTATACCAGTATCTGGACACAAGCATTGCCACTATAAACATTGACCAATCAGAGAGCAGTGTGTTATTTTACGTATTTCAAAGATGCGTATATTTAAAAGAGTTTCTGTGATTGGTCAAACCGTTTAAAATCTTACGAATAGATAACCGTTAGTTTATAAATTTACCGTATGACGTCGGAAATTGATAAATTTACGAAAATGTGAACGTAAAATATTACAACTTATCTCCCGTTTAGAATCCTACGGAAGTTTATAAACTTCCTAGTAGATTGATAAACTTACGGATCTTGTTATTTTCCGGTGACATATATAAAGCCTAGGCATTCTATACAATGCCGGATTATACACATTGCCTATAACATATACATATTATAGATAAATTACACCCAGACACATTACAAACGATCTCGCTAAATGTTCAATTCATTTAGAAATACAACAAATATAATATACAGATACACCCTATAAGTACAACTCTATTTAACATCCTGCCTTTTTCAAGAGGGTCCGTTGTTTTCCTCGTTTTCAGTGTTTCATGTTGTTTATTCAATGAAACGGAAACGGATGTTTCAGATAAAAAAATATTGTAAGTGTCGACAGAATTACTCTTTATGTGCATCAATAAAAGATAAAACCTGTTTTATAAATCTTTATTTAATTGGCAAGAGTCGTAAAATAAAGCTTTTATGGAATAGACGAACACAATTTGTTACTTAACCAAAAATATACAATATAAACAAAGACATGTATGGTATATTATTGTAGATAGCGGCAAAATAGGCATATAGCGATGTATGTGGAATGTGAGACGAGGCATACATAACTATGTTAAGTCCAAAAATACCTGGTTGCGGCCAAGGTTTGATACTTTTCTCACAAAACGAAGGAGTCTAAAAATTGAACATTTCATAAAACGTGACAATTTCCCGTGCATTTTTTTATATGTTTTCTTTTCTTCTTCGGCCGCCAGTGCATCGAGTAATTGAGTTGGATTTTTAAATTAAAATCTTCGCAATATTACTTTCTGGTTCCGGATTTTATGAAAAAACATCTCGGTTGTGAATACCACAAGTCAGTTTTCGTAAATTGTACGATTGGTGTCAAATCTGTATCTCATACTTGATTTGCCGGCTGCCATCCATTTATCCATGTTGGATATGGATATATTATATGGCCAGTGCGGTAACCTCGGTTTATCTCAATAAACATAAAATATTAGTCACAATCATAAAACAGTCACAATATTATGACTAACATTTTATAGGTAAAATGGAAAATATATAAAAAATAACAGGAAATGTTTAAAAAAATTATGAAATTTCATATCCAAAACAGTCAAAATATAGGAAATGTAAATCTAAAAAGTACATTCAAGGCTGTTCTTATCGATTAGTTTACATATTTTCGTTCGCATCCTTTATCAGGAAGTAAGGAGCAACGAACCTTGTCGACAAATGTCCGTTGTGTTTACCCTATGACAGGTCTTCGCAACCTTTATAAAAACGCGCGCCACACCAACTTAATTCACATACCTATTGCTGTTCTGATCGCCTAGTCCTTTTACTTAAGACAAGTTTTATTTTAACAATTAAATTAAAATAAAACAATACAATATTAACTGTTAATCGAAACAAAACAAAGCAATACCAGTATAAAATATATAAAATAAAAAATAAAAAATAATTAATTTTAGTTAAAATGAATTCTATAATTTATAGCTTCTTATTAGTAGTTTTAATTAGTAAAAGTAACGCTTTGCCAGCAAACAATGGTTATTATAATTTAATAAACTATTTATATGACGACTTCGAAGATAATAGTATAGATGGAAGTCAGACTATAGACATATCAAGTTTGGGACCTGAAGCTTATGGACTTCCGAAAATTGAGAGCGGTGAGTGTTTAATAATTTTGTAATGTGTCTCGGGAACTTCTCCTAATACTCTATTGAAGTAATTCTAAGAGATATCTCTTGAAGGATTTTTTTTAACATTACATTATTGACATCTTTGACATTGTATTCATCTTAATTTACAAATTGTAATCATGTATACTAAAAAATTGTAACAAATATTTTTTTTTAAAAGAGTACGTATGGAGTTTCTTGCCTGTTCTTCTCCATATAAAACTACCTTTTGAAATGGGCGACTAGAATCAAAATATATATATATTTATTTTATGTAATTGACGTTCCAAAGTGCCTCCATGGTCTAATGGAAATAAACGTTTGGATTTTGACTTTTTTTTTGGATATAAGGACGGTAGTATTAAAACTGACTGACTAGTCAGTTTTAATACTACTAAGTACTGAAGCCAGACAGGCTTTTTGGTCAACACAACGTGTTGGATCCTGTATATTTATTTATAAAGATGTTATAAAGTACATAACGCTTGCAGTAGCCAAAAAATGCCATTAACCATTAAAAGCTATTAAAGTTAAATAAAAAATAAAACCTAATAAAAATCGATTACTAATTTTGATGCTCTGTAATAAAATTACCGTTTTCCTGATTATTAATTATTTACATTTTAGTTAGGTACGGCTAATGAATCCGGTTTGTGAAAAACGCGAAAAGTTTTAAGTTCAGAGCACTTGTCTGCTTTTGCTAATTGTCTATGTGCTTAATTATTTTTATAGTAGTAATATAATCGTGTCCTTGCGGTTTCAGACGCGTTTTTCCACGTCTTTAGTTCTTTACTCCCGTTAGGTTAAAAGTAGCCAAAAATAATTGTTACAATTCTACCGGCAATAATTCCACAAAGTATAGACTTGAAACAAACGCACAATTAAAATACTCGTCAGTTTCATGTATTTATAATTATAATTAATTTATTGTCAAGTAATTCTAGACTCATATAATAAAACGATAAATTAAATTACATTGTTAATTCACAGTTTTGATTATTGATGTGAAACATCTATAGCCGCACATAAAACAAATTTCTGGCGTGGCGACGCATGCTGTGGCGACGCGTCGCCACGCTATATGATGGTGTATTAATACAGTCACAGTCTTGTGTACTGTGTGGCGATGATGTAATGTCGATGTTTCACATCTGCCAGGCGTCCCGTGACGGCTCACTTTTTAAGACTATTTTTAAGATTTCTTTACTGCATTGAATTGAATTAAACAATATAGAGACAAAACTAAAGAACTTTACACATAACCGGAAAACGGGGTTAAAGAGTAAATTCAAACGTTTTAAACCCGTTTTACGACACTAACTTTAAAAGAGTACTAAAATTAAACTAACCAGTTTCATTGTTGTACGTGCAGTCATTGTAACAAAGTAACTGGCTATTAATTTTAAATAGAGAAACCACTTTATATTCTCTCCTTTATTAAAAACTAAATCGTTTTAACTATCATTATAATTTTTCATACTTAGCTTTTGCAGCTTTTGTAAACGCTTTTAACTTGAACAAAGAAAATTTAGTGTACGACAGTTACACTAAATGAAGTAAAAAAATTAAGGAAAAATAAGGGAAAGGAAATTATGAATAATTAATAAATGTACATCGATTCAGGGCAAGATGTATTGCCTGTCGTGTTCACGATAACACGACAGCGGGCGTGTCAACCTCATCCGATAATAAAATAACGAAAAGTTACCAAGAATTAAGTTGACAGGCCATTTCCTCTGCATCCTGATATCCTAATCGTGTTTGTGCATATGTTGCTTAACTTTTTTATCTACATTCATGCTTTTACTGATTCCTGTGTAGAAGGAAACTGAACTTATCATCATCGTTATATCAACCCATTGCCAAATTGAAGACTGAAATTCTAAGTGCTATCTACCAATCCTAAGTGCGCCAGCCATCCCATTCTAGGGTTCGATTTGTCCCAACTGACTGAATGTAACCACTGATACTGATTAAGGAACTTAAATAAAGTAGCTGTCGCCAGCGATGTTCCGAAGATGAAATTTCAATCCATTATTTTATCCCCTTAGTGGTTGAATTTCCTAAAAAGTTTCCCAAATTGTAGTGTAAAAAAAACGTTTTAAGTTTCTTTTGTAATCTCTGTATCTTCTGTAACTGCCCGTAACGCCTGTGCATTGGTGCACCAAAATTCATGTCTCTTAATATTAAAAAGATAACCGGTATTACTTTAAACCCACATTTGGGCCTTTTGGCCTAGTAACGATTGTGTGATTGGGGATTTAATTCCCAATCCGGAAAAAAAATGTGTGATGAGCAAGATTGTTTGTTATGTGTTTGGGCGTAATTTATCTATAACTAGCTGTCCCCCGCGGTTTCAACCCCGTTATATCAGATTTTTGGTAACTAACAAAAGAAGATAAAAAGTATTTTTGTCCGTTCTCTGGTCCTAAGCTACCTCCCGCCAATTTTAAGCCAGATCGGTTCTGCCGTTCTTGAGTTTAAAATGTGTAACTAACCCGACTTTCTTTTATATATATAGATATGTTTTTATTATAAATTATATGAGTATGTTTATCAGTGGTCTATTTACCGTAGTACAAGCTCTGCTTACATAGTTTGAGAAGAGATGACTGTATGTGAGTTGTCCAAGGGTACTTATTTATTTAACCACATAATCGCCAATTGAAAGGCACAGCTTACTCACTCGAGTCTCCAACATATCTTGCTGTTCTTATTACTTCGTAATTTCCAGGCAATGCGCTGGCGAACTGGTCGGAGTCCTCCCTCATGAACCCAGAGGAGGTGGGCGATTACGCGGAGGGCGACATTCTTATGCCGCCGCAGCAGGGGAGGAACGGCGTCCGAGAGGAGGTCCTGCGCTGGCCACAGGGACATATCCCTTATGTTATTGAGGGGTATTTCAGTAAGTATACTGTATACTTTTTATAGGGAATCAATATCCCCGGGAATCCAGTTCTTTTCTTTCTGTTCTATACACTGAAGCAATTAAGATTTTTTACAGTTTTTTTTTAATTAAGTAATTATAAGTACGTCTTCTTGTTTTTATATTTAAACTCTATTTCGGATTTTAGAAAATATGAAAAAAGACAAATCTCTAGCTTCATTTAGCTTTATATCACGGTAAAACATCTTCCTATTTCCACATCTTTAATTTGGTGATGTTGCTCGTATTTAAACGTTCGAGATGCTTTATTTCTCTAAAAAAACGTTATTTTACGCGATTTGACTACTCACCACAATGCATCTTGAGCTATTTTCTACTCATCAAAGCATTTTGGTTTTATAGTAGTGGCCAGATCTTAATCTCGATCGTTTTACGAAATGCTCAACCAGTGTTCAATCATTTCAACAAATAGTGGTTTTATTTTATGAAGTAGTTAGGTTACATGTAAAGATCAATTCTTAGATCTAGCCACGACACACACATACATATTAGCGTAATGTAACGTTGAATGTTTCCTCAGGCTCCGAAGAACGTGAGACCATAATGAGAGCCATCGCCGACTACCACCGGCTAACCTGCCTGCGCTTCGTGCCCTACAAGGGACAGAAGGACTACATCACCATCCAGAGCCAGAACTCAGGCTGCTGGTCCAGCGTGGGGCGCATAGGTGAGTGTAGTTTTAGTCTCCTAGTTAAAGTAGGCAGTTTTATCTGAACCAGGGATTGCAGAAGTCATTCCAGTGGTGGGTCTGGGGCAAGAAACACTACTATGATTTTTAGTCAGTAACATTCTGATATACCCCCCCGCTCTCCATATTAACAGGTTCGAGGAAATTCATTTAAGTTTTTACCCAGTGCAAGAAAAGGCAGTTTTACCATCTTGACTTTCTTGACTTAATGTCCTAAGTCTTTTATGGGGGATACAGGGCGTCCAGATAGCTCCGCCATTGCGTTCTGTCTTAGGCTGCTCGCTTCTCAGGTGCCATATTGGGATAATTTAAGTACTTACAAAGTCTATAAAGCTCATTTGTAATGTAACTTCCAGGTGGTCGTCAAGAAGTGAACCTACAGGCCCCCGGCTGCGTGTCTAAGAAGGGCACAGTTCTGCACGAGCTGTTGCACGCCATCGGCTTCATGCACGAGCAGAGCCGGCCTGAGCGCGACGATTTCGTGTGGGTGCGGTATAACAACATCAGGCCTGGTGAGGATCTATCTCTTACTTATTTATTATAAACCTTCGAACACACGTGTTTCGGGACACAATAGAAAGACAATAGCAGCCCGACAGCCGGCTGTCGCTGGTCATCGAAAGGTTAAGAGAGGCACAGTGGTGTTCGAGTTTTTGCTGCGGTTTCGTGCTCGAGCAGAGCCGGCCCGAGCGCGACGACTTCGTGTGAACATCAGGCTCGGTGAGGAATCTACCGGTTAATTATTAATTATGTGTTCTTAAGCTGAAAAACTAAACAAAAACATAAAAAATCAAAGGCGTTTTTTGATTAAATGTGGCATGAAGTCAGCTTATAACTCTAAGAAAGACATAAGATGATTTTAATCTGTAACTTTTACAAACCTGCTAGTTATTTCATATATCTGCTATGCTGGTTTCACACTTATGCGAAATATCGTGTGACTGATGTACGATGACGTTCTTACGTCCTAGCACAGCTGTGAAACCATTGTAATTTACCTACTGATATTATTATTTTGCATGACTAAACCTCTATTAACTAAATTTTTTTTGGTGATCATGACAATAATTACATAGAAACCGTTGATTATTTTCGTTAATCTCTTTAACACTGTACATTATATTAGCATCATCATTAAAATGACTTCTTGACTCTCAGGGTCGGAGACCAACTTCAGGAAGGCGACAGTGAAGCAGACCAACGATTTCAGCATCCCTTACGACTACAACAGCGTCATGCACTACTCCGAGTATGCCTTCTCCAAGAACCAGCAGAAGACCATTGAACCTAAGGTACTTTTTTATTTTTATTTTATTTAATAAAGTCTTCCGCTAAAAAGCGCAATCGTTTATATTTTAATGAACATAATAGGGATGACGACAGCATACAATAATGACATTCTGTTTATTCCGTCTGATAGATCGGCCGAAAATACGGGACACGTATTTTTTGTCTGATCAAATTTATACAAAAAATATTCGCAACAAAGTTACGGAGTGGGGGCTTTTGACGTCACCGTCCTGCAAAAATTGTATCAGATCATGACGTCATGGTCAACTTCAACGCACTGTATCTTCGTAATTTTTCGTTTACGAGAAAAAAGAAAAAAATACATGTCCAATTTTTTTTGATAATCTATCTGACTGACTAATTACTTTTTTTTGTCGTCTCGCCTGTTCCTCCTTTTTGTTAAAAAAAACCGGCCAAGAGCGTATCGGGCCACGCTCAATGTAGGGTTCCGTAGTTTCTCGTCCGTCACAATAAGTGTACCTACTTATAAGTAAAAAAAAAAGCTATTTGTTACGTTGACATACTAAGTACGCAAAAATTATTTTGTATAACCTTTTTGTCTTTTTTGTACAAAAACTGTTCTTTCTATCAAGTTCAAAATAATTTTCCTAGAAAGTCCTTATAAAGTTCAACTTTCCAGATTTTTTTCATATTTTTTAAACCTACGGGTCAAAAGTTAGAGGGGGGGGGGACGCTTTGATTTTTCCTTTTGGAGCGATTATTTCCGAAATTATTGACATTATCAAAAAATGATTTTAGTAAACCCCTATTCATTTTGAAATACCTATCCAACAATATATCACACGTCAGGGTTGTAATTAAAAAAAAAACCACTTCCCTATTTACATATAGGGGGGCTACCCTAATAAAACGTTTTTTTCCAATTTTTTTTTTCGCACTTTGTCGGCGTGATTGATATACATATTGGTACCAAATTTCAGCTTTCTAGTGCTAACGGTTACAGAGATTAAGCGAGGACGGACGGACAGACATGGCGAAACTATAAGGGTTCCTAGTTGACTACGGAACCCTAAAAAAGGATTTGAAAACCCTAATGATTAAACATGAAATATTTCTTTAAGCATCTTCCGAATATTTCTAAAAGATCTTTAATCTTTCTCTTAATTTTTCTTTAGACATCTTTTTATCATTTCAGAAAGGTAACTAACTGATATTATTTCACCTAATCTGATTCAGGTTGGAGGCGTGAAGCTAGGACAAAGAGAAGGTCTGAGTCGCGGTGATGTCAAGAAAGTCAACAATATGTACAATTGCAAGAAAGAGTGAGTATTTGATTATTATATCTACAATACTAACTGTGCCTTGTGGGGTCACCCGTGTCTTTGGTTAACGCCTCGCATCCATGAGGTCAAGTATAGGATTATCTGAATAACCTAATAATGAAAAGCCTATACTTATTCTTCATAATTAAGGCTATATTATACCAAAAGTATTATTCCAATCTCACTGGTATTTCTAAAGTAGCTTGTTCAAACTAACAGTCATCTAGTAAATCTAAAATTTATTTATGCACAAGCGGTTTTCATCAGATTCTCTCGCGTCTGTCATTACTGCTCCGTGGCTCGCAGCAAATTATTATACAACCGAACCTTACCTCATCATCTACTTAGCCTTTTTCCCACCATGTTGAGGTCGGCTTTCAGCCTAACCAGGTTCAGCTGAAAACCAGTGTTTTTTAGAACGACTGTCGATCAGACCTTCACAACACAAGTAATAGGCGACACGATACCCCTTGCTTAGGCTGGTCAGACTTTCTGGCTTATGACTATCTGTAACGACTACCGAACCTTTTTTATCAACCTATATCATTCCACTGCTGGGAAATAGTCTCGCTCATAGCCTTCAATTGCTCTCTAAGTAATGCCTTACTTAAAATAATTATTAAAACATGTGTCTCAATTTCCAGGGAGCCACAAACGGGCTGGCTTGGAGGCGTCTTCCAGAACTGGTTCGGAGCAAACAAACAATAATACATTAATTCTCGTTAATTTATTGCTGTTTGTTTCTTGCCTTTATTTAAACCACAAAGATCTGATAGTTATAAGTTTTCTAGTCTTTACGTTGTGAAATAAAGCGTAAATATTATTTATGAATACATGTCTTTTACTTATTTATTGATAATTTCTTAGTTCTTAGTACGGTTATAGCCTCTTGACCCTCCTTTGAAACCGTTCAAGTACCAATGTGACTTTAAGGAAACCTGAACCTTAAGTAGTCAGTTAAAAAAGTCTGAAATAACGTATCTGCTTTGAGCAAGAACTGGGTAATTAATACCAACTATACCAGGGGGCGTACCACAAGCGCTTATAGCAGTATTAATTTGATATTACTTTCAGCGCTAGACAACGTGTCTAACGCTGTCACTTGCACATTCCTGAACAGGAATAAAACAATCTTACTTTAAACGTCATGGTAAGGGGGCAGTTTATTATTGTCGCACTGTAGGGAAAAGGCTTCTTATCATACAGAGATGATACAAGCATTGATCACCAATTTTAGACTTAAATTCAAGTGTAGGTTGTCCCTCACGACGTTTTCTTTCACCGATGTCAGTCAAAATTAGAGAATACATAATAGAAATAAATCATTTGCCCGGTTATAATCACTGGCCCTAAGAGTTGTGATAGGCTAGTGAGTGATTAGTAGTCATGTAGGGGTTTTTACTATAATCAATATTGTTTTTTTTTTAATTACGGCCATTCTTCACAAATAAAACAACATACATTAAAGCTGGTTCAGCAATAAATAACTTTACTCAACCTAAACTAATTCTACGTTTTTACAATTATGTAAGCAGAGTGAAGTACCAGGTCAGCAGGCGAAACTAAGAGGTCGTTGTCAGGTCATGCTTTTTCATATCTCTCGATTTCCATCGACATCAGACATCTCAGGAACTGATAAGATCTGTCGCAGAGGCAGGATTCCTCTGGAAACAGAATATTAATTTAAAGTAAATGATGAATTGGCAAGCTTAAAACCAGCGCTTAGCATCTTGCCAGCATTATGCATACACTTCGCGCATATTTTAATAAATCCCCAAAAATACCTGTTCATAAAAAAATGACAACGTTTTTTTTGGGCAGACTTTAGGAAAAACAAAGACATAGAGACACTTTTTTTAATTAGTAATTTTTGAGATTAGCGTATTCAGTCAAGTTCAGTTGTCCAACCAAACAAACAAACTCTTTAGCTGTATAATTCAAGTATAGATGAGGCAGAAAATATAAATGGGAGGAGGAAATAGATAAAATTAAAAAACATTTGTGGAAAACGTAAACAATAGCTTATAACCGACTTCTAAAAAAAGGAGGTTCTCAATTCGGATGCTTGTATTTTTTTTAAGTTTGTTCGCGCATATTTATCTCCGTCGTTTACCACCCGATTTGAACAATTCTTCTCTCTTTTTGTTTGAAAGGGTAGACTTCCCAAATGGTCCCATTGTCATCAGGTCCAGGATCTGATGATGGTATCATGTCGAAATCGAGGGAAGTCGGTTTTTTTTATCTTGTTATTTACTGTAACCC
This sequence comes from Athetis lepigone, assembly GCA_033675125.1. Classification (NCBI taxonomy): domain Eukaryota; kingdom Metazoa; phylum Arthropoda; class Insecta; order Lepidoptera; family Noctuidae; genus Athetis; species Athetis lepigone. The sequence continues at coordinate 244,347 of CM066235.1, forward strand.
TTTCATTTTTTTTGTAGTTATTAATTTGAATGTAAAATAGATAAAATTAGTATGTAAATAATTAAGGTAACGTTGGGTTCTCTTCTCTCTCTATCATGTAAATAAAACAATTAAAAAAATTAAAATAGCAGTATTAGCATAGCATCCACAATTGAGTACTAGGTTATAATAAACTTACGTCGGTCGGTAGCACACATGGCAGTCATGTCTCCGATGTCATCCATAGATTTTCCGTTCCGTTCTCCAGCAAATATAACAGCTGCCCGTGCTGGATTGAACTGCTTGCCGTCTTCTGACACTATGCCCACGTTCTCGAACACACAGCGGATGAAACACTAGAAATAACATTGATTGAATTAAAATAATTGCTGTTTATCTTGATGCCACAGCAGTATAAAATGTAGCTAATTTTTACAAAGATAAAGAATAGAATTAGGACCCTGCAAAAAAGATCACGTGTGGCTTTAATATTTATTACAACTTTTACAATAGCTTTTGTTTATTCGAAGAAAGGGAATCACGTGCATATTGCATATTAATGAGAGTGACAAAGGTACATTAAAAAAATAAAATAAAAAAAGCATTTTTTTTTCTTTTGAATTAAGTTTCTTTCGATTATAATATTAATTTTTAATTTATCCTTAACATTCAATTTTGTTATAAGATGTGGGAAATATGGTGATATTTCATTTATTTGAAATGCGACGCCATGACACCACCGACCTCAGCCAATGTGACTTAAAACTATATTGTATTAATAGTTTTGATAAATGTTTACTTGAACTATAACGCCACGCCAAGCGCGCCAAAACGGAGAACGTTGAACCTGTGTGGGTTGGTCATTTTTAACTTCCATAATGCGTTAAATTACTTTTTTGGCTTTAAATTCCTTGTAGTGCGCGAAATATTAAACGATGCAAACTCTATTAAATAAAGTTATAAAATAAAAAAAATGGTTGCCTGTAAAGTCGGTTTTACGGGCGAAGATTTTACGTGACAACGTCTTTTACCGATCATAGTTGAGTGGGAGAGAGACGCAAGGCATTCGGCGGGCCTCTCTCTCGTTCGGTGACTCATCGTAACGTTACCGAGCGTTACACTTTTTCATAAGTGACTCCCAGCCGCAACCTAATTTAAGACGTTGTCACGTCAAAAAACATATATACAGGGTTATTGGTAAAACACCGACATCCTCTCAGGACTATGTTACTATCATCATAAACAACAACTTTTGTTCTATGATTTTTTACAAAATGTTATACATTTACCAAAAACAAATCTTCAAGATTTCGTTGTCCTATCTAACACATTTCAACTCTGTAATGTGCCGTAACAACATACCTACGCTTGCCGCGCACTGTCTTCGTTTGCTACGCAGACTTCGTCACATTTAGAGTGTTCAATTTGAATATTTTTAATTTTGTATGAAAATGTAATGAACTAAAATATGATAATTTTTAAAATGTCGTAGAACAAAAATTGTTGATTATGATGTTAGTAACATAGTCCTAAGAGGATGTCGGTGTTTTACCAATAACCCTGTATATCCTTTTGAGCCACTGATCAAGAAGATTTGAGAATGTAAAATATAACTTACCTTAGGCGTTTTATCAGTTTCATCTATAAAACTGCCGGTCTCATTCATCGATTGTATATAGGCTGCAACAGTAATCAATTAGTTACAGTTTTTCATTAAAGTTACTTTTATTGAACTATAGTTAGTGTATCTTTAACATTTCAAGTACGACCAGGAGGAAATCAATTTGAATTGCAGGTAGATATAAGAAGAAACAAAGAATGATCATAATTATGTATTTCTCTATTTTTTTTCCAAACTATGTTTGGGTTTTTTTTGAGGATGGGAGATCACTTTACTGACAAAAAACCACCTTTGTTCCTTCGGTTTCGGTACGATTATAATTACTTACAAATTATAAATTAATTACACTCAGACACAGAACTTAAACAAATATGCTCATCACGCAAAGTTTTGTTCTGGCTGGAAATCGAACCCACGAGTTCCAATTTATTCAGCTATCAGTTCGGGTAGCATTAAGTATAACTAACCATTAAGACCAACTGAACGATCTAGATGAACGATACTTTAAAGTAAATTAACTAACTTTTTAATCCTTCGAACACAATAGACACAAAAACAACGCGAGAGTCGGCTGTCGCTTGGTCGTCGAAAGGCTTACCTTGTTCAATCCTGAAACTCTCATTGCAAGCGCTCATGACATCTAAGACATTGACGTCTAGAGTGTCAATCCCACTTCCCACGTCAGCCATAGTGGTCGACATAGCTTCTTTCGTCGCTGTATCCTTCATTGATGTACTCGCAGATTGCGTCAACGCTACTGTGGTCATAGTCAGAACCATAGATAATAGGAGTCTCGCCATTTTGACCATGTGTCATGTACCCAATGCCACTGAATATGATCATTTGAACATTTCGCTTTATATGTAGAGCGAGTAATTGATTTGTGCAGAGATTGAGAACATTTGTATTAAACTTTGTAAGACTATTTTTGTGCACACTTTGATTAATAAAAGAAAAAAGAGCCTCATCGTTTCTATTGCCAGTGGTTTTGGCAGCACATTACCCGAAAAAGTCTGTTTTTTTAAATAAATAAGAATAAACGTATTTTTTTTTACAAAACAAAAGTTTTTTTAGTTATTTCCTTTCCATAATTATTTTCAGGAATAGTGCTCATCTTATCATCGATAGTTAATTCTTGTATATCATTAACCCTTAATTTGGCATCGTACTACACATAGTACATTAACTTAAAAAAAAAATATTGTCACGAATATCCAAAAAAAATGCATTTTTTATTTTTAATGAGTTGCAATGATTATCAATTAAAGCAGGAATATATTTTCTATTTTGGTTACGTCAATAATGTTTTGTTAAATTCAAAATCTTTCAAAACGGTCTGATATGTCTGAGACATGGGTACGTTTTTTATTTTTTTTCTATAATTTTTTGTTTGGGAGTTGTTAATTTTTTGCTTTGAAGTGCTTGAGAAATCAACAAATAATATAAATCATTTGCAATTTCCGGTATAATTTACGTAATTACAGTATTATGAGTTAGAAACCATGTGTGTACTCCAGGAATACCGTTGCCAGGTCAGTAGTAAAAACCACAAAATAGACTTTGGTATACACGGAGTACATTGCCAAAAGCATAGTGTTATTGAATGCGGTATTCATTTGTTTGTTTTATAAATTATAATAATGTTTGAGGTGTGAAAAGCATGCACGATAGTATGTCCTATTATCTCTTTCTGCTGTGCTTGAAACTGACCCGATCGCATAAGATTTTAGCTTTGATACCCAAACAAAAAGGACGTTTTGATGATAGTTCAGTAAATATATACAAAACTGGACGCTGATTTTAGGAGTTTCGGAGGTAAGAGGGGGAACGGGGGTTCCCTCTGTCTCCTTAAACACCTTTAACCCCTAAATCCTACCTCAAATCTAGCAAACGCATACTTTTAGTGATCAATTTTAGCGCGTCATTAGGGGATTTGGGATAGAGAAGAGACCTTCTATGGTAAAAAATGTACAATCTAAAGGCTGCTAAACGTTTCCATTGCTTCGAGAAGTGCAGTCTCTATGCCCTTGTGTATCAAACTGCCAGCACTACATGTTCCCCTTTCCCTAAATAGCTCCAGCTCTTTATTCTTTCAGCCTTTTCAACACGGCGCGCGGAGGCTACTTTTTCAGTGCGATTTGAAGATTTTTTATACTCTCTAGAGCAGACTAGTGCCACGTGGGGTTGGGGTTGACTAATTCAGTTTGTCACTAAGGTTTTATTTACACTATTTTCAGACGTTTCTTCTGAAAACTTCACCTTCAGGGCAACTAACAGTCAGTTTGTCTGTCCCAAATATACTAGAGACAAGTGCAACATGAAACCGCTAAAATATAGTCCAATAACAATTTTTTTACTATCATTTTTGATAATCTTTCTTGTGTTAGCATAATTACTTCATAATAACAAATCTTTTCAACAAAAAATTGGGAAGTACTTATTCTGCGTCCAGTATTGTACAAATTAGCTGAATGTTTTAGTTCTGATGACAAGCCACTCTTTCTATTTCCATCTCCAAAGAGCTTCAACTTCTTCTACTGCTGAACGACCGGATGACAGCATCAGGCTCGACGCAATATTGGAAATTTTTCAGAAAAGGGAAATAAAATAATTACGCTGTAGGCTTTGCGAAGAGGGAAGCACCCAAGTTTTTTACGTGAAGAGCTACATGTATCTGTTTGTGGTAGGAAAAAACTACAAGAGCATTTTCTGTTGTCAATTTTACACTAAATTATTGTTGTTTGTAACGTTTTTTTCGTGAATAAAGTAATAAATTGACAAAATGAATATTATCAATATCTTGGCATTGTACTACACATAGTACAAACATACTGAGACGTAGTTTACGCGATAGCTGGCAATGTACTACCTGGAGTACACAGATATTCGCGAAAACTGTAACATTTAGTATTTTTTTATTATTTTTTTCTCTCCTCTGGGATCATAATAAACCAGAAAATAACAGTAAAATATTAAATTCGAGAAAAAATAGTCCTTGCCAAATTAAGGGTTAAGTATAATGTATGCAACCGCAAATAAAAAGCCTCAAGACATAATCACGTGATGACTACATGGCGATTTAAAAAAATCAGACTTATTAAGTCTACGAATAAAGCAAAAAATTGCAAGATTATCAGATAAATGGGTTTTGAAATTAAAATTGCATGTAAATCAGTTTTAGTTATTATTCATTACTCCACGTGACTCCTGTTTACCTGGTAGCACATTGGACACTCGTTTCGCATTTTCGTAACCCACGTGTTTTAAATATTTATTACTAGCAAAACCCCAGCTTCGTACGGGACAAATATTTAAATTCTCGACTTTTCTCTACTTTAATATGCATGTTTTATACATCTAAACTTTACTTATCAATCACTCTGTGTGTTTGCAAAAATCGCATGAAATACGGTATTTGACACCATTAACCGATAAATCTAAGACATATTTTTTCTAAAACCTATCTTTTTATTAGTCCTAAGCATCGGATTTGTTTTTAATTTACTGTAAAATTAGATTTTTAATTGCTTTAAAATCAATAAATAGTTAGTCAATAGGGTTGCTAGCTTGTGACGTCACAAGCTGGTAATGGCATACAAAGTCTATTGGAGAATTGCGTTTTGACAGCTCATAAAAAGTACGTCAATTGATGATGGTGTCAAATACCGGATTGCGTTTGTAGTTTTTGAGCTCAATAACATAGAACTTGATTTTATGATGTGTGAGGATAATTTACTGAAAGCGTTTCTTATCGGTCTTAGAGTAGTTTTAAAATGTTGACAATCTGCGTCGCTGCCCAACCAACAAAAGTTAGTTTTATAGAAGGCCATAGAACGTTTTGTGAAAACTAATCGGTGGTCAAATAAAAGGCCAAAGATGGTGCATCTACAAAGAAAGTGGCGCAATTATATCTCCATTCAGTCTTAGAGTAGAACTATAACGGTATCAGGCATGACAGTTTTGGCCTATTGCAGTTGATGTTACAGTAACACAATCTCAATTTGGAGATATATAAGCCACCGCAACACTACTAAAGTGTTTTTGGGTACTGTAAAATTGTTCATTATTCCATTATATCACTAAAATTCATCATTCATTCATTTTACATTCGTTCACGCCGCTGCAGTGTCTCAGTGTTTTAGAAGAGAAATAAAAGATTAAGAAATGGAGACGAAGTATCGTGGTGAGTAAGATATTATTTTGTACTTAATCGAATTATTCGTCTTTTACGAGGAAAATGTTGTGCGACTGTAATTTTATTGATGAACTATGTATGGGTTTACGACATAATTTGAATGCCCCCTTCGAATTAATGAGCTTTTACTAAAACAATTACGTATTTTAAGTTATAAACATAGTTCCAGCCCCCTTAACTCTACTATAGTACTCGTTATGACAGATTACATCCACCATTATATCAAATTAGGGTTCCTTTTGAGCTTGTTTGTTATTTTTATTTTATTGTTTGTCCTTATTCCATAAATATGATGAATACTTTTTATTAAACTTATTATAGTTGTTTTTTTCTTTTTCAGTGTAATTGTAGTGGACGCCGAGCATGCTTAAGTAATCATGTACATATTAAAAGAAATATAGAATATAATTTAGATATAAGTATAATTTAAGTATGACTAGTGTAAATAAACGGGTTAAGATTAGTAGTTTTATTTCCCACCAGAGGCGCCACTAGTGTCAAAGTGGTGCAAAACACTGAAGTACGATAAAACTTTACCATAATCAGTGCCGTGTTACATTTTTGTTGATTTTAAGTTGATTTGTAAGATACTTAAGTAAAATTTATGTTTATAAATAAGATCAATTAGTACTGTAAGGAAACCCTGTGTAAAGAAAACCAGAAAATAGATACAAATCATTGTCCGAATTGCGCCACGCTCTGATTGGCCGACGTAAATACAATTGGTGCCGTGCGCAAATTTAAAGCCTTTTGATTGGCTGATACCAAATAAAAAAGTACCGTATGCAAAATTGAAGGCTTCCTATTGGTGGAAGATATCTATAAAAGAAGAGCGGTTTTCTATGGACAGGCATTCTGTATCCAGCCTTCAGACTAAGAACACCTACCTGAGAAGAAAATACAAAAAAGATCAAGAACAAGAATTGTTTTATTGGTTATCCAATACCCATCATACAGTCCACAACAGTTGCTGGTCCTTCGAGGTCGGATCTACGAAGAAGAACCGTGCCGTGCCTGGTGAAGCGGATGAAATCTGACTATCTGCGAACAAACCCAGGCTCTGGGTACCAGTGAATCAAGCACTGAAACAGGAATAGTGCTCAGCAAGATTAAAATGGTTATTACACGAAGCCAAGGCGAAGATACTTATTTGATACTTATTGATAGGCCATTTTCCAGTACTTGTTTTATCTCATCCACAAACATTCTTAGGTTATAACCATCCAAATCCGATGGTTTGTCATTGCCTGAATAAATGCCGATTACAATGGGTCTTAGTTTTGGTATTTCATGAAAGTTGCACAAAATTGGCCATAACTGTAATTTTGAACTTTTAAAAGCAGGCAGTCCATCTATGTTTATATTGAGTGAAATTTATTAAAGACAGACTTCTATCAATAACTCCATAGACTAACTAGATAGACTTCCCACGGGATGAGTAGTGACAGATTTTTCTGTATTAAAAAGCGTTCGTGGATCTGCACGCAATGTATTTGGTATTCGATCGTTTATTAGTACAATCAAACTTTGTATTGCTTCGTGTGAAATATTATAATTAATAGCCCAACGCTTCAAACCATCTCGTAGTTGCTGGTTTTTTTCTTCAGTTGAATCAATAAAACAATCTGAAAAACTGTCACACCTGGAATCGTTGTCCACAAATGAATTATTCTCCATTTCATCACTGTCGTGAACTGTATTTTGTACGGAACCATTTTCTATAATTGGGTCTTCAACTTGGTGTTCACTATAATTACTGATTTGAATGCTTCTTGTTGATTCCTCATATTGTCTTTTCACTTCTCGTCTATAAGTCCCGCTGCGTTTGAATCGTTGCCAAGCTTCTAAATCCATTTCTCTTGTAATTTATAAAATACTGTCGAATTAATTACACTGAATCAAAATGTCAATATTGTTGTAGAAGAGCGATAGAAGTGCCTTTACAAAACTGAATTATCATTTAAAAGCATTGCTAGCCTACCTTTATACACAATAATAATGTTTTTAAACACATAAGATCTCCGTTATAGTACCGTTGTGTAATAGGGGGACTATAATAGTTATAAAAAAACAATCCTCTTCTAAAAAAGTGTATTTGTGATAAGTTTATCACTACAGCTATAACGAGCATTAACAAACCTTTATACGACAATTAAGCTATATAAATATAATTTGAAACTCAGCTGTATCACCAAATCACCCTGTTGTAGACTTTTTGTGCCCACTATAGTACTGTGTACTGTAACGATGATCTTAAAACCCTCAATATCGCAATACCGTCCTATTCCTGAGTTGTCATCTCTACTTTAACAATCGACAAATAAGAGTTCGTTTCGAACCTTTATTGCGCAAATCAGGCGCATTAAAGTGATAGTAAACACTGTTATGAAGTTTTATCGTTGCATACTAGTCACAATGGAGGTTGCTATAACGCCTGACTATAACAACTATATAAAGTCGTGAAGTAAACCTTTACATCAACTCTTAATAGGTCGTTTTTGCTATATAAACTTATAGAGCCATACTGAGTTGTCGAACGCTTTTACACAACAATCAGTCATCACCAAAACCTTTATACATCGTTTACCCAGCTTTTTTGAGATAAAAGGTTTGGTTATAGGGCAAAATTGTTGGTTGGGTGATTACCTACCAATGATTACAGAACTAAGCCAATCTATTTTTAGATATTTTTTCACTGTAAATGTCATAAATCGGTGTGATTTTCTTTTCTAAAATTAGACTTTATAGTTAGCATAAATGTTGTAATATGTAATAACTAGCTTTTGCCCGCGGCTTCGCTCGCGTTAGAAAGAGACAAAAAGTAGCCTATGTTACTCTCCATCCCTTCAACTATCTCCACTTAAAAAATCACGTCAATTCGTCGCTCCGTTTTGCCGTGAAAGAAAGACAAACATACAGACAGACAGATAGACAGACACACTTTCCCATTTATAATATTAGTATGGATTGATTTTATTATATAATGATTTTATTATATGTATTGATGTATTGATTAAATAATGGTGCTTTTAATATTTTTTTTGTTTTTGTATGGCCATCCTGGACTTTTTTTTAAAACTAAAAGCCCATTTCATAACATTTCCTTTCAACGATCATTTCTTCAAAAGTTAGGTGACAGCGACAATGACAGTATTGCCAGATTACTAAACAACTATTAGGCCACTCATATACACGTGAATCTAGATTGTGATAATGTGGGGGGGGGGGGGGGGGGGGAATCGATACAAATCTTTTATGAATAAAGGTGATATGGTTTAAATAAATTTTGTTTACATTAATAGGTAAGTGATACGAAGTTCACCGGGTCATCTAGTATGTATATAATAGTAAACTCACTGCCTGATATCAACGTGTTTGTTAATATATAACAATAACTAACTAAATACATTAAACTTGGAGGGTTTATTCTTTGTGAAGAATATAAAAAATAGCCCTAAAGGGTTAAAATAGTAGGTAGAAGTTCGACATCCACGCGGGCGAAGCCGCGGGCGAAGGCTAGTAAATATTTTAAATCTAGATATTTTTTTTATCTTAATATTATTTTTGTACGTTGAAAATAAGAAAGCTGTTACAGTATTATTTTTTACAGCATATTACACGCCTTTTTGTTATTTCAAACCGTATTATTTTTTGATTTATGAAAATGATTCCATTCGTATTTTGAAAACAATTAAACATTAAGTACTTATTTGTGTCAGGTTTGACGGGTTGTAACCTCTATGGTTGTAACTGTTTTGACACTTGATTTATAACGTAGTGATTATATTCTCTGTGCTTGATTTGCCGGTTACTATGACAACGACATCCAACATTATATTCTCTGTGCTTGATTTGCCGGTTACTATGACAACGACATCCAACAAAACATGGACAACTTTTATATGGGAAAATGGAATTGTTGTTTTACTCTATCTTTCTCGCAATTTTAGAGACAAAAAGTAGCCTATGTTACTCTCCATCCCTTCAACTATCTCCATTTAAAAAATCACGTCAATCCGTCGCTCCGTTTTGCCGTGAAAGAAAGACAAACAGACAGACAGACAGACAGACAGACAGACAGACAGACAGACAGACAGACAGACAGACAGACAGACACACTTTCCCATTTATAATATTAGTATGGATATTTTTATAACCTATTTTGTACTTCACACACACTGCCTGCATAATTTTATTTATGGCAAAATAAATATTGACATAGGTAAGTACTGTAAATACAGCCTCATTTAAAGTCTCGTACTCTAATGCTCAAAAGAAATGAAATAAAATTGTGTATCATGTGAAACGTAAAATTGTGTATTAAAACCACTTTAACATGTCAACATTTTTTAAAAACTATCTGAAGTCGGCGTTTCTTCTGGAACAACTGGAGGATCATCGCCACTTTTAAATAAATAAATAAATAAATTTACAGTCCAGACATATATAGTATAATCTAGGTAGTATTATATGTAGTAGGTATTGCGACATTATTTATGATCAAAATTCTCGTGCACCTACGATTTTTCAGTAATTTACATGCTATTAGATAGCTGTGGTTATGATTGATGTTCTTTAAGAAACAGTAGTCGAGGTGTACACTGTTCCATATTAGTTGTAATTATGTAGATTGTATGTAAGATAACTTGTTTCTATGTGAATTAACCTAATTGGTTATTAACAGTTTATATTATATAAATCAGTTTGACCGTCAGATACATTAACATAATAACTAATAACGTCAGAACATAAAGGGCAACCGAAGGAACATGGGTGGGTTTTATTCAGTGAAAGTCTGACACTCCCTCACGCCTCGCCCAGGGCGGGAAAAGTCATTTGATGATTTCCCATTCATAAAAAAAACACCCTCAAAGTTTCATGTCTCCAGGGCCCGCAGTTTCAGCTGTGCTTTGATATATCAATAGTCAGTCAATCAAGTGATATTTATTTTGTAAGTTGGACCCTTCAACGACCAAGCGACAGCCGGCTGTCGCGCTGCTATTATCTTTTTATTGTGTCTCACGAATCACGTGTGTTTGAAAGTTTAAATAAAATACTTATTACTCGTCAGAATTGTTTATTTTTGCATGTTTTATACTGTTTTGCTATTTTTCATTGATATTGCTCTAGAATCGTCACGTATAATCTGTATAATTTCGAGTGAATCACAATAATCCAGAAATGGTAATTGCCACAAATTGCGCGAGGTCACTTAATGCTGTACTATCAATTTAAGCGGAGCAATTTGTAATCATTGCCTTTGAATTAATGTTTATTGAACGCGAGAACTTGCATCCTGTGATTTTTTATCATTTGCATGTTTTCAGTAATTTTTCAATTTAGTATCTACGCTTCAGTTTTTCAGCTTCAGAAAGGAGGGTTATGTTTTTCGAGCATGTATGTTTGTATGACTCATTCTATGGTACGCTCTACAGCCTGAACCTTTTAACGGATTTTGACGTATGACGTGTTCTGGCGGTTCCACATTAGTGCCGTGAAACGTGAATGTGGACGGTTTTCGCGGGATTCGCGCGCGTTCACGCCCTTTCCCCGATCGGAGTCGGTATTTTGTTCCGCGACAAGGGTTCGCGCTTACTTCGCGCGGCGTTCACGGGTACACATCCACATTCACGTATGTTGCCACAGCAAACAAAGTTATTGCAGCAGCAGCTTCTACGTCCATTTCGCGGCAAGGTTTCACGAACGATTGAGAGCATCCCGAAAATGTGGGGGGCACAACTTGTGCCGTGGATTCATGGCGTGAATTCGCGCGTGAATTCACGGCACTAATGTGGAGCCGCCATTATTGAATTTGTCTCAGTTGTGGGAGTGACATAGGGTAAATAAATGTGAAAAAAGGAGAAAATAATAATAATTAAATTATTAAAAACCCAAGTGCAATTATCGTCAGTTGGTGGTCATTACATGTAATAGAAACAAAGCTACTGTGTATGCGTTCGGCTGAAAATAGAAGGTGTTTCAGTTATTTAACACTAGTGACCCGCCCCGGCTTCACCGGGTGTTACAGATCTTTAAAAATCCTGGCTTTCCATTGATATAATATGTATTCTATTATGAACACAACATGACTAGTTAAACGGAGAACATATTCAAGGACACGGTAATATATTTTTACATATGTAACTATATATCTCAATTCTCAAGTAAATGTATAAAAGAATGATGATAAGAGAGTGAAAAAATGATCTATTCTCCTTTCGATGGGTATCTAGTGAGACTGTCAACAATTTATATATCCTATGAGCCAATTTGTCAAAACATAATGTTTTTTTACATTATTTGGAATGATATTCGAAAACTGTATGCCTATTTCCTTCGACCCACCAGTCATGGTGTATAAATCCTCCACTAGAATCACTCTGTCGTTTAAAACCGCATCAAAATCAGACATCCAACTGAAAGAAACTTTGTTTTATACTATGTAGTGAAAATACTAAAAATTTTAAACAATAATAATAATATCAGCCTATTACTGTCCCACTGCGGGGCAATGGCCTCTTCTCATACAGAGAAGGCACGAGCATTGATCACCACGCTTGCTCAAAGCGGATTGGCGATTTCGGACTCATATTAACTACAAGTCCAGGTTTTCTCATGATGTTTTCCTTCACCGACGTCTGTGATGTCTAAGATAAACTATAGAAAGTACATATTAAGTGAAAAAGTAAAACGAGAGGCCATCACGACATTATTATCTTATTAAGTATATAAAGTTTCCCGATAGTGTGTCATTATGATATTGGTGCTGATTCCCTAGTTCACAAACTTAACTAAATTTGAGTTCAGTGCATCTTTTTCTTTCCATTTCATTAAGAGAAGGACAAAAGATAGAATATTAGTATAGTCCTGTCAAATTAAGACACTCCATATACATAATTTAGACGCGTTTAAAAACATGGCAAACACTAATACGTCGATTTACTTCAGGCGAAAGAGGAAAGGGGCCTTAATCATTTTTTTCTGTTCCATGTGCTTTTGTTAATTTTATAAAAGCGATATATTTACAGTACATTTTACTATTCTATAGTTTAGTAAATTGCATTATCACATGTATTCCTCAACAGATCTCTTATAACACACAATGGTAAACTTGAAAATATTTAAAAAAGCATTTTGTACCTTAACCGATAACCGCAAATCCGAAACAAATTGGCCAGTTGCAATAGCTATTTGCTTGGCTATAGGGCAGCCATTAGTGATATTCATCCTTCGAACACACGTGATTCGTGAATAGAAATACAATAGCAGCCCGAGAGCCGGCTGTCGCTTGGTCATCAAAAGGTTAAATTAGGCAAAGTTTTTTTTACATTTGGCCAATTACCTCCATGTTTACGAGAATCAGATAAAAAAAAAACTCAACAAACAATTATTTATTTGGACATAATGAGAAAAGATATACGAATATTACAGTTCTAGCATACAAATCATAATTTCCTGAAAACAATAATACCTTACCATCTCGGAACCTGAAAAACATCGATTATTTATTTGGCAGACTGCAACACGTGTCAAGTCAAGAAGCACTAAATCTTCGACTTGTAAACAGTTTTAGTTGAACAAATAATTGTAATATTAATTTATAGCTTTAGACCAATGTTGGATTTCACATTCAGAGCCAATGCCCTCAGGAATGTTTTAAACTAAAACTCAACATTATTTCATTCAAATAAACCTGTGGGCACTTTAGAATTGACAAGGAGTCACTCACAAAGATAAAGCTAGTTAGTTCCTCGTTTCAATAATTATGTTAATTATGTTTGTATGAACAAGCAAGAATCTCTTTCAAAATCAGTAGGATATTACAAATATTAAGTTATATCATTCACGTTGAGTCACATGTGAAAACAATATCGTCGGGCTTGTCAATTGAAGTCTGGTGTAAAAAATATAATAACAGACACAAATTCAATAAATTACAAATTGGTCTGCTTTTACGGTAGATAGCCTGCCTAGCTCAAGAAGGAATGAAAGCCTATGAACAATAGTTTTTTTTATTATAGTTTTACCGGAAGATTCTTATTACGGTTGTCTATGAGCGGTAGTAATACGGCGTAATAAAATAAACAAGCTTATTACGTCAAAAAGTGAACAAATAAAATTGTACATTATTCATCTCATCCATATTTCTTTTATTCTGCATTTAAAATAAACAACTAGGTATCTGTTTAACAAAACATGAATCCGTAATATTTCTGGGAACGGTATGATTTGATTATCGTTGTTTTGAAATATCTGGTTAATTGATTTCCAATGAATTATGGATCTGTGTAACAGTATGATAAATGATTGTGATTTTTGTATTGTGCATGTTAGTTTTGCAGTGCTAATCTGTTTGTAAGTCTGGGTTGATTAAGGTAAAATAAACTCGAATTAAGTTCTAAGTTCTTAGCATTAGAAGACCACAGACCTTGCACCTACTGCCTAATTTTCTGCCTTTACGTTTAATATTCCACATTATGAAACTAGTGTCACAGTTATGAATGACATACATAGACATAAGTTAACCTTTCCTTTTAGTATTTCCACAAACAAGTACAGAGTAGACTTCCATTGTACTAAAGTTTAAAAAGTCGTTTATCGTCCCTTATACCGTCTATTGTAGACAGTGTATCGATTGTACATATTACTTCTAATCTTTTGTATTTTAGTACTGATTTAATATGAATACCACAATTTCGTAAAATACCATTTATAATCCTACTAAATATATTGTTATGGGCAACTGAAATCGCTTTTGTTCGTACCTACTTACTAGTAATTATGTAATTATGAGTTGTGTACCTTATTATCGACTATCAAAGTGGGTTAACCGTTGTGTGCTACTGATAATTTTGCTTTTTTTTATTCATCGTTTTCTTACCCATTATTTATTAGATTTTGCGTATAAGAGTAACAAAAATCCAATAATAGGGATGACGACAACATTAAAAAATGGCATTCTGATTAGTCCGTCTGATAGATCAGCCAAAAATACGAGACACGTATTTTTTGGTTGATCAAATTAATAAAAAAATACAAAAATAAAGAGCAACAGAGTTCCGCTTTTGACGTCACCGTCCTGCAAAATATGTATCTGATCGTGACGTTATGCGCAACTTTAACGCACTGTATCATCGTCATTCTTCGTTTACGAGAAAAAAAAATACGTATCCAAATTTTTTTGATAATCTATCTGACGGACTAATAACTTTTTTTGTCGTCTCGCCTATTCATCTTCATAAACTTTCACACCCACACTAATATTATAAATGAGATAGTAACTTTGTTTGTCTGTCTCTTCTTCACGCCTAAACCACTGAACTGATAGATTTTTTTTTTTTTTTTTTTTTTTGTTAGCCTGTTCTGTCCCACTCCTGGGCAAAGGCCTCCCTCCAGTCCTTCCATCGTTCGCGATCCTTCGCCTCTTCGATCCAATTGGGCACAAACCCGTCCAGTTCATCCCGCCATCTCCTTCGTGGTCTGCCGCGACCCCGTCTTCCCGTCTCAGGGCTCCAGCTCTGGAACTGATAGATTGTCGGAACAAATTCTACAATAATTATTATAGATATTTTTTCCCTGATTATAAATGTTAAAACCTCTCGACATCTGTAATGACCATCGCATTTCTGAGAGTCATTCATATGACTACTAATAAACTATGTTTCCTTCAGAAGTTTTCTATTTGTAAGTTATTTACAAAAGGACTTACTTCATTAGGCTGTTGAATATCTAAGCAGCTATTTTATCTTATCTTTACAATTCACGTTGTTTTGTTCCTACAGTTTTTTGTGCAGTTATTCATACGAATGGTTTACAACTAGTCGTAGTGAATTACAATGGCCAAAATATGTCAAGCAATATTGTTAGTGTTTTTGTTAAATTTTCACATACTCGGAGTAGTAAGTGACGTTGATGGTAAGTTCAAAAATCAACTAAGAAATAATAATAATATGGTTTAAAATATTTTTGTTAAAGTACAAAATTAATGAGTATTAGAAAAATTACAAATGCAGGATAGTATTTTGTTTTTATTAAATCAGAATTAAAACCTCATCTCAATTTATTATAATCATTCGATTATGATTTTTTTTAATTATTACAACTATATTAGTTATAAACATAATAATTCTTAAAATTATATTTATAAATCAAACCGTATTCTTTTCAGAATCAACCGATGAGTTAAGACCCTACTATGAATACATCCAAATATACAAAAGTATACCAGCTATATTCGAATATCTACTAAATGCTTTAGAAGAACGTCCAGAAATATTAGAGAAAGATGATATTACTGCATTCAAGAGAAGCTTAGGAAATGAAGAAACCGATGAATGTGATTCTGATAGTGATAAGAAAATCGATAAACGGGATGCTAAATGCGTTGCTAATGAACAAGATGACCATGTCGGTGATAATCTTGTAAACAAAAGAGATACCATTAATCCTAAAGACGTGAAAAATACAACTGAGGCACATGAATATGGTACAAGAATAGTTCATACGAAAGGTTTGGATGAAACGGAAAGTAATAAAGTAATGACAAAAAGATTTGCTAATAATGGTCTTATTAATAACTCCATGAATAAAGAAATGAAAAGAGAACTACTAAAGGATGAAAATGATGACACAAATAAAAAGTTTCAAGAATTTGGAGAACAGTTCTTTGGATTCGATCATTTATTCGGTTTAGATCTGAAACCTGAAGATATTGAAGAACGCATACTAACGGCTCAAAAACTTTTGGAAGATTACAATAATCAGAAGAGTCATAAGTAAGAGGAAGGATTGGTAATCAGCAATAAAATAAGTTTTGATTCTAATTGATTTTAGGATTCATGGCAAAGCAACGGTAATTAAAAAGGTTAGTCTTTATTTCCGAAAAGTAGGACCGTGTTTTTAAAATGAGTATAAGCTCATTATTCTATTAGGGCTTTTAATAAAATAACGTTAAATCTAAAAAAAGACTATATTATTGCTATTGTTTATGTTTTGGATACTTCGACTATTTGTTACAGTTTATGTAAGAAGAAGTACAGAAGAATAATATCTTCATTATCTTTTTTTCGTTAATTGGAGATATGTAATTTATCTAAAGCTGTACGACGACCACCAAGTACGTGGTAATGCTTCCGAGAATCTGCAAAGAAAAAAAAAATGTTATTTATTACATTTACAAGTTCATTGCATATTGGCTTAAATAAGATAGGCAGAAATAAATTCTACTTCCTACAGCAATAGAGCTCGACGTTTACAGCAACCCACACAATGACCTTTACGCTGATTGAAAATATTTTACTTATTTACCTATTTTAAATTGAATAAACATTTATATTTGCTTGGTCTAACTTATTTAAAGATTATGTCAAACTCAAACTTATTTTATTCAACTATACCATTTACAGGTACTTTTGAATTACTTACTTCATTACTTTTAAACATAACTATAGTAGACATACTCAACTCAAAAATACTTCAAATTAAAAAATTTAAAGCTTCGAACACAAGTGATTCAAGAAACAATACAAAGACAGTAGAAGCATGACAGCCGGCAGTTGCTAGGTCGTTGAAAGTCGAGTAATGTAATATGGTTACCGCGACAATGAGCGTCCTGTTCAAATTGAACATCTTCATTGGTGCATAGCTCGTCTCGTTTAGCACCAGATGCTGGTAGAACATCTGCAGCTCCATCAGCATCACGTTGTCATCTGGGGGAGTGTAGCGCATCATCTGACTGCCTAGGTGCCGTGTTAGCTCCATCTAGAAGTTTGTTATTATAAGGACTGTATCAATTTAAAGGGCTTAAAAATCTAGTTCTGACACTATGCGTTTTACCTCTTAATCAATTATACTGGAATTCCGATCACGATACAATAGAATCCATATTGTACGAAACAGTAACGTTAACAGATAAACATCTCGGCAAATTAAAATATTATTTTATTTAGGCCCCAGGCGCGCTGGGCAGTAGTATTTTGTGCGCAGACGCAGCCTACGATAAGACAAACCTAACTACCGAGTGGTGAGCTTATTAATTTATTTTATTATACTGGAATTTAATTAATATCCAGAATTGGATACAAACTAATGATGAGGCATTTAGTTTTATAAGTTGAAATATATCTACTGGTTCATAGTTATTTTGTTGATTTGTTGAAACTATTTCTGAGGTCCTGGTGCTGACTCTCCATTTAAATACACCTAGAAGCGATCAGGACCTGTCGAAATTGGCAAATCAAGCCTATCTTACTACTAAACAACTTAAACAAGCTTTAAATATAGGTATACTTAGGTGCTTACCTCGTCATGGGTACGATGGCACGGTTCAATAATGAGTAACAAATTGACAAAATGTAGCACTACCCAGGTCACCTGCAGCACTGGGTTAGATCGATCAGACCTGGACTTACTGACTGGAAAGGCAGAGAGGAATTACATTCATACTATGGGCTACTCCGACGTTTTGTGTTTGAAACACTAATTGGATTAAATTTTCTTTACTATATAACTTTGCATTCGAAAGTTGGCTGGTGATTGTTGTTTTGCATGGCTAGCTGCTTCCGAAGATGAAGTTTCATTTTCCTTTTAACTTTTTAAAGAAAGTTATCTTATTTTTCTCTTTTTAGTTAACGCACTCTAATTTACTCACATATTGACTATGACAAAAATATTTTTTTTTTTAATGTTTTATTAATATTTTTTTAAATTTATGACTAAGAAGGGATGGATTCTGCTCCATCGGTACAGCTATACCTACAGATGTTAGTGATGACGTGGTAGGGCGTGATGACGAGGTGCAGGAGCAGACACAGCAGCAGTGCCACCAGCACCCCACCGTGGCTGTCGTTGACCTCGCGGAGAACGTCGCAGATGGAGCAGTACAGCAGGGACAGGCGACGGATTGTGCTTGGGATTGACTTTGGAGAAGGTTTCGTTTGACCTGAAAATTGATTAAATAGGATTGTGAAAAGCTCTCGAATTCGAGAGATATTTGTTTTCTTATTGGTTTACAAAATAATGTGAAGTTAACGTACTGGTTGTTTGAATACAAGTTAAAATACAAGAATGAAGACGAGAGTTATTGTGCTCGTCACTTTGAGCAATTTTTTATGGGACAATCCAGAAAAACATGAAACGATCAGTTGATTTTTTTGTATCCCTTTTTCATGGTCTTGAAAACTATTTAAATTTGTCTACAACATGCAGGGTTCTTTTGTTTATTAGAAACTAGCTTTTACCCGCGGCTTCGCTCGCGTTAAAAAGAGACAAAAAGTAGCCTATGTAATTCTCTATCCTTTCAACTATCTCCACTTAAAAAATCACGTCAATTCGTCGCTCCATTTTACCGTGAAAGAAAGACAAACATACATACAGACAGACAGACAGACACAGTTTCCCATTTCTAATATTAGTATGGATACTCAGCCCAAAAAATCTACTGTCTCTCTAAAAGATACTAACTACCACAGATAGGCAGTCGGACAGAACAGGGTAGGTATTGTTAGCATCTTTGTTAATTAAGGACTTCTAAAATATACGCAAGTGTGAAATATAAGGGAGTTAATTGGTGAAATAGTACTTAATTTGTATAAACAGCCTTTTTGTTACATACAATACCTCTGTGAAGGGCCATGGTGTCCACCACGCTGTTGATAGATTTATTGCTAATAGTGTACATGTCTATGCGATACTCTCTGTTTATTAGTGCGTGTTTTTCTTCAGGCGCTGAAAAATTTGTCTTTAAAATTAGAACTTAGATTATTTAGTCATCGTTCAGAAATATTTGTACAGCTGGTGCAATCAGCAACAAAACGATTAACTTTGTTACTTTTACTTATTATTTATGTAATTAAGACAATATTATATTTGGAGTTGTCTTCCGGTATTTAATTCAAGTTTGTCTCTGCATCACCCTAAGGTAGACTGGTAGATAATTATGCCCAAGGCATTAAGTCCGCCGTTGTGCAATGTTTTTTTGGGTTATTGTATACTCGTCACAAAGTTAATTCGTCACGAAAATAAGTATGTGTAAACTCGCCACAGGTCTATTTTTATGAAAGAAAATCCGCCATATTGTTTATTTCCGTACAGTCAGCAGGATAATTAAACAATAATGAATAAAACGTTATTTCTTTATTTATCTTAAACACATAAAATATACACAACAGTAATAGTTTTTTTTAAATACACATACTTAATAATAATAGTACCTAATAGTATTTAAAAAAAATATTTACAGCAAAAATATACGCTATTATTATTATGCATAAAATGAGTGCCTTCTTGTTAAATACAAAGTCGCACACTATCGGTTATTTTGCACTCTGTCGATTTTTGATCCTGTGACTCCTGATCTCTCTCTCTCTAACTTTGTTTTCTAACTGTACTTTTTGCAAAAAATAGGTACTGTGACGAATTAACACATATTTTTTATGCATGTGACGAATAAACTTTGAATGTATGGAGTTTAAAAAATGTGACGAATTTACTTTATGACGAATGTACAATAACCCGTTTTTTTACATGTGCATAAAGTTTTAATTAAATAAATAATTTACTTATGATAAACTAGCTTTTGCCCGCGGCTTCGCTCGCGTTAGAAAGAGACAAAAAGTAGCCTATGTTACTCTCCATCCCTTCAACTATCTCCACTTGTTGCGGAATGTTTATAACAGTTACCGTGACCCTGGAACATAAAGGGCAATCGAAGGAACATGAGTGGGTTTTAGTCAGTAAGAGTCTGACACGCCCTCCCGCCGCACCCAGGACGGGAGCAGTCATTGGATGATTTCCCACTCACCAAAAAAAAAAAAACTATCTCCACTTAAAAAATCACGTCAATTCGTCGCATCGTTTTGCCGTGAAAGAAAGACAAACAGACAGACAGAAAGACAGAAAGACAGACAGACAGACACACTTTCCCATTTATAATATTAGTATGTATATCTCGATTGAAGTTTATTTTAAAACTATCTATCTCGCGGTTCTGCCCGCATCTTGGGTACTATACTCTGCTCACGTAGGTTGTACCGTTCTGTTTTAAAGCCTATAGCCTACCGCGATAAATGGGATATCCAACACACAAAGAATTTTCTAATTTGGACCAAGTACTTCCTGAGATTAGCGCGTTTAACCAAACAAAGAAACGAACTCTTCAGTATTATAATATTAGTCTATATTTATACAGTCTTCTATATATTAGAACTAGAGATCTATCTTCAAACTTACAATTATGTATAATTTCCTGGAGAAGGTCCTTCAAGCAGTTGTTGAGTGTCCGTAAGGAGGTAAGCACAGAGATAGCTGTCTCAGAGAAAGTCAGGAGAATGACCTGTTGCACGGCGGAGGATATGTTGTAGAAAATGTACAGACATGATATTACCACTGGAAGATAAAGGTTGTCAGTTTCAGGAAGAGGTACACTAACTGAAGTCAAAAAAGAGTATTAATTTTACATATTTCTCTAGCAATGGTGCCAATTCCCTTGTTTACAAACTAAACTAATTTCAGTCCATCATTTTCTTTCCACTTCATTAGGAAAAGAAGAGAAAGTAATAGTAGATTGGTTGCCAAGGGCTGTAAGGCATCAATTGCAGCCCGAGATATTTAGGCGCACGAGCGTAGCGAGGGCGCCTATAGTTCGAGGGTGCAATTGATGCTTACACCCGAGCTAACTACTCTGCTTTACATCTCGATTGTGAGGTAAGTAGAAAAAAACCGGCATTACAAGAATAAAACATTTTATTAGTTAAAATTTATAGTAAAATGAGAACAAATTTCAAAAGTTTTCTATTCTCGCCTTTTTTTCATCTATGTTTTTTTAATTTATTTTTTCAAGAATGAAGTTAAGCTTCGCCGTTCGATATTTAAAATAGATGACTATTATACTCATACGAAGACAAGGCTGAATAGCGAAGCGACCTCTTTTGTCATTGGGCTGAATGAATGATGTCTATTGCCAGTATGATGGTTAGATGTACGCGAACTTTTTGAAAGAGTGAAAAGATTTTTTTAAATTACTTACCGCCCTAGGGCTTTTCTAGCTACATCATTACCCTAGAGCGCTAATTGGCTACCTACAAGCCCCATTTGGGGGTAATAAGGACCTACTTACCGAATATGAGAGATGTAAAATAATATTTGGTCTGAGAAATACCCAAGAATACATTATAATAGATTCTATTTCGTATCTTATTTCCGTTTAACCGCAATCCCTTCTTTCCCTTCCCTTCATTTCATCTTTTCTAAAGTGCATTAAATGCCGAGAAAAAGTTATAATTGATTCTATTAGGTGTATTTTTGGTCTTGCTCAACCCGCTAGTAGATGATTCTACTCATAAAAACAAACAACTTTTATTGTGGGACCAAATCTGAAATCTCGAAAAAAATATCAGCTGTTTCATACATTATGGTCGGGAGCCATTGAACTTTTGTTATAAACAGCTGATTTTATTTTCGCGATTTCAGAGTTGGTTCCATTAAAAAAGTTGTTTGTTTTCATGTGTAGAATCATCTCCTAGCGATCCCGCTAGGAGATCCGCTAGGAGGTGTATTTTTGGTCTTGCTCATCCGAGCAAGACCAAAAATACACCTAGTATAAGTTATTTAGTTACCTTTACCACGATGTGTGACCACTTGATATATGTATATACCATAGTCTAGTGAAATGGTGGAAACCGTGAATATCAAGGAACTGACCACTATCCACATTCTTCTGTTCTCGTTGGATAGCTCTTCGCGGTACAAACTCAATTTCAGATTTATCTGAGAACAAGGCAGTATTGCTATTCAAATTGTAATGGTAAAACGTCTTACCATTACAATTTAAAGAGTCACAGTCACCACCAGAGTTGATTCACCATCTGTCTATAAAAACTGTTAAAAATGAAAGCAATATGAAATCATTTCATTCAGTCTTAATTAACTTTACTTTTACCTGCAGAATCACCCACGTGGAAGTCGATCGACCATGCATTGATTTTACCCCTTTAGGACGAATTTACAAACATCCTATAGTGGCTCTCTTCACAAAGAGTGTGAGTATAAGAGAACATGAATAACACTCTCCTAGTTTCATGTCTCTGGGACCAGCGGTTTGAGCTTTGCTTTGTTTCTATGTATCTCTCTCCACTTAGTACGTATAAGTAAGATTTCCAAAACAAATACACGTAAAATATAATAAAAAGGTAAAAAAACAAAAACACTTTAAAAACTACCCACCTCCTGCAACTTCAACAAGTAGACAGTGAGCCACTTCATCCGCATCAGCCCCGTGAAGGCGGCAGTACAGACCACCAGGCCCACTGTACCCACGTCCGCCACCCACACGACCCGGGTCGAGTTCGTCCGAGTCCGGTACGAGCGCTCAGGCTCGATGAGGATGTCCAGCGATATCGTGAGCGTTGATAGGAACCCTGGGGAGGATAGTGAAGCCCTAATTTTTGTCTTTATTCAGCTAAAATGCTCTTAGGCTAGCATGGCTACTACTACTACTACTCAATTTATGCTACCTGGGATTAACAAAGTCATGGCTACCATCTTTCATCAGGTCTTAACGCCATTGCACCTTCTCCCTCATCGAGGGGGCAAGCACTGAACAGTTTAAGGTTTCCTTAGTTATCTTGTGACTTTTTGTAGGTACTAATGTATTAAAAGCATAATATGGTCGGTCGACAACGCAACTTCGGCGCCTTCTTCTGAAACTCAGTGAAGGGACGGTGACGACGATGGTGGACAAACAGCCTTAGAGTGGAATTTAACTTACATAAAGTAAAAGAGACTATCTTTCCGTAGAAGTTGGCGGCTTGGGACACTCGGACGCACCAGCCGGCGTGAGTTCGTCTGAAGCTGACGGGAGCCACCCCCGCGATCTGTGACATCCTCAGCATGAGGTACAGTGTCCCTGATACCACGCACTCGGGCTGCGGGGGCGAGTACATCGTGCATTAGTACCTATAGAAATAAACAAATATCTGAAATAGTGCCAAACTCCAGTGGACACTATGGTAGATGGAAAACAGTCCTTTTTTTTTCTGTAATTAAACCTAAACTATTTATTCTCTTCGTGTCAGAAGACGCAGCGTAGGCTGATAAAGAGGTAGAAGAAGATGGGCTGACGATCTTGTAAAGGCTGCTGGGTCCTATTGCATGTGAGTGGTGCAGGATGGTATTTGTGGAGATCTTTGAGGAAGGCCTTTGTCCAGCAGTGGAGGTCTTTAAGCTGATATGATGATTACTTTCTGACTTCACTCTGAAGTTTTACATGGCTCGTTCCGGACTTCTCTGTTGAGTCTAACTTCGACGAATGAAATAATCTGTAAAATTCTTTGTCTTACAAGAAACAATAAAACGACAATGTTCATCAATTTCAACTAATCTTAAGTTCTTATCAACACATAAAACTATTTGTCTTCCTTTAACAAACAACATGGATTAGAAATAAATGGATATGAAATCTGATTTTTAACTTAGTTAAAGTTGTGGGAAGACATGATTTTTAGAAAGGTTTAGCAATAATATCTAAATCTGTGCAATTTCGTTGAATTTGTAGCAATCAATGCTACCAACTCCGCGTTTTATACATACATCTTAAAGTAATCAGCTTTTGTCGAGGAAGAAATGGCATCTCCATTTCTTCCTCGACAAAAGCTGATTACTTTTTGCTGCAAAAGCTGATAACCAGAATTATTAATTATTTAATACCAGTTTTTTACTGTTCCACGCGAAGATAAAGGCCTGCCATGAGGGCAGCCTGCCCTCCGAGGGCAGGCATAAAATGCACTAGTTTTCACCACCACGCTTGCTCAATTTGGATTGCGGATTTCTCCAGTCTTATATTTATTGGATTTTCAAGATGGTTTCTTCACGAGGTTTTTAGACGCCGTTGTCAGTTATGCCCATAACAAACTTAGAAAGTACATATAAATTCAAGTTAAACCTAGTGCTACCAACTGGTAGGTAAATTGTTACTCGTCTGCTTTCAAACCCGCAACCTCATACATGAGAAGTGTCTTAATTTAAAAATCACAAGAACTAAAGTATTCACTATATTGGCCTTGTCTTCGAACAAAACAATATTAATTGTTTTTCATAGTTACAGTTGAAGTATTTATTTAATTTTGTTATTTCTTTGGAAATCGTTTCCATTAAAAAAGAATGCGTTCAAATAAGTTTAATGATAGGAATATTGTTTGTGACTCCGAATTTACACAACTCTAGTTTATTTAGAAGCGCCACTAGCTTAGTTTAAAATAGTGTTAGGTCGCTAACAGCCGTCGCATTCCAAAAGTAATAGGCGACACATTGTGATTTTTTATTCATTTTCTACCAACCATCACCATCTTCCCTAACCTTTTCGCAACTATGTTGGGGTCGCCTTCCAGCCTAACCGGATGCAGCTAGATATACCAGTGTTTTACGTGAAGCGACTGCCTATCAGACCACAACCCAGTAACTGGGCGACACGATACCTCTTGTTTAGGCTGGTCTGACTTTCTGGCTGGCGTCTGGCTTACCCGTAATGACTGTCAAAGTTCCTATTTTACCCCTCGAGGGGTCGAAGTTTCAAATATCTTTTCTTAGTGCCTCCTTACTCTTCACTGCGTCATGTCTCTAAGGCGAGCAAGAATTCAAAATCGGTTCAGTAACTCCAGAAGTTACGCTCAGCAACGTCACAAACTCATAAGCTTTACCTTTTTTATAATACTTACTAGCTTTCGCCCGCGTATATGTCGAACTTCCATCCCCTATTTTACCCCTCTTTCCCATATTTCGAAAAATCCTATCTAGTGGATACCTACTCTTCACGGAGAACACGCTCTCCAAGTTTCATGTCTCTATGACCAGCGGTTTGGGCTGTACATTGATGTATCCACAATCAGCCAATCTGTCAGTTTACCATTTCAGATATTTGTATAGATAATAATATAATTTCATGCATTCTTTCATCACTGATATCAATATAACTAAGTATTAGGAATTCAATAGAGTAAGTTCAAGAAATTTCAGCTGCAACGCAGTTAGGCAATCGTAAGTTAGGCTTAAATCAACAAAATACAAATTAATCGTTTCCGAAAGCTAGAGGCTATGGTCAAAATAACAAACCATTTGTTAGTTTAAGCCAATATTGGGCGAACATGGAATTGAGAGTGATTGCTTTCCTTGACTTACGGTTTGAGCTAAGAATAGAGCAATAAAATTCAATTCAATTCGTTTGGTTTGGATTGTGCTATAATAATCAATATGCGACACTCATAGGTATATATTTACACAATTATCTTTAGTAACTAATATGTAAAAGATTTAAATAAATGAATTAATTATAAAACTAAAGAGTTTGCTTGTTTGAGTGAACGCGCAAATCTCAGGATTCCTGAGGTCATTCCTTTATTTCCTGAGTCAGGAACTATAGTACATTTATTGAGGAAGGTTATAAAGTCATACTGTAATCTACCGGGTTGGAGCATTAACCGAAAAAAGAAGATGAAACCACGAAGACATTAACTTAATGTTCCAAGTTACAATAATTGTCCTCAATTATCATGTTATCATTCTTACAGGTAATAAGTAATAACTAACCTTACCTTTGTGACTTATGTCAAACTTAGAGTTGGTGCTTTATATTATATTATACATAATATTGTTATTTTTTATATTAAGGTGGCCATTGACGTTCATTTTTCGTGTCAATCTAGTCATAAAAGTCGTAGTCGGCTTAGGCGGCCTACCAACTCTGGCATGGCGATTCGAAACTCACGATCAAATATTAGACGTACGTCAACTGACGCGCCAAAATGACCGTAATGGCCACCTTTAGATTCATTGAGTCAGATGAATAAATTTTGCAGGTTACCATGGAGCTTTCACCGCAATAGAAACACTACGAGAGATGAAGGTTTATATCATGTACAACCACAATCTGTTGTCTAAGTCGTAAACTGATTCAAATTAAACTACTTTAACATTTTTGTTTGCTTTATTGTCTAACCATCAATAAATATCGTATCTCTACCTTCTATTTCTTACCCTAAGCTCGGTATTTTCAAAGGCCTCATCACTGCTTGAAAGGTTCCCATAAACATCTGTGTCTCACCATCTCCTGTTGGTATAGGCAGAGGGTTCTCACCATCAGCTTGTCTCTTGGCCTTTCCAGAACTTAAATTGTCATCTGAATTATTATTCAGTTCTATGGAATGACTATTACCATAATTAACGAGTTTTTTTTCAGTTAAAAGAACTGGAGAGTACTTGTTAGATTCTCTTTTCCCGGAAGCTTTGTTGTCATCATAATTCTCTTTTTCTTCTTCAATCTCTTCTAGTTCACTTTTCAGCATTTCATAATCTGTTCGATTTTTAAAAGTTTCTGCTGATCTTTTAACCATGTATTTTGATACATCAAAGTTGTTTATACTGAATGGTACATCTTTAGTTGTATCACTGCCTGGTATATTATTACGTTTAGCTTCAATTCCATCTTCAACTGCATATTTAGCTTTTTCATTTCCAAAAGGAGACATATTGATAACATTATCATAATTTGACTGCTTTGTATTATAATTGTCTTCTTCTTGTTTAATCAAAATAGTATTTTCACGTTCCCAATTAAGAATCAATTTGAGGTTGTCAGTTGTCACAATTAGATTTTGTATCAGGATATCTTTGAATACTTCATAGTTTTTTGTTTGACGCTGATTTATCTGGTAAAGTTTCAAAGGCAAACTCTCTACTTTAAATATAAAAAGTGAAAATAGGAGTAAAATATGAATACCCATGTTTCCTTCGATGTTTAAGCAAAGAATAGTTCGTGTAAAAGACGTAACAAACATGAATATTTATCAGTAGTGATAAGGATCTGAAACTAGACGTAGTTTTTTTAGGACGAAAGTGTTAAACGATGTCAGATAGTACTAGGGTCGCATAATTATAGTAGCGTTGATAGTGTGTCAACAGAAAAATAAAATGAAGGAGGTGCTTACATACACTTGAATTATCTGCTGTTAAATAATGAACGCCGTTATGAGTAGCTATTAAACTTCATTTGTATAAAAACACATTATGTAGAAATTCGAGGGGTAAATCATGTATAACCGAGAATACGTATTCAAATAAGAGACTTTTTTGAAAGAACAGTTTTAATTTAGAATTGTTCTTTAATCAATATTTGTGTTTTTAATCTTTTTAAGCAACGATATTTTCAAAAGTGGGCCTTTAATGATATAATGCAACATAATACTTTCATATCTTGATTTTGAATACTTTATACAAACACATTCTTACAATATTAAACGACTTTTGTCACTGACCATCAATGATGTTATAAGTAAAAAAGTGTAGAAAGGTTACCCAAACGAAATTCTATCTTCAAAAACGGCACACTAACGCACACATACATTACACGTCAAAGTAGGATGACATGATTGAGGTAGTGCGAGTGAAAAAGAGATAAACGTCAAATGTCAACGCGATACTCTGTATCGTGTTTGCCAATTGGCAAACTTTTAATGTGCCACTTTTTGACTGCATATAACCTATCTACACTTTTTTACTTATAACATTATTGCTGACCATACCTACTTATGCAAGGTGAAGTGCATATATGATGTATATTCAAACCAGTCAGTTTATTATTCAAGAAAGCATTTCAGAATTCAAAAGCTTTGCAGTATATAACCTCCACTAGAATTCCCAGGGACGTAGAAATGGTCCATTCATCACTCTATATGACAGCTAATATTAGTTCAGGAAATCGACATCGCATCGGTACAAATTACTGACACTGAACTATGTAGATTCACTCAACAAACTATTAATTAATATTAATCAAGGTTTCCTAAAAGCAACAAAGCGACACATGCAAGGGGTTTTCTTGATTTTCATTAACAAAAACAACAACAAAAGTGACGTTCTCACATTCATTGCAGTTTGTCTACCGAGATTACGAAACCGTCGCACGTAAGACCCTCAATGTATCAAGTTTTACAAGATATAATCACTGAAGCGATCGGGCCGGCTCTCAAGCTATGATTCGGTTTAGTGCTTGCCCCGCCCGCCCAACATCTCCACGCGTTTCTGTGGCCCTGGTACTTGGCTCACGATATTTTACACGGTCGTTAACATTTTTACACAGTTTCTGGTTAAAATATGGTGTTGCAAAAACATGTAAATGGGTGAAAAAGTTCATTGAACTCTGTGGTTTATCATCGATGGGTATGTAATGTTTCCTTTTAGTTAGGTCAGCAATTAATGGTATTTTTATGTGGAAAGAAATGTCATGTATCATTAAAATTTAGTTTTATGTTAATAGTAGATGAGTAGCCAAGGGCTGTAAGGCATCAATTGCAGCCCGAGATATTTAGGCGCACGAGCGCAGCAAGGGCGCCTATAGTTCAAGGGTGCAATTGATGCTTAAACCCGAGCTAACTACTCTGCTTTACATCTCCATTGTGAGGTAAGTAGAAAAAAACCGGCATTACAACATTACAAGAATAAAACATTTTATTAGTTAAAATTTATAGTGAAATGAGAACAATTTTCAAATTTTAGTGACAGGTGTTTTTTAGGTATGTTAGAACAATATTTAAAGTAAAAGTTTTCTATTCCCGCCTTTTTTCATCTTTGTTTTTAAATTTTTTTTTCAAGAACGAAATTGAGCTTCGCCTTTCGATATTTAAAATTGATGACTATTATCTATTATACTCATACGAAGACAAGGCTGAATAGCGAAGCGACCTCTTTTGTCATTGGGCTGAACGCCCGATGTCTATTGCCAGTATGATAGTTAGATGTACGCGAACTTCTTGAAAGAGCGAATAGGCCAGTCATCTAAGACATTTAGGTCGCAATAAATTGCAAGGTCCTGATTTTTTGTGATGTTGTTAGGATAGATACCAATGGTGTAAATCTAGATTTGCAACCTCGAAAGACCTGTGCTAACTTCGTGGTGCTCGAAAAACCTCGAAATTTTCGAACTTTTTTCAGTTTTTGGCTTACAACTTCTAAAATATGCATTTTGCAGCAAAGTCATCTATGAAACTTTTAAATAAGACAAAATAAGCAACAAAATGAGTGTAACCCTAGCTATGTATGTTTAATAGATCTCAAGATATGATATTTCGAAAATGGGCAATTTTTCCCAAATTTTATCAAATTTGTAGTTAGCTAGACTTTAGATCGAAATACTGTCTAAATTACTCATCCTACAAGGAAAGTCAATAGAAGTTAAGATGTAGAACAGTTATTTAGCTTTAATTTAAGTGTAAAAGGAACTGTTTAGCACCAATAGTTCTCATATTATGAGGTAAAAAGTAATAATAAGGATCGAATTTCGCAAGAAATAGTTATTTTTTCTTATACATTGTTGAATGGAATTTACAATACTAGCAGTCCGCCCCGGCTTCATCCGTGGTACATACATAGCCTATGTCACTCACGGATAACATACCTATCCAACGGTGAAAGAATTTTTAAAATCGGCCCCGTAGTTTTTGTGTTTATCCATTACAAAACAAACAAATAAACAAATCTTTTCTCTTTATATTAAGTATAAGTATGATTGATGGCCTCATAAGTTCTGTCAAAACCTTGTTATTTTAACTTTCGAGTACGGGCTAGATATACTTTGACTAATTTTAAAAATAGAACATTTGTACTTGCCGAAAATAAAAAAGAAAATATTAAATATAGAGTGGTCGAAGAAGGAAGATAGAGTCGCGGTTAACGCGTTGCACCGCTATGGTTACGCGCCAATAGAGATTTTCAAAATTCTGCAAAAGTTGAAAATAACACTACGGTTTGTTTATCGCACTATCAAACGATACATTGAAGATTCAAGCTTCAAAGACCGTGAGAGGAGCGGCCGACCTCGCACAGTTAGGACACCAGCGGTCATCAAAGCAGTGAAGGCGCGAATTCAACGAAATCCCTCGCGTAAACAAAAAATCTTAGCTTTTCACATGGGGCTAAGCAGAACCACGGTTAGAAGAGAGTTAAACTAAGACCTGGGACTACGAGCTTATCGTAAGATCCACCAGCTCATAGTGCAACGCAAAATGGTTGACCGCCCATGGAATTGACTTCATCGGGCATGAAGACTGGCCCTCTTCTAGTCCAGATTTAAACCCCCTGGACTACAAGATATGGCAATATTTGGAGGAAAGAGTCTGCGCTAAACCTCATATGAATTTGGAGTCTCTCTCTCTCTGAGTATCTCTGGTTAAAGCAGCGGCAGAAATAGATATGAATGTGGTGCGTGCTGCGGTCGATGACTGGCCGCAAAAACATTGAAAGTTTTTGACAGAATTTATGACTTGACAACGATATAATTTTTGATAATTAATTGAAATTTATATATGAAATGAAAGATATTGAATGTACAATACAAATTTATTTACATTATTCGAAATGCCCCCCTCCATTTTTAATACATGCCCTTAATCGACGCGGCCAGTCATCGACCGCAGCACGCACCACATTCATATCTATTTCTGCCGCTGCTTTAACCAGAGATACTCAGAGAGAGAGACTCCAAATTCATATGAGGTTTAGCGCAGACTCTTTCCTCCAAATATTGCCATATTTTGTAGTCCAGGGGGTCTAGATCTGGACTAGAAGAGGGCCAGTCTTCATGCCCGATGAAGTCAATTCCATGGGCGGTCAACCAGTTTTGCGTTGCCCTATGAGCTGGTGGATCTTACGATAAGCTCGTAGTCCCAGGTCTTCGTTTAACACTCTTCTAACCGTGGTTCTGCTTAGCCCCATGTGAAAAGCTAAGATTTTTTGTTTACGCGAGGGATTTCGTTGAATTCGCGCCTTCACTGCTTTGATGACCGCTGGTGTCCTAACTGTGCGAGGTCGGCCGCTCCTCTCACGGTCTTTGAAGCTTGAATCTTCAATGTATCGTTTGATAGTGCGATAAACAAACCGTAGTGTTATTTTCAACTTTTGCAGAATTTTGAAAATCTCTATTGGCGCTTAACCATAGCGGTGCAACGCGATAACCGCGACTCTATCTTCCTTCTTCGACCACTCTATATTTAATATTTTCTTTTTTATTTTCGGCAAGTACAAATGTTCTATTTTTAAAATTAGTCAAAGTATATCTGGCCCGTACTCGAAAGTTAAACAACAAGGTTTTGACAGAACTTATGACGCCATCAATCATACTTATACTTAATATAAAGAGAAAAGATTTGTTTATTTGTTTGTTTTGTAATGGATCAACACAAAAACTACGGGGCCGATTTTAAAAATTCTTTCACCGTTGGATAGGTATGTTATCCGTGAGTGACATAGGCTATGTATGTACCACGGATGAAGCCGGGGCGGACTGCTAGTATTGTAAATTCCATTCAACAATGTATAAGAAAAAATAACTATTTCTTGCGAAATTCGATCCTTATTATTACTTTTTACCTCATAATATGAGAACTATTGGTGCTAAACAGTTCCTTTTACACTTAAATTAAAGCTAAATAACTGTTCTACATCTTAACTTCTATTGACTTTCCTTGTAGGATGAGTAATTTAGACAGTATTTCGATCTAAAGTCTAGCTAACTACAAATTTGATAAAATTTGGGAAAAATTGCCCATTTTCGAAATGTCATATCATGAGATCTATTAAACATACATAGCTAGGGTTACACTCATTTTGTTGCTTATTTTGTCTTATTTAAAAGTTTCATAGATGACTTTGCTGCAAAATGCATATTTTAGAAGTTGTAAGCCAAAAACTGAAAAAAGTTCGAAAATTTCGAGGTTTTTCGAGCACCACGAAGTTAGCACAGGTCTTTCGAGGTTGCAAATCTAGATTTACACCATTGGTATCTATCCTAACAACATCACAAAAAATCAGGACCTTGCAATTTATTGCGACCTAACGCGATTTTTATGTCTTAGATGACTGGCCTAGAAGAGATTTTTTTAAATTACCGCCCTAGGGCTTTTCTAGCTACATTATTACCCTAGAGCGCTAATTACCTACAAGCCCCATTTGCAACCTACTTACCGAATATGAGAGATGTAATGTGAGTAAAATAAACACATTATCTGAAAATGACTGCGCTTTTTCACTGCATGAAACTATCGTACGCATCCTTTGACTTTGGCGGCAACAAATTACTACTCGCGTTTTACGCGTCCATAATTATTTCCGGCGGAGTTTATAATACCGTTTCTTCTTTACTCGACATGTTTAAATACTTATATAATCAATTAGAATATCATCAATTAGATAAACAATAAAAATGTAGAATGCCGCGCAACGCGTAACTTTTTTTTTCGCGCTCTGCCGCTCTGCCAATATCCGGGCATGACCACAGATAATATACTAAACTCACAATACAGACAAAATTCAAAACTAAATGTATTTTAGCTTTAAAAAATCGGGTTTGTGTGAATTTTTAATAATTTGTTGTAGTTATAGTTATTTATTATTGTTTTATTTAAATTTCTTTGTTATTTTAATATTTCAGTAACCAGTAAGTAATAGGCTGTTTGGCAGCGTCATAGAGTCGTGTTAAACCGAAAAGTATGTACAAAAAAAAAGTGTATTAAGCGACAAATTTAAGAATCCGTACTGGACACACTTTTACTTTGCAATCTTGAATAAATTAGAATAAGGTATTACACTCTTTTTTTTTAAGTATTTCAAATAACTCCTACAGTACTAAGAAACCACAAAAAAAATCCTAAATTTTTATTTAAACGCTAAGTACCCTAAAAACGCATTTGTATTTTCAAATTTCGCGCGGAAATTTCTAAAAACGGAAGACGCCGTGGGCGTGGTTTTGCTTTGGGGATATGACGTCCTTACGTCATTAAGTAAACAAATGCGCTGTGACACTTTACATCATTATTATTGTTTTTATCTCTAAATTAGTTACTGTTCGACTTACCGTTGGTGTGCGTTCTGGAATGCAAGAACACAAGTGTGAAAACATCGGAATAATTGTGAATTCTAGTGTTAACTGATATAAATTTAAGAAAAACTTAGTTAAAAGTTGTGGGAAGAGTAGGTATTCCAACTATTACACCATAAAAACCCGTTTGTACTTTAGTAAATATCACTTTGATGTAAGTACCTATGTGCACTAGCCATCTAAAATATCGGTCACAATAACTTCCATGAAAAAGTATATTTTTATAATAAAGATCGTATTTGGAGGTTATAAATAAGGTTATAAGATATCTGCCTGAAACATGAAAAAAAGTGTATTGTTTCCCTGACTACGATTATAAACGAGGGATAAGACAAGAAAATAGAAGTATTCGATCGGGCAGTTTGACGGAGGTTGGTCGAGAAGAATTGGATAAATCGCCAACCGATCAAAAAATCGCGCCTCACCGAGACCATGAAGTAGAAACGACTGCAGTGGGCCTGGCAACACCGAAGTATGACAGTGGCAGACTGGAATCGGTTAATAATATTACTTTTAATATTCCCATACGTCTGAAATACACTATTCAGTAATTATTGCATTATTTTCTGTGTATGCCTCTCCGACGAATATTTTTTTCAAGTGGAGGTCGATAAGAGCTCCTTTGCAGTCGTACACATTGTGGAATTGTTCGAGAACAGCTCCATGCAGTTTGCTTTTTAGGGAAAATTTAACAACCAGGTATCATCATTGTGTGATTTAACATCTCAGCTAAAAGCATGGGGTGCCTATATTTCGTGAAAGTTATTACAAGGCAAGATCTGTACAAGTTAGTACTAGAAACTGAATTATGGCCGCAAGTCGAAGAATGGGTGCCCAGTTGCCGGAGAGTTAAATTTCATGCACGATTCTACATCGTGTATCAAGGCCAAGAGTGTTAAAGCATTCCTGTCTGAAAAATAAATAAATATTTTTTGCACTAACTAGATAATTCACCAGATACGAACTCTATTACGAACATGCAGAAGCTAATCAAGAGGGCTATCGTTAAGCACTTCGTAACCACTAAACACCAGCTCATTGCAGTTCATAGAAATGAGTTTTATCATGACACAAGCCTAAACAATCTGTTATATAATGTATAGAACGTATAAAACGTCTTATACGAGCTGTTATTACAGCATTAGGAGGCGTCGCAAAATATTAAGTTATACACAAAATATTTACTTTCAACTTATTAATGCGTTATTTTTTTAAACAAATTACCAGGTTTAATTTCACCTTCATATTTCTTATTTTTATAATCTTAAATAATAAGGTTTTTAAATAAAATATACCTCTGCAGTCTACAACCAATCACTTTTCTGAAAAAATCAATCTAACTTCATAATACAAAAATCATGACTTTGTCCCTAATAATTTGGCCAGCTACTGTATCTACTAAGGGTTAGTAACACTTAAAAACTATTTATTACTGCCGGACAAGCAGTGCTAACCAGTGCCTAAGCACCGGCGCATCGTACTTGCCAGCCATGGTTAGTAGGATGCTGTTAGCGCTGGACCTAGTTCTACCTAGCAACGAGGCTGCCTTCTTCCTCATGATGGCATGAAAGTCATCCACCCGCGCCCAGGCGAACATGCCCGACGCACTGCAGTACCTAGGTAACCCTAACAGCACCCGAAAACCATTATTATATTGAACCCGCAGGGCGTCTATAGCCTTCCGCGTACCGTTGCATCTAACTGCTAGCGCCCTGCGTTCGCGTTCAATGTCTACTTGATCTTTGAGGTCCACAGTCAAATAATGGCCTAGGTATTTAAATTGGGTAACCCTACTTAGAGGGTTCCCATTTAAACAAATTATGGGCTCATACCGCACCCCTTTCCCGGGGACCTCAAAGATCAAGTACGAATTGAAAGAATTGAATTAAAAAAAATATTTTCTAGTTTTATGAACTAAAACTAACACTGTTCGGCTGCTTTTTGCATAAGCTACCTCAATAATATTTTTTTTTTCTCTTATACAGTGTAATACCCTATTGGTCGTGTTAAGATTACCGCACTTGTGCGATAATGTAAAGTAAAACCCACGTGTGCGTAATACACTCAATAACGAGTCTAAATGCAAGGTAATAAGACCCACTTTACGAGCAAGTGTGTTGAAAAATATATTATTGCATGACCAAGCAAACGTACATGAACTTTTTATAATGAATAACTTATGAAAAAACATTAGCATTTAAGCAGGAGTATTATTATTCGATTTGAAAACGAAGATAGATTAAATCGAACGAATCCGATTGCAAGACGGATACAATGTTTATATTATCACATGTCGAATAGTGTGGGCCTTAATGGATATTGAATGCTGTTCTGATACTAACACCGATAATTTTAACTGCCAATATTCGAATACATTTTGTGTTGTTTACTTTTATTTGTCTTTTGATCTATGTGCTGTTTATATTTTTTCTTGGAAACCACGCATTTTGTCAGTAATGTCGGTCTGTGGAAATAACTGTTGGTCAAAATGCGATTTCTTTCAAAATATTTTCATTAGCTTATTTTGAAATGGTACGCAATTTTATGCAGCAGATTATTTATGAGAATAGAGATCTTTGTGAAGAAGCTGATGTAATATAACTGCCACCATACTTTTTAAACCAAAGCAGCGTTGCTGAGTTTTGTCTGAAGGCTGCGGATGTAATAGGGATTCGAAAATCATTGAATGCAGTTTTATTTATTTAAAAAAATAAGGGAATGTTTCCTTTAAGTAAAATAATCTATCGATTTAAAGTAGTTCTCATCCAGGGTCCGTAAAAACTTGTCACTTCGAAAATGTGTCACTCCCGGGAATCGAACGGGCTAAAACGAAAAAACCACAAACTGTACTTTTATGACGTCAATTAATAGAGTCATTTATAAGGTTTAAATGCTTCAAACAAATATGATTAATCAAATTAGAGGAAAACCATGAATTTTTATCTTTTGAAATCAAAGGACGAATTTAGCCGGCGAAATTTACGTTCGATTAAAATAAAATTCTTAAGATTTGTGGTTTTCCTTTACTTTAATTACCCATGTTTGTTAAAGAGATTTGGTCCTTACGTTAACCCTAACGTTTGATGTCATAATAATACAGAGTGTTACTTTTTTGGATTTTAGCCGGTTCGATTCCCGGGAGTGGTAAGCGAATTTTCTAAAATCTTTAAATGCAGTTTTGTTTCTTTTTTTAAATAAAAGAATGTCTCCTTTAAGAAAAATAATCTTTCTTAATGAAAGTTAGATTTCAGGTAGTTTTCTTCCAGGGCCCATTGAAACTTTCCACCCTGTATAACCACTATAACTCCACATAAACAAGTAAATCTCTACTATTGTGTATTTATACACTCGTTTATCTTAAAATTAAAACTCCCGTTGTGGATAAAAATATTAACACAATATGAATAACACCGACAAAGTTTTTTTATTAGACTATTTTTAATGCACTGAATTTATGCTTGGTATTTGTACTAACCCCAGAAGATTTATAGTAAAATCGAAAAGAATAATTTATTTTGACAGAAACATGGCTACAGGATGTTAAATAATAAGTGTTGTGATTGCAAAACAAACGTTCACCTGGTACCTGGGCCAGTTAGCTTGGTGGCTAATCTACTTAGTCAAGACAGGACGTCGTTTATTTCCCGACACTCAAGAAAACAAGAACACTGCGGGCGCTCTGAATGAAAGGTACTGTTTTATCTTTTTGAAATGGGGTTTTAAAGAACCAGTTTTGTAACCACCTGTAACATGTACCTACTTTCTGTGCAAATAAAGAATTGTATTGTGTATTGTATTTTAATTCGTCGATTTCATGGGGCTAGCATGGTCGTGTTGACTTCGTCCGCGTGGAAGAATAGTTCCCGTTCCCGGGGGATTTCCGGGATGAAAACTATCCTCTGTCCTTTCTCGGGTCTCAGACTATTATATCTGTACCAATCTTTATGAGAATCGGTTCAGTGGTTTAGACGTAAACGAGAGACAGACAGACAGAGTTACTTTCGCATTTATAATATTAAGTATGGATAGTATGGATTCTGCTATATCAACATCTAAGTACAGAATACCGACGTATAGTCGATCTTGTACTTGACAGCTTTATAACGAGTAAGTAATAAGACCCACTGTGACTTTAGTCATAGTATTTTATTGGTAAGGGATTCTTACAGATCATATTCAGATTAACTCTATCTCGAATCATGTGTGTTCGCAGGAACATGATCAGTAGATGCCATTTAAACCTTCGAACACGTGTGATTCGAGACATAATAAAAAGACAATAGCAGCCCGACAGCCAGCTGTCGCTTGGTCGTTAAAAGGTTAACGAACTATTAAAAACACAAT
This sequence comes from Athetis lepigone, assembly GCA_033675125.1. Classification (NCBI taxonomy): domain Eukaryota; kingdom Metazoa; phylum Arthropoda; class Insecta; order Lepidoptera; family Noctuidae; genus Athetis; species Athetis lepigone. The sequence continues at coordinate 282,402 of CM066235.1, forward strand.
ACATTATTAAGTAAGTACATGTCAAATATGATCAAGAAAAAAATAGTTTGAAAAAATAACAAATCACATTTTCAAAGAAATTAATAGCTCGCTGAATAAGCCTTTTTTTCAAGCGAGATTTGAAGCTGCCTATTGTCGGGGCGTTAGAAATAGTTGCTGGAAGCAGGTTATACATTGCATTATTGATTCATATGAGCTTTCAAGTTTATCTAGGACTTCACTAACATCTAACTAATACTTCGAAAATACAGCGTCGGGCCAGGTTGTTGATTCATAGATTTTTTACAGTCTGACAATCAGTCTATACCACGGGGTATCTTATTGGTCGTAGATGTCTAATAGGCAGTCGCTTCATGTAAAACATTTATCCTGCTGGTTTCATTTGGGACAAGGCTAGAACAAGATGAATATGAATTACACATTTACCTAATTCCATACATTTGAGCATTCTTTAAAACTATATTATACATCGGAACAAACTGGAAATTTCTCCATACATATATTTCAGAAATAATTTTTAAGCATCTTATTTAAAAACATGAGGTTTCGTCTCACCCCGGGGTTCTCAAACAGTGGCCCGCAAACCAATATTGGTTCTTAAGAGCAAAAATATGGACCGCGAAAGATTTATCCTTTGAGACTACGCTATATATATTAAAATAATATGTTTGACGCTGATAAATAATGTTAGCCTTTTTATCGATCACTAGTGTTAAACGTTCGATTAAAGTTTATTTTTAGAAGGAAGGAAGGATCAAATATAACAAATATTTGATCCTTCCTAATAATATACGAAGACAAATGGTTCTTTTTCAATGTAACGTTGAGAACCACTGGTCTAATCTAATACAATATACATACCTTAAATGTGCTTGTGTTTGTAACGAGTTCACGTTAAAATCGTAGAGATAGATAACATTTTGAATAATGACATGTTAATTTTTGAATCGCAACCTTTTGCGATAACAAGCGGACGAAAAGAAGTAAGTGTTATGTAATCATATTTATTTACTTAAATAGAACGGTCAAAGCCAATTACACTATTTAAACATAAGTTATAGGTATTAAAATTTAATTGATTAGTTGTTGTTGTTAGTGGAATATGTCCAGGAGCCTAAGTATGATATGCAATTGTGTCTCAAGACTAGATAATTGACAACTTGGACACTTTTGAATGGGAAATGTGTTAAAAGTTTGACTTTACACGTCAAAAACCGATCGTCAAACCGCTATTGCAATACCAAGCTTGAGCCCCTGGTTCAATGTCATTAAAAAGACGAATGCACCATAGATATTATGTACTTCTCGAAAAAAAAAGATTGCTTCCGCTGTCAGTCCGTCTGCCTGTCTGGCGGCGGTCTGTATCTCACGAATTGTAAAAGGTAGAAAGTAACATTTATACAGAGTGTGTTATCGCTCGACTGATGATATTGGTGCCGATTTCCTTGTTGACAAACAAAACTAAATTAAAGTTCAGTATATTTTTTCTTTCCATTTACATTATGAAAATACTAGTACATCCTGACGAATTAAGACACTCCATAGATAATTTAGAAGCGATTAAAACATGGCTACTAAATATACATAGATTTACTTGAGACGCTGCGCTGGCTAATTTGACAGGACTAATCTGTGTATTCTGTCCTTTTCTTAATGAAATGGAAAGAGAAAGATGCGTGTAACTTAAATTTAGTTTAGTTTGTGAACAAGAGAATCAGCAACAAGAGACTTTGACCTCTGAGTTTGTTTCGGTTGTTTCTTCTCAGAGTAGTCCAGCTAGGAAACACCGGCCCCATCGTTCGATTAAAATAAGAAAAAAAAATGACGTGTAAAAGTGTAATTTTTTACCTATTTACAAAAATAATTTTTTTTTTAGCAACATTGTTGAATAGAACATTTCGTGTGCGAGTCAGCGTTGTACTCCACCAATTCCAATTTAAACAAAAATTGCGCTTATTTAATACATTTTCAAACAAAATAGTGACATGCAAACATGCACATGATTACGATGTTATTAGTTAGAACTTATATAAATAAATACTGTTGACATGTTGATAACAACAAAGCTATTTTAATTGTTTTTGACACGTCAACAAAGTAGTGAGTTATTTATTGTATACAGAATTTTCAGTTCATATTTTTTTATGGCGTGCAGAGGTTTTTCAAACATGCGGATGTTAGGATCAGATTTTTAATAAACTGAATGCACTAAGTTTTAATCATTGCGATGTTCTTATTCAATAGAAATATGCGTAGATAATTGGTATCCATTGATTGAAAGTGTATAAAATAATTGTAGGTAATTAGAATCACAATTTTGTTAGTGTATTTTTTTTCGAACGGAAAGACCAAAGAATTCATATTTGTTTTTAACATTTTGTGATGTAGAATTTCCAAAACTGTGCAGTGAAATGTAATTTTAAAATAAACTGTAATCGTGAACGAAGATATTCGCAATGTTGTTGGTACAAACACGTCACTATAGGGTTAGTACCATTGGTACGTATTGCAAGCTTTAACCTTGTTTACTTATGAAACCCTGGTACCTTGTTTGTTTGCATGAAATCGCTTCACATACGTTTTTATGTCTGTTTGTCTAAATACACAGCCATGTTGCAATGTTTTGACGGCTCTCGAATTAATTTTAGATGTTTTGAGAAGTGTAACGTTATAATGTTAGAAATTAGCTTTTAGTTCTGAAATCTGCATGAATCACTTGTATTATTAATTGATGTATGTACCGTTTATTTACCACGCCCTATGTGTTTTTCATATCAATCCCTAATTATCTGATAAGTTAGAATGCTTGAAATTAAAACTTATTATGAATCTTAGGCAAAAGTATAAGTCATAACCAGTAAATCGGAATTCGGGTGCTATATTTTAAGACGATAACACGTACTAATATGGATATGACGATATTGCCAGGATTTTGAGCAAATGGCTTCTTGTAATAATTCAGAACCCTAATCCTGGGAAAACGTTGATCAAAATTGCGGTTTCCGGGTATTTTAGGTCGTGTACACATTTGTGCTTGTATTAGCACCTAAATACCGATTACCTACTCAACAATCTAGTTTATACGCAGTAAAATTATTTCCAATAAAAACCACAACATGTTCTACACAGGAATGTGTACTCTATTTCCAATTTGTAATGCAAAGAGCTTCGTACCCGCTCGTGTCGGAGATGCATCCCTCGCATCTATGTGACTCTGTGACGCAGTTTCACTTCACCGCATAATCCTGCGCCTGATGTGTTAGTGGCGAATTTAATTGATCTTGTGATTGTGATTCTAATGAGTGTTAAATGGTTGTGTTTCTAGAGATAATGGGTACTTTGTAGGTACCACATCGAGAGCAGATTTTACCCAGCCAATCTCCTATTTTATTTTAAACATCATTTATATAGCAAGTTATGACACGTTGCTAATAGGGATGACGACCACATTAACAAAATGGCATTTTGTTTAATCCGTCCATTAGGCTATTCAAAAATGTTTGAGACATTTTCGTTTGATCAAATTAATAAAAAAATACAAAGATGAAGAGCTGCATCAAAGTTCCGGAGGGGGGCATGTGGCGTCACTTTTTAGTAAAAATTTTACCCAGGCGTGACGTCACGTGAAACTTTAATGCACTTATCTTCGTTATTTTTCGAATACGAGAAAAAAGAAAAAATACGTGTCCAACACTTTTTAATAATCTAACTGACGGACTATTTAGCTTTTTTGGTCGTCTTGTCTGCAAATGTCAAAAGTGAATAAAATTGTAGCAGTTGTAGCAAATATGCGCACAAGATAATTTTTTGCAAAAAAAAAACGACTTCCCTCGATTTCGGCATCATACCATCATCAGATCCTGGACCTGATGACAATGGGACCATTTGGGAAGTCTACCCATTCAAACAAAAAATAATTGTTCGAATCGGTTGGTAAACGACGGAGATATGCGCGAACAAACTTAAAAAATAATACAAACATCCGAATTGAGAACCTCCTCCTTTTTTAGAAGTCCCTTTATCCCTGCTTCAAAGTCAAAGTCAAAGTCAAATCATTTATTTTCATTAGACCAAAAAAGGCACTTTGAAACGTCATACTTATAAAACAAAAGTGAATCTACCGCCCATTCGGAAATGTTGTTACGTATGGAGAAGAATGGGCAAGACTCCATACTTACTCTTTTAAAATATAATCGTATTACAAAGTTTTTTTTACATGGTTAGGCGTGATTTAAAATGAATATAATCCAAAAACCATTTCCGTCAAAAATTACATGTATATAATAAAAAATTAAAATGAAAAACTACTTTTTATATAAATTAGGAAATGGAAGCTTTATGATGTTCGCGAGCAAAGTGTTCACATGTTCTTCACTTCAAATTGATATCTGATAGTTCTTGCGGATTTTTTTAAAATAATTTCAAACTAAACACGATAAGTGCATACTTTACATTCACGCAATACGCGAATTTTTCCTAAGTAGTATTAGTAAGTAACCGCTTGTGATAATATTGGATTTCAAAAAGCCTGAATTTTCAAGCAAATGCGTTTTTATTCAAACATTTTTGGTACCTACATCGGATCTCGTTAAAAATAGTTTTCTTTCAACTTCAATAAAGTAATCGTGCTGATCGACTGATTGACGTGGATTAATGATTTATGTAAGTCGTTTTATTTCTGGTTGTTTTCAAACGGACTAAGAAGTGCCTAAAAATACATATTATTTTGTAAGTAGTATACTTTTCACATAGCTCACACAAAAATTGTTTAAACGCAAGTTGAATTACCAAGCTTCCATGATATGCTAAGAGCAAAAATGCCAAAAAGAGGACACTTATTTTGTCTTCTGTTTTTTTAATTTTATTTACTGTTGCAGCAGCAATAGAAATACTGGCGTTGTGAGAATTTCCATTCGCTCTGTCGTTCAAACTGAAAATGTTTAATTCTATTAGGCCACTGACAAGATTATTTGTTGCTAAGTTTTTGTCATTTACATACAAACAACGAATCTAGTTTCGTATTTCAAAAGGTTATTCTTATGTAGGAGAATGGGCGAAAAACACTTTATTTTCTTTTTTTTATTAAAATTGTTACAATAATTTATATACATACTTACATGATTACATGTGAATACAATGAAAAGTCATGATATAGCTCGCTATGAGACAGACAGACGGACAGACAGTATGTAATTTTGAAGTTAATTCCCTTCTACGCACTATTTAATAGAGATATACTAAATAAATACAGATGATATCTGTACCACGCTTTTGTGTTTTCGGTAAAGGCTTTTCATCTTTCCAAAGCTTACTCAATAGATAAGTAAGCTTTTGAAATGCCGACAAAAAAGTTCATGTTTTGATAAAAGCATTTTATTCATGGGTTTTTTTTTCTATATAAATAATGTCGAGTATTTCGTGGAAAACCAAATCCTGAATGTCTATGAATAATATGAATGAAAACTTTCCTTCATAATATGAACTCGTTACACACCCTCAAGTATACACAAAAAGTCAATATTTACAAAAAAGGCTACTGTCAATAAACAACTACGTCACCAGACACACCTCAAATCACTATCTAATGAGTAAAAAAAAACATAAGTCCGTAAAAATAAGGGTTAAATTCGTGTGGCGCTACCGGCGCGCGGCGCGTAAATTCGACAGAGCGTAATTTAAATCCGATTATCACTTTCATCATTTTTCTGTTGTCTTAGTACTTTTTCCATTTTTGTCTAACAACTGCGTAATTGTGTACATGAAAGGATCACTTTCATTGTTCGGATCATATTTTCTTTAAAATAATTTCCATAAAGGAAGCACCGCAAACAAATTATTTTCATTAAAGTAAATTAATTACCTGGAAGAAAAGCGTTGCAAACGAACAACACACTCATACATAATTAGTTTTTGCAATACAAAACAAACAAAATAAAACTACGTTTAAAAACCCAGATAATTCGAATATAATTAAAATACGGACCAAATTATTCAATCATTCGGTCCAACTAACTTCAAATTCTGTTAGCCTAGTACCAAACAATAATTTCAATGAAATCCATACATTCATTGGATGTTTAATAAATAAACCCGGCGGATGACTGTATCCGAACGAATACATTGAGAAACTTGTTTAAATTGTAAAATTGTTATGCCAATGCGAATAGAATTGACTACAGCAACTGTCGAAATTTGAGTAATATAATCCATACTAATATTATAAATGGGAAAGTGTGTCTGTCTGTCTGTCTGTATGTTTGTCTTTCTTTCACGGCAAAACGGAGCGACGAATAGACGTGATTTTTAAAGTGGAGATAAGGTGAAGGGATGGAGAGTAACATAGGCTACTTTCTGTCTCTTTCTAAAGCGAGCGAAGCCGTGGGCAAAAGCTAGTATTATGTAATTTAATAAATAGACGACTGAAGGTATAAACCGAACACGGGTAACGGGTAACAGAATTTGTGACAAGTTTAACATTGCACAATTACTGCAAGCAGTCGGAAATGTTAAGGCGGAGTTATTCGACGTCACTTCAATCATTCTGTACTAATTATTTGCGTGGGTGTGTCTGTAGTTTGACAATAAATAGACCAGAGGCGAGTGACAAATGGTAATGTTGTTTTGGTAATAAATTGCTTCGTTAACTATTCAAGGGGCTCACGCCCCCAAATTGAGCATTGATTGTCCCACGATTGAACCAACCATTGATTTTTTTTAACCTAAAATGTAATTTAAAAATGAGTTTTTTTTATAGAAGCGTACTATTATCTCCCTAGCCTTTTCCAAACTTCGTTGGGGTCGGCTTCCAGCTAGTTTTTTACGTGAAGCGACTGCCTATCAGACCCTCACCCAGTAACTGGGCTACACAATACCCTGTGGTTAGACTGGTCAGAGTTTCTGGCTTCTGAATACCCGTAACGACATCAAAGTTCTACCAATGGCAACCGGGACCAGCGGCTTTACGTGCTTTCCGAGGCACAGGATGTCAGTGATGTCCAAGACAAACTTTAGAAAGTACATAATATGAATTTAAAAAAGTCACATTGGTACTTGCCCGGATTCGAACCCGCAACCTCTTACACGAGAAGAGAGAGGCGGGGGGTGCCTTATCCACTGGGCCATCACGACACCTAAACGACTTTTTAAAGAAGCGTACACAAAAAAATGATATTTTTTTTACAAAAAAACAACGATTTCCTTCAAAACTACAAAAGGGAAAAATTACTTTATCATAATAAGTTGTTTAGTATAAATTTTGCAGCTTTATGGTGAGTGTATGAAATATGTAAGGTGAACGAATTTACCTCTTGACCACTCAAATACCTAAATAACAAAGCATCGCAGAACGTTCTATTTTGGTCTAAACTTACTTTTGTTTATTTGGGACACATATTTCTCTTTTAGGCTTAACTAGCCGTTGATTAATGAAAAAAACTATAGAATTCTAGTACTTACTCTATTTTAGGGACCAATACAGCATAACCATTGCTTCTGTCGAACTAACTCTTAATTTCCTAATAAAATTATTGGCCCGAAAATTGGTCCTTTGGGCCCAAACACGACTAGCGATTCTAATTTATACAAAAGACCAAGTACAACCTGCAAATATATCCAACTAACTGATTCTAAATACTCATGTACTCTTAGTACCTCTACATTAATACATGACATTATGACATGATACTATTTATTTATTTTAACACCCTGTCGAAAAAATGGTCTACCGAAAAATAAAATTTCATGAAACCCTGTTATGTTAGCAAATAGACGTCATTTACCGCCGTGTTTATTGACAAGACTTTGTTTAGACTAACGTTGACGCCGGCAGCCGTCTACGTATTTTTCTTATCAATACCTTACAGCATTTGCTATGAGAATCAAAGGTCAGTGGTGTTATTTTCAAAAAAATATCACTTAAAATTTGAGGAAATCGAGGTGTAAATCGGCTATGATCTGCTGTAGAAACAAGATAAGTGTCTATGCTGTGGATTTACAGAATGGTAAACAGTTGCTTTATTAATGTTTTAAGTTAATTTTAGATTACAATACACAATAATATAATAATAAAGCTAAATACTTTTCTGTTTGATTTATGTTTGAAAGTTTGGAAGCCTATAATATCAGTCGTATTGGAAAAATACTTATTGCACATGAAGCAGTACTCTACTACTTAAGTTTACATGTTGCCGTGTTGATTTGGTAACATAATCGTTTTCAAATTTTTCTTATAGGATTACATCGGTAATCATAATCTTTCAAAAGGCAAATTTTCGATATTTTTTCTAAACTAGAGTTTTTAGAAGTTTCTTATGGCGAGATAAAAAGAGTTACTCAGCAAGTACTGGCTAAGCACTATACCTGACACTGTTGCACTACTGTCAAACGTAAAGTGCATGATAGAGACAGAACATGGCTAAGCCAAAGACAGTGCTTAGTAACGTCTACTTATCTCGCCATTTGAATACTCCTAATTTAGTTGCCATACTTAATGATTTTTTTAAACTTTGAACCCTTTTAGCACTAATTAATGTGCTTTTAGTACCTAAAATAAAGGACGCTTTAAGCAATAAAAGCTAGCTAGTCTACCTACCTAGTCAATATTGTCCCTCTGTTGGGCAAAGGCCAACCAATTTCTCGTTAAAATATGACAGATTTCTGCCATAGTAGATCTGTTCTTTCAGACACAAAAACGTGTTCCTTCTCTCATCAAGAGAGTGCCTCAGACATTAACCTCCATGGTTCTTGCACATTTTTGACCAATACGATTGTATGGACTTTAAAAGAGACTTTGACCTCTGAGTTTGTTTCGGATGTTTCTTCCTCAGAGCAGTCCAGCTACAAAACACCGGCCCCATCGTTCGCTTAAAATAAATAAAAAAACAAAATATTGACGTGTAAAAGTGTTATATATATAACCTAATTACAAAATAAACATGATTTTATGATTTTATTTTATGTTCGAAAATAACTAATTGCTCAAATAAATTACTAAAATAAGTTTCCAATACAAAATTACTGGTTCCGAGAAACTTTTTTATTTAATTCGACCTTTGACCTTGAGCATTTACTTGAGTGCTTAGTGATTTAGCTTTAATGTCGAAATGGTTTGGTTTGTTCACAAAATGATAAAGATATTATAAACAACTTATTGGTGGTAGCATTATTCAAATAATTTTCAATAATTTAGGTGGCATACGGTTCTTTGGTTTTGCCAGCAATGTAAAAGCGAAGAAACAAACAAACAAACGAATAAATTAAACAAATAAATAAATAATACAATAAATAGCTAACCTTTATTTAAAAAAATAATAGAAATACTCATAATTTATTTGAATTAATTAATTTTATTTCTTTCGATTATAATTCACCTTGACTTTATTTTGATTGTATTTTATTTTAACATTATTTTGATTGTATTTTATTTTGACATTATTTTGATTGTATTTTATTTTGACATTATTTTGATTCTACTTTGTTTTATTTATTTTGTGATCGAGTTTTTAATACCTATATTTTTTGTATTGAATTGTAATTGTAATTTACCTGTTTTGCAGTGCCCTTACAGGGTGCATGTTTGAAACTTTTATTATGTTATTCCAACCCCTGTACAACATGTTTGCAATAAACTGATTTGAAGTGTGATTGGACTAGATCACCCAGGTGATGAGCTACAATGGTTGCGGAATGTTTATAATAGTTACCGTGACCCCTGAACATAAAGGGCAATCGAAGGAACATGAGTGGGTTTTAGTCAGTAAAAGTCTGACACGCCCTCCCGCCGCACCTAGGACGGGAGCAGTCAGTCATTTGATGATTTCCCAATTCCACAAAAAAAAATTAGCTACAGTAAAATATGAAAAATTATTGTGTAATAAATTTATTGGTCCCAAGATATTTATTTAATAGTTAATTTTCTTTTATTATTATTTTTGTTTCATACTATTCGTTATTGTTACAGTCCTCTATTGCATTGCTATTCCAATGCTTAGTTTTCTTTTTAAAATTATGTGTAGACTCATGCTAGAGTGTAACTGTTCAAGAAGCGTAGCTTTATAGATTCGTACGAGTGTACCTTATACCCTGAGTGTACAGTTTACATAATAAAACTGAGTGTACTACGTGTAAGCTTTGCCCACACAGTTTCATAGTTTTATATGTAAGTTGCAAGCAGGCGTACAAGTAAGTAGCAAGGCGACGTATGCAGCCTACGCAGCTACCCTCCGTGGACAGTTACAAAATAATAATTAAATTATCGTTTTACTATGTAATTTTTTATTCTTGCGTAGGCGCCTACGCCGTAGCCAAAGGCTTATTTTTTTCGTAGCTGCTACGAAAAATATAACAAAAAAATACCTTTCGTCATTTTGTCGAATTTTCAGTTCGTCATTTTTTTGTTCCTGAATCATTTTCTAAGTGAATACTTTGATGTTGTTTTGATTTTGATTCCACTTAGTAAAACTTTCTTAGTGATAATGGAGTTACCAACTTTGTGAACGTTTTTTCATTAGTATTCGATCTACGGAAGACATGTTTGGTTGTTTTTATTTTTCCAACATATATTTTATTTTGTAATAATTTTCGTTGTAAAATAAACGATTATTTGCGTTTCCATACAAAAAAGTAAATAAAAATATAAAACAACTCACCAAAATTTTCACAAAGTTGATCGTGATTTTGTGTGTCTTATTCAACGTTTTAAATATTTAATTCTCATTTTATGAACAACGTTTTTTGGTCCTCAAATACAACTTTTCATTTAAAACATCTTAACTTTTCAACGACCAAGCGACAGCCGGCTGTCGCGCTGTTTGTCTTTCTATTGAGCTCGAATCACGTGTGTTTGAAGGTTTAAACTGTGCAAATGATTCACTGTTTCTCTACTGCCTTAATGACTAGGAAATACGTTTGCTATTTCATGAAACACGAAATCAGATAGTTTGGCTTTCATCAATAAAAAAACAAAACAGTGCAACCCGTGTATACGCGAGTGAAACTCGTTCACTAGCGAATAAATAAACAAGCTCGGAAAAACAAATGAGTGACAAAAAAAATCTATGGACTATTTAAATATTAACGGGGTATTAAAATGCACGTGTAAAAGTTGTTAACTACGCTTAACGTCTGATTAACTAATTTGTGAAGAGTGGCAAAAAAATCTACGGACTATTTAAATATTACAGGGTGTTAAAATGCACGTGTAAAAGTTGTTAACTACGCAAATTGTCTGATTAATTAATTTAAGAAGAGTGACAAAAAATCTAAGGACTTTTTAAATGTTAACGGTGTGTAAAAATGCACGTGTAAAATTTGTTAACTATTCAAATTGTCTCATTAACAAATCTAAGAAGAGTGACAAAAAATCTATGGACTCTTTTAATATTAACGGTGTATAAAAATACACGTGTAAAAGTTGTTAACTACGCATATTGTCTGATGAACTAAGTTGAGAAGAAAAGGAGGAAATGACCTTCTTACTTAATTGCAAAACGCGATGATATGCACGCAAAATATTGTGTTTACATTAGTACAAGTTGACGTAAGGAAATTTTAAGTGTATGCTAAAAACTTGTTATATAAAGACATTTAATATCTCAGCCACCAAAAGGTATGGCTAAGAAAAAAATAATCACAATGTTGAGAAAACCATGTCAGTTTCTACATTGTTAAGTGATTTTTACCCCGTTATATATATTTTTTTAGTGGTTTTTTTAGTTTTTGTAGTTAACTATTATAATATGGATACGCAAGATTGACAATTTTATACATGTAGGTCGCTTACTAGAATAGAATAGAATAGATTTATTTATTTGCAATGAATGTAGGTACAAATTATTAGGTGTTACAAAGTTTAAGGTTCCTTGTACATTCTACCTTAATTGGCATGCAAATTTATATATGAAAAGAATTTTAATAAAACTTATCATCTAAGAATTCTTGTACTGAATAATAACATTTGTGCAAAAGTAATTCTGTAACATGCTTTTTAAATTTTGTTAGTGGTAGTTCCTTGACATTGTTCGGTAACTTATTATAAACAAGTGGTGCCATGCAGATAACACTTTTCCTTAAAAGACTAGTTTTAAAAACACCCGTGCTTAAAAGATTTTTATATTGGGAAAAAAAGAAATAAGAAATAAGTGTATAATTAATTTTATATCAGAGGTTTCTTAACTAAATATAAGTGCATAGTACAATTTTAAGTGTGTAAATGAGTATCAGAATAAATATGATACGTACTACTTGGACTTCTCCAAAAAACAACGTTTTGGGAGTAACGCCAATAGGAAGGGCGATATTCGGTATGTATAATTTCCTTTAACTGTGAAGATCATTGATTATTTGGATCTTATATAATTATTAGAGACTAGCTGTCCCCTGCGGTTTCACCTGCTTTGTGTTCGGCTTTTGGTTACTGCACCTCTGCTCCCGTGGGTTATAGCGTGATGTTATGTAGCCTATGTCATATTCTGATGTATAAGCTATATTTATGTAAAGATTCATCAAAATTCGTTTTGTAGTTTTTGCGTGAAAGACTCACTCACTCATTATTTTTTGAAGTTCTACGCCTAAAGGAGTTAACTAATTTTCGATTACCAAGCGACATCCGGCTGTCGCGCTGCTATTGTTTTTCTATTGTGTCTCGAAAAATGTGCGATCGATGGTTTAAGTGGGGGATGAAAAATTTGACATCTACGCGGGCGAAGCCGCTAGCAAAAGCTAGTTTTTATTGAACATTAGATTTAAAGTTATAGTCGGCACATCACTCAAAATTATCAGTACAAGTACTTAGTCAGAATTAATGTTTGAACGTAGAAATTAACTGTACTAAAATGTGAGTGCAGTCGTAAATATTGAGCGATATAAACAGCTTGTATCAATCGATACTCTATCTGTGTCGTAAAAATAAATTATAGTGTTATAATTGAAAAAAAAAATTGAAGTGAAGGGTGAAATCATTTCCACCTTGTTGAGGTCATAACTATGTAGATTTTAATTATGATTGCAAATAAAATTATGAACGATTTCGTAGCTTTAAAGAAACAAACATCTGCTCTAGACAAAAAGCTAAAAAAAAACAAATTTAAATATTTGGAACAGCAGACTTATTTCATATTTTAATTAATATATATATGGTTTATTCAAGAAAATTACAATATAGTTTTTCATTATTTTCTGCCAAACTGCAGCACAGAATTTTAATAAGTGTCAACTTTCACTTGCTAAATCTAATGACTATCCATAATTTTCATGATCTGTGTCCGAATTGTGTATTATTTTTGTTTGTGAACTTATTTTCCGGATATATTTATCTCTGAGAGACTGCAATCTATTAAGATGTTGAAACGCAGCCGGAGTCTGCCTATTCCAGCCGGTATGCTCTGTAAAAATCTTCCTCATATTTAAGTGGCACGAGCTTGAGTTAAGCTATTATCACCTTTTGAAATATTAAACCTTTTTTTTTTTAAATATTAAATCTAAACGAAAGGAAATTCAAAACACATATTAAGAATACACTCTGTCAACAAGCATATTATAAATTAGATGATTATATAGAAGATAAAAATGCTTGGAAACATGCTGGACCTGCTCCATAGGATAATTCACAGTATAGACAAAACCAAATAGGTTGCTAATTCAAACAGACAATGATTAACTGCTCTTTACATTAGAAATTATACACACATATATATATATATTTTAGTTATACATTGCGCTGGCTCACACATTATTTTCATTGTTTGAGGAATGTAGTTTAATTGTGAACATGTGAACACTTTGCTCGCGAACATTATAAAGCTTCCATTTCCTAATTTATATAAAAAGACGACTATTTTTTAAAAGAGTAATTATGGAGTTTCTTGCCCATTCTTCTCCATACGTAACAACATTTCCGAATGGGAGGTAAATTCACTTTTGTTTTATAAAATTCAAAAAAAATTCAAAATTCAAGGCATTTATTTCACTTAGACCATTTATAGGCACTTATGAATTGTCAAAGAGTCGGTCGGTCAGTCAGTCAGAAAAGTGACGCTAATTGCCTGTTCCAAAACGTAGATCTCTATGGAGAAGAACAGGCAAGAAACTCCACGGACACTCTTTTTAAAAAAATCATGTTTTACAAAAAAACTTGGTTACATTCATTTTGGTGCTTCTATATGTGAAAACAATGTAAGTAAATAACAAAAAAAAAACAATAAATGATTAAAAAATAATAATAAAAATAAAAAAGTCATGGCAGTTAAGAGTTGACCGATCTCACTTGACAGCGCCCGTTCACGAGCATGACGCGTGACATCAGCACCATCCAGCTCAACCATTTTGAAGGGAACCGAATGATCCAACGCACCCGCCACCATCAGCGAGACTTTTGAGCGAGCATGACAATTCTCCAAACCGCCATGCCCATTTGTGTCAGTATTATACAATCATGTAATAGATGAACGAATAACGACATCGTACTCACATTTACAATAATCAAAAATGCTTTAAGCTACACAAACCAAAGTTTTGTATTATAAATAAATCTAAGTGGGTGAAATTTAATTACCTGAACAAATAATAACAAAGATATCAATTATTCATGTCAAAAATAAAAATAAAGAGGATAAGCAACATATTTTTATATTAAAACTGTTAATTTTTCTAATTTGTGAGCTTAAGCGGAGTAGGACCAGCATTAAGCCAAGCATGTTTATCATTGATATAATCTTCTAACTTATAATATGCTTGACTACACAGCGTGCGTTTAATGCATGTTTTAAATTTTCTTTCATTTAGCTGCAGAATATCGAGTGGTATTTTATTATAACATTTCACACAATATCCCATAAAAGAAGTGTGAACTTTTGACAATCTAAAGCTTGGTTGATCAAGTTTATTCCTATTTCTAGTATTAAAATTATGTCTGTCACTTATTTTTTTAAAAAGATGTAGATTTTTTCGAACGTACATAATGTTTTCATATATATATTGGCAAGGCACCGTCATGATGTTAATATTTTTAAACAGATTGCTTAGAGATTCGCTTCTGCGAAGATTATATATGGCTCTGATAGCCCTCTTTTGCAGAATAAAGATGGAATCTATATCTGCAGCACGTCCCCAAAGCAAAATACCGTAAGACATTACACTATGAAAATAGCTAAAATAGACTAGTCTTGCAGTATCCACGTCAGTTAATTGTCGAATTTTTCTGACCGCGAAAGCGGCTGAACTTAACCGCGCCGCTAGAGATGTTAAGTGAGGACCCCACTGCAGTTTTGAGTCAAGCGTAATCCCCAGGAAAACTGTTTTATCGACGAACTCTAGTACATCCCCATTCA
Source organism: Athetis lepigone (assembly GCA_033675125.1). Lineage (NCBI taxonomy): Eukaryota > Metazoa > Arthropoda > Insecta > Lepidoptera > Noctuidae > Athetis > Athetis lepigone. The sequence continues at coordinate 297,725 of CM066235.1, forward strand.
AAACAACATTACAACTAGTACTTCTAACATTGGGTAAGGTGAATCTTATGCATTTAGTTTTTTTTTCATTTAATACTAAATTATTTACAGTAAACCAATTCTGAATATCAAGCATAGCGTTATTTACGTCGTCAAGATGTTGTACACGTCTATTCACTTTAAAAATCAGTGAAGTGTCATCGGCAAATAACACCATTTGCGGTTGGTTTTCAAGTAAACTTGGTAAATCATTTATATACACTAAAAATAGGAATGGACCCAAAATAGATCCCTGCGGTACGCCCATTTTCACCTTTGAGCCCACTGAATTTACACCGTTGATTTGGACCTGTTGCAGTCTATCATTCAAATAGGATTTCACTAAGCTAAGCGCTAATTTATCGAGGCCATAATGCTCAAGTTTTAAAAGAAGTGTTTCATGGTTCACGCAATCAAATGCTTTGGAGAGGTCGCAAAAAACGCCAATAGCATCTTGCGACTCTTCCCATGCTTGAAATATATGTTTAATTAAAGTGACACCTGCGTCAGTAGTACAACGTCCTTTGGTGAAACCATACTGTTTGTCATGTAAGATGTTATTGCAGTTAAAATGACTAAGCATTTGATTAAGCATTATTTTTTCAAATACTTTGCTGAGAACCGGTAAAACAGAAACAGGCCTATAATTATTCGCGTCTTTGCTATCCCCGGATTTGAAAAGTGGTATAACTTTGCTGAACTTCATCAAATCCGGGAAAACCCCTTGATCTATACACAAATTAAATATATATGCTAAATAGGGCGCTATTGTCTCAATAATCGATTTACAAACGTTAGTAGACATGCCCCAAAGATCTTCAGTTGCTTTGATTTTGATCTGCTTAAAAACCTTTACAACGGCCACAGGGTTAATATGCTTAAACTTAAATTCTATACGGCAGGCAGAAACATTTGCTTTCAGTAAATCAACAGCAAATGTAGGCGATGAATTTAAACTTTCTGTAATTTTAATTGGTATATTAGTAAAAAATGACGTAAATTCCTGAGCCACATCGTCATTTTTGCTTATGCGACCATGGGAAGTGTCCAAGGTGTAATCTATATTATAAGTATGACGTTTCAAAGTGCCTTTTTTGGTCTAATGGAAATAAATGATTTGACTTTGACTTTGACTTTGGTTGCGGAATGTTTATAATAGTTACCGTGACCCCGGAACATAAAGGGCATCCGAAGGAAAATGAGTGGGTTTTAGTCAGTAAAAGCCTGACACGCCCTCCCGCCGCACCCAGGATGGGACCAGTCATTTAATGATTTCCCAATCCCAAAAAAAATATCACACCAGTACATACATATTAAGCAAGTACTAGAAATTAGAAGTTTGCGTTGAATTCAACGATATTTATAGGTAAGCACTTAAAATTTTGTTAAATACTATTAGTATTTAACAAAATTTAAGTACTATTCCTGTTAGTAAAGTTAAGTAGTATTCCTATTTTTGTGGCAAGGCAGCTTGAAGTCTAAGGATATGGCGACCGGTGCAATTTTAGGTTTAGGTACCTCTACGAGAATATTACAAATGTCTAAGGTGACCATTTATGATTAGACTGGCCGTCAGGTTGTTAGCCACCTAATATCATAAACATTGGGTGGCTAATAAACTACTATTTGAACAAATATTTGAAGTGAAAATAACTCTAAATTATCTATTTTTAAAAGCGGGTTTTACAATGATTTCTATAGGTACATTAGCCTAAATATTTTTATATTTTTCTGCCTAACCAGATGTTTGATGGTAGGTAAATAATGGTGGTGCTATTTGTGGAAACTTTATGATGTTGTACGAATTTTATCAAAGAGTCAAGTGTTTGTGTCGGCTTTTATGATACTTATTGTTATGCCATGTTATTAGATTGATTGATAAATGGCCACCCACGAGCAGTAATTTATGTAATATTTTCTCGATGAAAAATATCGAGATTATGTGATATAATTCACGTAATCTTACAGTTATATGTTGTTGTATGATAAATGGTTAGCTACAAAGTAATATAAAGTATTTATGTATTTACTTAAATAAAGGGTAACACATGCTGAAACGAAAGAATATAAATATTGCTGTAGCATTTCGGTTTACTTATTCATTTAATGGCTTGATAAGAAATGTCTTATCTACATTTAAAAATAAATCTTATTTTAATCTGGTCCTTTCATGACCGTAGGACCAGACATGTGGTTTACCTATAAGTACGATATAAATGGATATATTAAGATACTTAAAAAATAGCTCCCCTACAACGAGCTTATCATGAGCACATGAACTGTTGACAAGCACCTTCGATAAAAAATATTTTTATTGCAACTAAAGTTCTATCTTATTGAAACAGGATTCATTTTACATCACTTCCAGCTGAAGTGTTTTCCAGAGATAATTAAAAACTGGAAGTATCGACAGTTGTAAAGATAGATAGGTTTAATGAGCTGCAGGTACTAGGGCAGCATAAACTGTTCTCACTTAGTTTTTGTTCAAACGAGGAAGAGAATATATTGGTCCTTTTGCCATCAAATTTTTGAAGTATTTAGAGAACGTGACAGTTGCGTGTCGAATTCGTTTTTTAAACTTTTTCAATTAAGGTCTGTTTGGTGTTGCGCGTCAGATTTTTTCTTTTAATTGAGATAGGTTTAAAGTTGGCTGGTGTTACGTCAGAATATTTTTTATTGTCTAAAGAGATCGAATTACCTGAATTGTGAAACATTCAACTACAAAAAAGTGTCTGTATGATGAATTTTGCTAACATTTCTCACAGGATTCCTGGTAAAAGAGGTAGTCAAAATATTTTTTGTAATACTGATAATTGCATTTGATGACAAAAATAACAGCTACTCAATGTTCTCATGACAATATCCCTTAATTATTAGGTGTGTTTCATCCATGTCTATCGTTACTGCTCCGCTCCCATAGGTTTATAGCCAACCATTCTTCATGTATCAGGCTCGTTTCAACAAAACTTTTTAAGCGTTATTGTATTAGTATAGATGAACGTATGGGGAGAAATGCCATTCAAGTGTAGTTGTTTTCCGACTGAAAAGTTTTCTAAGGTTTGTTGTAATAGTATATTTTGTTCAAAGGCGTGGATTCAGCGAAGGTGGAGGAAGTCACGGCCTCGCCAGTCCCGACCGAGTCGGCGGCGCGTTCCAACCGGCCCACACACTGCGTTGTCGGCGGAGCACATGCCTTCATACTTAGGGTGAGATCTCCTGTAGACTATGTAGCCCTGGTACACGAGTGACTGTTACTTCTCTTGCTACCGGTGAAGACACCTTCCTACCAGTGTAGATACTGCATGGCCGGCGGAACTCATGCCTTCATACTGAGGGTGAAATATCCTATAGCTCATGTAGCCCTAGTAGTCCTAGTACACGGGTGCACTAGTCATCTCGCTGGGGAAGTAATTCTTGTCAGTCAGACTATTTAAAATAAGTAAAACGTGTAATCTACCCATGTTCTATCCATTTTCACCCACTAGCAAAGTATTTCCACGTAAGTCTGGTAAAAATCACGCGGCATTATGTTATATAGCAAACTTTGATGTTTTAAACCGAACTAGTATAGAGGATTCTGATAAGCGCTAACAAGCAACCAAACTCTTCACCTTTCTTCTGACATTTATGTAGCCCTAGTACCAGGGAATGTAATACAGAGCATATTGGTGAGTCATTATTCATTACAGTGAACCAATCTGCTTCCAGATTTCCAGCTTCTTCGGGCTGGCGCCGCTACGCTTCGAGTCCCGCAGCAATGGCTTCACGGTCAGCATATCTGGTGCCATGTGTGTTTACAGCTATATTCTAGTCACAGTACTTGGTGAGTCGAATGCGTTTAAAACAAAATTGCAAAAAATAATACTCTCTTCTCCAAAACGAAATCTTGTCACGCGGTCAATCGTAATTGAAATTAGCCAGCCAAATAATAAAATCGGTTCATTGGTTTCGCTGGGAAACGTAACAGACAGACCGACCGACAGACAGACAGTACTAACTGTCCCCCGCGGTTTGACCCACGTTATGCTATGCCTCCTCAGTACTCATAGCCATTGTGTCACAGCGTGATGTTAAATGTAGCCTTTGTGTGTTACACTCAATGATGTATAAAATTGGTTACACTGATGTATAATTTTTATAACTGTACAGTTTCAACCATAGGTTTCAACAGAACCCGTTTACTAGTTTATTACTTGAAAAAGTGACAAATATCCACAAATCCTTCCTCGTAAACTTTCACATCACATTAGTTGATTAGGTGTAGGTTTTATATTTGTTTGTTAAATTATTGCCAGCAAATAACCAGTATTTATCATTATACATACTTTAAACATTTATCTATTAACCCGGGACACCTTAAAAATGATCTTTTCCATTCCAGTAATATGCACAATATTCGGGCTAGTAGCAGAGATCAACGTAGGCGTAGAGCTGTCAGTGCGCATGTCATCGCGCATGTCACAAGTGGTGTCGACGTGCGACGTGCTGGTGGTGGTGGCCACCGCCGGCGCGGGGGTGTACGGCGCGCCGAGAAGAATGAGGAACATGTTGAAGTTTATGGAGAATATTGCTTCGGTAAGAAGAATATAAAATAGGAGCGGTTTGGTAGCTACCACCACCTGACGTGGGAGTGCACGGCACTCCAGAAGAATGAGGAATTTCTTGCCGTTTATGGAGAATATTGCTTCGGTAAGGAGATAGGGCTGTCTTCACGCATGTCACAAGTGGTGTCCATGTGCGAAGTGCTGGTGGTGGTGGCCGGCGCCGGAGTGTACGGCGAATGAAGAAGAATGAGGAACATGCTGAAGTTCATGGAGAATATCGCTTCGGTAAGGAGACAGCTGTGTGCGCATATCGCAGCATATGTCCACATGTGACGTGCTCAGCAACCTGACGACTTATATATTGATCTAGAAAAAAACTATTCTCTTTCCTCACACACTACAGAATAAACGCGAGATTTAAAAGAAAGATAAGTTCACGAGACTTCTTGTCGGGTACCTAATGTCATACATAGGTAAGTTCACGTGACTTCTCATCGGGCAACGTTATACATAGCCAGCCTGCCGGGGTTGCGGTTCTGCCGGGGTTGCGGAACGGTTATAATAGTTACCGTGACCCCGAAACATAAAGGGCAACCGTAGGAACATGAGTGGGTTTTAGTCAGTAAAAGTCTGACACGCCCTCTCTCCCCGCCCAGGACGGGAGAAGTCATTTGATGATTTCGCACACCCAAAAAAAAAAACATAGCCATATATTTTGCACTCTGAACGTTAACGGCTCAAGCCTGCTAATGTAAATGGTCATCTCCTCCTAAGCATGCCATAATACCAGAGGCTTTGCAGACGTTATATCTAAAAATGATATGTCTTATGTGGCTGTAATTACCACGAGAAACACCCATACTCAATATACCCAAACCTCTTAGAGTTCTCGCGTTGGCATGAGACAGGCAGGATTGTAAACTTGAGATATGATTTTTAGGTAAGGCAAAATCCTTTTAAATAAAAAAATAAATAAAATATATTTATTTCAGGTAATCATAAACCATATTATTCCATTGTTATTGATTAATAGCTGTACAAATTATTGCAATTAATTTATTATAACAAAACAATAAAATTACTTAATACAATAAAAATGCAGTTCATTAAAATAAAGTTGATAAAATAATAATTAAAATTTTTATTTAATTAAAACTTTTGGACACTCGTTTTTGGCTCCAATCATCAGATTACAAAACGCAACTTAAAGCCTCAGACCATTAATTGATTGTTGATGAATTGAAATTATCTGACTTTTTCCTTTACCTTACCTTTTCTTCTTCTACCCGTAACGATTGTCAAAGTTCTATGAATTACGGCACGGGATGTCATGTGATATCCACTTTTTCAGACAATATTTCAGTCGTTAACCATGTCAGTTTTCTGCTGTTTCCAGGTGGACACCAGCATAGGCGGGCAGTACTCGCTGGTGACGGAACGGAAGCTGTGCGGCATCATCCTGGCCATCCTCATCTTCTTCTCCGTGCTGATCGCTGACGACTTCGCCTTCTACACGCTGCAGGCCAAGAAGCTGGATAGAGAGTGTAAGAGAAAAAGTGGTTGACTGGCTGTACCCCTGGTTTCAACTATAAGTTAAGTTGGTTATTTCCAGTAAAGAAAGGAAAAAAATATTTATATTGGATACAGGAAAAAAAACAAAGGCAAAATAAAAAATACAAACAGATATAAAAGATTATGATTTGATTTGATTTGATATGATTTGATTGTTTTCAATTTTTTTTTTGTTAATTATTGCATTGTTTTGTATTGTCTTAATTTGTATAGTGGAATTTGTATTGTTTAAATGTAAAACCACGCAGTGAGTGCTGTGCACTCCTATAAGTGACATTTTCACTATAACTTAAACCCCTGCAATAACTGTTTGTATATGTCTCAGTGAGTGTGTCGTTGGAGTGCCATAATTATAATAAATAAATAAATAAATAAGAGAAAAAAGACGTGTGTGAGGCCAAAAAAGGCCACTGTTCCAGATCTTAGCATAAGGGATGGAGTATGCTGCTGGACTTGGTTCTCTCCCAAGGCGAAAGCCACTAACTTGATTTTGGTTACCGCATCTAGGTCGTGTTGCTACATAGGTACAAATAAAGAGCATAGAGATAGATCTTTGGAGACCGAACAATTACTTTACTTGAAGAGTACCTTCCCAGCAAATCTTTCAAGCTTTTCAACCTTAACCATTGACATATAACATCATTTGGCGCATATTACTTAATGGCGGTGTGATAGTGAACTTTAGTTTATAATCATTGCAAGATTGTAAACTATCAAGTAATTATAAACTGTGCGAGACACTGCTTCCAAAAAAAATGTTATATTTATAACTGTTTTGTTTCTTATGTTTCTACTCTTACCATAGAAACGTTTTGTTTCAGGGGACGTGGTGACGAACTACATATGTTTCTACCTGCTATGGTTCGTGGTGATGGTACTAGAGCTGCAGTTCGCGTTCACGGCGCTGTCGGTGCGCGCGCGCTTCTCAGCTGTTAACGACGCGCTTGCGCTCACCGCTCGGCAAGTCTCCATCCCTGGTACGTACCGATGAACATAACTGAAAGATATGTAAAATAGCTGGATATGTTGACACTTGAACAGCATTAATTACATAATGATATGTTAAAAATACTATTATGAAGATACACATGAAGAAGTTAAGGTCAAGATTAAATAGTAGCTACTTAGCAAGTGCTTAGCTCAGCCATATTGTAGCTATCAATCATCACACAACTGCCAAACTATGATAGAGACCAAAAATAGCTATGCCGAAGTTCGTAATAAGTAACATTTATTTACCTCGACAACTGCCACCCGCATTTTCACAAGCGTCAAAATAGGTATTTGTTTACTACTTCGTTTCCGTGGTTTTAGCTTTATGTTAGGTAACTAATTTCATTCTGATGTATAAGATGTAATACTACAAAGTTTCATCAAATAAGTTTAATAGTTTTTCCGGGAGAGAGAATTTAATCCTTCAAACACACGTAATTCGAGACACAATAGCAGCAAGACATCCGGCTGTCGCTTGGTCGTCGAAAGGTTAAAACATCTATCCAACTTTCAAACTGTAAGACAAACTAATATTTGTTTACTCTAACCCCTAGGTAATACTTATGGTCTTTCTATAACTATATTAACAAGATATAATATGCCATCACAGGTCTCAACGACTTCTCCTTCCACTATCTTTATACTTTTCTTTTTACTTAATTACTTGAATGATAATTGGTTGATTTGTCCTTTTCAGTGGAGAAACCCAAGAGCGCATCACCTCTAAACATCTATGCTATCCGGGTGGCACCTGCAGACTCCCAGAGATCGGCGAATGTTAGCCTGCTGGTGGACTCCGTGACTGGCAGGGAGCATGTCGTCATTGTAAAGAGAACTGGTAAGACTAACATCTCGATATTTATGCTCTCCTGGTAACGCGCATTGGGCTATTCAAAATGGTCTGCTACTTACTAGTCACTTAAGAACAAAGTAAAAACATCAACATCAATTATTGTAATTTGTTGTAATTATGTACTTACTTTTGATACGATTACTGTGAAAAAAAGAACGAGCAAGACTCTCCACGAATTTGTCCAAAAAGATGCTGGCTATTTATTATTATGTGAACAATGAGTGTAAGGAACAATAAAAAAAAAATGTGATAGGTACCCTAGAATCACAAACTATATGATTTATACTGCACAGCATTGGTCATAAGCCAGTCTATACCCGCAACAGTGTCTATAATTTCAGCGAGCGGCGAGCCCCGGCTTATAGTCTCTCCCTGCGACGCGGTACGGCGGCTGGCGGCACTGCACGGCACGTTATGTGATGTTGTCAACAGCATCGACGACAGCTACGGGTTACCGCTTATCGTCATATTGATATCAACGCTTCTGCATCTTATTGTGACGCCGTACTTCTTGATTATGGAGATTAGTAAGTGATTTTGTCTAGTTATGGTACCTTCCGCATAACGTCCAACTCATAATAAATCTACGCTTCTGCATCTTACTGTACATCATTAGTAAGTGGTCTTGACGCTTGTCTGATTAAGCTACCAGGGAGGTTATACGCTTGCGGGCAATAGCATCGACGACAGCTACCGACTGCCGGTGCCGCTCATAGTCATCCTCATATCCACGCTGCTAAATTTTATCGTGGAGATTAGAGTGGTTTTTTTCCACCAGAACGTCATAACCCATAGTCTAAAGTTCCTATAATATCAAATTTATTATTTTGTCAACTTGGAAAAGCACTATCGCACCTATATCTGCCTTAAGTCAACGTTACTGTTTTAGTTACAACGTTACTGTTTGGGTAATAGGCACATCACACATTTCTGCTTTGTACCTTCGATTCGAAGGCATGCCATCTTGCTTATCATTTTCTATATAATAACGGAAAATTTACTCAAATTAATTAAAAATTCTTTTTTTTCTCGGTAGTTGTGTCGACGAACCGCGTACACTTCCTTGTGCTACAGTTCCTGTGGTGTGTGACGCATATGCTGCGCATGATCGTGGTCGTTGAGCCTGGACATTATACGATAGCTGAGGTGAGTCGTGTTTACCAATTAGTTTAAAAATGTGGGTTTTTGGACTTAAAGACAAAAGTTATTTAATATCCGCTATCATATTAATAGGCACTTTAGATTAGACCAACTTTTTTTTTTTATTACATTTGGGCTTGCTCTTGGTCCCAGACTAGCCCGAGGGCATAGACGGGGCCTACGATGGAGCGAGCTCACCCAAAAGATGCCTATGCACTCGTCTCTTGAATACATCCGGGTTATATGCATTTGGGAACACAGACCGGGCAGGGAATTCCATTCTTTTGCGGTGCGCATAATAAAAGAATTCGAGAAACGCTGCGTGCGGATACGAGGAATATCGACCAAGAAAGGGTGGTGTCCCGCCGTACGTCTAGATGTCCGGTGGTAAAACGGAGACGGGGGAATGAGCTCGTGTAGCTTATGAGCACACTCACCGAAGTGCAACTACAACTTTAAAATTAATATAATTGCTCATTCTAAAAGTTTTGTACGAAATTATAACAGGCAAGAAATTTCGTACATACCTACTCTTTTTAAATATTTGGTTGCACAATGATAAAATTATAAGAATAATTTAAAAACGATGTACTTGATAGAAAGTGAAATAGTACCTATACAATAGTAATAAAACCTATACAATACAATACATTAATACAATAATCTGAAATTGGGCAACGAAATCTAAATTAGTTAATTAATTATTAATTAGTAGCATATAGATACAAGACTGCCAGAGCACATAGCCAAAGTACGAACTAATGCACGTTCTTTTTATTCGGTCTAAGGTTTAGCTAAGTTCCTGTTTCTTTTCTGCATTAAGAGTATAATATTTGTGCAAGAGTGACAGTTTCGGGCTAAACCAAAGAATGTGCAAATCACAGTTAATCAACAATTATTTATTACCAATATGTTAAGTTTTAACTAAGTTATAATTTTCATGGTACCAGGGCAAAAGAACCGAGGGGCTGGTATGTCGCCTGATGACGTCAGCGCCGTCCACTGGCGTGCTTCCTTCGCGGCTGGAGATCTTCTCTCGACAGCTGATGCTACAGTCGGTCAGCTACGCGCCCATGGGAATGTGCACGTTACATCGACCGCTTATTGCTTCTGTAAGTTTGTGAGAAACATTTTGTTTTTGATAATTATTTTTCTGAGATCTGGCACTATATGGTCATGGATGGTCTGGCACTATCGCTTCCAGGAACAAGGGGGAAAGTTTAGGACATGCATGCGTTTAAAATTTACTTGTTTTTTTCATTCGACTGACATAGAAAACAATGTTTGTGCGCTTTAAACTAGTCTTGAAAATTTTTACTAATCGAAAACCTAAAAACTCTGAAATAAGAGTCACCTGGGAGTTGACTAGGTGACTCTTATATCAGAGTTTTTAGGTTCATAGAATAAATAAGTAAATTACAATCATTAATTATTAGCACGGTGGCCGAGCGCGTCAGGTTTCGAAGTATAAAGAAATTAATGCACTATTAAAAAAAAAACACGTACACTTTTAATACTAATAGAGTTTTGACATACTTAGGTATTGGAACCTATGTTAAATATCTATCCGCAGTAACCAAACACATACGACATCAATTTTATCGAATTCTTGGCTCTGTGCATAAATATCATAATGTACTATGTCCATCTCATTCGTTACAGGTGATAGGAGCAGTGACAACGTACTTGGTGATCCTCATACAATTCCAAAGATACGATAATTGAAGGTGATGATCCTAGTCACACATGGGTTCCTAGTACTTGGTTATACAAGATAATCTGTATCACTATATAAATAAGACGAAATAAACGAAGCAGACGAATTTGTAAATAGATAAAATAGTAGAAAATATTGTGTATTGTTTTAAGTACAAAATATAATAAATAGTTCTTATAAAATTAATGGTTTTATTAGAGTTTATCTAGAAGAATTAGCTACGTTTAGTAAGTACCTAATGAAAAGTATTTAAAAATGTAAGTGTGACATACATGACTACATTGATTGTTCTGCAAACTATTAAAAATAAGCCGTGAAAACGTTGCGTTGTTGTGTCGTGTCAAACGTAAGTACACAAGTGCGTCTTTTGTTTCTGTTAAGGATCAGAGATGGCGTTAAATTGAATAATGATTATTATCATATTTTTTACTTCTCTGCTTTTTCTGTTTTAATATTAATTCTTATTTTCGGGATGTAGACAAATCTAAAAAATCAAAAATAATTAAAAATCCGGTGTCAGTAACACGACTGTTATTAACCATTTCAAATATAAGTTCTTATAGCTGCACTACTTACACTCGGGACTTTTAGGAATTAAAACAGTCGTTAAGTCATTGGCAATTTTTCTATTTTCTTCGATTTTTTCCTAATTTTCCATTCCATAAAAACCTTTCACAAAAAATCACAAAAAAAGTCGGTTAAATTGCCCCGAGTAGTATAATAGTACACTAAATAAATAAGTAAATTATATTTGTATTCTTTTTATTCTGGTCCAACAAAATGCACTGTTAGGCAACACACCATCTCAGCGTGCCTTAAACTTACCTTCAAAGTATCCTTAACTTCAACGCGAACAATGCCAAACTAAAGCTAGTGTTCCATAACTCAGAATTCCCCCATTCCGTACATAAACAAAATTGCAATTTCCCTCTCAAACCGGTACATAAGAACGTGTTGCATTTCCTTGGCATCAGCGTTTAGTAAAATAATAAAAGCAACCACGACACCACTTTGTGGTCGTTTTGAAGATATGAAAACATGTTGCAAGTTGCATGATTCAACGACGCGAATATTAAACTTTTTGGGCTAAAATGCATTGCACGTGGCTTTGTCGGCTTTAGGAAGTATTTGTTAATAGGTGCTTAGTAAGAAACATGGTTTTCACTTTTCTTCTAAAAATCACTCCGGAAATTTTAAATTCAAGTCATTGTCACCAAAACCTGGACAAAAGATAAGATAAAAGATTAACTGCCTTGTATCCCGCAACAAAGCAATCTGTAAAAAAACGGTGGAAGGGTTCAAAGTTCCAAAAATAAAATAATTACAACCTTTAATGTATAGGTCAGTACTCGATAACAATAACAATTGTTTATGGTGTCTCACAAAGAAGGCATACATTTTGTTTTGATTAAATTCCACCTTACAATAATTTCTATTCTAAAATAAAATAATCCGATTTATTTTACAACTCTTCACTATACTTTCGTTCACCTTGGTGCAACGTTCGTTCGCGAACGAATGAGCGACGTAGCTTTGCATTTAGCGCTGAACATACATTAAAACTTTGTCCGTTCTGTATCTCAACTTTGCTGTAAGGAACATGCTCTGTAGAAGGCGGGTTTGAGCTTGAATATTGGCTTATGTGTAAACCTTATTAGAAAACACAGAGCGTTGACAAAAATAGTGAATGGACGAATCCTAAAAGCGTGAAGATATCACGCTTTTAGGATTCGTCCATTCACTATTTTGTACGACTAATACGTGCGTACTAGGCTTTTATCTACTTAATTAAAACGGTTTCTATGAAAAATTCAATCGACGAAAGTATTGTGGAGATCATATAATGACGGGCCTGTTGGTCTAGTGTTCAGTGACACTGACTGCTAAGCCAGAGGTCGTGGGTTCGATTCCCACCCAGGACAAACTTTGTGTGATGAGCATAATTGTTTGTTCTGTGTCTGGGTGTTATTTATCTATAATAATGTATGTATTTAAAAATTATATAAGTATGTATATCAGTTGTCTGATTACCATAACACAAGCTCTGCTTAGCTTGGGATCAGATGGCCGAGTGTAAGATGACCCAGGATATTTATTTATTATTTATTTATTTATTAGATCAAACCCTTGGGCTGCCGGCTGTGGGGGTCGACCATCATCTTTAAGCAGTTGTTCATGAGGCTGGTTTATTTTTTAGTGATTGGCCAACAGGCTATAAATTCAATCGATTTTTATACTGGAAAAACCCCCCCTTACTCGTATAACTTCATCAACGTCTTGCATAATTAGTGACTATTTTTTTTTGTTAGTGGGAAATCTTTAAATGACTGCTCCCGTCCTGGGTGCGCGGGAGGGCGTGTCAGACTTTTACTGACTAAAACCCACCCATGTTGCTTCGGTTGCCCTTTATGTTCCGGGGTCACGGTAACTATTATAAACATTCCGCAACCCCGGCCGGCATATTCTGCAACCCCGGCAATTAGTGACCATGACGTAGCCGTACCGTAGGACGTGGGTGACGCATTGGTCAAATGTTATACACTTGGATATAGATTCAAATCGAGTACCGAAATATTTGAAAAGTTTTATTCCATTTAAAAATTTTCTCGAACTTGATTAATAAACCTAGCACACCAAATCGTAGAACACATATTTCAATGAATAAATGTCTTTATATACAAGAGAATATAGATAAAATATACATAGGTGTACACATTTAGTTCGCACACAACGTTTACCTATCGTCCTTGTAAATATTAAATGATTTAATTAAGTATTTCGAAATTAAAAAATAATACTATAAACATAAATGGTTAAAATAAGGGTGTCACACGAAACTATCAGTAACCGATCGATGATTGATTAAAATGATTCATCAATTTATTTTCACTCGTCAAACCTATCCACTAACATCGCTCCCGCTTCATCTATCTCTTCATTATCGACGTGTCTTCAAATTTTGTAGTTTTAGCACCGACTGTATTGTTTAACTTTTATTCTCACATGAACTAAGTACAGTTTAGTTTGAAGATATAATTTTGGAGTGAAGCGAGTATTATGTTGTAGTTTATTTTCAGTTGGAGTACTACGAAAGTTGTAGAATATTTAGCAAGTTTTCCAAATTTCATAAAGCATGGTAACCACCAAGGCTACATGGAGAATACAGACAGTTTCTGAAATACTAACAAAAATATCAAAGCTTCCAGCGCTTCTAGCGGGGTTCAGTCAAAGTTAAAAAACTTTGACTGAACCCCGCTAATGTTTTAATGAAACAATGCCGCCTCACTATAACCACTGCAACGTCTAAAAGTCAGAATCATCAGTGGTGTCCACCAGAAAAGCGCCGAGCAATGACACTCGACGAGCCCCGGAGAAATGATGCAATTCAATTCAAAATATTCTTTCTACCTATGTATTACGCGTGTCCACATGAATATTCGTAAATTATAAGCCTCCTTATCTTTATCCTTCGAACACATGTGTTTCGAGACACAATAGAAAGACAATAGCGAACCCGACAGCCAGCTGTCGCTTGGTCGTCGAAAGGTTAAACTGCGCCTACAAAATTGTTTTTCCGTTATATTTAAAGTCAATATACCTAACAAAGCCAAGACAGCATGTCAGAATAACGCTAAAATAGATGTAAGATTTGTGAACAAAAAGTCGAGAGATATAACAATGACAGTTAACTAGAAGTTATTCTAGTATCATAATATTATCTACCACCAGATGTTCTACAGCTGACAAAGTTCCACTTTATCAGCATCAATCTTGATAAGTTTCTGCCGGTATCGAACAATTGGAACCGAAACAGAAACCGATACCAACTTGGTACCGCATTGTTCTAGTTTGCATAGATATTTGACCTCAAGTTTATAATTGACTGTTTTTTTTTTAGAAGTCCTTCTGATTGTTCTCAACCATTCGCGTCCTACGTAACCTTTTGTCAAGTATGTTAAGGGAAACTTTCAGCCAAACCTGACCTATGTGTATAACGGTGTTATACATGCACAGATGGCTTATCAGACTTCCACGCCACAGCCCAGTTACGTCAGATAAAGTTAGGGACTTTAGTTTAAAATTTTGTTTACTATATTACAATTCTACATCTGGCATGATGTCTTGATGGAGTTGAATCGTTAAGGCGCCACCTCTCGGGTAAGAGGTTGTGGGTTCAAATTCGATGAAGTAAAGAAAGAAAGAAAGAAAAAACAGTTTATTCGTGCTTTGCAGTAAAAATAACTTAAGTACTAAATAATATATTATAAACTATTGCACGAAAGGGCTAGCGCTCAGCATAATGCCGGGCCCGTACGGCACGAGTCCACGGCGCTGGTTTTCAGCGCTGCGCACCAATGTGACTTTTTCAATTCATATGTACTCTCTAGAGTTTATTTTGGCATCACACCCCGTACGTCGGAACGCACGTTATACTGTTGGACCCGGTTGTCATTCTTAGAACTTTGACAGTCGTTACGGGTCCAAAAAAGGGGTACTGTGTCGCCCAGGAGCTGGATCGGTCTGATAGAAAGTAACTTTACGCAAAACACTGGTATCCAGCTAAATCCGGTTAGGCTAGAAGCCGACCTCAACATAATTAGGAAAAGGCTAGGGAGATGGTGATCTAGCATGACTGGCAGTGGCCTGATACCTTGGTTATATAGTAACCAGGTCAGGTTACTATAGTATAGGCTCTGCTTACTTTGGGACCAGATGGCCGTGTGTGTCTTCCCAAGACACATTGATATATAGATCTCACCGACAATGCTTTCAAATTTTAAAGCAGAAAATAGCTCACACATATTTCAGCAAGTTTTTTAATAAAGCATTCACAGACGATTGGCATAAAGCGCGCTGCTCCGTGCATCTTTTGAATGTGATGCAAATATGCTGATGTAAAAACTTTTATTTTACAACCGCTCTTTTATGTATTCTCGCTAGTAGAGCACTTGTTGGTATTTCGAGGAAATCCTCGTGTTTTCTCTTCATCTCTGGATGTTGGATGGGAACGTTTTTATGGAAGTAGTATGTTTTTAACCGATTTCAAAAAAAGGGTTCTGTATTTTCTGTATAAATCAAAATCGAGCTTGTGGTTCAAAGCAAATTTTACTTGACTTGTCTACTTTAAGAGCAAGCCATTGCAAAACCACTTATCTTAGGTTGTTGTGAAACTTGCAGTGTAAGGTTGACTTTTTAAAACAGTATTAATATTGTGTCTATACACTTTATTGTGTATAGGAGGTCAGTTACTGTTTAAATTGTCTTCTGAAGCCAAAGTATGTTATTAATTTCTTAATCTAGCAACTGCAGTCACTATAGTAAGATTTTGAATTGGAGTCAGAAAAATGACAAGTGCAACTGTCACTGATACCAAAAAGGGTGACCCGCTACAATAGTGATGTTCCGCAATCGATAGACTTAGACATTGTTGAGCGATTTAGGTAATTTACGGTGTGCAGCGATTTTGCTTTTGATGGTGACTGTACCACATCACTATTTATTTGGGACTAAAAACCTGCAACACTGGAAATGTCATTTTTCTGACTCGAATGAAAAATCATACTATAGCTAAGTTTAACTGCAGGTGGCGTAAGATGCTAAGTTAAAAATTGATTGTTAATTTTTTTTTTTTAAATAGATACAAACAAAACAAAGAATCTCTATAGCTTTGTTTAATTACTATAGTTTAAACAGGGCAACATAAATTACCTTAATTAACACTGAGACCAGTAGGTAATTTGGATGTTGATTCGCGTCGTAAACCGTTTAATAATTACAAATTACGTGAAACGGGTCAATAGTTAAAGCTTGTATAGTAAATGGTAATTTATTTTAAATGCACGAATAAATAACGGGGATTCCTAAATATTTTAAGTACTATTTTAATTAGTTGGCTTAAAAGGATCGATTGACATGAAAAAATATTTTCATTTATTTTATCTAGAATGCTTACTGACTAATAATCCAAAGATCCAATATTAAAGGTACAATATTAACAAAGCTGCAACCCCCACAAATAGGTAAATTCCTCATTCTTTTTTTATGGAGAATATTGAGAAATCTGATCTTAAAATTAATATAAGTACGAGATTGCCAATCCACGAGCAAGCGTGGTGATCAAATAAGTATCCTTTCTGCACGAGACTAGGCTTTTATGCATTGAAATGATGAAATCCATACTAATATTATAAATGGGAAAGTGTGTTTGTCTGTCTGTCTGTCTGTATGTTTGTCTTTGTTTCACGGCAAAACGGAGCGACGAATTGACGTGATTTTTTAAGTGGAGATAGTTGAAGGGATGAAGAGTAACATAAGCTACTTTCTGTCTCTTTCTAACGCGAGCGAAGCCGTGGGCAAAAGCTAGTAATTATATATTTTTCTGTGTTGGTTGGTAACACTTTTACACGATAATAATAAGGTTTTTTTGCTTATTTTAAGCAAACGATTAACCCGGAATTTCATAGCTGACTACTTTGAAAAGAAACATCCGAAACAAACAACATTAAAAACCTTTTTAAAGTCCTTACCATTGTATTGGTTAAATCATGCAAGGACCATTTAGGTTAATGATTAATTTATATTTTAATGAGGCAGTGGGCAGTTATAGGCTGGTTTGATTATTATTATAGCCAAGATATATGTGTGTACGGAAGTATATTATACTGTTTATGTTATTTTATTCTTATTTGTTATAAGAAATCAGTTTGCTCCAGAAATATCTAGAAGTATTGGACTGCGAAAAACTGGGCGGTACTTCAACACAGTCTCCAAATAGTTTTACGTGTAAGTACTTTTAGGTTCGTTTGGAATCGGAAAACGATTGGACGTATCGTTTACTCTGCTCGGACAAATTGAACGAATTCGGAATCGTTTCGCTGAGTGCAGCGTTAAATTCGGTGCATGTAACAAGAAGTGACTTTTTCTTTGTAGTAAGGAATAGTAGCTTACCATTAACGATTCAACTGGAGTTACCAGGTGGAAGCGGTTTGTGACAAGTTACGCGCGATAATCACCAAATTTTCCATTATAAAACGCAATATACCGTTCAGAACCCTACTTCAAATGTACACATCTCTTGCTGAGTCGATAATCTCATATGGACTCACTAGTTATGGACGTACATTTAAAACTTACTTAGATAAAATATATAATCTGCAAACCCGTCTCTTGAAACTAGTAGTACCAAAATATATAAAAAATAAATACAAAGACAATTACACAGGATTGTTTAAATATTGCAAAGTATGGCCTGTTTCAGCGCGCGCTGAGTATCTGTTTCTCTTGGAACATTTTAATAACCAAGAGATTCAAGTTCCGGTTAGATATGACGTGAATACACGACAAGCCAAATCTAAATCATTGCAAGTGCCGCGGAAGAACAACTTCTATGGCAGGCGTACCGCTTCATTCACAATACCTAGTTTATTAAACCATATACCTGTAGACATTAGAGAGTCAGTGAATAGGAAAAACATAAAGCGCAAGCTAAAAGAACATTACATCAACTCGATTGTAGTATAAATGTTAACAGCGCGTTGACCAAATCTCATCCAGACCAGGTCTGTCTTAGCATGCCATGGCGGCATGCTAAGACAGACCCTAGAGGTCTAATTGCGTGCCTTGTTCTATTAAATAGGAATCTGTAATTTATAAAAATAAATAAATAAATAAATTACTACTTGTAATATGTGTACTATTTAATTGGCATGTACAGACTATTTTTTTATGGATGAGAAATCATCGAATGACTTGTGTTTGGGTGCCCTCTATCTGGCAGAAACTTGTTTCTCCGAAACCTATTTGGCATAACTCACTTGGCAGAAACTTTGTTAAACGAACATTGTTAAGGTATAAAAAATATTTAACATAATTGTTTTTTGGCCTAATGTTTTTATGTCCGAATTTTAAATGGGATACTTTTAAGATGGCAGAATTGTATTGGGAATAATTACCTTTGTCAGAGTTACAATTTTGCATAATTTTGTTTAGCATAACGTTTATTTAGAGCGCCGATTATTTGGCATAATTTGACTTAGCATACTACGAAGATCACAGAATTTCAATAGAAATAGTTATTATAGTCAAATTGAAAAAAAATATATATTGTTTTAAAAAATCACTATGGTGTGCTACAAAAGTGAGTGACAGAAATGAATCGCTGCAAAACCGACTTTACGTAGTCTTGTCTGCCCTACCCCGAGAGTGTAATTTTAACCCGCGAAGGCGCGGAGGGGCGAGGCGGCCCGCGGGCTGAGGAGCAGGTGGTTTTAACGCACACCGCCGCGGCTGAGGCTGGCCGGCGAAGCCGGCCATCAAGCCGAAGCTGCGGTGGTGGACGTAAAACCATCTGCGACGATTAGCTCGCGTGGGACCGCCGGAGCCCCGCAGCGCCGGAGCCGTGACAGAAGCCATGTCTGCTGCATGTTGCATGCTTGCATGCTGCATGCCTGCTGCATGCTTGTTGCATGCTTGCATGCTTGCTGCATGCTTGCTGCATGCTTGCTGCATGCTTGCTGCATGCTTGCTGCATGCTTGCTGCATGCTTGCTGCATGCTTGCTGCATGCTTGCTGCATGCTTGCTGCATGCTTGCTGCATGCTTGCTGCATGCTTGCTGCATGCTTGCTGCATGCTTGCTGCATGCTTGCTGCATGCTTGCTGCATGCTTGCTGCATGCTTGCTGCATGCTTGCTGCATGCCAAAATAAGATATGAAATGCATGCCAAAAGATGATTCTGGCTGTGAATTTTCTGCGATATGATGGTTCTACTTTTGATTATTATGGATATAAAATATATGCCAAAAGATGATTCTGGTTTTGAACTTTCTACGATGTGATGGTTATACTTATTGATTATTATGGATATGAAATTTATGCCTAAAGATGACTCTGACTTACAAAATTATGGGTTTCGGTGTATGGTAAATGAGTGTATGCCAAACGATTTTCTGCGAAAAGAGGTTTATGCTATCCGTTGCTATGCAAAATAAAATTATGACGTAAAAAGTTCTGCTATAAAGGGTGGACCCCTTGTGTTTATGTTGAGGGGCCGCGGAAACTATTAGCTCTATTCCACAACCCCGGATGTAAAGACTGATTAGCTGTCCTAAAATAAAGTAGAAAGGTTTTATGTTTGACTATTTTTTTTTACTAAATAATATTCGAAACTGCTGATTATATCATTTTTTTCCACCAATTGAAAGTTAAATTTTCAGAAAGCACAACTTAAAGTTTTTTTTTATTGAATACTTTAAGAAAATTGTAATAATGTAACACAACGAACGTAGCAAACTTTTGCTTCACAATTAATTCATTATTGGCGTGCGCTGAAAATGTTATGAACTCTTGCTAATATTAACATAAATGTGACAAAATTTTACATGCACCACATTGTCGATAATATCCTCCAAGCAGCCACCGTGTGAAACCCATAAACAACAGCCAATTTAGTAAATATATCACCCACATAATTCGCAGTTTAGGAACAATCAGTAATGGAATATAAATTAGTAGGCAGCTAACAAAGGAAGCCGGGCTTTCGAACTTGCACCACAGCCTCCCGATGCACGTTTAATACTCGTGACACACACACCAATACAACTGATAACTTGTGTGCATAATTGAAAACACATTATACATAGTTTCCCGGCCGAAATACATGCACATGGTGAGTTTAAACGGTGACGAATCAAGTATGCAGAAGATAATAATGTAAAGTAGGTAACTGTTTCGTCCCTCATTAATATTTACTTTATAAAGTTTATCTAGAGACTGATATTCCGGAAAGCACATAAAGCCGTTGGTCCCGGTTGTCATACGTAGAACATTGACAGTCGTTACGTAGTGAGACGCCAAAATGTCTGACCTGCCTAACCAAGGGGTATCGTGTCGCTCAGTTACAGGGTTGTGAAGGTCTAATAGGCAGTTGCTGTTGTTGTCCTAAGGCACCCCGCTGGTACAGAGGGCCCCAACATGTTTTCTCCAGGCCGGCCGGTCCCGCGCGATCCTACGAGCGTCTTCCCATTTAAGTTTTCCCTTCCCGAGCTCCTTGTCCACCGATCTCCTCCATGTGTGTACCTGCCATCCGCGTCTTCGCCTACCCTCCGGTTGCCACTCAAAGGCGATTTCCGCAGTATTACCATCTTCCCTACGAAGAGTGTGGCCAATCCACTTCCATTAGGCAGTCGCTTCACGTAAAACACAGGTATCCAGCTGAATCCGGTTAGGCTAAAAGCCGACCCTAACAAAGTTGGGAAAAGGCTAGGGAGATGATAATGACGATGATCTGTCTCGTCCCTCTTTTGGGTAATAACCAAATCGATTTAGATGTTTTGCTGGCAAACTTCATCTGCAGTTTTGATGGTGTCAAATTTTCTGGCTCAATCCTTAGTGACTGTCAAAGCTCTACTATAATAATTATAGTGACGACCGGGACCAAAGGTTTTGCGTGCGTCGATGTCACTGAAGTCCTTGATAGACAGAGAAAAAAATTTTTGCATTAGAAAAGTTACACAGACCTTTCCTGGTAAAGAAAAGATAATCAACCATTTTGTCCGTATGTACGGTTGAGCAATGCATCTACCGTTCGCGCAGTAAAGTACCGGATGTAATGCACTCTTGAGTTCTAGTTCAGTTGCGCTCGCACGGTTAAGATACGGATCAAATAGTTCCCTGAACTCTTAGGGAGCTGTTTACAATAGAACTTGAGAGTAACTGGTAAGTAGGTAGTAGGGATTAATGGGAGTAAATAAATTACAATATACCGACTATGCCTCGCGTTTTCTTGCCTTTGGTTCTTTTGCTTTCTTGGGAAAGTAATGCGAAAGTACCTCTGTCTGTCTGTCTTTCTGTCTGTCTGTCTGTCTCTTCTTCACCTCAACTACTGAATCGATTTGAAGGAAATTTGGTACAGATATAGTCTGTGACCCGAGAAAGGACATAGGATATTTTTAATACCGGATAACCCCCGGGAACGGGAACTCCAAGCGGACAAAGTCGCGGGCAAAGGCTAGTTATTTATAAGGTAATGTTAATAATACTTTAGATAAAAATATAGTATTATATTAGTGGAATAAAACTGACGTAGAACTAGTTTTTGTTTAGAAAAACTTGATTCTAAATTAATAAGCCTTTTCAAGTCTTTCTGACTTACACGTACAACTATTGATAAGTTTGTAAAAAGAAATGTCACGAGATATTGAGACTTAAATACTTTTTACTTATTTTACTCAGGCCTTGCAGTAGACAATTCTGATTTATTTAAAATACTTTTCAAATTTTAATTAAAAAAAACTTAATTATTTCATCATATCGTCTAAATTGTTTCATTGATTCGTTGAACTTAGACTTAATTTTTCCGTTTTCAATAACGACTTCCAGCTTAAGTTAGTCATAAGTCATAAGTATTTATTGCATTCCATAATGTTACATACAGGTGGTGAGTTGAAAATAGAATCAATCATGGACCCTGTCGGGCACAGCAACACAGTAATTAGGTAGAGGGGAGGAAGAGCGCTTTATATTTTTTAACCCACACTATCAACAATGCGCCCTACTTTTATTAACAATAAAAACTGCAAGTCTTATCGTGTAAAGAAATACCACCGACTCGCACGAACCATGGGATCAGTGGTCGCGCCTAACAATAACATTGTGACGTTAAGGCTAGCACATACGAGCGGTCGTCCACGGCAGTAGGTGTTGTAAGGGTAGCTAAGTAGTGTCAAGCTATGCTGTACGAAAAGTGTCCCAGTTGAAAGAAAGAAAGAAAACTGACAGCATAGTTAAAACTCAAAATGGCTTTACCGATTACTTTAATTTATTTATTTATTTGTAATACATAGGGTGGGGTTAAAAAAAACTAGGCTGTGTTTAAATGAGCAGTAGATTTTTTTCTTTTTAACGAAAAATTGCAAACGGCTAAGAAAACACAAAATTTGATGGGGTATTCATCACACACTATATCCATAGCAAATCGTAAAATTCCTATGCGAACTATACTTTCTAATTTTTATTACGAAAATGTATCTCGTGTGCAGATCAAATTACCCGAAACTGTAAAATTTACCCAATCAACATTCAACATAATGTTTTAGCAGTAAAGTTGAAAATCTATTAAAGTGCTTTGACAGATTGTAGTAGCTTAATGCGTTTGAGTCCTTATATTACTTAAGTTACAGCAATTCTAAAAGCGTGGTACCAGATTTGGAACCAAGTGTTTTTATTCAGGCGAAATGTGCAGAACAGCGTAGCTAGTGTACTTTTTTTGGGCATAATTATCATTTATTATTGTGGCGACATCTATCGCCGAATATGTGAACTACAAATAACAATCCTGCATCGCGATATATGAGTTATCGGCGACATTAACACGAGTGATAGACGAAAACCCCGACTAGAACCGTCGGGCAGTAGCCCACCAGACACAACACCCGTCTGGTCGTAGGATCCTCCCTTTTCAACGGAGGATGAGGGACTTTACACTCTGTCCCTCATACCTCCAAATTATTATTTATTTAACAGTTTTCAAGGGGCATAGCACAGCATATTACAGCATCACGCTGATTACCAGCCCTAACAAGAGCAGCGGTCGCCTATATTAGCTGTAGGCGTTGTAAATCGGGTCGTTGCATGCAAAGTCGCCGTCTCACTCGAATTACACGTCCACAGCACATCGTAAAATCCTTATGCAAACGATACTTGTAGTATTGGGTGAAACTTTTGTTGTGGCGTTGTATATTGTGGCTTTGTTGTGTGTGCTAGGGTTTATGTCCTTAGCTGGACGTGTTTTTGGGTTTTTGGTGACTGCATTTCGGTATGTCGCCACAAACCGTTCCTTGACCATTATATACATATTTTTTTCCAATTTTACTAGTAGGTCTAGAGATAAATAAGCGTATTTGAACAACAAAAAAGGCATATTTGTTGTTGCATTTGAATAAAAAACAAGAAACAAGTCTTTATAATTGTGATACATTATGTACATAGGCCTCACAGGAAGGGGCTAAACAGGGCCAACGCCTGCCGGGGTTGCGGAATAAGTATAATAGTTACCGTGACCCTGGAACATAAAGGGCAATCGAAGGAACATGAGTGGATTTTAGTCAGTAAGAGTCTGACACGCCCTCCCGCCGCACCCAGGACGGGAGCAGTCATTTGATGATTTCCCACACACCAAAAAAAAAAAAATTTACATAGGCCTGTTTTTTTCCGTGACTTTGTCCGCCCCGTGTTATTCCGTGTTATTCTCATAGAATATGAGAGTAATGTCTGTATGTATAAATGCATCTTTTTTATCTTCTATTATAAAATAAGTTTTAGAATTGGTACAAACTATGTCTATGAAAAATTATGTATTCCGGTAAAAACAGATAAATCAACACGTAGTACATAAGCCAACGTAGGATAATAATGTGTGTTGGCTTTATAATAAACAGTTGAATATAAGATTACCACAAAAAGATTAACAATACATTCTTAACAACTTAAACCCTAATAGTAGTTCATTATGAATGTTTGTTATTTTAATTAATCTCTACAGGATAATCTTTACCGGGGATTTATTCTTGCCCCTAATCAATTGAATGTCGAATTTACTACCACTATTTTTTAACCGACTTCAAAAAAGGAGGAGGTTATCAATTCGTCTGTATGTTTTTTTTATATTTTTTTTGTATGTTTGTTACGCGATATCTCCGTCAATTGTAAACGGACTTTGATGGATCTTTTTTTGTTTGATAAGTCATGATTCAGGGGTGGTCCTATATAAATTTTGTGGCGATCGGTTCAGTGCTTCTCGAAAAATTCACCAAGAACAAAAAAAATTGACGAAATATTCATAGACGATGTGTGCTTTTTCTTCAAGTGTCTATTTTCGTTTTATAAACTATAATTTGTACTAGTCGACACTAAAAAGTAATAAATGAAAACTTTTTTCAAAAAAATAATGACCGCCTTCAAAAACTAAAAACCCAAAAATAACTAAAATTTCGGAAGTCGGTGGCTTCTGTTCTGCCAGTCAATTTGTGTTGCCACCGACTTCCGAAATTTTAGTTATTTTTGGGATTTTAGTTTTTGAAGGCGGTTATTATTTTTTTTTAATTGAAAATTCAATTACCTACTTGTCATCTCCGTTCCGTTTTGCATCGTACCTTAAATAAAAATAAATAAAATAAAATTCATTTAATTCAGGTCGAAGACCCATATTCACAAACAATATCTCTTTACACTATTAAAATCACTACTTTAAAATAATTTAGGAACAAGAAAAACTAAGTACATTTGCAAATTAATAAGAAATACACCACAAAATATCAAAGCTAAAGGTCAGTGTCAAAATTAGTTATGTCTATTATAATGTCAGAGTTACTTATTACATGTCAGAAATATATATTAAATGTCAATTACAATAATTAAATAAAAATTTAGTCAAAATTTTCAATATTATTAATTATCACAAAAACTAAGTAATTATAAAGAAGGTACATGTCTGCCACAACAGTGCCCTATATAGGGACAATCAAACCGTTGTGCAATCATAGCCAGGACCGTGTTGGAGCTGGCCCGCACCCTGCGCACCAGGGACGCGCACCGCTTGCGCATGGTGCTGTGAAAACAGTCGGTGCGCGCTTCCGCAAACATGCCCGAGGCGCTGCAGAAGCGGGGCAGCCCCAGCACTGCCCGGAACGCGTTATTGTACTGGACGCGAAGGGCACTGTACGCGGCTTGTGAATAAGACGCCCATAGGCTACACGTGTATAGAGAAGTACAGTACGCCTTAAAGAGCGTAATCTTTACCTCCCCTGAACACCGTGCAAACCTACGGCCTATCATGTTTGCTCTCTTAGACAATGCCCTTCGCTCCCGCTCAATGTCTACATGATCTCTCAGGTCGGCCGTAATCCAATGCCCCAAATATTTAAATTCGTTCACCTGTTGCAGAGGTACATCAGTTATATAAATAGATGGAACTTGTTGAGGGCATTTGGCGCTTCCGTGACAGACCATGTAATGACTCTTACTGACGTTGTACACAAGACCGTGGCTGCTCGCGTACTCCTCACATATTTTCAGCAGCTTGCGTAATCCACACACCGACGCGCTCAGCAGCACCATGTCATCAGCATAGCTCAAATTATTCACACACACATCGTCAACATGGCATCCGACATGCTGGCTACTGAGCGCGACGATGAGTGCATCCATGTACAGATTGAAAAGTGTGGGTGAAGTTAGCCCACCTTGTCTCACACCGCATTCAAGGCTGTATGGCTCGGACAATGTGCCCGCCCATCTGACGTTGTTAACCTGGTGTTCGTACCAAAACTTAAAGATAGTAACCAGTTCACGTGGCATGTTTATACCCTCCAGCTTTTGCCACAATACATCATACGACACCAGGTCAAAAGCCTTTGACAGGTCGAGGAAGCATGCGTAAACCGGAGTTTTACGGTCCGTGTAGTATCGGACGGTGTGCTTGAGACACAGTATTGCACTCTCTGTTGATAATTTGGGCCTAAACCCAAACTGGTTATCGTGCAGTGTCACGTAATTATTTAACCGTGTCTCAAGCAAACCGTCAAACACCTTAGCTATAATAGTAGCAAGTGAGATAGGCCTGTAGTTAGTTTTATCCGATAAATCGCCAGTTTTATTCTTCACTACAGGCACTACAACTGTTCTCATGAAATCATATGGCAGATAGGAATGGCTCAAGCATAGCGTGTAAAACATAGCTAACACCCTAGACACGTGTGGGCCAGCATACTGCAGGTGCTCAATACTAAGGCCATCGTGACCAGGACTTTTGCCTCTCGTCATACGTTTTATGAGTTTATTAACCTCTTTGGCCGAGATCCTTGTTTCAGTCATTCCTATTGGCTCTGCAGTATTGGCTACCGCACCATGCTTTCCCAACTGAGCTTAACCTTTTAACGACCAAGCAACAGCCGGCTGTCGCGCTGCTATTGTCTTACTATTGTGTCTCGAATCACGTGTGTTCGAAGGTTCAAATACCGGCTTCACTCACAAATTCTTGTAGTAATCAGTGGTGTTAATTGCCTGGCAATAATTAAGCGGGTGTGCTAACTCGTACACTGCTAGGATTATGTAGGATTACTTAGTATGATGTGTGGTGTGTAAATTATAGTTGAAACTAGCTGGGAAAAATTAAATTACTATTATTTATTATTTTATTATTTTGGGCATTTAAAAATTGAATTTGTCATTTCAAAATTGTATTTGACATTTAAAAATTGTATTTGTCATTTAAAAATTGTATTTGACATTTAAAAATTGTATTTGTCATTTCAAAATTGTATTTGACATTTCAAAATTGCATGCCGACAGGCGAAACATAGCGCACTCTTATTATGTATGCTTCATCATGTATTATGTACTTATTACCTATGTTTGCAATAAATAATTTTGACTTTTGACTTTTGGGATGTGGTTTTACTCATGTGCGCTTAATGTTCTGCCAATTTAGATAAACAATTCTTAACAACATTTGCATCGAATTGTACCTACATTCATTGCAAATAAATAATTCAATTCTATTTTAAGAAATAATTAAGTCAATGTACACATATAAGGTAATTAATAGCCGTCATCTGAAAATATGTTTCTACTAACAATCTTTTTGAAACAAACTTTTTTTTATTAACTATTTTAACGTTCCTACGCGCTTGTAGTATAGTTTTATGCAGCTGCTGTGCTACGCAGCATATGCGCGATCGCCGGGGTTATTCCGATCTGTCACCCCGTTTTGTCCCCATGGGTTGGTAAAATACTGAAAATACTGAGATATTTAGTATTTAAATCAATCAAAAGTACTAGGCGCGTAGTAACGTGAAGAGGTTAATAGAAAATGTGTCCCACACATTGCTAACTGGGGGACAAATCGAACTTTTTTTTCCTATCTTTCACCCGTGGGGACAAAACGGGGTGACAGATCGGAATAATCCGATCGCCGGCCCTTAGACAAGCTTATTAACTTGACCTGCGAAACACCGCGTAGCAAAGGGCCGATCGCTACGAAAAAGCGTAGCAAACTGCTACGAACGTAGCCCTTGCTACGAACATTTCAAAGCCCTTTCTTGTCAACAAATGGCTGTATTTTACAAAAATTAGGTCAGAAAATATTCTTATCTTACAAATTAAACTCTCAAACACAATTATTTCGTACAAAGTGGTGATAACGATGTATTATTCTGTCAATTTCTTGTCAAACTTCTACAGGGCTTTTATGAAACCCTAATGCTGGTGTCTAGACGTTGTCTTTTTATAGAAAAGGTCTTAGTAAACACAATACGGTAGTTTCTACTATTATCAATTGACGTACTTTTTATGAGCTGTCAAAACGCCATTCTCCAATAGATTTTGTATGGCAATGGCGACTTATGACGTCACTAAAATAACAACTCAGTTGACTATCTATTTATTGGTTTCAAAACAACCAAAAATCAAATTTTATAGCAAATTGAAAATGAACCGAATTTATTAGGCTGAAATTAATAGAGGTTTTATAGGAATTGTGTCTAACATTTATTAGTTAATGGTGGAAACTACCCAATTGACATCATCTTTAACGGGCCTGTTGGTCTAGTGTTCAGTGACCCTGACTGCTAAGCCAGAGGTCATGGGTTCGATTCCCACTCAGGACAAACTTAGTGTGATGAGCATAATTATTGTTTGTTCTGTGACTGGGTGTTATTTATAAATGTATGTATTTAAAATTATGTATAACACAAGCTCTGCTTAGCTTGGGATCAGATAGCCGTGTGTAAGATGTCCCAGGATATTTATTTATTTATTTTATTTATACTTAAAAATACTTTGTCTGTAAATTAGAAGAAATATCGTTTGGTGGTATTTTGTACAATTATTGTCAATTTGATAAGGTATCCTGTTTGGTGATAAAGTGATAACTTTGATCATTCATCCGATTGATTGGTGATGGTTTCCTCTTTGATCGTGACATTCAAAAGTGGGTGATACACAAGAAAATTCCAGAAAACAGTACTAAGTTGAAAAAAACTACTTTCTTATAGAAAATCGTTTTCAAAGATACAAATGGGAAAAGTAGCTTTAATTTTAGCAGTACGCATTTTGTTTAGTGGTTTGGATGATGTGTTATACCTTAATATATTTTTATGTGGTATTGCATAACCATGACCATTCCTAATCTTATTCAGTAATATTTTAAATAAATTTTAATTTAACAAAGTGGTAATTCCACAGCATAGTTCAAAACTGCTCATGAAAAACCCAATCTATTTTATTTAATTCTATCTCTTAAGTTCTAACTTATACCCTACTAAAACTTATCTTCAAATTTTTACTACTGCACTCATACATCACTTTTATCGACATAGCGTGGTTTTATCGACACGTGTCCCATCACTAGTGCTGTAAAGTGTTTACGTTCGTATTTGCAAAATGACGGCATTACGACTCGGTACACACGCTGAGGGGTAAGCACATACCCACCTGTATAGCATTAATTTATACAAATATTTTTACTCACCACTGAATTATGTAGATACTGGTGTTGTTTATATAGGTTTATTTGGTAATGAAAATTGTTTAATTCACGTATGCGTGCTTAAGATAAAGAAAGGAAATAAGCTTGAGTGACTCTTGACAACTTACATCTATCTATACGTGTAATAAAATCGCTACGAATTCGAAACTTTACATTGAATATCTCAAAAACGGTTGAGCGTACGAAATAATGTTTAACACAAGATGTGTTCCAAATTTTATGCTCTCTATATAGCACATGCGATCATCATTGGAATAATCGAAACTAAGATAATTTTAAAATACTGTTTTTTGGGACCTTGATATCTTTTAAGGTAATTTTAAGAACGCCAAAATAGAAGTGTACACAAAAATTCAGCTGATTATTTCTCATTCGGAAGTCTAAAATGACTGGACTACCAGAAATGCAGGACTATCAGATTTCAGTTATCTAACAATTTAATTGCTGTTGAGGCTGAGAGGTACCAGGAATGCAGGACATAAGTTCATAGTCTCATCGGATTATTTTACCAATATAAGGCCACTTTATCAGCAAGTAACATAAAATCATGCTACGTCCCACGAGAGCAAACCAGTAACCAAAGATTAACATAAAGTATCATAACGCGGGTGAAACCGCAGAAAGCCGCTAGTTACAAAATATAGATTAATTTCACCATCTTACAGTAATTAGACATTTTAAATTATAGATAGAGAATTTCATAAATTAAAATAACATTAAAAGCGTCTTTTAGTAATAAAAACGGGGTATCCATTAAGAATTAACTCAATTAAAATACAATAAAATTCCCAACGTTCAGCGAACAATAAAATATTCTGAATAAGTCATTTAAATTAACTTGGAGGGAAGACGTTACGTTGAAAGTCAAAAGCTCTTTTGCTAATTAATTATTATCGAATAGTCTAAAAAAAAATATTGTTGAGTGTATAGCAAGCATGGGAATTGTAAACCGGGCAAATATCAATTTAAGTTTTTAAATTCATATGCATTTTGAATTCTCGACAAAAAGTGTGTGTGGCTTAGCTGCGTTCCGTCTCTATCGTACACTTGACGTTTTAGCCCAGTCATATTAGGGTTTCACCTCGGAATGAAAGATAATAAGCTGTAAATTGGTATTGACCTTTGTTTTGTCGTTCTCAATGTTGTCACAAAAGTCACAAATGCTATCGTGTCCGCGTCTTAAGATATCGAAGGTCTCACTTACTATTGCTTAAATGAGATTTGCACCTATTGCAAAGTTGTAAAGTACAAAATTCTCGACAACTTTTACGTAAACTTTTTTTTCATACGATCAACCGTTTTTGCGGTAGCCCGCGAAGAGTGCGCCGCGTACAGTCATTTATTGCTTATTACAAAGTCAAGCGTGAGTTACGGTTATCAGTACGTTGTATAAAGTTAATTATTAGCTAAAAAAAATATTATGAAACAATTCCACTAATTATTTATTCATTATTTATATTTAATTATACGGAATGCAGCTGTGGGGCTCAGCTTGCAACTCCAACATAATAATGATTATACAAAGAGTGCAAAATCACATCTTAAAACAAACAAACAAACAAACAACAAACAAATGCACCATGGTTTGTGAAAACAACGGAGGTCCATGAAGTATCGAACATGCCAATGGTCAAGGAGGAGATAATCACATATGGCGAGAACTACAAACTGCGATTACACAAGCACCCCAACCAACTTGCAGGGCAACTGACAGTCCCTGAAAGTATTCGTCGCCTAAAAAAGCGGCGAGAAATATTTGATCAGGATAGTCAGGAAAAATGACTATAACTCAAAAAAGTAGCTGCTTCACTGGAAGTAGCACTTCACCTACATTTATTCCTTCACCGAATCTGTTCATAGTCCAAAGGACCGATCACAAGATGAAATTACAAAAAAAAAAAAATATATATTTAATTAAAATATTGTGACTTAATAATTTACATTTAACTAAACGCGCCGTCGACATGGGCCTGGTCCTAGTCGGGCGGCAATAAGTTTTACGCTATGTGTTCGTGTCTCTCTGTCGCGCCGTAGCTCTTAAACACGTAAAATAATTCGGATGGGGTTCTTTTTATTTAAAAAAAGATTATCTAGCGATGGTTCTTAGACATGTTTCATCAAAATGGGTTCAGTCTTTTAGAAGTTTTCAACTCTGTTGTTATCTGCAGTTGCACAAAAATTTGCAGTTGCTGTAGATTTAAAAACGGACCGACCTTAAATTATCCAAAATATTTATTACCAGTTTATACTGAATCGCTTTTAGTAGTCGGGTTTTAGTTTTTAACATATTATTCATCCCACCTATTCGAAAAAGACGACTTTGTTCCCCTTTAAGAACGTCCAAAGTTGGTGTTTTCTATAAGAACTTTCAGCGGGCAATAACGACGCTCCAAATTCAAAAAAGTGCGCCTAAAAGTAACTTTTAATCGCACTTTTTTAATTTGGAGCGTCTTTGCATTTTTACGCCCTGTTATAAGTGCGCCTAAAAACTCGCCAAAGAATCGAACGCAAATAATGAATGGCTGGTACGACGTCCAATACCATAGTCACGCCGCGGCTGAATAAAAAAAACTTGAATAGAAATAAAACGCGCAAACTACAGCCTGAGTTCTCGTAAAAAAATTCACGGATTGTTTTGCAGCAAATTAATGTAGCTGCTATTATTATCAACATATCATAATAATAGCATTATTATCAAGATATGATAATAATAGCAGCTACAATAATAATTTTACAATAAAGTATGAAGCCTTTTATTTTCTCATAGGGGGTGATGAAAAGTAGAGTGTATCACTCGGGCGCAAAATATATTTTTGGCTCGGGCGACGTACTTTGAATCCCTCGCTACGTTCGGGATTCTATTTAAGAATCCCTCGCAAAGCTCGGGATTCTACTCTAGAATCCCTCACTTTGCTCTGAATTCAAAAAACGCCCTCGCCGTTAAAACATTACTTTGCGCCCTTGTAATACAATCTACTATTTTAAGTGTATGAGAAAAAAGGCATGCTTCCGGTGGGCCAGCCCCAATATCCCGTGCCGCGGGAAGCACTTAAGCCGTCAGTCCCGGTATTATTCGCAGATCTTCGATGGTAGTTAGAAGCCAGGAAGTCTGACAAGTCAAGGAAGTATTACTCTCCAGGTGGCTACTGAATTCCTGGTAAACCTATCTAATAAGCCGGACCTGGAAATCGAACATAAGCTCAAGTAGTCTTCTTTTCAAGCTACAGCAAAGAGGGATACTCTAAGCTCCCGCCAATCGATATTCACGAGTCACAGACAGACCCCACATCAAGCCACATAGCAGACACATGAATCTTTAGTTAGACGTCCGAAGTTTTGATAAAAAGAGCCTGAAGATCCGCGCCTTGGGAGTTTAGCGAATAAGTGAGCGAGTAAAGTCGTTAGCCTGCCCCCCGCGGGACACTGCTTGACTTGCGCTGTGACCAGTGTGTGTGACTGCGTGCTATAAGAGCTTAGCGAGTTATGGTGCCCTGGTACCTGTATACTTAATTGATACAGAATATGGAGTTGTTTTTATTATAGGGCCTCCATTATCTCTGTCTGTCTGTTTGTACGCGGGCTAGCGCAAAGAGTATAATATAGTGTCTTTCAGTACAAAATAGCTATGTACAATAGTAATTTAAAGCTTTAATACTCTTCTTATTCGCCACACTAAACTAAAGCTAACAAACAACTAACTACTAATAAATTCTACGAACTGAAATGAAAATGGAAAATGCTTTTTCTGAGAATTTATTAAATATAGCCCTTAATTGTAGGCAATATTGACAGACAAAGATTGATTACCAATATTGTATTAAAGTCTGACACTCCATACTACTACTCGTGCGAGATAACATGGCACCTGGCTCGAAAACAAACCTCTCCCCGCGACCCCGCGCGTCACCCCGCTATCGTCTTAACAGTAGCGTTAGCATCACTATTACATTACACGGCCCAATTTTACCTAAAATGGCGGATGTGCAGAAACAGTTTTTTAGGCGTGCACGTAATTTTTTTTACAACTTTGTTTTTAAGTAGTTTGTTTTGTCACGTTAAAAACGTCGTAATATGATATGAGCAACAACTCAGCACAAAATAAAAGTGACTATTTAAAAAATAAAAATAAAATTCAGAAAGGATTTAACTCATGATGGAGCCCGGTCTAGCACAATGTACACCAAATAAAAATATAGTCATACAATGTTCTTTGCTTTAAATTAATTTGTTAGTATTTTTATGAATGCCTCCATTTTTTTTTAATACATTTTTTATTTCTAAAATTGTGTTAGCGTATACCTGTCATCTGTCATAGTGTTAGCCCAAAATCGAACGTCTCGTTTTTTGCACTTATTATAAGTTCGCGTCACGTAAGCTCGCCCCTCTGAAGTTCGTCGCAATTGGCTGCGCAGTAGTCGATTTTACAACCAAACGTGGACCGCGCATGCGCGGTTTTTAAAAGATGGCGCTGGTAATGGCGTCTCTGTCACTCGCATACGTTCGATGCTTACTTCTGTCCTGTTTGCTCAATGCGAAAGTACTGTTGTTGCCAAAACTGTTAAACTTTGTTATGGTTTTTAATTATTTTATTTTCACCGCCACAACATAAATCAAACTAATAACTGCTATTATAAATACAGCAAAATATTGCCCGTTTAGAAGCAGCTTTACAATCGCAATGTTTACAACTTAATTCGATTCTGTAAAAAACAAAAAAAAAACTACGAACGTAACACTTTTGTACGTGATAGTACCTGCGCGGTCGTCACAAAAGCCTAACTTCAGAAGGGCAAGCTTACGTGACGCGAACTATACTTTAAATGTCATTCATTCGAGCCAGGTGCCATGTTATCTCGCACGGATAGTAGTTTATATTTTTATTTTTCTTAATAGATATAATATTAATACCTTCTTTCATAACTTGTGCCCTAGTCTTGATGCAAATGTGTGTGTGTGTACCTTCGTGGGTAGTCTTTCGATTCTGAGATCCTCTTATATTTACCAGGCAAACATAATTACGTAAGATATTCAGATTAAGTTGGACTTGTATACAACTTAGGAGGGCGAACTTTTGGGAACGAAATGTACTGTTTATAAGGGACAAACTTGTGAAGGGGTCGATGCTTTTTCTAATTACAAAAGTATTTTGTGAAACTGGGTATAAACAGAGTGACACAGATATTTCCCTCTCAAAAATTCCTCAAGTTTTTAAAGTGCCGTAACTCTGTTCTCTCTCTCTCTATTGTTGTTGCTCGTAGCTTCTTGAAATAAGAAAACCTTTTGCCCTGCACACAAGCAATTTCAGTATTATATCCACAAATAAATAAAGCGCTAACTAGGTACATACGAATCCACTTATAGCTCTTTGCAATCCTGGCTGCCATTTTTAAATCCAATAAATAAGTCAGAAACACGTGACCTGACTATTGACGAGCCATTTTGTATTGGCGGTGCTGTGATAGTACTAGGAGGTCAGACGTGAAAGGCGTGGTTTCGAATTTATACGTTATTTCAAACACAGGTGCTTCGAAATCTTTGCAGGTAGACATTTGGGTGTCAAGTGCAGGGGTGCGTGTAAGTTCGAGGTCGATGACCCCATTAACTTTCCTTGCTTTTTCTTTTCACAAAACCAACACTAAAATCCTTAACGATCCTGCTTTTAACGTGAAACAAAGGCCCCGAAATTACAAACAAAGAATTACTGAAACGTAAAAAGAAACTTTTATTTCATTACATTTACACAAAAAGGTGTCTGAGTCACCCACTCTTTCCCCCTCACACACCGTATGGTCCTAACGTTCCTCCCAAAACTTGAGGCAAACGTTAAATGCTAAAGAAACCAACTTTATTAATCAAACTTAACTAATACAGATTTAATGTTACTGCCGCCCTGGTAGGGTCAGCCAGGCCTCTGGGGTTTAATCACTAAATTAAACTCAGTTTAATTGTGTGCGCGACGTTGGGGTACCCTAGAACAGCTGTTATGGTGATGTAGGTAGTTGAGACATAGAGAAAGTACATTCAACCACTAGCTTCATTTAGAAGTTCTTAATTAATTTATATTTTAAATTAAAGTATGCCAGTCTATACAGTATTTTTAAAGAAAATATAATCACTAGCTGCTGTCCGCGATGTCGTCCGCGTTAGCGGTATAAAACACCAAAAATACTATGCCTGCGTCCTGTTTTGATCATCCCACAAAGGTGAAGGCGTGATAAAATATAGCTTTCTAGCTTTTGGACTTCGTCCGCGTGGAATAAAAATTCTCCATTCAAATCAGTGGTTTAGGCGTGAAGAAGAGACAGACAGACATACAGAGTTACTTTCGCATTTATAATATTAGTACGGATGTGTTCATGCAAAACGACACCAGGAATTATTGTCCAAAAAATGCGCGGTCGGACCTAAAATTATCCCTAACAGTTAGGTCATAGTTATAGCTTAAAACTACGAATATGATTAAACCCCGTAACTGCCTAATCTTCATGGTCACTAGATTTCGTCGCAAGCTCAACTAACAAAGCACTAGAGAATTTACTAGTAAGAAGAAGCAATTGAAGGGCCTGTAGAAAAAGTTTACGGTATTGTGTGACCTAACAATTTTTTATATTGGACCATCAAAGTATGAAAATTGCCTGATGTCCTTTGAATGAAATCTATGCACTTGCAGTACTTTGGACAAACATATAGGCAAAAAGACAAAAAATCTAAAAACTTATATTTTTGGTTTTCAGCATTTGTTGGAACCAGGAAATTAGAAACCAGGAAGAGATCAAATTTTCTTTCCAGAAAGTTTGAAAACAGAAGTACCAGGTTTTCATAAACACAAAGGAAATCTAAGACAAAGTTTGTAATTTTCATGAACGGATAAGTTACGGTATGGTAAGTTCTTTTAGGAGTACAAGCAGATTATAATACTGAAAATTAGTGAAAAAATATTTGTTAAGAAAGTATTCACTTAGATTTTTTTTTGTTTTAAACTAGGAAATTACAAACAAATCTATAGATACAATTATTATATTTTAAACCTAAAGAGTTTGATTGTTTGTTTTGTTTGGTTGAACGCACTAATTTCAAGAACTACTGGTGCGAATTAAAAAAATCTTCATGTGTAGAATAGCCAATTTATCTAGGATGGCTGTAAAATCACGTTATGACCAACGGGAGCGGAGCAGTAACAATAAACACGGGTGAAACCGCAGGAGACAGCTAGTAAACTCATAAACACTAAAACGCCCTAGAAGAGAAGTTTTTATGCTTATCGAGGATCAGAGTCGTGCCTTGCTGCATGACATCCAATCGCATAGCTACTGTGTCTCATGTATGTTATAAAGGCAAAAAAGAACCTACACCTTCTTTTTTTTGGGAAGTGGGAAATCATCAAATGACTGCTCCCGTTCTAGGTGCGGCGGGAGGGCGTGTCAGACTTTAACTGACTAAAACCCACTCATGTTCCTTCGATTGCCCTTTATGTTCCGGGGTCACGGTAACTATTATAAACATTCCGCAACCCCGACCTACACCTTCTTAGGGTGAGTATACACTCGAGTAATTTCGTGAGCATTACGTAATAATGTAACTCGTACAAAAATACGCTTTAAGCAAATTTATGCTACAGGTCGTACGTAAGTGGCCGTGTCCGCAAACTAGTGTGCTTTCGAACGCCATCGTGTCAACAAATTAAAATACCGTATTGTTCAGCGATTTCTTGCAAAAAGTGAAGCAGATACCAAAATGGATGTCAACAATGGAATCACATTTCATATATTTTTTCCTATATTTGTCTTTAAAATCATAAAAAATAACAAATCGAAAAATATTTTCTGTTATTTCGTTTCTAAGCATCACAGCGACTGCATTGTTTCTGCTGAAATACATTGCTCCTTCACAACTACGCAAGTTTGTCACCTAGTGACAAGACAAGCAATGTAAAAATCACAAAACGATATTTAACTAAACGCAAGAATCGCGTGATGCGGCCGCTGGTTCTTGCCGTGAGTTAATGATGTCCATGTGCAAATCCTTTAGCGTAGGTTATCGACAACAAAGTCGCCTGACAAATAAAATATTGTTTGGGAGTTTTTTTTTTATTTTTTCCACCGTTTTAACCCGCTTGGAATATGAAAGTAAATACTAATATTTACCCTGTTTTAATTTTGTTTTATTATTATTAGTCATATGTGACCAAATATTACAGTGTCCTTAAATATTTCCCTCGGCTTACCTAACACGGTTCAAGTGCATGTCGCGTGGCATCTGGACCATCGTGTCCATTTTGTATCAGTATTATACCATCGTAAAAAATTAATAAATAAATAAATAACTGCATCGTATTCATATTTATAAAATTCAAAAATGCTTTTAAGTTACACAAACCCAAATTTATCTATTTACGCCATCTTTTTATTTAGTTTTACTTCCGAGAACCCAAGAAACACGCTTATGATTGTTTTGGTATTCTCAAGATAAATGATGGCCAAGCGAAGCCATCTTCTTGACATCAAAATACTCACTTTAAGTCATTCTTTTCAATGTTAGCCGCCATCTTGGATTCTGAAATGGACCTCATTTTCGGCATCAGTGTCCCCGAAAACCACGGAAACGATACCCATGACCGAAATTTTGAAAAATGCCGCCATCTTGGATTCTGAAATGGACCTCATTTTCGGCATCAGTGTCCCCGAAAACCACGGAAACGATACCCATGACCGAAATTTTGAAAAATGTAAGCCGCCATCTTAGATTCTGAAATGGACCTCATTTTCGGCATCAGTGCCCCCGAAAACCACAAAACGTGAGGCCAAGGCGCATATCAAAAAAAATAATATGATTGAAAAGAAACAAAACAAAAGCGTGGCGAGCGTCGCCACGGCATGCATCGCCACGCCAGAAATTTGTTTCACGTGCTAAATTAAACTTTCCGGACTTAACACCTACGAAAAAGGAGCCTTAACTTTTAGTTTTAATATTATTCCAGTACGTACCTTATTAACATTTTAGTTTTCACATCACCCTAAATAAAAACCCTAACATAAATATTTAATTAGTCCCTAATGTTAAGGAAACTTATTTTCAAAGTGCGATGCTCGTTGACCTGGAAAAACAAAGACTTGTAGTCTGTTAGGGACTATGTATACGGCAAGTAATTATTTAAAAGTAACTTTTTCCTGCGAATTTGCTCGCTTGGATGTTGATTTTAAGTAGTGACAGATGAAATCCCGCACTCAAAAGTAACTTATAACGTTGAGAATCAAGCTAATTCAAAACCAATTTTTTTTTGGGAAGTCAATCATTTTTTTTTTTTTTTTGGTGAGTGGGAAATCATCCAATGACTGCTCCCGTCCTGGGTGCGGCGGGAGGTAGTGTCAGACTCTTACTGACTAAAACCCACTCATGTTCCTTCGATTGCCCTTTATGTTCCAGGGTCACGGTAACTATTATAAACATTCCGCAACCCCGGCAGGCGTTGGCCCTGTTGGGCCCCTTCCTGTGCTGACTCCTTCTCTTTGAGGCGCGCGTGGAACAAAACGCGCCGTCTACGCGGTCCTGGTCCTAGCCGGGCGGCGAGCTACCCATCGCTCGCCATCCGCAGAACCGCGCCTACGGTGGCCGGTAGTCGTCTTGCGACTCTCGACGTCTTCGCCTGGGTCTTAGTCCGGGGCGAGAGGCTCGTCGTTGCCTCTCGCACGCCGCCGCTTCCTTCACTAGCATAACTGCTTCGCAGAAGGAGGCGACGGCATCCCATTCCGTCTCGCCCCGAAGCATGGCCCGAACCAGCGCCGGGCGCGAGAGGTCACCGCCGCCGATCGCCTCTACGAGGACACGTCGATGGTCCGCCCATGCGCGGCACACCTCCACCGTGTGCTCGACCGTGTCCTCCAGGCGACCGTTGCTGCAGTGGTGACACCCAGGCGTCGCTTCCGCCCGAATCCGACACAGGAACCTCCCGAACTGACCATGTCCGGTGAGGACCTGTGTCAAGCGAAACGTGAGAGTGCCATGACGCCTCTCCAGCCACTCCTCAAAGAGGGGTCTTACCGCCGCTATAACGGCGTGCCCAGGAGTCAATCATCCAATGTCTGCTCCCGTGCGGGGTGCGGCGGTAGGGCGTGTCAGACTTTTACTGACTAAAACCCACTCATGTTCCTTCGGTTGCCCTTTATGTTCCGGGGTCACGGTAACTATTATAAACATTCCGCAACAATTCAGAACCTACTAACAAATATACTTGATTTATACTATTATTATAAAACTGAAGAGTTCGTTTCTTTGTTTGGTTGAACGGACTAATCTCAGGAATTACTGGACCGATTTGATTTCTTTTTTTGGTTTTGGATAGCCCATTTATGAAGGAAAACTATAAACGCTACCTACGACGTAAGATGGCGAAGTAGTAACCAAAGATGCGGATGAAATCGCGTGGGACAGCAATTTGGGGCCCATTTTTGGGAGAACATATTTAGCTTTAATGGGAGAAAATACATCGTTTAAGTACTAGTAATAAGATTTCTAATCTCAATGGCTGAGCTCAGTTGGTGAGCTTTGTGTCACGTGTTGCCGGCAGATAGATACAGGATTTCATGGACACTAATTTCTAGTGTTGGAAAACATTTGGCACACATAAACAGTGCGTTTTTTTTACTGAGAACCTTTCTTTTAAATGCAACAAATACTTTTTAAAATCAGCACCAACATCGACTTAGCCTAACACAAGTAAATTGCAAACAAACATAAATACAAACAAGGCAAACTGAGGACCTACTTACTTTTTATTAAGTAGTTTTTGTTTTATGGTCAAAAAACTGTGCGATCTAGGTGCCTTAACTTTTAAGATTGCCTGTAATCGAGTACCTATTGCTGTTACATATGTCGTGTCTACTAGACATTGCTTCGTTTGACTGTGTAATATTAATGTGGTCGTGTAAACAGCCCCTTAGCTGACGACCAAACGAGCGGAAGTAATGGCTTTATCCTAAAAAAACATTTTAGACTCAAGCCAACGTATTTCACTCATTAAATATTTAAGGCGGGATTTTATTTTTGAATTGTTACAAGTTTATTTTTTAATTGTATTTCTGCATATGATTGTCTGACTCATGATGAATTGTATAGACCGCCCGCAAGGGACGAGATAGAACGAGAGCAGTAATCAATGGTATGAGTAAAACTGCGGGCAACGGCTAGTAATGAATATGAATAAGATGTGTCAAGTTAAGTTTGTAAAGTATCTATACAAGATATTTACTATTACCATAGAAACGTTCGAGACACCTTGAAACTATACCCAGAAGTGGCTGTCGCTAATTAACATATTGGATGCCGCACACGCCACGATGTGGTTGTGCAAATTATTATTTGATTTTGGAGGTATGGTCTGACACGCCCTCCCGCCGCACCCAGGACGGGAGCAGTCATAAATATGATGATTTCCCACACCCAAAAAAAAATGGATAGTGTATTTTTGGTCTTGGAAAACCTGCTAGGGTGATTCTACTCTTAAAAACCAACAACTTTTGTTATCAAACCAACTTGGAAATATCGAAATCAGCTGTTTTATACATCGTCGGGAGAGCATTGAACTTATGTTGGAACTGGTGTCGTGTCTGGTTGACAACTGTTTGTATATTTTGTATTTGTGCTTATGTCACCGGAAACTCTATAACGCGATGTAGAATGTCAGATGTAGTTCATGCGTTCGGCGATAGATGTCGCCACATGATGTTACAATTTAAGTTGAACTGACTGTCAAATTAATCATGGAATAAATCCTTACTAATATTATAAATGCGAAAGTAACTCTGTCTGTCTGTCTGTCTGTCTTTCTGTCTGTCTGTCTGTCTGTCTGTCTGTCTCTTCTTCACGCCTAAACCACTTAACCGATTTGAATGAAATTTGATACAGATATAGTCTGGGACCCGAGAAAGGACATAGGATAGTTTTCATCCCGGAAATCCCGGAATTATTATTCCACGCGGACGAAGTCGCGGGCAAAAGCTAGTGAAGTATAAGGCCGGTTTTAGTGCTCGACCGACCGTCGGTGCGTACATCGGTCGCGCTTCTCATTTGTATGAAAATTCACAAGTCGCCACAGTGCTCGACCGACCGTACGCACGCGTATATTGCTACGCACTGCGTACGAGGACCGTCGGTCGAGCGCGTCCGCATGCGTGCCGTCGGTCGACCGACGCGCTATGGAAACATATGAACGCGTTCAGTGCTGCACCGACCGGTGGACTGACCGCACGGATGTGCGTATCATCGTCGACGAAAAATTATTTCGGTCAGTTTGTTGGTCAGGAGAGCACTGAATGATAGAAACTGACGGTCGGTTCAAGCGTATCGTCAGGACGGACCGTACGTACTGACGATCGGTGGAGCACTGTAACCGGCCTAATATGGGTCCCGTCTTACA
Source organism: Athetis lepigone (assembly GCA_033675125.1). Taxonomy (NCBI): domain Eukaryota; kingdom Metazoa; phylum Arthropoda; class Insecta; order Lepidoptera; family Noctuidae; genus Athetis; species Athetis lepigone. The sequence goes on from CM066235.1 coordinate 339,517, forward strand.
CCATCGTGGCATTCCCAGGTGAAGTTGGCAGGGTTGACTCTCGGTGGTCCTAAATAAAGAACGCTTAAAGATAAAAAGAGCGGTCTTTCGCGTGCATTAGGACAACATAGGCCAATAAACTACTACTATAAACATGGAAATTTGAGAAAATGTCCTAAACTTGCGCTTATTCATCCCATTCACGTTATTGCAGACTTGTGCAAGTTCCATTTTGCACAATTATTACCGGTACGTGTGTGGCCTGCGTAACGGACGGTTGGTTTTGGCAGGCGATTGGCAATTTCAACATAACCACATTATTTAGGTTATCGGGAAGTATAGGTGATATCTGTTCGGCTGTTTACCTCTCCTTAATATGTAGACAGTGTAACACGTAATTAAACAACATATTATACAGGGTAGAAACTTGAAATGTGACAGTAAAGTAAACTACCTGTATCTTAACTGTTATAGCTAAATGAAAATGTTGTTAAGAGGCTAACTATAGAATTTATGATGAATTGTTGATGAAAAAACAGAAGGCAATAAAATTACTATTTTACAAAAAATCTTGTTTGGATACCAATCGAAAACGATCCTGTTTACTAATCAAAAAAGTTATTTTGGCTAACCAGGTTGAAGTACAAAAAATTCCAATTCATAAACATTTTGTATGATTTTCTCAGCGGTGTACCAAAATCCTTAACTTGTATTATCTCCAAAATTGTTTAGATGGGTACTTTAAATGATAGGTACCAGGCATTCATGCGTACAAGGGAGCATAAATACGTATTGATTACAGATTACTGTAATAGACAGCTTTTAATACGGACTGGCAGGTTTAGCCACGTTATTATAAATTCATAATTCAAAACATCGTTCGAAAATTGAATAATAAGATTTGACAGCCCGCCACGAGGACTGACAGGTTGTGTTATTTTATTTTATAAAAAAAAAACTAGCATTTGCCCGTGACTTCTTCCCGTGATCTAATTGTGAAATTCGAACTAACTTCGATTCAAAATGCCGAAAAGAGATGGAATTGTGATATTAGTATGAAATTCAAATTAATAGAATGTTCAAATGTAACGAAATATTTTAAGTCCATCGGCAATTTTTTTTAGTAGATTAAACCGAACCAATCGAACACTCGTGATTCGAGACACAATAGAAAGACAATAGCAGCGCGACAGCCAGCTGTCGCTTGGTCATTGAAAAGTTAAACCACGGCTGATACTATGATCTATCTATCTAATAGCTAACTACTTCAATATTATCGCTTTATCGGTCTGTCCGTCGCACTGAACACAGGCACGATATAAAATTAACAATACCTACCTCTGTGCAAAACTCTAGACCCCAGTGAATCAGCACTGACCATATATGACACATAAGTCACAAAAGATATAAACTTACCAAACAAAAGTACACCTTATGACTAGGACCAACAAGTAAAAATTTGAACGAAGCAGTGATAATCTGCTAAATAACTAAAACGATTCGAATCAAGATGAAGAAGGTCAAAACTGCGACGGAAATTAGACGAATAGGTCTTTATTGGCACAGTGTGAGGAGTTCATGCAGACGCGCTGCACCGGGGGGTTGAAACAACCCTCCGAGTTCCCCAAACTGAGGCCAAAACGTTCAGTCTACGCCGGTCCGGACGCCAGGACGGACGCTACGCGCGCGCTCACCAATTTTCCGAACTTTCAATTCCATATTTGAAATCCAGTGTTTCTTTATTTTTACTTTTTTTCCGGGAACGAACGGCAGCGGCATTCCGGTAAGTGCAGTTTAATATTCATATTATTCTCTATGGAGTATGTGTTCGAAGTTCGAACAATCAAACGAGTCCTTTTTTCGTGTTTTACGACTCAACTTCTGTATTTAATCCAACGGTTTTCCGTCGGGAGGGCTTATTAAAAAAGTTGAAGTTTAGGCGGTGTATTTAAAAAGTCATTGGAGAGTATTTAAAACGTTTTGGCCAGTGGAATTCTTAATACTTTATGGTTTGGCAGCATTATAATTTTAAAGGGACGCAATTTGCCTGTATTGTTTTACTTTTACATTCGATTTCGGTAATAATTAATGTTCTTTTACGTTTCTTGTTAGACAATTAGCAAGTTCTTTTTAAATCTGGCATTATTTGAGTTCATACTTCAAACTTCTTTTAGGAGATTAATTAGATTTTTTTTAATTCTGCACGTTCAAGTATACTCATTATAACACCAACTTATTATTATGAATCTGCAGGGCAATTGCCTCTTCTCATTTAGAGAAGGCCTGAGCACCATGCTTGTTCAAGGCGGATTGGCAATTTCAGACTTTTAATTATTATTAAGCCAGGTTTCCTCACAATATATTCTTAATTCTCGAAGATAAAATTAGAAAGTATACATATATCGTAATTTTGGTGTTTACCCGACTTCGAACCTGCTATCTCAAGCAAGAAATGGGCGCGTTAACCACTGCGCCATTGATATTTTCAACACTCGACGCAATTTAAGACTCAGGTCCAACTAAGTGTCTAAGCTAAGCGCTGGAATGTGAAAATAATGCAAGCTGATTGGCTGCACATTTTTTTTATGGATAGAAAATCATCAAATGACTTCTCCCGCCTGAGCGGGGCGGAAGGGGGTGTCAGACTTTTACTGATTAAAACCCACCCTTGTACCTTTGGTTGCCCTTTATGTTCCGTGGCCGCGGTAACTATTAGAACTATTCCGCAACCCCGGCAGGCATTGGCTGCACATCTCCTCTCCTCTTTAGTGAAGTTCAGTCTTAAATAACGTTTATTAGAGTTTCGTACCCAAAGGACAATGGGACCATTTTACTAAGACTCCGTTGTCGTCTTGTTTTGTCTGTCTGTTCGTCTGTCAAAAGGCCGTGAAAGTTAGACAGATGAAATTTCCACTGATTTTTTCTGTTGTTATCGTGACAACAAATAATAATAAAAAAGAAAAAGACTTAAAAACAGAAAAAAAATATTTAATTGTGCTTGTGCTCTCATATAACAAACGTGGTGCGGATGGCGAGCGATGGGTAGCTCGCCGCCCGGCTAGGACCAGGACCGCGTAGACGGCGCGTTTTGTTCCACGCGCGCCTCAAAGAGAAGGAGTCAGCACAGAAAGGGGCCCAACAGGGCCAACGCCTGCCGGGGTTGCGGAATGTTTATAATAGTTACCGTGACCCTGGAACATAAAGGGCAATCGAAGGAACATGAGTGGGTTTTAGTCAGTAAGAGTCTGACACGGCCTCCCGTCGCACCCAGGACGGGAGCAGTCATTGGATGATTTCCCACTCACCGAAAAAAAATAATATAACAAACGTGGTTTATTTGCCATTATTTTCGATAACGGTACGGATCCCTTCGCGAATCAGACTCGCACTTAGCCAGTCTTATCTTAGCCAGACTTATCTTAGCCAGCCAAAAAAACCAGTTACCTAAGACACTAATCACGCCGTAATTACCAAAACAGATTCATCTTCCTAACGCCAGCAATTTACACACCCCGACACATCTCACCTAATTTGTATTAAGATAACTAAGTAATGGTATACCGTCGCAAATAAATTAAATAACACCCAGCAATCTACGCACCCAGATAATTGGGTATTTCACCCAGATAACTGGGAAACTGACGGTCGCACTGTGCCTGAAATATGGCGTACAGATAAGGATTAAAGCCTTAATGACTCTTATAAGTTATATTTATTACTATTATACGATAAATAATGGAAACTGGCGGAATTTAAATACTGTTCCAATTAGGTACAATGTGTGATGATAATTTGGCGTACTAAACTAGCTATTTCTGTTACTTCGGTCGCCAGTTTTCATACAATCCAATTCCATTCCTATTTAACTTAATAACATAAACATAATGTGTTTAAAAAAGAAATAGTTGGAATACTTAGCACCCTACCATAATCTTGTTTAATGATAAGCTTAGCACTATTGTTGTAGCACCCCATTCTAGTACTGTAAGTTAGAATTTAATAAATAGTAATATGTGGAAACGTCGTGGATTGAACCAATTTATTGTTATTTAGATGTAAGACACATTGTACAATTGTTTGTTTTTTCCAATAAAGTAAAATAAAATAAAATAAAAATAAAAAACTTCGTCTCTACGTCTGTGATGCTGATTTAAAAGTGGGATTCAATGAAAATAAATCTTTAAAACCATTTAATGTGCAATATTTCTAACTTCGGTAGTTCCAAATGTTACCACCAAAGAGAAAATGAAAACTCGCGGCGTATCAAAAGGTGTATAACGAGTATGAACGTGTACATTCTTATTTTTCTATACTAATATTATAAAGAGGAAAACTTTGTTAGTTTAATTGTAATGAATAGGCTCAAAAACTACTGGACCGATTTTAAAAAATCTTTTACCATTCGAAAGCTAACACTATCCCTGAGTAATATAGGCTATATAATATCACGCTATGTCCCACGGGAGCGAGGCAGTAACCAAAAACCTAACGTAACGCGGGTGAAACCGCGAGGAACAGTTATCCATTTATAAAATTGATTAACTAATCCAACAAATCTCATATTTAATTTCGAAGGTTTTAAAATTAAAATCAATAAGGCAAATTGTCATTGTCATGGAGAGTTCATGGCCCTTTGACAGTCCTCTATGTCCCAATTAACAACTTGAGTGCAAAGTTTGTCACTAATAAGTTTTTAATTGAACTGTGGGTAGGATACAAAACATCACGCTACGACCTTCGGGCGCACAGCAATAATCAAAAACCTAACATAACACAAGTAAAACCGGCGACGGGATTACGTATCTTGCAGAAGCCGAGCGATCGCGATAATTGCGCAATAATCGCTCAATAATTGCTTCTCGAACGTCAATTCGTATTACGTATCAGCAATAGCAATGCGATAGCAATCTAGCGATAGTGCTGCCTCTGTGGAGCAATCAGTTAACTAAAACATGCATTTTTCGTTTGGTGGTTTCGTAATATTACTTATGGTTTTTAAAAGCAAAGTTGAGTTTTTTTTTAAGGTGATATTTAATTAGTTCTAGCGATTGCTACTTTATCGTCGTCGTAGCAATAAGGGCATTAGAACAATCGGCGAGCGATTAGCAATCGATTCATACATAATACGATTTTTTTTGACGTTAAGCGATTAATCACGCGATGATCGCGCGATCACTGCCCAATTATTGCTGATTGCTGTTTCATAGGTAATAAGCCTGCGGGACAGCCAGTTATAACTTATATATAAATAGTGACGGTTCACATTAACTGCTGTTAAGGCAATGATAAAATATTTATATAACTGTTTTCTGAACCTAGGTATCGTTAAATAAATATTTTACGATTTTTTTCCAGATACCTAACCTGTGTTAGTACCTCATATTTCTCTATAAAAATATTGGTTAATAATAATATCGGTGATCACAGTTTTTTTATCGTGCCGCGAGGTGATAAACTAAACAAGATATTAAGTTTTAATAAAATTATACTGGTTTAATTTTGGACATAATCAATCAGTTACAAAACCTAGAATTAGGTACTGATTTTCACAATTTTTTATAAACATTGATAGTTTCGTTCACTCGGACCACTTATTATTATCGACTAAACGTCAACCACATCGCAATTACCACCGACATCGTGAATTAACAGCCGATCTAGATGCAATGTTTACAACTACCCAACCACTCGGACTTTTTGTTTACCTTATCGCAACTGCAAGAAGCTACAACGGCACTCACACGTAACCACTTTTCGTCGCTGCGATTTCGTATCATTGAGGTTTTTGTGTATAGGCCCTAAGTTACCTTGTATAAACAGACACGCGGTAAACATCACTTTATGTGGTACCGAAAACTATGTTTGTTTAGACTTGTGGTCAGGCCTACTTTGGTCTCTATGTCGTTAAGCTTACGGCTTATTAAACATAGTATAAAAAGCGGCTAAGTATGCTGGTTGGTTTTGGTTGGTAGGTAGGTTTTACAAATCTAGCAAAAACACACATCGAAAAAATCACATTGCTAGTGTGTATATAAAAAAATTTGTTCAAACACATAAATTTAAATCATTCTTCGATTCCCTTTTAATATTTTTTAAAACAAAAAAACTAAAAAAGATTATTTTTTATTATAAAGTCTTTATAATCGAAATACGTAATCTGTGAAACCTCAGGTAACGGACGGGCGGATAAATGAAAGGAAAATGGTCAGGATCGGGCACGGAACCCTAAAAACCAGCCATCACACTTGAACTAAAATAAGCTAGGACTACCAGGGTTGCATAAGCCAGTGAGTCTAGTCTTGTCGCAATTTCGTGTCATGCCGGCTTGATATACCAAAGGGTGTAACTATGACACGCCAGATGGAGTTTGCAGATGACGGCACATATCCTTTGAGCTCAGTTGACGAAACTGTCAGAGGTTTATTAGATCGAAGTTTAATACGGATAAAATGTTTGATGTTAGTTTTTTGGGGTTTTGGCTTTTGAAGCTGGTATCTGTTAGCTACTTTAATTGAAGATATCACTAATATCGGTGATGTTTAGTTCTAAAATCGTAAATCCTTATAACTTTAGTGTATGAGAAAAAGCCTGTGACCTTCGGAATTCGTTTATCCATACCAATATTATAAATGGGAAAGTGTGTCTGTCTGTCTGTATGTTTGTCTTTCTTTCACGGCAAAAGGGAGCGACGAATTGACGTGATTTTTTAAGTGGAGATAGCTGAAGAGATGGAGAGTAACATAGGCTACTTTTTGTCTCTTTCTAACGCTAGCGAAGCCGCGGGCAAAAGCTAGTTTTTTATTAAAGTTTTGTCACTGACTGAATACTACTAGCTATGACCTTAATAATAGGTGGTTTGTCTGTTTGTTTTCATCTTATTACCCTTAAAATTAAGAGCAAGGGATATATGCCCCCTTTTGGCACTGCTCTCCTGGCAATGCTGGCTTTTGACTTATTTTAAACATATTACCAAATACCAAACAACTCCTTTTGGTAGTAATAAGACCCAAGTTTCATCTCTCTCGAAGTTCTTAACAAAAAGCCGATATTCTGAATCATGAAGTAAAAAACGAATGTAAGTTAGTTAGGGTGGAAGGCAGACGGATAAATTAGTTATCCGATGAGTCTAGATTGCAGGATCTTTGTACGTGGTATTGAACATTGAGTATAGAAGCCGAGTATCGACTTCATCGCGACTTTGAAATCGATAAGTATGGTTTAGGGGCGCATTTATTAAATTATTTTTGAATGGGTTATTGAAAATTGAATAATTACATTGGTACCGATTTCCTTGTTCACAAATCTTTAACTCACAAAACACTAATTAAATTAACAACAACTAATAATAAATAACAACAACTAAACAATTTTAACAACACTATTATTAAATTTAGTGTATTCTTTCTCTATCCATTTATTTAAGAAAAGGTCAGAAGATATTACATTAACTCAGTCCTGTCAAATTTTGTTACTCTATAGATAAATTAGACTCAAATAAAAACGTAGCCACTGAGAATGCTTCAAGTTACTTTAGACGCTGCCGCTGTCTAATTTGACAGGACTAAACTTATATGTGTATTTTGTTATTTTCCTAATGCAAAGGAAAGGGAAAGATGGACTAAACTTAAATTTTGTTTAGCTTGTGAAACAGGAAATTGGCACCATTATCTACACCAACAAACCAAAGCTGATAACTTTGTTTTATAATTCGTTTATTTGAACAACGCTTTAAGGTCGATTCACACATATCAGTGAACCCACAGTTCCGGCACAGTACCGTTACAGTTCCGTGTCCGTGCTACAGTGGTGCGTCAGTGCTTCAATTCACACATATCAGGCACAGTGCAGTTCTCTGCGGGTCTTCGTGCACGACGTTCCCTTCAGACTAGCGTTGACGTCGATTGTTTTGATGGCACTCTTCAATAACACAGAATTAGCTATGATAGCCATTGCTTTAGACGAAGAAGAAGAAGAGAATCGAGGAAAAAAAGAAAATGGGTACATGAAGCATGGAAGTTAAGAGAATCTGAAGGAGAATTCGTGACATTATACAAAGAATTAATTAAAGACGAAATAAATAGTATTCTCACGAACTAATTCAATCAACACCTCGTCCTTCAATTTGTTTTCGATGCAGCGGCGTCAGTGATCCGTGATAAAATATCGTCGTCGCCGATCACGTCCGTGATGGCCGGTGCCGGCACTGACACTGACGGTACTGAGACGACACTGACAATGACAAGTGTGAATACATCCATAGAGAATGTTTGAAAGAATAATTATCACTGATGCGGTACTGTGCCGGAACTGTGGGCTCACTGATATGTGTGAATCGACCTTAAACTGTTTTCCATAGTACAAGCTCTACTTAGTTTAAGATCAGACGCCCATGTGTGAGTTGTCCTCATTATTTATTTTATTTATTAAAAGCTAGAAAAAACATTTTGCGATGCTCATTTATCAAGAAACTTTAATTAAAAAGGTTTTACGAAATGAAAGGAAATTGTTCATTTATGTGTATAGGATATTAAAACACGGTTGGAGTGTACGTAACGGGGCACTGAGGAAAAAACACTTAGAAAAATTTTGATGAAATTTTCAAACTTAATAATACTTTCTTTTTATGGTTTTATCGTATGGGGGACATCAAAAGAAACAACTTTTTCCCGGGATTTTTTTTTGTGAGGTCAATGACCGCTGAGATAGGAGGCAAAATCTAACCCTCATTATTAAGGCGTCTGGGACTTAGAAAAATTTTCTTTTTGACGAAATTTTCAAACTTAATAATACTTTCTTTTTATGGTTTTATCGTATGGGGGACATCAAAAGAGACAACTTTTTCCCGGGATTTTTTTTTGTAAGATCAATGACCGCTGAGGTAGGAGGCAAAATGTAACCCTCATTATTAAGGCGTCTGGGACTTAGAAAAATTTCACCCAAAAACAACGCCTAATCAAGCCTTCGGGATCCGGTGGGATGTGGGAGTACTAGGGTGGGGAAACACCGGGGGGCGACCTTAAGGTTAATGACCTTGACCCTAGGGTCAAGGTCAAATTCATGAAAACGCAGGAAAATTACGAGGAACGCTTGAGGTCAGTGACCTTGACGCAAGGTTGATGACCTTGAACTCAAGGTCAAGGTCAAAATTCATAAAAAACGCAGGAAAATGCGGGGAACGCTCCAGTTCAGTGACCTTAACGCCAAGTTCAATGACCTTAAACTCAAGGTCAAGGTCAAAATTCATAAAAAACGCAGGAAAATGCGGGGAATGCTCGAGCTCAGTGACCTTTACGCCAAGTTCAATGACCTTGAACTCAAGGTCAAGGTTAAATTCATAAAAGGCAGGAAAATGACTGGGTTTTTTTTTTGTGATGTCAATGACCTCTGATTCTTGGGGTTCTAAGTCTAAATTAAGCCCCGCGAAGCTGGGCTCCGACTGCCCTTTAAGCAAACTAGTCCAAGAGCGAGCGAAGCGAGCTCGGGACATGGGGCACCCCGACTCGGACAGGTTAGGTTAGAAGGGGATGGCGGGGTCTAGTGAGCGAGCGAAGCGAGCGAATAGACCCCGCCATCCCATTCGTGGTTATTTTTTTTATGACCATTAAGCCCCGCGAAGCGGGGCTCCGACTGTGCCCTTTAAGCAAACTAGTCCAAGAGCGAGCCAATAGAGCTCGGGAGATGGGTCACCCCGAATCGGACGTGGTCGCTTAGAAGCGGATGTCGCGGTCTAGTGAGCGAGCGAAGCGAGCGAATAGACCCCGCCATCCCATTCGTGGTTATTTTTTTTATGACCACTAAGCCCCGCGAAGCGGGGCTCCGACTGTGCCCTTTAAGCAAACTAGTCCAAGAGCGAGCGAAGCGAGCTCGGGACATGGGGCACCCCGACTCGGACAGGTTAGGTTAGAAGGGGACGGCGGGGTCTAGTGAGCGAGCGAAGCGAGCGAATAGACCCCGCCATCCCATTCGTGGTTATTTTTTTTATGACCATTAAGCCCCGCGAAGCGAGGCTCCGACTGTGCCCTTTAAGCAAACTAGTCCAAGAGCGAGCCTTTTAAGCAACTTTTAGTGATCAAGGTTATTCATGACGTCAAGGTCACTGACCCCTAACGTTCCCCGTCATATCCCTGCGTTTTTAGTATTTGACCTTGAGCTCAAGGTCATTGATCTTGGCGTCAATATCATTGACCTCGAGCGATTCCCATCATTTTCCTGCGTCTTTATAAATTTGACCTTGACCTTGAGTTTAAGGTCATTGACCTTGGCGTTAAGGTCACTGACCCCTAACGCTCCCCGTCATTTTCCTGCGTTTTTAAGTACTTGACCTTGACCTTGTGTTCAAGGTCATTGACCTTGGCGTTAAGGTCACTGACTTCGGGCGTTCCCCGTCATTTTCTTGCGTTTTTATGAATTTTGACCTTGACCTTGAGTTCGATTTCATTGACCTTGGCTTCAAGGTCACTGACTTCAGGTGTTTTCTATCAGTTTCCTGCATTTTATGAATTTTGACCTTGACCTTGAGTTCAATGTCATTGACCTTGGCGTTAAGGTCACTGGCTTCAGGTGTTTCCCATTATTTTCCTGCGTTTTTATAAATTTTGACCTTGACCTTGAGTTCAAGGTCATTGACCTTGGCGTCAAGGTCAGTTACTTCGAGCGTTCCCCGTCATTTTCCTGCGTTTTCATAAATTTGACCTTGACCTTAGGGTCAAGGTCATTGACCTTAAGGTCGTCCCCCGGTGTTTCCCCACCCTAGTACTCCCACATCCCACCAGATCCCGAAGGCTTGATTAGGCGTTGTTTTTGGGTGAAATTTTTCTAAGTCTTTTTTTCATAGTGCCCCGTTTCGTATACCATGACCTTAAAACACTATGTTAAAACATTTTTAGACGTCACCATTTATTTAAAACTGCAATCGTGATTTTCTTACTGACCTTGTAACCACCACGTTATGATCTATAAGGGCGGAGTAGTAATCAAATACCTAATGCGAAAGTAAAATAAAAGCAAAGCATCCTATGTATTATGTTAATAAAAATCTAAATAATTCTCGATAAATATTAACAACCTATAAATTCTTGTTCTTGTCTAAATCTGAATTTGAATTTGCGCTTAGCAACCCGAAAACGATATTTTCCGTTTTTTTCCCCAATATTTGCTGTAGGTTGAACGAAGACTAATCTCTCTCTAATCTTAAGACTAGAAAATTTGTGAAAGACGGACATATAATTTTGTAATTGGTAAAAAAAAATATGTCAATAAAATTTAAGGTCATACTTATTGAACGGGGGCTGTTACCATGACGTTTAAAGTAAGATTGTTTTAGTCCTGTTGCAGGAGTGTGCAAGTGACAGCGTTAAACACGTTGTCTAGCGCCGTCTCTTTCTCACTGAAAGTAATATCAAAGTAATACTGCTACAAGGGCTTGTGGTACGCCCCCAGGACAAGGTCAAGGATCTAGGTTTTAATTGAAAAAAAAAATGTATAAAAATTAAATTAACTATTGTATACTTGTTAAATCTACCAGGAGCTCATAACCTTCTGCGGTCAACCCGAATTAACATTACATAATTGAACTTTCAACCTTTTACAAAATACCTCTGGTAAAATTATCTACAACCCATTTAGCATTCAGATTGCTTATATAATAGGTAGGTACGTGTTCATAATTAAATAATTACAAATTCAACTTTTATCTGTTCTCTATATTATCCCGGGGGGGTTAGATAAGCTAGACGCCCTCTTGAATATTAAATAGGGTGGTTTATTTTGCTGTAAATATAATCGATTAATATTATGAAATTATGAAGTACCTTTGTATTACGGACTATGTACATTTATTTACATAGTCCCTAATACAAAGGAAATTTCGCTGAATGATTTAGGTCTCATATTTACGGTTCGACATCTGTCAGCCTCGCTCAGCGACGTAAGAAGGAGAAAAACTTAAAAAAAGTACGCGGCGTAACACCGCTGAACGCGGCCGAACAGCGCTGAATACATTCACATAAAGAATAACACAATTATTCTCAATTTATACTTGTTTGCCGCGAAAGCTGAATAGACCAAAAAGCTAAACGGACACGTACGCCTCTTCATACATAATCGTTTTCTATAGACTTATGTCAAGTAGACCCATAACAAATTGGTCCTCATTTTTGACTTAACCTTTCGACGACCAAGCGACAGCCGACTGTCGCGTTGCTCTTGTCTTTCTATTGTGTCTCAAATGTGTGTGTTCGAAGTATTAATTGCCACGAAAGCTGAATAGACGCAGAAAGCTGAACGGACGCATACTCGTCTTTATACAAAATCGTTTTCTACGAACATAAGCTGAATCGAGCTGAATAAATGTGCGTAATCCCTTAAGGTGAGGCCAAACGAGCGTAATTTTATGAGTCGTGAGTCGCAGAATTTCGGTCACTTTCATAGAAAAAGACTCGCAACGCAAAATATGAGTGGTCTGCACCGTACCAGATTACGAAATTCTGCGACTCACGACTCACAAAATTACGCTCGTTATGCCTCGCCCTTAGTGTACGTTGATGGCATCGATATTTCCGAATGCTGCGGCGTGTGTAGCGAGTTTGATAATGCGCGGGACAAATATTTATATGGTACAGGAATTTGATGCGAGCCTGGTTGTTTGTGTGTGTTTATTTGTTTGATTTCGCACTGATAATGATACAGGTGGAATTTCTAGTGTAGAGTAATGCTTTAAATAAAGAATCATCATCCAATTTGCCTTGTTGCGGAATGTTTATAATAGTTACCGTGACCCTGGAACATAAAGGGCAATCGAAGGAACATGAGTGGGTTTTAGTCAGTAAAAGTCTGACACGCCCTCCCGCCGCACTCAGGACGGGAGCAGTCATTTGATGATTTCCCACTTACAAAAAAAAACCTATTTGCCTTTTCCCTAGTTTATTGAAGTCGGCTTCCAGCTTAACCGGATTCAACTGGATATCAGTGTTTTAAGTGAAGCGACTGCCTATCAGACTTCCACAACCCAGTTACTGGGCGACACGATACCTCTTGGTTAGACTGGTCAGACTGGCTACCCGTAACGACTGTCAAAGTTCTACGAACGACCATCGGGCCCAACGGCTTAACGTGATTTCCGAAGCACAGGATGTCAGTGATGTCCAAGATAAACTTTAGAAAGTACATATGAATTGAAAAGTCACATAAGTGCTTGCCACATTCAACAGCCTAATGTAACCCTCTCGGGTGAGCGCTTTTACCACTTGGTTATTACGGCGTTTTGAGACAATAATATACAATTCATGGATACTATTATCATATCTTTTCTTGGGGTTCAAGCTTACTAACAAAATATTATGAAAATCAGTTTAGTGACTCAGTCATAACAGCGTAATTGACCGTCTGACAGACAGGTTGACAGGCAGAGAGACAGACAGACCGATAATAGACACGGTTCTATTCGAATTTATAATATTATAATGAACAATCGAAATATATTCCAAATATAACATAACACGCGTTAGTAATAAAATTGGTAACTAGGCCTCGACATGCACAAAAATAACAATAGACACATTTATAGCTTTCAAACGGATGTTTGTTCTGCAAACAGTGGGCCAGGCACTACTCTAGCAAGCCCTCTATGGAAAGCCAAATATTAATCGATCATAAATTAATCGGAAACTCGAGCAATCGAATGTTCATTTCAAATTGATCAAATATTCAAAACATTAGCACATTGATTGAAAAGCGAATGAATTTCGATGTATTGTTGCTTGGAATTTTCGAGAACAATCCTTTACGTTGTTCTAGAATAAGGACATAATATTATGACATAATATTCCCGTGACGCAAAGACTAGCTTTTACCTTGGCCAGAGGCTATAGGCTAGAGGATTGCCATCCAACCTCTTGAGCACTTTCCCGGTTGACAGCGGGGAAGTTTTTTACCATTTTGCTTTGATTTTAGTTTTCGTAATTTAAGTCGTTGTTTGCGAAAAGTATTTTAGTTTATAAATGAACCACTACTTTAACTCTTTAGAGTTGGAATGTCCAAATTCCTGCAATATTCCTCACAAAGAACGCACCCTTAAAGTTTCATGTCTCTAGGACCAGCGGTTTGGGCTGTGCATCGATACATCAACAATCAGTCATCAGTTCATCATTAACTTGTTATATTTAGATAGATGAAACACTGCATTCTACTTACAACTGAGAGCTCCACAAATCTAATTGATACAAAACCAACGCTCTGCAATTCTGCATTCAAAGTTGTCACTGCTGACCAATTAGGCGTTGTACAACGTTTATTAGCCGCCTCTCGACCAATTAGCAGAGTTACAGTAAGTCTGGTCACTACTACAAGCACTTTAATTCTCTGCTAGCCTAGTACCTTTAGTATAAGATGATAATGATTACTGACTGTTTGTTTTCTCCATTGAAAACTTACCGAAGGTAGTCATTCGTACTAATATTATAAATACGGAAGTAAGTCTGTCTGTCTGTCTTTCTGTCTGTCTGTGTCTGTCTGTCTGTCTCTTCTGCACGCCTAGACCACTGAACCGATTCGAATGAAATTTGGAACAGATATATTCTGGGACCCGAGACAGGACATAGGATAGTTTTCATCCCGGAAATTCCCCGGGAACGAGAAGTCGCGAGCAAAAGCTAGTTTCTTATATTGAAAATAATATTCATGCTAACATCCATAATATAAAAATGTAGACTTCCACTACTCCTTATATATAGTGATTATGCTTATAATATACATGTGTGTAGAGAAAAGCAGTTAATTCCAAAGATTTGTTTTACCCCTGCGAATTTGAAGCGGGTCGCTAGATTTCTTAAAAGACACGTGTGGTTATAGGAACATTATAGTCAATAGTCAAATCATTTTTTTTCATTAGACCAAAAAAGGCACTTTGAAACGTCATTTACGAAACAGAAGTGAATCTAGTTGCCTATTCCAAAATGTTGTTTCGCATGGAGAAGAATGGGCAAGAAACTCCATACTTACTCTTTTAAAATAATATTGTTACAAAAACCTTTTTACATGGTTAAATGTGAATTAGAATGAATATAATCCAAAAACCATTTACGTCAAAAATATATTTAACAAAAAAGTAAACTAGTTATTTCTATAAATTAGGAAATGGAAGCTATATAATGTTCGCGAGCATAGTGTTCACCATAGTTTTATTATTACAGGGCTCTAAAATATAGTTTGGTTGAAGAAACTGCGTACTTAGTCTTTTAAAACAATAATTTTGTCTTCAAATCCCATCCTTACAATTCCGATGTTTGGTGGTCGTCCACTCTGCTTTTTCGATGACCAACTTACTCGTATTTCTCTCATATAAATATACATTATTTTGCACTCAAATACGAAATGCCTTACATAAATATCTCTATATTTGTAAAGCAAGTAAAAAGTATTATAAATTAGAAAATGGCACTCTAATGAGGCTTGATTACAGCTCCGAGCGGAAATCAAGGGCCTAATGGAGCCCAGGGGATGTTTATTTTTTATACTAAAATATTTATACTTAAACATATTAATTAGCAAACAGCGTGCTGCTTTTTTGGGTATGGTTACCCAATCTGTTTCTAGCACTTTCCTAAAAAAAATAATCTGGAACATTTCACTATCCGTACTTATATTATAAATGCGAAAGTAACGCTGTCTGTCTGTCTCTTCTTCACGCCTAAACCACTGAACCGATTTGGATGAAATTTGGTACAGATATAGACTGGGACCTAAGAAAGGATATAGGATAGTTTTCGTCCCGGAAATCCACCGGGAACGGGAAGTATTATTCCACACGGACGAAGTCGCGGGCAAAAGCTAGTATTTAATATTTTGTTTGTAACAAGTTGCATACGGTATTTCTTTATTCTGTCTGAAGAGACGTCTGAGATGAAATGCTGAAACGAACCCAATAATCGTTGTTTTTTAAGTCCAGTCCTTTTTTTTCCCACATTAATTAACTAGCGGCCCACCCGCTTCAGCTTCGGATATTTATAATATTAGTACGGATGTGAAAAAGTGACAAGTTTTTTATAAACATAGATTTTAAATTCCAATATCCAAAGTTATACTGTTGGAGTTTTGGAAATCATCTTAACCTTTTAACGACCAAGCGACAGCCGGCTGTCGCGCTGCTATTGTCTTTCTATTTTGTCTCGAATCACGTGTCTTCGAAGGTTTAATGAGTTAACCATGGGGAACGAAAACTGAATAAGTGAATATAAAGATACCATACATTACACTCGCATATGGTGTAGACGGTGCAAATAAACTAGTCGTCTTTACTGCTCAAAGGAGCTTGTGTGCAGAATATTTTTCTGAACGCTGCTTTTTCCGTCGTCAGATAACTTTGTGTCAGTCACACAGTTAGAATTCTGAGGATTGGACATTTTGCTCTTAGGAGTGCTGAATAAAATAATTTAGTTGTTTTACTGTACTGTTTTTCTGTATTTAACTTTAAGTATGTACGTTAAATGAGTGTCTTTGGGAAATAGTTTGATTCTCTTTCTGTTTAAAACTTTTATCAAAATTGGTCCAATGTTTTAAGGGTAGTTGTGAAACTTATGTACAACTAGCTTTTGCCCGCGACTTCGTCCGCGTGAAATAATAGTTTCCGTTCCCGGGGGATTTCCGGGATGAAAACAATCATATTCCTTTCTGGGGTCCCATACTACATCTGTACCTCATTCAAATCGGTTTAGTGGTTTAGGCGTGAAGAAGAGAAAGACAGACAGACAGCCAGAGCTACTTTTGCATTTATAATATTAGTTTGGAAGTATAGATAGATAGTATGTCGTCTGAAACCTACTAACCTAAGTTAATTGGAATGTTTCAAGAATTTATCAATTTCATTTCATGAAATGATTTATTAAAAGATCTGGTCTTCTAAAATCAGATCCTTTCTATAATTATCATAGTAGGTAGCGTAAAAATGGAAGCTTCTATATAACATTAGTCTACCCACTCCTCATTGCTTAACAATAACAAATGAGTGAAAGAACCATGCGTAATCTATACGACCCGTAAGACCATGTACCAGGAAATCAGAAAACAATAGAAGGTTTCAGCTGTTTATCTTCCACAGATCGTAACAATAAGTGATAAGGGTCGGGCCAGACGGGTTAGCAAAACGTCGGTACTTAATGTCTTCGGACGAACGATGTATGGATTCGGCCTGCGAGGGTGAGGAGGCTATTTTACACGTATACGAAGGTTATAGGGATGTATCAGCTCATCAATTAGAAGGATTTGGGGGATTTCGGTCATTAGTGCTCTGCTTTTTACTTTTGTACAGGTATTTTATGTCGTGAGATCGGAGATTAAGCTTTTTTCGAACGATTTAGAGTGACTTTTATTTAATCCCTGATTTCATGATACTGCCCCATTCCCACAGTAAAAGCCTCTTCTCATTTAGAGAAATTACCAGTTTTGATCACCACGTTTGGCGATTTTAGACTTATATTATTGCTAATTTATACTAGATTAAATAGTAGTTAAGTGCTTTATAATTACTATTATTGGCAATCTAAACTAATATTATAAATGTGAAAGTAATTATGTCTGTCTGTAACGCTTCCACAGTTAAATCACTTAACAGACTTAGATAACAGGTAGGTTTGCATTAAACTTGAACCCCAAAGACGGTGTTAGGCTACCTTTCAACGAACTTTGAATTTGAATGTATCCCCAAAAATCGACATTCACTCAGGCGAAATCGCAGATAAAAGCTAATGTTAAGGTTCAAACTTTAACATTTATCACACTCAAATCTAAAATTCACCAGAGGTTGTATTTTAAATTATCTATAAATACATTACCCATGTCAAAACAACTACAGGTTCGCGTACCACTTTAATATTCTAGTAGGATAGTTGACATTTGAATCCTACTTACCCTTGACATTACTGTTCGGGACAAAAACATCGACAGACGTGACAATGACATTAATCTAGGTCTGGCTATGATGCCCTGGTACAACGATGAGACTTTCCTTTCAGAATATCTAATAGAAGGATAGACAGATAGATAGATAGATGGACGGATTGAAAGCTTAACCTACTTGGCATATTTGATTTTAGTCTTTTTTGTTAGTAGTGACTTTTTGCCTATTATTTTGTCTCTGTTGATCATAAAACAGTCTTTCGTCCTTATATCTCTTTATTCTTTCATAGTGTAGCTTCTGTGATTTTTTTATAGTTGGATTCCTACTTCTAAAGTTTTTTTTTTACAAATGAAGTTATAATATCTATAGTATAGTAGTAATAGTTATAGTATTAGACCTTCAGTTACTATAAATTCCTTAATATATATTTTTATATTTGTTTACAGATTTATAGGCTCAGGTTACTTATTAGTGCAAACCGAGCTTTTTGGCTCGTATAAAAGGCACATCACCATACGTGTTAAAATTGAACAATATTTTTGTTTTCCGAAGTTTTAGCACAGATTAATACATAGTTACTACGTTTTAGTGAGATAAAAGGGATCAGACAAGCAGAAACACGAATGATCCGAAAAAGCTAACTGTACACAACTTCATAATCCTTACATTACTTTTTGTACACCAAAACCTCGAAATTCATAATAGCCAGACTGGTAAGAGTGTTCTTTTGTTCACAGTCATACGATGTGAATCGAAAAGCTTTTCAAAAGTTCAACAATTGCCTCTCGCATACGTTCACGAGATTTTTAGAGCATAAAGTCACTTTGACAAAGGCTTTAGTCTATGGTCTATACCTAAATACGTAATAGGTACTAGTATTAATGTTCATATTTTATGATAGATCGATGTGAGCAGGTGCAGTGGAAAAGTACTTAACTCCCTGAGTTTCTAAGGAAGTACAGAATCTTTTAGAAACGTGGAAATGGAAATTTGACGCTACATGCGATATTGTACTAAAGTAATCAGCGACCTGCCTTGCATATTTGCTAGTTTTACTATTATTTGTCTCTAATATGCTCGGCATTTTTTTGCATACTTTATCGCGATTACTGTATTACCGCATTGTTCATCAATATGGATGGTAGCACTGGCCAGCAAAGTCAGTACAAAACCATAGAAAACTTACAACCGCCATGTTTTTTAATGGATTGAACATCTGTACACAATTTACCTCATTTTGATGCGTTAATTTGTCTCATAATGCGTGGAGTCGCGCGAATGCTCTGGAATGCGCGAGAATTCGCGCGACTACGCCTAAAAAACGTTAAATTAGTCTATAGTTGACAAAAAAAATATTTTTACATCACTTATTTTTGTGAGGCAGTTGAAGAAAATTGTGAAAAAAGAAAGAATGTCACTACTGTGATCAGACTGAATATATTTAAAATATATCAAAACGAGTCACAAAAAGCCGTTTTTCCTTTACAAACTGCATTTTTCCTTAACGAACAAGCAGCGGTGCTACCGACATCATTAGCTGCTCCTCTAACCTCTAGTAATGACTACAATGTCCTGCAGACACAGTTTAACTCATGTTAATGCGTAAATTTCGTCTCACGACGCGTGGAGCCGCGCGATTTCTCTGGAATACTCGAGGATTAACGCAAAAGCGCCTTAAAAGACGTTTAGTTGTTAGCCTAGATCTTTTACTTGAAAAGAATGTTTGTTCGATATTATTTTTTAACAAGTAGGAGGTTCTCAATTCGTTCGTTCTTTATATCGCTTACTTGTGAGTCAGATGAAAAAAATGTTGAGAAAGGGGAGCCGACCCGACTTTTCCTAAAATATATCAAAACAAGTCATAAAAAGCCGTTTTTCCTTTACAAACTGCATTTTTCCTTAACAAGCAGCGGTGCTACCGACATCATTAGCTGGTCATCTAACCTCTAGTAATGACTACAATGTCCTGCAGACACAGTTTACCGCCCGTCGTCGCTCGTTATCTCATTGCCGTTGGTCATTTGTTCATTACAAAGTCTCGTCATGTTCTCTTTACTATTTTATTTCGGAGAATTACTTGTTAAAACAACATGCTTGGTTGAGTCTTTGGGGAAAAATGTGTTTTTGAGGAATTATTGCCTTTTTGACGTTGTTAGAACTCATTCGTTACCTCTAAAGGTATATTTTCAATTCTTTTTGTTGGTCTCTTGGGATATTATTGTATATAGGTTTAGATAATATCCTTAGGGAATTTACATCTAGGTGAAATTTGATGTATGTTATTTTTGCTATAACTTACGAAGTTAGAAGAAATGTGAACTATTATCAATATTCTATCAAAATCTATACCAACATTATAAACGCGAAAGAAATACAAACAGAATATCTGTCTGTTATGGTTTTACCATTCAACCTCCAAGCTGATTTTTTTTAAGAAATTTGGTACAGAAATATGTAGATTGTAAAATGTATAAGGATAACCGATTAACACGGGCTAATTCACAAGCAAAAGCTAGTAGATAAAAAAACGTTATTAGGTATATTCTCACCCACTTTCACATACTTGTAATATTGTATGACCTATTTTACCTCTTTAGAAGTTGAAATCTAAAATTCTTCTTAGTATAATCTGTATGTCATAAAAAAATACTGCCAATTGGGTAGTTTACATCATTAACCAATAAAAGTTAGACACAATTTCTATAAATCCTTTTTTAATTTTAGCCCAATAAATTCAGCTCGTTTTCAATCTATACTTCTATACTAATATTATAAAGAGGTAAAATTTGTAAGTTTGTAAGTTTGTATGTTTGGGGTAATCTCTGGAACTAATGAACCAATTCCAAAAATTTTTTCACTGGCAGAAAGCTACATTATTCCTGAGTGCTATAGGCTATAAATTATTTTTATAACATGTATATTAACCGAACTATCGCAACTTTTGTCTAGCAAGTCGGAAAAAATTACCTCATAAAACCGAATTATTTGCGTGCGCTGCCTAAACAGTTGCTTAAAATTAAAAACAATGTATAGCAACTTGGTTTGTCTTAATTATTTCTTCAAAAAAGTCCGCGATACCATATCTCTATCTTTTATATTTTATCTTTTATACTTCTTTTATTGCATTAAAAAAATGATTTTTCGGCATACATACGTTTGGTTGATTATTTGAGCAACAAAATAATAATTCCTAAGACAATAAATTATTTCAGTATCACAAGGACATCTAACAGATAAGATTTGCCATTTACAGTATGTCAATTGGTCATATAGTTTCGGAGATAATATAAAATTACTAAAACTCAAAATGCCCTAGCGTAATTTTCATTGTGCGGAAGTCATTTATAATTTCAAAAAATACCTTTGGAGATATTCACAGTTTTAATATTACTCCGCAGCAAGCAATATAAATGATAGTATGTAATAGAAACTGCTTTCTAGCGAAAAAAGGCCGCTTATTGTACTCTTGCATATTTGTTTGTATTGTCCTTTACTGTTTTTGACTTATTGGTGTAAAATAAAGAATATTGGTTGATGGCTTTGCAAGATATTCGTAGCACATGAGAATAACACATCTGGGTCGCCATAAAGGCGCGTGTAAGAGGTTACGGGTTCGAATCCAGGCAAGTACAAATGTGACTTTTTCAATTCATATGTACTTTCTATAGTTTATCTTGGACATCACTGACATCCCGTGCCTCGGAAAGCATGTTAAGCTCCGGTTGTCATTCGTAGAACTTTGACGTTACGGGTATTCAGAAGCCAGAAAGTCTGACCAGTCGAACCAAAGGGTATCGTCGCCCAGTTACTGGGTTGTGGAGGTCTGATAGGCAGACGCTTCACGTAAAACACTGGTATCCAACTGAATCCGGTTCGGCTGTAAGCCGACCCCAACATAGTTGGGAAAAGGCTAGGGAGATGATGATCCTCCTCACCGCACACGGGCATTTCGGGAGGTTCCTATGTCGGATTCAGGCGGAAGTGACGCCTGCGTGACACGGTGTAGCATACGGTGGAGGTAGGCCCCGCTTTCTCATCGATCGGTGCTGGTTCAGGCCATGCTTCGGGGCGAGACTGAAAAGGAAGCCGTCGCCTCCTGCGAAGCAGACACGCTGGAGACGAAAGCGGTGGGGCGTGTGAGGCATCGTCAAGCTTCACGCCCCGGACAGAGACCCAGGCTTAGTTGTCGAGAGTCGCAAGATGATAGCCACTGGAGGCGTGGGCCTGCGGAAGGCGAGCGGTGGGTAGCTTGCCGCCCGACTAGGACCAGACCCGTGTCAACGGCGTGTCGATGCTTCTAATAGTTACCGCGGCCCCGGAATATATAAGGGCAACCGAAGGGACATTATTGGATTTTAGATTTTAGACAGTAAAAGTCTGACCCTCCTTCTCTCTTCAGGGGCGGGAGAAGTCATTTGATGATTTCCTATCCATCAGCAAAAAAAAAACGCCAGTGGATATGTTTTGATTGCTTTTACCATGGTCAATGTAGCTCTTTCACGCTTATACAACCCCAATAATCTTTTTGTGTACGCTCAAGATAGTTCCACAGTTAATCCGTACTAATATAATAAATGCGAAAGTAACTCTGCCAGTCTGTCTGTCTGTCTCTTCTTCACGCCTAAACTACTAATTTTGAATGAAATTTGGTACAGACATAGTCTGGGACCCGAGAAAGGACATAGGATAGTTTTCATCCCGGAAATCCCCCGGAAACGGGAACTATTATTCCACGCGGACGAAGTAGCGGGCAAAAGCTAAGTTGCTATAAAATTTGATTTTTAGTTGCTTTGTAATCAATAAATAGATAGTCAACTGAGTTATTATATTAGTGACGTCATAAGTTGCCTTTGCCATACAAAATCTATTTGAGAATTGCGTTTTGACAGCTCATAAAAAGTACGTCAATTGATAATAGTGGAAACTACCCAATTGCATGTTACTGACTCCAGTGGTTTCAAATGCTTTGATTACCAAGAAAAAATGCTGCCTCTTTTTTATAAAGATAGGTTCAATTTAGTATAGATTGTGAAATATAAACGGGCGGAGCCGCCCGTACCGAATATTCCTTGGAAGACACAAGATTATGAGCGATAACGGTTTTGGCAACATGAGACACTTTAATAGACCCACTCAGTTTTCTGATACATAGTTATGGATCTTCGCATCCAGGGATTTCGGGGCGGCCATCTTGAATTGCCAAAGACATTAGTATTCGTCGTTGAGCGTGCAACCGCAGAAGTGATTTTCGGACAAGCAAGAATTTTTATAATAATATAAAGCTGTATAGTTTCTTGATTTATAAAATTTGGCTGAACGCGCAAATCTTAGGAAGTAAGACTCGGGGAGTTATTTTTGTGTTGGATAGCCTTTTTATCATGGAAGACTATATTATACTTTAAACTTTCGCGTTGCATATTAATATTTTCGCGTTGCAGACTGAGTTCAGTCTGCTTGTGACCATGGCATTTTTAACCCTGCCGAAACGTCAAGCAAAAAACAAATAAAAAAGGTACGTGCGCGTTAAATCCCGTAAAACAGTAAAATGGAAGACTATAGGCTGAACATTACGCTACGACCTAAAGGTGCGGAGCAGTAACTAACGATGAAGCTGAAGCCGCGATGGACCACATTTCATCTTCATCCGTAAATACCTATTAGCAACAAATGTTTGTCCACCTGTTTACTACCGTTTATCTCCGAAGCCACTCAACGGATTTTCGTGTGGTTTCCACAGGTAGATTAGGCTTAACCCGAAGCAACATTTAAACTCTAAACTTTTCGACAAGGCTCTGCCACAAAGGCTTTAACGCAGCGTAGTGTTAAATGTGGATAAATACATAAAACAGTTCGCTTATAATGCTGCAATAACGCCACTATGTAGAGCAGCATTTTTCGGCATTTTAATACAATTTTAATAATAACTAGCTGTTCCTCGCGGTTTCACCCACGTTACATTAGGTTTTTGGTTATTGCTTCGCTCCCGTGGGACATAGCGTGATATTATATTGCCTATGTTACTCGTTGACAATGAAGCTTTCGAATGGTGAACGAATTTTTAAAATCGGTCCAGTACTTTTTGAGCCCATTCATTACAGTCAAACAAACATACAAAGTTTTCCTCTTTATAATATTAGTATAGAGGTATAGATAAATATCCTGGGACAACTCACACACGACTGATCTAAGCTTGCCTTGGTAACGAGACAACTGATAAACATACATAAATACTTCATTCAACATAAGTATTTAATTATGAACAAAATTGCTTTCAATTTCAAAGAATATCACAGTTTTAAAATGACTCCGCAGCAGAATAATGATTGTATGGGCAGCAATGAAGCCAGCTGGTGGCTTTGATATGCGTAGCTTATATCATCATCTCCCTAGCCTTTTCCCAACTATGTTGGGATCGGCTTCCAGCCTTACCGGATTCAGCTGGATACCAGTGTTTTACGTGGAGCGACTGCCTATCAGACCTCCGCAACCCAGTAACTGGGTGACACGATACCCCTTGGGTAGACTGGTCAGACTTTATGACTTATCCGTAACGACTGTCAAAGTTCTAAGAATGACAACCGAGACCAACGGCTTTAAGTGCTTTTCGAGGCACGGGATGTCAGTGATGTTCAAGATAAACTTTTTGAAAGTCCATATGAATTGAAAAAGTCACATTGGTACTTGCCCGGAGTCGAACCCACAACATCTTACACGAGAGGCGGGTGCCTACACTGGGCCATCACGGCATTCGTAGCTTATTGTATACATCAGAATAATACATTGGCGTATACCGCTATGAGGCACGGGAGAGGAGTAGTAACCAAAAACCTAACATAATGCAGGTGAAACCGAGAAGCACAGCTAGTACTTATATAATTTATAAATATTATTACGCCCAGACAGACACAGATCAAACTATCATGCTTCGTCTTAGCAGTTAGGGTCACTAACCACTTGAGCAACAGGCCCATTAATAATAATAATAATAACGCTACGTTTACACACTGATAAACCTTTTTAAGCTTCTAATACAATAAACATCGCGTACACTTACGATTTAACTCTTGAACTTTCACGCGAATAAAGCCACCAGCGAAAACTAGTACATAAAAATATCTAGATAAACTTCAACATCTCCCTCGGGACCGCACGAAGGACGTCTAGCATCTTCCGTCTCCTTCTAACAATCTTCTAAGTCATAACTTTCAAGACATCATTTCTACAGCCGGTCCATAACATACTCGCATAAAGTTTGTAAAGAAGTAAACTTTGTTGCTCGTCCGAGCAGAGCAAGTTTTTTAGTCTTAAATTCATAAAAGATGAGAAAGAATTTCATGACAAAAAGTAACGACCTAAAAATACATATTTACACAACTTTTTGTCATAATTTGAAGCGTACCAGTATTTTTTTTAAGTATTTATTTAAAGAGACACGCTTTTTGGTAGTACGCACAGTCGGTACTGCTAAAACTAAAGACATGAAATTTGCAGTACAGTCGTTTCTTTTAATTTATTTATTTATTTATTTAATGGAAACTCAACAGCTTATTATGAGTTCTGAGTGTTCACCTTACTATCAATGAACAGCCTAAAGTAGTTGCGAATATTTTACAAGCGTCTAGCGGTCCGCATAACTACCTATGCTGAAGAGTGACAGCAAGATGATGACAATATTATCTCTTAAGCCAATAACAGAGTCTCACGACATTAAAGAGGATAAATGTAACTAGAAGTGGTGAAAAATCTACACAATGCAGCTAATATTGCATGATACGCAATTGTTGACCAATATGCTTACATTCGCATTAATGAAGTAGAGCTTTTTGGAAATTCAACAAAGGTAAAAATAGGCGGGTGAAACCGCAAGAAACATCTAGTAATGACACGTATATTATTATTAGACTATGTATATTATTGTCAAACTTTGACTGAAAAGTAGTTTTCCGATGAAATATTAATCGGATTTTCCGCGTAATCGAACTTTATTAATGACTTGTTGCAAAATGAAACAGAATTCCTACAGTGCACCAATATGTTGTATTAAATGAAAACACGACAAACCCCTTACACTCAAAGCAAATTGCACCCAAGCGTTAAATGGTTCTGTAGCTTCGCGCTTTCACAAGAAAATATTTTTTTCACAAAACGGCGAACCTTTTTTTTTCAAAGGAATAATCTTCACGAGACGGATACAAATTCTTTTGAATGTTTATTCTTTTAAAGCGACACGAAGTTTAGTCAGGTTGGTACAAAACTAGTTTAGCATTCGACTATACTTAACTACGCAAGTAGGATAAGGTTTACTGATATATCGTGAAAAACACTTTGTCGTCGCATTTCCCGGAAAAACAAATGGATTTTGTGGGTCCCAAATAAATTATACGAAACAGTGACTGGTCACATTACCTATACACATAAGTAGAAACCGGTAGTAGGGTCAGGAAAAATACGGTATTATGTCACATTGAGACCCGAAAACCTTATTTTCCTTCCCCTACGTGTTAACTACAATCTATGTAAGGAATCGCCGAAAATAATATTTTCAAAGCAAACACAATGAGGCCTTTGTATGAGGAGGATGTAGTCTTTGTACAGCACGTTGAGCTGTTGTGCGAAAATACTTGTGTGGCCGTGCATGCCCCAATTCCATTAATAGAGCACTCCTATTCCGTTATACAGTCCTGGTACCTCGTGATGGATAGGTAGTCTCTGCATTTAATTACGTGAGAGGCTGAAGTAGACAGATTCAAAGCTATCTTGCAGGAGAGTCGCGCATTTCTTTAATTGACACGGCCCCAGGTGTTTGTATAAAATTGAAATGTAATAAATGGATCTGCGTCTACGTTTGTACACTAAGTTGTCTCGGGCTCAGCGAACAATGGATGAATATGTATTGAGAGCATCAGAGCGGTATGAAACTCTCATTGTTAGTCAATCCGTACTTTGGTGAATCAATAATGTAGCAAGTTCTGTGGGTAGTCTCGAGTAATTTCACTCGGTTTTAGATGACTGAACGTTTCGTTCAGTATTTTGTTTATTGTGTGTAGTGAGTAGTTTCTTTTTTATTATAAAAGCTGTTTTAAAAGATTTTTGCTAGAGGATTATGCCATCAAATGTCGCTGAATAACTTTCATGCCAACCTTTCAAAGACCAAGCGACAGCCGGCTGTCGCGCTGGTATTGTCTTTCTATTGTGTCTCGAATCAGGTGTGTTCGAAGGTTTGAAATGTGGTTTTTGTGGTGGAAAATAAAATAAATATACGTACGTACACTACGTACAGTCAGCAAAGTATATAAGTATACGGGGCCGTCAGATACAATTTAAGTTTTCTTAAAAGGCCACGGATATTTTCTAATAAAAATTTAAACTATAGTAAAAAATGACTAGATCTTCAATTATGTTAAATTTCATTTGAATACATTCATTAGTTTTCAAGAAAACCTCAATTGTAGATGACGGCCGCAAAGTATATTTAGTATACAGCTAAATATACTTTGCTGACTACATTATTAACATACTTTAAGCACTATCCTATAACAATAAACTAAATTCTAAACTAATATGGCTTCAAAAAATTTTACCGTACCGCCAATCTACATCAAAAAGCGTAACTGATATTTATATGATTTTAAAGTTGAAACATCGTGAGGAAACCTGGACTTGTTGTGAATATAGGTCAAGGATCGCTAATCCGCCTTGAGCAAGCATGGTGATCAATGCTTGGCCTTCTCTGTATAAGAAGAGGCCTTTGCCCTGCAGTGGGGCAGCTATAGGCTGGTATTATTATTATAAACCTTTCAGCGAGCGATAGATAGATAAAACATTTATTTGGTGCAAAACACAAGAAATAAACAAAAAGAGAGAAGAAAAAAAAACAATATTACAGTTTTGAAGTGACCAAGCAGTCACGATAGCCGGCTGTCGCGCTGCTATAGTCTTTCTATTGTGTCTCAAATCACGTGTATTCGAAGGTTTAAAGATGAAACATTATTATCAAACAGAAGCTAGGTCTATTACTGATAGCTACCAAGTAAACGGAAAAAAGATAAAAAGATACCAAGAACGGGAAGGATTTAGAAAGAAAGTCACGTACGTGCCTAATCAATCTTTACTGAGTCAGGACCTAAGTATTTTCTATTCACTGTACTAAACTAATGGTGAGTGTAGCTTCCATTTCAAGTTATTTGAGTCTGCAGAGAAGGTCTGCAGGTTTAATTTTTTTGACCTTCTATTGTTTTTTAGTTTTTTTTTTAATATTCACCAATAAATCAAACTTTAATAGCGTCGCAAGATCCGTCAAAGTCTTGCTTCCGATACCAGGCTCACATAAAACAAAGGGGTTGAAAATTTCCCTAAAGTAATAAGGCACAGTAACTATCACACTTTATCGTCACGGTTATTTTACGGATAAAATGATAAACAGTTTTCTTTTTATATTTTCATACAGTTTTCCGAGGTGTTACTCTAGAGGATATCTCTATGGTCGAATAGAGATGATCCAAAAAGCTATTCGGTATCGCGTGACACCACTAAATAGAGTGGCGACCACATTCGCGAATGATTTATGGTAACAGCAACCGATAGGTTATGGAGATATCGGAGGAAAGTTGTCTCCCGAACAAAAAATATAATAAACTTGTTTGAAATATGCCCGACAGATAAAAATATTTCATCAAAGTTTGGTTATTTCAGTTGGTTGTGTTAAAAATATGTTTTTGTTGGAATAACTCAAGTACCAAAAATGATAGGTAAAACAATACTGAAATACGAAATTATGTCTTTATGATTATAAGAAAGGAAAAACATATATATATATATAAATAGATGATGATGGATAAGCGCTTTATTTTATTTATTTATTTGTTTCAGGCATCAAGGCCCATATAAACATATACAATACAATATTAATATAAAACTTAAAAATACTATAAATATTTACATATTAACTAAAACTTGTGTACACGAAGTGTCGGCGTCGTGTTTCGCTGACTGGTATCATGTAGGCGGCCACGAAACCGGCTGTACACAACACCTTTCGGCCAGAACTCTTCCTTGAGGAACTTCTCGAGATGGTGTGTCGGAACGCGCACCACGAACGACTTGAAGTTTGTGTTGTGACGCGACTCCAACCTCTTGACCCTCAAGGTCCAGTTGGTCTTCACGCGCACGTACTCCATGATCTCCTCAACCTTTGTAGAGTGGTGCAATCTGGACACGTAGAGCAGCGTTGTGGGTACTGCTGGACGCAGCAACATGTTGAGTCCTGCCAACGCAATACCACACTGGTTCCGACAAGGAGGCTTCTTCTTTTTCTCAACCTTGATGAAACCATCCTTGTCGCTCTTGTCCTTTTCTAGACCCTGCCTTTTCTGAACCTGTTTTGGTTTTGACAGGCTCCGCTTTATTACCATAACTGTGTATTCGCACTCACTCATTTTTTTAAAGGTTTAAAACTGCGTTCCTGTCCGTTCCTGTGTTAAAAACACGAGAGTTATAAGTTTTCTGTGTGACGTATATGGTGGCTATGCCTGCATTTATTTATACTTTGCTGGTCGCTACTTGAATTTTTCTAACCGTTACAATCTCTGTTTCTGAAGTTTTCTTTTCAAGACAACCTTGGTCTTGCTAAATAAACTTTTATTGTAAACTCGAAAAATAATTATTATTTCAGTGTTCGCTTATTTTTAACAATCGACATGAACTCACAATGATACGTCTCTATCGCGATAGCTACCAGGAAAATATAAGTGCGAAGAGGAAATCCGATAATATCGAGGCGCGTATTGTCTACCGCTTATTGTCTTTTGGCCCGCCCGCATTCGAGTCTTTTGTTATTCTTCCTACAGCTCTCTAAGCTAACTGTAATCAACATTTTTCAGGTTTTTCGGCTAATAGTTTCATTAGGATCTTCTTTGTTATTGAATTGAACAGCATTTAAGAAATACGAGACAATTTTTTATTCAAATTGGATGGTTGGATTTTCTTTTGCCGGCGGCGTAGCTTTTTTATAAGTCTTTGGCAAAAGTGTATTCCCCATTCACCGAATAAAATTGGCTTTTAAAAATCTAGCTCTTAAAAAAAGATTAATGTTGTGCCTTTATCTTTTTTTATTCCCTACGTTTTACGGGAACAATAACGTTTCTAAAACGAAAAGCACAACAAAAACGTACAGAGATAACACAAAACTTAAATTGATTTTTTTAGTTCACGCTTTGGAAACTCGATTGAGCTCAGAAAATTCGTCAAAATTAAAACTGTCGTCCACCAAATAAATCTCACAACGGGGATGAACGAGCCGATGTACTAGGCGCACATACTTTCATAGTTATTTTTCATGTAAACGAGAGGGGCGGTATAAAGGTGCCTGTATTTTATGCGAGCCGGGCGTTTTTTGCTCGGGACAATAGTGTAAAAAGATAAAACCCGTGAACGACCGGCACATGTTTATATGTTAAAAGGATTTTTTAATATACCCACGAAATAAACGCGTCCTCGAATATACGAGGCTATTTCGTGTTCATATATCTTGTTGAATGAGGTTTATGAATGTTATTCATATTTAATTCTTTGAATCCCGCTTGTGTCTGACCGGGATAACAGTTTTTATATTATTTCGGAGCTTCTTATTTCCATGAAGAATTCAAACATTTCACAAACGCGTTTTACCTTTCTTCCTGTCAGTGTAAATTAGCTACCTATTAAGAATTTTGTAATTCATTGTAATAAAACAAAATTATTAGCCAGGTCAGAAAACCTTGAAGCTGTCGAAAATAAAACTAAGAATGTAGAAATATGCGTAACCTTAGCGTGACAAGCCTAAACCAATATTTACTATCGTGTCATTTTTCAACTCAAGTTTAAAAGCTATTTTTGTACTAAAACCTCGAGAGAAGGGGTAATCACCATAGCATTCGGAGAGTAACCTATTTTTCTTTTCTTTTAGTAACATTGCGTGATATCTAGACACAAATAATAATAGCAATTAATGAACTCGTTTCTTCGCAAAACTTTCTTCAAAAAATATTCATGATTATGCTGAAGTCGAACCTACAATGAACAACATAACATTAATATATTGCCGTATACCTACAATATGTTTTGCGACTTTTACCGGGCACATAACAAGAGGAAATATGTATAATAAATGTGGCATGTCCCGGGAATGTTTGGTAATGATAAAAGTTCAGTTTTCATTTCCTTTCTCCTTAGATTTGAGCTGATTTCTCTTGTCCTTTTAAGTTTTCTATCTCCTGAATACTGATGCGAACTGTCAGTTCTGTTTACCCTTTGAATTGTAATCTCCTCTCTCATTATGTTGTCCTACGACATTCTATCCACATATCCGACCCACATAGCCCTTTCGTTTATACCGACTGACCTTTTCTTTAAACAGCGCGTGACATCGCGCATTTTTCTGAGTGTTCGAGTTTCGAAAGCGTTAATTTTATTTTTATTATCTCTTTCGTACCCATGTCTCCCTGGTACTGGTCACGGGATGTTTACAGTGTTTATTTATCCCGTTCACACATTTAAACACATTTTATTTCGAGTAACAATTAATAAATGAATCACTTTACACGCGGAATTATCAGTTTAATCAATTGGTCATAATTTCTAATGTGGAGATTTTTTCATTCGAGGCTTTCATTAAAGTTTTGAAAACACTTCGAAATTTTATTTAATAAATTCTTTCATAATCATTTCATTTAAATTTCTCTTTCAGGAAATTGTTATTAAAATCTAAATAAGAATTCCCACAAGAACATCGTCACTTTGCACAAATGTGTCTCTCTAGTCTCGGTTTACCACTTGAGCGCTAAGTGGATGCATTGCAGTAGGTAAACGATGCAAATTACCCCCAATGTCATTCATTTCCCTGCGACTCAGACTATCGTGGCGTGTCGACGGAAATTCGGCCTCAGCACGATCTAGAAATTTCAGACAAACAGACAGAAACTAACGACTAAGCGTGATTACGAGAAGCTATTAGTGGCGCGACTGCCGCGTACGCACATAAAAGTGATGTCGCGCTAAAAAGTCGCGGCGTTTACAACCACCCTTAATGCCGCGCGGAATATATGGCGCGGTTAATTCGTAAACGTATTTTATAGAAGCATGGCCTACGCATGTCGGTTTTACAGGCTTTGTTTGTTACATACATCTGTATGTATTATCGTAAAAGAGCTGAATATGACATGGGACCTGTACTAGAAGTTCATTCACCAACGATCCTCTTGAGAATCTGCAAGACAAGTCTATTTTATCTACCAATTTAGAAATACGGTATTTTACACCATCATCAATTGACGTACTTTTTATGAGCTGTTAAAACGCGATTGTCCCATAGATTTCGTTTGGAATGTCACCTTATGACGTCACTAAGTAAGCAATTCAATTGCATAATTATTTATTGATTACAAAGATTCCTAAAATCTATTTTACAGTAAATTTGAAATAAACCAGATTTTTAGGGCTAAAATTAGCAGAAATTTCATAGAAACTACGTCTACCATTTATTGGTTAACACATTACATTTATTCGACGATGCCCACGGCGTTTAATGTGTTAAAGATGTAAAATATCCAATTCTTGAAATAATCCGGTATTTGACACCATCATCAATTGACGTACTTTTTATGAGCTGTCAAAACGCAATAGGGTATTACACTGTATAAGAGAAATAATCTAAAAATATATTATTGAGATAGCTTATGCAAAAAGCGGCCGAACAGTGTTAGTTTTAGTTCATAAAACTGGAAAATATTTTTTTAAATTCAATTCAAAGTTTTCAGTTTTTTATCTGTTCTTGAACACACCTAAATATAGACCACAGACAGTGACAGTTGTCGACTGTCAACAGTGTCAACTAGACGTCACTATTTGTTTTATTTATAACCTCCTAATACGATCTTTATTATAAAAATATACTTTTTCATGGAAGTTATTGTGAAAGATATTTTAGATGGCTAAAGCACATAGGTACTTACATCAAAGTGATATTTACTAAAGTACAAACGGGTTTTTATGGTGTAATAGTTGGAATACTCTTCCCACAACTTTTAACTAAGTTTTTCTTAAATTTAAATCAGTTAACACTAGATTCACAATTATTCCGATGTTTTCACACTTGTGTTCTTGCATTCCGGAACGCACACCAACGGTAAGTCGAACAGTAACTAATTTTTTAGATAAAAACAATAATAATGATGTAAAATATCACAGCGCATTTGTTTATTTACACGACGTGAGGACGTCATATCGCCAAAGCAAAACCACGCCCACGGCGTTTTCCGTTTTTGGAAATTTCCGCGCGAAACTTGAAAATACAATTTTTAAAAGCGTTTTTAGGGTACTTAGCGTTTAAATAAAAATTTAGGATTTTTTTTAGTGGTTTCTTAGTACTGTAGGAGTTATTTGAACAACTTGAAAAAAAAGAGTGTAATACCCTATTCTCCAATAGATTTTGTATGCCAATACCAGCTTGTGACGCCACAAGCTAGCAACCCTATTGACTAACTATTTATTGATTTTAAAGCAATTCAACATTTAATTTTACAGTAAATTAAAAACAAATCCGATGCTTAGGACTAATAAAAAGATAGGTTTTATAAAAAATATGTCTTAGATTTTACGGTTAATAGTGTCAAATACCGTATTCGGCTTATACGACATCCCTTTATTCAACAATCAATCTCATCTAGAAAACTCAACACAAACTATTGAACGTGATAAATTGCTATTCACACGCATCCATGAGCACCATACTAAATAAAACATCATAAAATGTTCTCCACAAGCCCCGTCGCACACAGAGGACGAACTCAACAGTTTTCCACGAAAAAACTGTGCAAAATATAAAACGTACACAAGGCAAAGTTCTCCCTTCGCGCCGCATTAAAATTCACGTACTTAATCATTGTGTGGTGAAGGCAAATCGAGCATAAAATTGTTGTTCAAAATTTATTAGGTATTGCCTCAAATACGGTTCAATTCTTTGATTAAAGCTGTATTATTATTACCTTCTTCAATCGTGCGTCAACTTCGTTTTGTGTGTGATATTTTTGTGCTCTGGTTTTATGGTAGCCTGGTAGGTATAGAATGAATTGAACATGACTAGAAAGAAATACTCCTAAGCATGGAAGCAGCAGGATATAAGGCTCAATTTCCTTTGCTGTATTTATAAATATCGAAGAAATAATTTGAACAATTAGAGTAATTATTGAGTTGAATTATAACTTGGAACGAATAAACTAGATACGAACCAAATGTGGGAGGAAATTTCGATAATTTCGCGGAAAACCCGCGACCTCTTTTTAAGACTTCTATTTGAGTCTAACTTTGGTAATTTAGGCTCCTGTAATATTGACTTAAAATTATAGTACTTAAATATCATTATTATTTCAGGAAATATTATAGGTAAACGTGTAACTTAAAACTGAAATCAACTCACTTTATTAATATTGTTACTTACAGTTAAGACACCCTTGAAGTAAATTTGTGGGTAATGATACATAGCATTATTTAATTGAAGATGATTTCCCATCCCCATTCAAATATCCATACTAATATTATAAATGGGAAAGTGTGTCTGTCTGTCTGTATGTTTGTCTTTCTTTCACGGCAATACGGAGCGACGAATTGACGTGATTTTTAAGTGGAGATAGTTGAAGGGATAGAGAGTAACATAGGGTACTTTTTGTCTCTTTCTAACGCGAGCGAAGCCGCGGGCAAAAGCTAGTTGTCTAATAAGTCATCATCTCTTTAACCTTTCCTCTAATGTATTCGGGACTGCTTCCTGGCTTGATCCAATTGAATTCCGGCCATCCAGTATTTGATGATTGTCAGCTTTCTGGCTGTCAACAAATGTCAACCGCGACCATCGGCTTTTTGTGCTTTTCAAATCATGGATGGGGTGTCAGTGATATCCTAGAAAGTTCTAGATAAATTTAGAAAGTCTTTATGAACTCTCATGTCATCAAACAAATCGTTTAGCAGTTTCACAGATGTTAAATTAAGTTTATATGACGTTTTGTTGTAAATTCAATAAACTAAAAAAACCGACACACACAGCACGTGGAAAATCATGAAGTCGGATTAAACAGAAGTCGAATCATGGCAATCATCCATACTAATATTATAAATGGGAAAGTGTGTCTGTCTGTCGGTTTGTCTTTCTTTCACGGCAAAACGGAGCGACGGATTGACGTGATTTTTTAAGTGGCGATAGTTGAAGGGATGGAGAGTAACATAGGCTACTTTTTGTCTCTTTTTAACGCGAACGAGGCCGCGGGCAGAAGCTAGTGCCTATACAGGGTGTCCCACGGCTATGCCACATGGAGGGAAAGTATCTTAAATCTTGTAGATAGAACATTTTACTAAAAGAAGACATTATTTGAATTTTAAAAACAATTGAAATTGCATTCATAGATTTTTAAATAATTAAATGGTTAGGCCGGGAATCGAACTTGTTCCTTGAGAAAAAATAATCACCCTGTAGTTCTATCATACCGATCGAAAGGTTTCATCATAAGGATTCTTTTTTGCTAAATAACATAGTGTCACAAATAAAAGGAATACCGTGAATTTTAACATTTGATGTAAAATTTTGTTCTAAAAAGTTAAAAGCTTACATTGCCGTAAGGACATAAAATTGACAATCATAACTACTTATTGCTAATTAATCTACTCACTTGAGTAGTACGCATCATTTAAATAAATAAATATCCACCACAACAAGACCAAAAAATCGTCAGGGAACGAAATAATCAAAAGTTATCACTTAGTATTCAAGAAGAAGGGACTAGTTTTGAGCATTTGAAAAATTGACTAATTTTGTATTAAAAATGTTAAAATTCATGGTCTTTCTTTTATTTTTGACACTATGTTATTTAGCAAAATATAATCCTTGTGATGAAGCCTTTCGATCTGTAGGATAAAACTACAGGCTGATTAATTTTCTCGAGTAACAGGTTCGATTCCCGGTTCAACTATGCAATTATTTAAATATCTATGAATGCAGTTTAAAATGTTTTAAAAATTCAAATAATGTCTTCTTTCAGTGAAATGTTCTATCTACAATATTTAAGGTACTTTCCCTCCATGTGGCATAGCCGTGGGACACCCTGTATACATGCGTCTTCTATAAAACGCTTACCAATACCACTCTACAAAAAATGTAAAGGCTACGAACAATGACTAGCCTAGATAACATTTTACAAATTCAATTCGGTATACAAAAAAAGGAAAATGGGTATGTTAATATTTGAAAAGTCTACAAAGAAAAAATTCTGACTTGAGATTCGAGAATATTTTTCTAGACGAAACCTTGAAAACGTACCCTAAAATGTATAAACAAGGTATTTTAGGGCTGTGTCTATCAGGCCGAAACGTCTACTATTTATTCCAACACAATTTTGCCTCAGACAAATAGATTCTAATATAAATTCTGCTTCGAAGCGTTTCTTTACAGGGCCATCTCTTAATCTGAGACCCGAATAACTTTAACAGTCGGCAGATT
This sequence comes from Athetis lepigone, assembly GCA_033675125.1. Classification (NCBI taxonomy): domain Eukaryota; kingdom Metazoa; phylum Arthropoda; class Insecta; order Lepidoptera; family Noctuidae; genus Athetis; species Athetis lepigone. Next base: position 375,903 of record CM066235.1, read on the forward strand.
TAAGGATTAATAAAAAAGTAAATAAAATGCGCCTGTTTCAATTTTACTAAATTAAGTCTGAGCCGAGATAACGAGATCCAGGCAATAGTGGCCAGTGCTAGTTTAATTATTAAATCTCTTTTAATTAAACGCGGTTTGGAGTTGCGATTGCATCTTAAACGTTTTTGTAGTTTATTAGTTGTGGTTTGTTTGTTTTTGGTATTAAAATATGATTTTGTTGTATTTTCGTGTCAATGGTTCGTCTTGTTTAATTTGAACAATACTAATATTATTATTCTGGGTCAACTCACACACGGCTATCTGACCCCAAACTAAGCAGAGCTTATACTATGGTAAGCATACAACAGACTGGTAAACATTCGTATATAATTTGTAAATACGTTATGATCTTGGACATATTGTAATCCGACATTGTAGTCTGGAAATCGTGCATCTGCATACGCCATGAGCAAGCCCGGTGATCAACGTTTGTGCCTTCTCTGTTTTAGAGGCTGCTGTTGGTCTATTCAACTTGATTGCGTACTTGAGGGCGATCCACGATCTTTGGGCAGGGCTATGATTAAAGTTTTTTTGAGGAATAAAATTGTCAGCAGCATTTTGTCTCGTTAAATAATTACGGTCAGTACAACGCCTAATAAAATCTATAGACACACTCGTAAAATCGACGAACTAGGTATTTCTGATTTTATCTCGTACCAATAAATAGGAAAGTTATATCATTAATCAAAAGAAATAATTACCCAGTTGCAGTAAATCATAAAAGCACAAAGAATGTGGGGAAATGAAAGGATAAAAACTGCAATAAATGTGAGCAATTACGACTTTCCTGTAGTTCCAGGCTATTTGGACTTATTTATTTCTACTGTATCCTTTCACAATAATAATTCTTTATTATGCCTTCTTTTCCCGTTACGCTTTTGTTTCTTTTTCGTAAAAATATCGCTGTTTATCGTCCCGCGTAAAAGATTACTAGGGAAACATATCGCGTAAAAAGCAAAATATAACGTTGTGGCGAGATGTTTTGACGGTACATTTAGGCATATGGCTAATATCTCGTTTTTTTTGCTCATTATGACAGTGTTACGTTAATATTTGTAAATTAAATCGTGGCGATATATTTTACTAATAATTGAAAAGGACTCAAATTTTCAGATTTAGCAAGAGCTAAGTTATAATACCAACCATACCTAAAAAAAAAAATAAGCAGGGTATGTTGTTTTAAAATGAAGTGCAATACTAAAATCTGAAGCTCCGTCAGCACGTTGCAGGATTTATATTAGTAGGAAAGAAAAGAATATATTATAAACTTTATAGACGGTTAAATTAAGTTGACTGGTCGCTGTTTTTTGCAGAACTGAGCGAAAACGTCAAAACATTGCTCTCGAGGCAATCCCGTCAGAATGCATTCTCAAAAAAAAAATACAAGACTAGCGTCTTTGGTCTCAATATTTAACAAGAGGTCAAATACCGTTGGAGGGGTCGGTCACCGCTGGCCGAGGTCCAATTGCTAAGACCCTCATCTTCCTCAGTTAGTGGTCCTCCCATTACCGACGTCGCATTAGCCCGTTTTATTGCGATGTTTAAAACACATTTAGGCAAAACTTGGTGGAAGAAAATGGGCAGTGTTTAATGCAGCTGCAGTTATTTAAATGAATTGGCGTATGTGTAGCGATTAGGTATTTTAGTTTTTTTAATACTTAATTAGTACCTATAAGGTATTTTTATTTTGTTCTTTGCCATAGTAGGCATGGAAAAACTGATAAAAGGCTCTGAAATTACTAAGCTTTTTAAAGCTATATTTTAGATCCACAAAATAAGAAAATTCTAGAAGCTAAGTTAATTAAGAAAGTTATTACAAACAAGTTTGTATCGTCCGTTAAAATATCTGGATTCATTATAAAAGTTAATGAATGACGCCTAAATATTTCTAGCAGAATTTAACTAAATCAACGAGCTAAATTTAAATAAACACCACAAAATCTAGTTAACGTCTAATAAATTATTACAAACGCACATAAAAAGTACTGAATTTTTATGAACGAATTCGCGTTGAAAACGTAGTTTAAAATGCAATAGTCATTAATTTGACAGAGCACATTTCAAATGAACGCACCGTATGATTTTGTTCCGCGAAATGGCTGTCCACTGTGATTTCGTCCACATTTAGTTACATTTTTGATTCTGTAAACACAATTAACTGAAATAGAACGTCACACTCCTCAGCAGCGAAGCTGTTTTAACTCCCCGAGGTGTGTAATGTTCGTATAGCCTTATAAATATAGTCAGTTAGTTAGAACTAAAAAAAATATGGTTCGGCTATAACTTTATGTTTGTCAGTTGTCTGATTACCATAATACAAGCTCTGCTTAGTTTGGGATCAGATGGCCAGTGTGAGTTGTTCATTATATTTATTTATTTGTTACTTGCATAATAGCTGCCCTTGCACTTTCACCAGCTTCTTTGGTTACTGACATGATGTTTTCTGAACCCTCGAGTAGTTTTAAAAATTACCACGCTTACAAACTAGCAATTATAATTATAATAAATTCGCTCATCTTTAGAGACATACAATATGTTGTTTATTAATAAGGGGAAGACACTAGCTCCTGTAATACAGTGTACACTAGCGCAGGAGCTAGGGAATTTCATAAAATAATTTGTTAAAATGTGTCAATAAAGATTTACTTTACTTTACTTTAAATTAAAATATAGTTTTGCTAGCTTTCGCCCGCTGCTGCGCCCGCATGAACATCGATATTTTCTTCACCTATTTTAGCTGTTGTTTCTATTTTACGCCTTTAGGGGTGGGTTTTCCAAAAAACCTTTCTTAATGGTTTTATCTACCGCAAGTTTCATGTCTCTTACTAGCGTATAGGTACGTGCATACATCACCCAGTCTATTAGTCAGTCATTTCATCATTTTAAATTATATAGATAACAAATCAATTTGGTATCAAATGCATCGTCAGTGCTGCAAACAACTGGAACGTAAGCAATACTTGGCGACAGTTCATTACATCTGAGACATGCAAAAAGGAGATATTTGCATGGTTTCTTGGCAGTTGTGTATTTAGGATCAAATAATAGCGGTCATTACCTACTCCTTGCCTTATGGACTAAGATAATGAGCATACAAATGTAACCCAGAATAAATCTTTTGTCCTAATAAAAACTACTGATTGTATGTCAAAAGTATCGTATTAATTCAACACACTTTTAATTAAATTTTATCAAACTTTATAGCTATAAAGTTACAATTAGAAAATTCAGCCTACTGCACTATTAAATTAAAAAGGTTTCGACGTTGGTTTTCGCTAAAAGATTATATAACGATTGCAACTGGATTTTGGAGGATTTTAATTCAGTAAAAATGGCCTTTAGGTGTGACAACCTGTTTATTAGATTGTTATTTATTTAAGACTAACTAGAAAAAATGTATAGTACAAAAGCTCTCTAAAAATAACTACCTATTTTCCAAATAGCCTTTCAAATGTTTTTATTCTTTTAACAGCGAAGAGAGGAGACCAAGCGATGCGGTTTCTGTAATCGTTTTGCACCCTGCCTTGTTCGCCATTTCATTGTCGCCACCACTTTTTCTGTTAGACTAGACCAATTAAAAGTGGTCTTCTGGTTTTTCTTAATTAGTTTGAATTTAGAGACTGCCAATATGGTAGACATGATGATTATTAATATGTATACGTGGATTACAAGAATTAAAATTTAGACAAATTATCTAAGGAGCCTATTAATATCAGACGTTTATTTATAATAACATAATCCACTAATATTAATAATTGTTAGTAGTTTATTATTCCTTTTGGGCTTAAAGTAAATTCTATTGTAATAAAATAAGTAATAAATCAAATTATTGTCCGACCTCCACTCGTTACTCCCAAAACCAGATCAGTAAAACATGCGTTGGTACCAGGAGCGCATAGCTCAAAGAAGTTTACTATAAACAGAGTTTCCTCGATGCTTCATAAGAAGCGGATATTGCGCCCTCTAGCGGGCGCCACCCGGTTTGAATCCGGTACATCCAACCGGCACTTTGTACCCTGTTCACTGCCGGGAGATCAGAAGCTGTGCATTAATGCACTTTCTTTGTTTACAGGTTTGTCGGTCAAAATGGTTGACAATATTCAAAGTTTTCGCAAAAATATGAAATATCCTTGTGATTTTAATGAGAGCCAAATACATTTTTTATTAAATTTATTGCTTTTTAATTTATGGATCGATCAACATATTACCCGATTTTTTAAACGTGTAAGGAACGTTTTTTAAATGTAGAGAAAATGCGAAAATCCAAAAAGTATTTGAAAAGTCAACTAAACCGAGCATAATGTGTCATAAAAATATATTACTGTTGTAATATTTGGATTTGTTAAATAAAATTACTATAAAGATGTTCACTGTCAAGAGTGTTTAATCGAAGTGACAATTCTTTTAAAAATCAAAAATACAAAAACTTAATCTAAAAGAATACATGTGTCTAGAGCACAACAGAGGTTACTATCTACAACAGCCGCCCTTAATCGAAGTTGTGCCAGACAAACACAAAAAATAATTAAGTTTCTAAACCTAAGCTTGCAGTACACCGTTTGTGTACAATAGGCTGAAGTGGTTTTGTAAGTACATCAGCAGGCATATCGCTACTCTTAATATATTCTAATTTAATTACATTATCAGACAGTTTCTCCCTAATAAAGTGAAACCTAGTATCAATATGCTTCGTCCTGCTGTGGTGTACTGGATTTCGAACGAGATTAATGGCACTCTGACTGTCAGAAGCTAAATTAACTGTAGTAAGTTTACCTGTTATTTCATAGATAAAACGACGCAAGTAACACGCTTCTTTCGTAGCAGATGATAATGCCATATATTCACTCTCGGCTGAACTTAAGGCTACGGTAGGCTGCTTCTTGGACTTCCAGGATACGGGACCTCCACTTAATTTGAAGACATATCCTGTGTATGACCTTCTGTCGATTGGACAGTTTGCCCAGTCTGCATCGCAAAAGCCTTTTAAAGGTTCTCCACTCTTCCTGTAAACCAACGAGTAGTTTATAGTACCCTTCAAGTACTGCAGAACCCTTTTTGCAGCATTCCAGTGTTCCTTAGTAAAACATGTATTAAACTGACTTAAGTAGCTCGTGGCGTAAGCAATGTCGGGTCGTGAGTTTACCGTTAGGTACATAAGACATCCTATTAAGTTTTGATAGGGGTAAGACTCACCGACTTGACCATCAGCTCTCCTTTCCATATTCTTTTTAACAAGAGGAGTATCCACAGTCTTGCAATCCTTCATGTTAAACTTTTCCAATAAAGAAAGAATATAATTTTGCTGATTTACTTTTATACTCTCAGAATCGTATTCAATTTGTAAACCTAAGTAACATTTTAATATTCCAAGATCTTTTAATGAAAAATATTTCGATAATTCTTTCTTGACAATATCAAATGTCACATGAGACTTATAGATGACAATAATGTCATCGACAAATATTCCCAGTACTACGAGTTCCTTACCAAAAAGTTTTTTATACACACAGGGCTCGGAAGGAGTTACTTTGAAACCTATTTTTAATAATGTTTCATTTAACTTTTTGTTCCATGCTCGCGGTGCCTGTTTAAGGCCGTAAAGGGATTTCTTCAGCAAGCAAACCTTGTTTTCCTTATCCTTTTCGATGAAACCAAGGGGTTGCTCCATGAAAACTTCTTCGTCTAAATCTCCGTTTAAGAACGCAGTATCAACATCCAAGTGTTTCATTTTTAATCCCATATCTGCAGCCAAGGCAAATAAAGTGCGCAGTGAAGAATGACGAATCACTGGTGCGAACGTCTCGTCGTAGTCTACTCCTTCGACCTGATGAAAACCTTTTACAACAAGTCTCGCCTTATACTTCAGGATATTTCCATAAGTGTCCCTTTTTACCTTGTAAACCCACTTACATGGAATAACCCTTTTGTTAGGTCTGTCAACTAAATCCCATGTATGTAGTTTCTTAAGTGAACTGTACTCATTCTCCATAGCATGATGCCACTTATCCGCATCATCGGTATGAGTAGCTTCGTAAAACGTCACAGGTTTACTGGTATCCATGGCTGAAGTATTGTATGAAAAGAAATCTGGTAGCTTCCTTTCTCTTCTCGGATACCTACGCTCCGGAAGACATTCCTCTTCCATATTAGCTGGCTCTTCTACCACACTAGGCTGCACTAAATCAGTGAGAGGCTCTTGCTCTTGCAAAGTCACTGATTCATCTGTACTTTCTACATTTATAGGTAAAGATGCTTCAGCCGCAGGGTTTGTATCACAGCAGTCATAGAATTGACAATCTTGAATATTTTCAGGCTCAGACTCAGGCTCTCTTTTATCTTCAAATAATAAGATAGAGCCTGACTCAGCATTTCGTTTCTCTTCAAATAAAATTGTACAGTCCAACTGTGCCACAGACTCCGATTGTCCTTGCTTTTACCTTGTAAAGTAATTCTCAAAAAAGGTAGCATCTCTGGATGTAAATAATTTTCGTGGGTTAGCAGGATCCCTAAAAACATAGGTACCAGTATTGTCAGTATAACCAACGAAAATTGCTTCCCGTGCCTTGACATCTAATTTCCGTCGGTGACACGAAGGAATATGGACAAGTGCTCTACATCCAAACACTTTCAAATGACTAAGATCACTTTTACGTCCATACCATTTGTCATACGGAATATGTCCACCTAAGGCTCGGTGAGGAGACCTATTCTTCAGGTAAACAGCAACTTGGAAAGCATCTTCCCAGAATACCTTTGGTAACGAGCTTTCAGCTAGCAATGTGCGCGACCTTTCTGTAATGGAACGATGTGTGCGTTCCGCGACTCCAACTGGTTGACTGCTATACGGCGCCGTCGTTTGGTGTAAAATACCTTTAGATAAAAGATAATCAACAAACTCCTTATTAACGAACTCTTTACCGCCGTCCGTCCTAACTGCCTTTATTTTCTTGTCTAATTGGTTTTCAACAAAGTTTTGAAACAGACAGAATTTATTTTTGACCTCAGTTTTGGAAGAAATAAAATAGGTAAAAACCATTCGCGTAAAATCGTCTACTATGGTCAACATATACCTGTTCCCCTGAAAAGAGGTAGTAGATACCGGTCCCAGGAGATCCATATGGATCAGTTCAAGGGGGGCAGAGGCCCTATTAAACGCTACTTTCTTTAAAGGTTTTCTAGCTTTTTTACCTTCCACGCAAGCAATGCAACTGTTTTTATCTACAACTGAATACTTTACGCCTACCTTGTGATTCTTCAGTTGGTTCATGCCTATACGACACAAATGTCCTAATCTCTTATGCCAAAGTTTATAACTATCCTGACAGTCAGAGTGTACATCCTGCGTCAAATAATTGTCCGCCACTTTCTTAGGAACATTGACAGTACCGTCTAAAACGTACAATCCACCACAGAGCGAGGCATGAGCAACAGATTCACCTGTAAAACGAAAATTATCAGCTTTATAAAAATTACAACCATTTGTATCAAAAACACATATAAAACCCTTCTCAATAGTTTTTTGTACAGATAATAAATTAGCTTTCAAATCTGGTACAAAAGCAACGTCACTAATCTTATTAACAACGTTCTGGGGTGTGTTTATTAATATATGTCCAACTCCGCAGCTCTTTATCTGTTCTCCATTTGCGACAGTAACTGTACCTTCGTTCTGAATATTTATACTCCGAAACCAATCTCGTCTAGAAGTCATATGTCGAGTACAACCAGAATCCACATAAAAAACGTCTCTGATTGAGGTGCTAGAAGTATTGAGAGCTGTTAATGAAGTATTGTTAACATTCTTATTGGTACTTCTTAATGGACAGTCTGGTCGCTTATGTCCAGACATCTTACACTCATAGCATATTATCTCTCTCTTCTTCGGCTTTGGCTTCTTCTTCGCATGGAAAACGGAATCTTTTGGTTTAGCCACATCCTTTGACATTTCATTTAGCAGTTTGGTCTTCACCAACTCAGTAGTCACGTCTATGTTGCAGTTTTCTAAAGCCATTATAAGAGGATCGTACTTTGGAGTAAGACCTCCTAATAATATTGCAGCTATAGACTTATCTTCTATGACTACATCAATGTCTGCGAGATCCTGCGCAGTTGACAAAACTGCATTGATATACAGCTCTATATTTTCGAAGTCCGACAGACTCAGCCTGTATAATTTGCGCTCTAAAGCAAGTCTTCGTCCCATTCCCTTATCCTCAAAAGCATGCTGCAGAGATTTCCATGCTTCGGCAGCAGTTTTCGCACATCTGACATGTGTTATAGCTGCACCGTCTACTGTTAAGCATATCTTTGCCAGAGCTTTAGCGTCTTTTCTTACCTCACAAGAAGCAGGAGTCGTGTCTCCATCGGGGTAACCTGTGATTGTTTCCCACAGATCTTCATGCAACAGGTAATTGCGCATCTTAAATTTCCAAGTTGGATATCCATCCTTACTTTTTAAGGAAAAAGATGGAATCGATGAGCTCGACGAAGGGAAACTTTTAACACTCGAACCATCTCCATTTTCGTGTGAAATTTTTAAATTTTACTATTTCCGGTCACACAAACACTTATTTAACAAATCACACTATATTTTAGCTCTTTATTTCTTTAATTCAAGAGCTTCGTGCTGATAACGTGTTGTAATATTTGGATTTGTTAAATAAAATTACTATAAAGATGTTCACTGTCAAGAGTGTTTAATCGAAGTGACAATTCTTTTAAAAATCAAAAATACAAAAACTTAATCTAAAAGAATACATGTGTCTAGAGCACAACAGAGGTTACTATCTACAACAATTACAACAAATGTCTTAGTCATTTGTTTGTCTGGCATAAACAGTGACGTCACTCAAAGCCCTAAATTGGTGGATGATCAAGTGGATGAGTAAGTTGACCATTATTTTTTTCAAACACTTTCCATCACTACATACATATTTTAAATACTCAAAATTAAGTTACTAATGGCGATTTTATGTGTGTTTTATACCATTTAATAAGTATTGAATACACATAGGTATAAAATACATATTCCCTAGGTCACTTCTATCATATCTACATTATTTATACGCTGAAGCAAATACAGTATAATATAAAGGCCTTACTAATAAACGCTGCATAAAGTTATGACAGGTTTATACGTCAAAAAATGTATGGTTATACAGGCTTTATTCATTGCATAACTTTACACAGTGATTATTAGTAAGGGCATAAGTGTATCCGGGATGAATACGAATTGCAAGCTAACTGGTGAAGAAACGAAATAACGAGGTTAAGGTAAAAACCAACCAATTGTTAGTCAGACTCGTGTGCCAAGGGTTCTGCATAAACTTGTGTACATGTAAATAATTCGTTCTTCATGATAATTGAGTCCCGAAGATTTTCTAACGAAAGGATAAATTTAAATGAATGACAATACATCACGCATTTTTTTTTTTTACAAAATGTCTGATGCCCTAATGACTAACAGTGTTGGCTTAGATGATTATTTTTGCACAGCTCCAAGGGAATGCAGTAGACTAGAATATATGATTTTAATTCAGCTTGTGACCTCCACGCACGCTTACTTCTCGAGAAAAAAAAACATCTAGTTGAATGACACATGGTCGGTTGTCTATTGTTTGCCCGAAGATTATATGCCATAATCATCATTTTCCCGAATTTCATTTACCCGAATTTCATTTGCCCGAATGTTTCATTTGCCCTAAAAGACATATGACATACTTTTAATTGCCCGAATTTTAGATACCATAAGATACGAATGCCATAAGTATTGTTTCCCATATTTTTATGTGCCATAATAATTATTAGACATAATATTTAAATGTCATAATATTTAAATGGCATAACAAGTATTAGACAAATATTTAAGCCCCGTAATGGTTTTTTTTTCTGTGCATGGTTGATGGTGGGCTAGGTCGACGGAGCCCCGCTTCGCGGGGCTCCTACTTCTGTGTGGTTTATAAAAAAATAACCACGAAGGGGATGGCGGGGTCTATTCGCTCGCTTCGCTCGCTCACACGACCCCGCCATCCCCTTCTAACCTAACCTGTCCGAGTCGGGGTGCCCTAAAGTCCCAATCCGGTATTTGACACCATCATCAATTGACGTACTTTTTATGAGCTGTCAAAACGCAATTCTCCAATAGACTTTGTATGCCAATACCTGCTTGTGACGTCACAAGCTAGCAACCCTATTGACTAACTATTTATTGATTTTAAAGCAATTAAAAATCCAATTTTACAGTAAATTAAAAACAAATCCGATGCTTAGGTCTAATAAAAAGATAGGTTTTATAAAAAATATGTCTTAGATTTATCGGTTAATAGTGTCAAATACCGTATTGCATCCAATTTCTCTTGATATAAACAATCGTTACACACACGATGTCGATGGCAAATTATGTTATGGCATATCATAATACGGTAGTTTCCACCATTATCAATTGACGTACTTTTTATGAGCTGTCAAAACGCCATTCTCCAATAGATTTTGTATGACAATGGTGATTTATGACGTCACTAAAATAACAACTCAGTTGACTATCTATTTGTTGATTTCAAAACAACTAAAAATCAAATTTTATAGCAAATTGAAAATGAACCGAATTTATTAGGCTGAAATTAACAGAGGTTTTATAGGAATTGTGTCTAACATTTATTGGTTAATGGTGGAAACTACCCAATTATGGCATGTGATAATTAGGGCTTACAATGATTATGACAAATGATGTTATGGTAAGTGACTTTATGGGAAACAATGATTCTTTTTTTTTTTTTTGGTGAGTGGGAAATCATCCAATGACTGCTCCCGTCCTGGGTGCGACGGGAGGGCGTGTCAGACTCTTACTGACTAAAACCCACTCATGTTCCTTCGATTGCCCTTTATGTTCCAGGGTCACGGTAACCACTATAAACATTCCGCAACCCCGGCAGGCGTTGGCCCTGTTGGGCCCCTTCCTGTGCTGACTCCTTCTCTTTGAGGCGCGCGTGGAACAAAACGCGCCGTCTACGCGGTCCTGGTCCTAGCCGGGCGGCGAGCTACCCATCGCTCGCCATCCGCAGAACCGCGCCTACGGTGGCCGGTAGTCGTCTTGCGACTCTCGACGTCTTCGCCTGGGTCTTAGTCCGGGGCGAGAGGCTCGTCGTTGCCTCTCACGCGCCGCCGCTTCCTTCACTAGCATAACCGCTTCGCAGAAGGAGGCGACGGCATCCCATTCCGTCTCGCCCCGCAGCATGGCCTGTACCAGCGCCGGGCGCGAGAGGTCACCGCCGCCGATCGCCTCTACGAGGACACGTCTATGGTCCGCCCATGCGCGGCACACCTCCACCGTGTGCTCGACCGTGTCCTCCAGGCGACCGTTGCTGCAGTGGTGACACCCAGGCGTCGCTTCCGCCTGAATCCGACACAGGAACCTCCCGAACTGACCATGTCCGGTGAGGACCTGTGTCAGGCGAAACGTGAGAGCGCCGTGGCGCCTCTCCAGCCACTCCTCAAAGAGGGGTCTTACCGCCGCTATCACGGCGTGCCCAGCACTAGGTTGCGACACTCGCTGTCTCCACTCCGCCCTGAGATCTCGCCGGAGCTCCGTGAGCCGTGCCGCGATAACCCGCGGCAGCGGGACTTCGCCCCGGCGTTGCACTTCCACGCGCCACTCGTACGTGTGTGCAAGGACTGTTGCCTCCAGATCCCACGGCAGAGTGCCGGCAAGGAGGCATGCCGCCTCGCAGGAGATCGTGCGGTATCCCCGCACCATGCGAATCGCCATGACCCTCTGGGACGCCCTCAGAAGCCGGGCCGGAGCCGTGGCTAGGTTGGGCGCCCACACCGGAGCCCCGTAGAGGGCCATGGACCGCACGATCCTCGCGTAGAGCCTCCGGCAGGAGGCGTTTGGGCCACCGAGATGGAAACAATGATTCTGGCACGTGACTTATATGGCAAATGAGAGTAGGGCAAATGAGTATTATGTCGTATGATATTATGGCTGTTGACTATTATGGCAAATGAAATTAGGGCAAATAAAATTCGGGTAAACGGCGGTATACCCACATGGTCTACGAATACTACGAACAGGAGTCCTTTTTTCAAAATACGATTCCCTAAATATTTCTATTCTGACTTCTAAAATATAGTATTTAATAATATATATAACTTATTTGAAACAGAAACACAAATGCAATTTCGTAAGTAAGCGTCTATCGCTCCATCAATTTATTTTATTCATTCGCACCTCAAAAGGCTTTTAAAATATTAAAAGCGCTCTTGTGTTGAAAGCGCGTATAACTGAGTTATCGATGTGTATGGCGGACCAACCGCCATTTTGGTTTCGTGGTTGTATTACTGGTTAATTGTTGATTTAAGTGACTTACTTAAATACATATAATTAATTATTTTTGCAATGTATGTATGAATGTTTCTATTCGTGTGGAATGATTTTGAAGCAGATATCTTTACCCGATTGAGCTGTGCATACATGTGTAAATCGGGGTACAATGCAATATTAACTTTAAAAAGTTTTTTATTGTTGTAACTATTTGGTTTTTATGATTAAGTTTTTTTGTTAATCTTGTTGTTATATTCTTCGCCCGCCAATTTTCATACGAAATTTCATCCTCTAATTTACTCAGTTAGGGGTAAATTTCTAAAAAAGGATAGCTTCGGCAATTCATTTTACTAAATGCCTTTTTAAATATATTTAAATCTATGATTATCTACTAAAATTACGACTTGGGCAATAGTTAGCGCCTTAGCGGTACTCTAAATAATTTCCAATACATTTAAAACTTACCTAATCAAATCAATCAGAGATCTAGAACTTATTTTTACTACAAAATACAAAACAAAATAAAGTATAATTTATCAATCTTGTCTGTATTTGTCTATCTGTCGGTGTACTAATAGATGGTCACCGCACTAGTCATTTGTCTTGTCGTCGCTTGAGCGATTATTTGGGACGCAGATCTGCCGAACATTAGCGATGATATAGCTGCGTCTGATTTACTGTTTATGTGGGAATTTAAGATTGTAATTGATCAATGGTATGTTTGTAAATTACTTTAAGAGCTTTAGTAGGTAAAATGGCTTTTATTGCTCTGGAAATAAGGCGGTGATTGTGATAGGGCGTCAAAATAAGCTTTTATGTCTGCGTATAAGAGGTAACTTCTTTTTTATTTTTCTTTCCAAAATTGTCCAACGTTATTTAAAAGACTAGCTTCCGCACGCGGCTTGGCCTGCGTAGATGTTGTTGAAACTACCATCCCCTAGTTTATCCCTTCAGGGTTGGAATTTATCAAAATTCTTTCTTAGCGGGTGCCTACATCATAACATCTACCTGCATGCCAAATTTCAACCCGGTCCGTCCAGTGGTTTGGGCTGTGCGTTGATAGATCACTATGTTAGTCCGCAACCAAATTTTTCATTTTATAACAACCTTGTACGAGGTATAAGAATTTCGATTCCTTTCACAGCATATAATACCAGAACTACAAAGAAGAGTTTCACCTAAAATAGCGCGAAAATTTGAGAAAACCGTATACGAAAAACCATCTAAAGGTACCAGGCAAACATAACAATCAAGGCAGTCATCATAAACGTCCACAGCAGTACACAGACAACAATGAACAGTCGCGGCCGTATCACCATTATCACGACGACACTTGGCAGTACTCTGTGTATACAATGAATAACGCCCGGCTTTCCCCGCAGAGCTCACATTAGCTGCGACACATTACCTTATATTCTTTGCGAGTGCTCTTAATAGCCATTATGTGCTTGAATACGATAGATGGGTACATTTCCTTGCACTATTTATCAGGACAATGTGCATTAAGTTTAGTTGTAACTGGATTTCTTGCGGCATACAAAAAAATATATCTTTATAAAGAGACCGTTCTTTTTCGTTTAATGCAGTTAAACCTACTGAATTTAGAAATAGAGGGAATTGTGAGAGTGGGAAGACTTGACAATTACCGCCATTTTCAATTTATTTTTTTATTTAATCGCACAGGTTATAGTCTAAAAATACCCGGAGGCACAATTAAACTCAAATATAACGAAATCACGTTCTGCGGTTAATTTACATGAAGCAGAAGATACATGCCTAACTTAATTAGATTACAAATTCCAAGAACCTGAAGCTTTACATACTGTCAAGTAAATTCTAATTAATCTACCCATACATACATAAATATACGTAGGTAGGAATCATCACTGGGTGGGTATATTTGCAAACAACCTCAAATCACCCCATTTGTAGGCATTAGGGTAAATATTACTATTTGGGCTACAATTCAAATGAATTTGTAATTACATCAGCTTGTGTGGTATGATACCCTGGTAGCATTAATCGTGTAATTATTATTAATGCATTCAACGTGTGGAGTTTAACTTGTATTTTGTTAGTACAAATTGCGATGGCCGTGACATACGGGTTTTGATTTTGACTGGGCCTGCAATTAATAGTTGTTTTATTTGTAATGGTTTTAGCTATGAATTTATAGAAATGAAATGCTAATAACTAAAAACGAGATATTTCGTAGCTTAGCATGTGCTAAGGTATGTACTTTGGCTTAGTTATTTTCCTTTTCTATCTTCTCATCGAAGTTTGACAGTTGTTGACTGTGACAGAAACATTTCTTAGCTGAAAAGCAATTGCCCAAAAACGTTTATTAAATCTCGACCTAAACTTCTGGGACTGGAGATATGAGATCTGGGTATAGAGTATGTGTTTTTTGTGTGAATTATTTTACAAAATGCGTCCTTAAATAGAATTAATAAAGTAACTTAGGTAAAATTATAGTTTGAGTACACACACGATATTAATTTAGTACTAAGTATAAACAGTTCTGAAAATATTACCTAGGTAAATATTGTCAGAAGTTTCTAGCAAATATTGTTGTACCTCATTTAATTTGCTAAACCATTCATTTGAAAACCTACATTTACATACCTTATATGTATTTAATACGCCCAAAATTGTCACACAACACAACCACGCTACATGTACCAGAATAAATATTATTCCAAATAACATCGCTTACACCAGTTTGCGACGAATCTGATCAAAGCGTGTCATTTGAACCTCGCCGGAGGCGCGCCCCTAATGTGTTTATATGAGAGCCTGGTATGTTTTTGGAGGGAAAACACAATATTACATAAAGAGAAAGTTATTTAAAGATAGAGGATATGGCACTCCTTATATTAAACTAAATTTGCACGCAAAAATATGCCTTTTGTATGTATGAAAATGTTTCTCAGAATGACGACAGGGAGGGACCAGGAAATCATATGACAATGAAAATCTCTGGAAATCTCTAAACATACATGATTTTTTGTATTGTAAGGAAAACCCTATTTTTTTCATAAACATATATATTTTTATTACATATATTCACAAATAGACATAAATATACTAACATAACATAATGAAGAGAGCTTTTGTTCGTTTAAAAGCTCTAACCTCTGTGGAACCACCACTTGGATTTGAATAATTCAGTCCGCATAATATGATAACTAGAAACATGAGGAATGGCTAATGATAAATTACGACCCACTTACAAAGAAATATGTGAAACTGCAGGCGACAGCGAGTTCGACCAAGATAATATGACCAAATAGGTACCTATTCTATCCAGTGCAATGGTTTCTTATAATAATTAATTTAATAGAGCTAATTTCTGGGTTCACTCTTCAGTGAAAATCTAAGGGTTACATTCCAACGTTTAAATTGAAAACCGCAGCGGACACTGACAAAATATAATCCCGTGAAGCACACTATTCATGAGATTAACCATTTATCTGACCCGGGGGCCGCGTCACTCGCTGCCCGTTACAAATTATGTATTATTATATTTGCCACGCGAATTTCAACCCTATTCTTTTGTTACAAGAGCGGTTAGTTGAAATTTGGAAAACATTAGTTTGTGAATTCTGTCTTAATCCAATCCTTATTTAGTATTTAAAGGTTTCATGATGCCTTAGTTAGCATTAATTGACGTTAAGATGTGGATGTTGGATGTTTGAGCGAAACTGGATGTTTCCGTTCTAATGAATGTCTTATATGGTAGATAACATACATGGCTTGGGCCATTTGGTTAGTTTTAGCCGTTAATGTACAGCGTGACTTGTAATTTGTCGTATCTTCGGTCGTGATAGTGATCCTTTTGCAAGAATTTTGTCGTGTAAAGCCTAGGCGATGTTATGTGATGGGTGTAATTAACGAACTTTGGTTAGAATTTAACAGATTTTTGATAAATTACTGATGGGAGGAATTCTAAGAATATTTTAGTGTTGGATATCCCATTTTTGTGACGATGTTTGTTACTCTTTTATGCAAAATATACTGCACGCATATTGATAAACCGAAGCAGTAATAAGGCCATAGTGTTATGCAAGTGAAACCGTTAGGTATTTTAAGTTGATAAAAAATACGCGACATCTAAAAACAAAACTTCTTACACTACAAAAACAAAAGCAAAGGAAAGACAGGTTAACAAAAGAAAGTTTAACAAAAACTTTGTATTTTTTAAATAAATTCCATTCTATGTAACAGTGGAATGTTTTATATTAAAAGAGCCACTGAAGGTACGGTGGCTATGCACTAATTAAATTAAACACTCTGGATTTTTCATGATGACTACACGCAAGGTATGCCGCCCTGGTATATGCAACTTGTGGCTATACCGAATAATTTAACTATCGATAGAATTTTGACGTATCCTTACTACGTAAGGAGGATACGTCAAATATCTATCTCTAGTAAACCTAATTTACCTAAAGACTAGCTGACCTCGCGGTTTCACACGCGTTACGTTAGATTTTTGGTTACTGCCTCGCTCCCGTGGGTCATAGCCTATGTTACTCAGGGATAATGTAGCTTTCGAATGGTGAAAGAATTTTTAAAATCGGTCCAGTAGTTTTTGAGCCTATTCAATACAATCAAACAAACAAACAAACATACAAAGTTTTTCTCTTTATAACATTAGTGTAGATAAATTATTGGAAAAGACTGAGAAAAATAATTTAATGTATTTATGAGTTTTCTCGAGAGAAAACAATTAATGGTCAGTAACGCGACCGTAACCAAGTTTCGTTAAATTTTCGATAATAAAACTTTCAAGAATTTCCTAGAACCCATTTCGAAACTCCAGCGGAATAAACAAACGAATTTTTCAAATAATTTTATTACATTAAAGTATTACGTAACTGAAATGTAAAAGAAAATACTTTGTTAAGTAAACCAGTGTACATTTTCCTTTAGGATAAACGCCAACAAACGCTTAACGAAAGCCCACGAATTCGGGGAAAGAACTTTTTTAATTTAGATAAATACTAGCTGTCTCCCGCGGTTTCACCCTCTTTGTGTAAAGTGCGCTCTACACTCGCTCGCGATTCTTGCTGTGAATTCACGCCGCGATTCGCGCCGTGCACTTCGCGTTTAAATGTGTCTCTCCACACTCGCGAAGCCTCGCAGTAAATCAAACCTAAATAAAGCGCGAACCTTTGTCGCGGGACAAAAAACCGACAACGAACGGGAACGGCTTGAAGCGTGAACATGAACGCGAGAAACCATCTACACACGCGATTCGCGGCTTTCGCGGCCTTTCGCGCCGCGAGTGTAGAGCGCGCTTTAGGCTTTTGGATATTGCTCTGGTCCCTTTGGTCATAGCATGATGTTTCATAGCCTGTGTGTTATTCTGATGTATAAGCTATATGCTTTTATCAAAATTCTTTTAGTAGTTTTTACGTGAAAGAGTAACAAACATCCATGCACACATTATATACCTCCACAAACTTTCACATTATAATAGTAGTAGGATGCAACTATCTAAGTTTCTCATTTTTTGTTCTACCGATTTTCGATTAATTGTAAAATTAGCTTTTTGATAGCTTCGTATTAATTAATTTAATTAACACAGTATGTTTAGGGAAATCGGTTGTCTATTGTTTGCCCGAAGATTATATGCCATAATCATCATTTTCCCGAATTTCATTTACCCGAATTTCATTTGCCCGAATGTTTCATTTGCCCTAAAAGACATATGACATACTTTTAATTGCCCGAATTTTAGATACCATAAGATACGAATGCCATAAGTATTGTTTGCCATATTAGTCACGTGCCAGAATCATTGTTTCCCATAAAGTCACTTACCATAACATCATTTGCCATAATCATTGTAAGCCCTAATTATCACATGTCCTAATTATCACATGCCATAATTATGATATGCCATAACATAATTTGCCATCGACGGTTGTC
This sequence comes from Athetis lepigone, assembly GCA_033675125.1. Taxonomy (NCBI): domain Eukaryota; kingdom Metazoa; phylum Arthropoda; class Insecta; order Lepidoptera; family Noctuidae; genus Athetis; species Athetis lepigone. The sequence continues at coordinate 394,198 of CM066235.1, forward strand.
TATTGTTTGCCCGAAGATTATATGCCATAATCATCATTTTCCCGAATTTCATTTACCCGAATTTCATTTGCCCGAATGTTTCATTTGCCCTAAAAGACATATGACATACTTTTAATTGCCCGAATTTTAGATACCATAAGATACGAATGCCATAAGTATTGTTTGCCATAATTTTATGTGCCATAATAATTATTAGACATAATATTTAAATGGCATAATATTTAAATGGCATAACAAGTATTAGACAAATATTTAAGCCCCGTAATGGTTTTTTTTTCTGTGCATGGTTGATGGTGGGCTAGGTCGACGGAGCCCCGCTTCGCGGGGCTCCTACTTCTGTGTGGTTTATAAAAAAATAACCACGAAGGGGATGGCGGGGTCTATTCGCTCGCTTCGCTCGCTCACACGACCCCGCCATCCCCTTCTAACCTAACCTGTCCGAGTCGGGGTGCCCTAAAGTCCCAATTGCATCCAATTTCTCTTGATATAAACAACCGTTATACACCCGATGTCGATGGCAAATTATGTTATGGCATATCATAATTATGGCATGTGATAATTAGGACATGTGATAATTATGGCTTACAATGATTATGGCAAATGATGTTATGGTAAGTGACTTTATGGGAAACAATGATTCTGGCACGTGACTATTATGGCAAATAAGAGTAGGGCAAATGAGTATTATGTCGTATGATATTATGGCTGTTGACTATTATGGCAAATGAAATTAGGGCAAATAAAATTCGGGTAAACGGCGGTATACCGCCATCGACATCGGGTGTATAACGGTTGTTTATATCAAGAGAAATTGGATGCAATTGGGACTTTAGGGCACCCCGACTCGGAGGGCAAATGAATATTTGTCGTATGATATTATGGCTGTTGACTATTATGGCAAATGATATTAGGGCAAATAAAATTCGGGTAAACGGCGATATACCAGGGAAATCATGTTATGAACGTGTTAAAATATGAAACAAATTTAAATTTAAAGCTGAGAAATAATTTTACGGTTGACATTTAATAAGTATAGGAAAAAATCAACGCATAAATGGATATTTTATCAGGACAATCTTTCCTTATCAATCTTTATGATTGATGAGCCTTATTATTGAAACGTAATAAAATAATTGTAAAATAACAAGTATCCTCTAATAAACATTGAACTCTAGGGAAAAAAGGAAACAGGAAAATTAAATCAAAACCCATGGTCGGTCCAAAAGTCAATATTTTTGTACGACAAAGTAAATTTCTTGCCACGACACTACCAGGCGCGCAGAAACTTGTAGGATGTTCACACAAAGTAAGCGGTTTAACGCCGCTTCGCCGGGATTAGCTGTTTATCTGGACGGGTAGACACACTGGTCCAGCGGACTTACACCCCCTGTTAAGCCGAAATCGATAGCACACATCAAATATGATTTCCTGATTCTATCTGCTCTGTTTTTTTTTTTGTACACTTACATGGAATCTTGAGAATCGCTGACAAGCAAATCAGTTTCGCCATTTTTAGGGTTGACAATTTTGGTTTCTAATTTCGTCGAAACGTCTAAAAGTCTTTGAAGAATTTCGGCGAATAATTTAGCAAGCAGTCGACATGTGATAGAATTAAGTACGTATATATTTTCTATTTTATACTTATTTAGCACTTTTTAATAATTACAATGTGAATATAAGCGAAAATCGCGTTAAGCATTGCTTCACGTAAGGTAGCCACCTCGTATTAGGTATATACTTAACTGACTCAATATGCTTAACTATTATAAATATGAATTTCTGGAAAATAACACCTAATACCTACTTACTTATCGACTTACTTAATCATTTAGGATTAACTCCTATAAAGTACAAATTCAACTAACATCATAAAATAATCGACGTCAATACACTAGGGCCCCAACACCGGCAATGTTAGCAACAACGAGCAATGTTAGTTAACGCTACGGGCGATGTTGGTAACAAAGCAAATGGCAATAATGGGCTCGTGGAAGGCAGTGCAACGCTTAGAGGGGGCCAGGAGTGCAGGATTAGCTGTTTATCTCGCAGGGACTATAATCTCATTGTCTACTGCATTCGTATAGGACATAATTGATGAGTTGAGAGCGATTGGTGTCTATTATTTAAAAAGGTATACAGCTAAGCGCGCTCTATGCAATGAAATAGTTGCAAATTTTAAAATACGTACGAATTCTCATATGACAGATCATAACATTGTCTCTGTAGTTACATATTATGTACTAAGAGACAGGCTTTTGCTGGTAATTAACGCACAGCCGAAATTACTGAAGCTAGAAACGTGAAACAAAATTAATAAGCTATTTTTGAAAACTTAATGTAGACAAATAAAATGGATGGGCGTAGGCGGTAGGCGCACTAAACAGATAATAATATTTTATTAAGTTCATTAAGGTATTTTAACTTTTAAGCTATTTCAGTTATTTAGCTCCCCACATCTTCATTTTCTTAAAATCGGTAGCCGCGTATAACTTGAGCTAGCTGTCAGTCGCCCTCAGGGGATCTTAGTTACGACTGCAATGGCTTTGTAAAATTATACGCGATACCCCATTCATTTGCTCTCCACTTAGAACATTATGCAACTTATTCACCACTGAATTAACTTAATAAGTTTATGAATTATTATCTGCCAACTTTACCGAGGAACGCGGAAATGCAATCTGGGAATCTAAACTTAAACTGTCATATAAGTAGTGAACGACACCCTGAGGCATGATTAGTGAGACAAACTTAAAACTGTTTATATTTCGGCTCGGTGTTGACAACCCTAATCTCCGAAAATAGACAGAAGGAGGAACAAAGCTCTAAATAATTATAATAAAAAAAAAAGCCGCCGCCTTCAGAGTACAAAATGGGCAATTTACATTTAAAGTGATTCAGATTTTTTTTGAGAAAAATGTTAACAGCCGAGGGACAACCTTGTCTAACTTTTTTAATTTTTCCGTTTGAAAATGTCTAATATTTTAAACTTCGAACGCAAAGTTGGTGTCAGCTACACCTCTATTTTATTTAAACGATTGCTCGGTAAACCGTTTATGGATAAAACTAGCGAGGTGCTCAAGTTTCGCACGGATGTAACAAATCTTTGAAAATGACGGTTTGCTCTGCATTCTTAGTTAGAACGCGTTTTACCTAGTTAAAACTAGTTGTAACTAACTGCCTTTGTAAAAACTAGAATTTCCTAGTTATAACTAGAAGTTATTGCTTTATATATTAAAATTTTGTAAAATAAAACTGTAGGTCACGTGATAGGTTAGAAGTTATAAAAAATAACCACATAAAACCAAAGCGCTACTAAATATACCTGATTTTGAAACACCTGTATCGATATTTGACTGAAGTTGTCTTATCTCTTTTAGGATCGACTAAAAAGCTCGAAACTGATTATTTTACTTTCAACGTTTGACTAAATCAGAATGAAAGCGCTAAACTTTGACCTCGGTTGAAACAGAAACAGTTCTAGCTAGACACAACGCGTTTTGTCTAGTTAGAACTAGCTTTCACTGATAAGTCATTTTTAACAGCAGTTAATTCAAGTTATAACAAAGGCAGTTAATGAGAACTAGTTCTAACTAGGAAAAACGCTAGGAAAATCGACGCGGGCCTGGTCCCAGCCGGGTGGCGAGCTACGCATCACTCGCCGTCCGCAGACCCGGGCCTACGGTGGCCGGTAGTCGTCTTGCGACTCTCGACGTCTACACCTGGGCGATTAAAAACATGGCGACTAAAAATATTTAAATTTTATTCAGGCGCTGTCTAATTTGACAGGACTAAACGAATAGGTATGTAACTTCTGTCCTTTTCTTTAAGTAACGGAAAGAGAAAGATGCATTTAACTTAATTTTTTTGTGAACAAGAGAATCAGCGCGATTCTCTTTCTATTGTGTCTCGAATCACGTATGTTTGAAGGTTTAAATCCGCTTAGCAGTTCCATAAATCTAAACGTACATATACACAGAAAACTTTGTTTTACAGTACATACTTAATGTAAAGTGTTTGTTTGAATATTTGAATAGTATTGAATACAGAGAGCGGTTTAGGAATCGTTTCCAACCATCGATCGCTTATTGTGAACATGCATTGTTTAAACCTCTTGAGACGAATAGTATGATGTGAGTACAGATAGGAGAAAAGGCTGCAATTGAGTGCGCATAATATATTATTTATTTTCTAAAAATATTACTGTCTTAAAACAGGTAGGTATTTAACAGTATCATTAACCAATAAATGTAAGACACAATTTCTATAAGCTCACGAAATCTACAAATAGTCATTTGAGTTTCTTAGTGACTTCAACTTCAATTTTTATATTAATTATGACAATCCACCGAATTTTCGGTGATTTCTACCAATGTCCAGTTTGACAATAATATTTCAGTTTAAATGACAATGTACGGTTATTAATTATAGTATCGAGATCATACACGTGTTTTTATAACCAAAAACACGAGATGACTTAGTGACGAACATTTCTGTAAAAGCTCACGAAATTTACAAATTGTCAACTGAGTTAATTAGTTAGTGACGTCATAAGGCGATGTAGCCATTCAAACCCTATGGAAAAATCATGTTTTGACAGCTCATAAAAAGTACGTCAATTGATGATGGTGTCAAATACCGTATTGAATTAATAAAATAAAATGGCACAAAACATTTGAACACTGGAAAGAGGAAAAATACCAATGTGGTTAGATTACGTTGGATAGAAATATCTAAATATGATAATCTCACTATCTTGACCAATTTGGATGATATTGTTTTGTGTATATATTTCAACGGGTTCCTGATTATTTTGAAAACAAGATTAGAGCCTTTAGACGTCTACCGTAGAACAAGAAATCAATTAAAAATTATCTTTGTTTAAAATACCTGCTTCTTCATTTCTTGGTCGTGAAAGTTCTTTTCATTAACTTAGTATTTAAGTAAACCGATAAAAATGTTGAACTATAATAAAAGTATTCAAGCTTTTTCCTTTTAGGCCAGAAAAGGCTGTACTACAAGTAAACGGTAATAACCTTTATTGCCATCTTACAATTAAAATGTGTTTAAGCATTATTACGTTGATTACGTACGCCCGACTAATAACTTCTATATTATTAAAAAAATAATTTTTTTACACTTTAATCTTTAATTTGGATTCATTCTTTTTCATTGAACTTCATTGGATTTTGTAATAGGCTGTATTATGAAACTAAAAGCGGTGCAAAACACACACACTCATTTCACTCTTTTTTCTGGAGCGATTTGAAAAATGAATTCTTCAAACTTGGTCGAACCATTTTCGAGATTACCACAGAACCAATTGATTCTTAAACGAAAAAGAAAATGTAAAAAAAGATTTATTTAAATGTGCCACTCCAACAACAAGAAGCTGACTACCAGGCTGCCAGTAACAAGAGGAAGTAACTAATTAACAACCTAAACTTAATACACTACACTGTTTAACACATACAAAAACACCCAACAGCTTCTACGAAGCCGATCGCTGGCGCATGGAAACCTCCTGAATAAACTTACTAATTATTAATTAACATAATTCCTGCAACATTAGACTATCGGGAGAATCGACTTTCAACCCTGTGGCTAATTAAGCACGATCTAGTTTCGCCCTCGCCCTCTTGGAGTATCCGATACCAAAGGTTGAGTAGTCCTGAACTTAAGAAGATAAGTTAATGTTTTGAAACCATAGAGGGGATTAATAGTTTCTTTAACTCTGTTCCTAGATTCAGCTTACTAATATAGTAAACGAGACGACTGTTTGTTTATAACTATTTCACGCCTAAATAGCTGGACCAATGGACTTATGAATTGTCAAAGAGTCGGTCGGTCAGTCAAAAAAGAAAAGTGACGCTAATTGCCTGTTCCAAAACGTAGATCTTTATGGAGAAGAACACGCAAGAAACTACACGGACACTCTTTTAAAAAAAATCATATTTTACAAAATCTTGGTTACATCTCAACTGACAGCGCCCGTTCACGAGCATGACGAGTAGTAAGAGCATGAAGACTAAGTTATAAGAATATTAAACTGAAAATGTAACGAAATCATTATCCTGTGAAAAAAGAAACTGCACTAGACATTCCTGCGGTCAAGCTCCGTTGTCAATATTCTGTTATTTTACTCAGTTATGACATTGACAGCTTTTAAACGAAGTTTGTTGATCGCATTCAGAGGATCAATATAGCTATACTAACTTTTCATTAATTCATATTTATTTGCATTCTAATCTGACTCTCATTCTGTCTACATTAAATTGAGATGCAATTAATTTTTTTTGTTTACAATTATTGTAAACTTATTTTTAAGCTTTCTGTCATTTTCTAGCTTTCAAGGATATTAAATTTAGATAATAAAATCCGGATACAAAAAGTTCAAGAACAAAAACTTTTAGTTTCTTTTTATAATAGTGAAGATAACATTGCACCTCGCAATCGCATTGTGTCGCCTGGAGGACACGGTCGAGCACACGGTGGAGGTGTGCCGCGCATGGGCGGACCATAGACGTGTCCTCGTAGAGGCGATCGGCGGCGGTGACCTCTCGCGCCCAGCGCTGGTTCAGGCCATGCTGCGGGGCGAGACGGAATGGGATGCCGTCGCCTCCTTCTGCGAAGCAGTTATGCTAGTGAAGGAAGCGGCGGCGCGCGAGAGGCAACGACGAGCCTCTCGCCCCGGACAAAGACCCAGGCGAAGACGTCGAGAGTCGCAAGACGACTACCGGCCACCGTAGGCGCGGTTCTGCGGATGGCGAGCGATGGGTAGCTCGCCGCCCGGCTAGGACCAGGACCGCGTAGACGGCGCGTTTTGTTCCACGCGCGCCTCAAAGAGAAGGAGTCAGCACAGGAAGGGGCCCAACAGGGCCAACGCCTGCCGGGGTTGCGGAATGTTATGTTTATAACTGTTACCGTGACCCTGGAACATAAAAGGCAATCGAAGGAACATGAGTGGGTTTTAGTCAGTAAGAGTCTGACACACCCTCCCGCCGCACCCAGGACGGGAGCAGTCATTGGATGATTTCCCACTCACCAAAAAAAAAAAAAAAAAAACATTGCACCTAGATTTTAAACATTTTATTGCAGGAATTGGCCCTCATTTTCATTCATTAAAGCATAGAAATAATACCAGCCTATTACTGTAAAAGTGTCCTGTCTGGGCAAAGGCCTCTTCTCATACAGAGAAGACACAAGCATTGATCACCACGCTTGCTCAAAGCGGATTGGTGATTTCGGATGAGTACGATTCCAGGTTTCCTCCCGACGTTTTCCTTCACCGATGAATGTTATGTCCAAGATAAACTTTAGAAATTACATATGAATTGTAAAAGTCACATTAGTACTTGCCCGGATTCGAACCCACAACCTCTTACACGAGAGGCGGGCGCCTTAACCACTAGGCCATCACGACTACTAAAAAGCATGTCATCATCTCCCTAGCCATTTCCCAACTGTGTTGGGGTCGGCTGCCAGCCTAACCGGATTCAGCTAGATACCGGTGTTTTATGTGGAGCGACTGCCTATCTGACCTCCACAACCCAGTAACTGGGCGACACGATACCCCGTGGTTAGACTGGTCTGTTTCTAACTAACCAGTAACGACTGTCAAAGTTCTACGAATGACAACCGGGACCAACGGCTTTACGTGCTTACCGAAGCACGTAAAGAGGCGGGCGGCTTATCCACTGGGCCATCACGACTACTAAAAAGCATGTAATGAATGTAAAAAAAAACCGGCCAAGAGCGTGTCGGGCCACGCTCAATGTAGGGTTCCGTAGTTTCCCGTCCGTCACAATAAGTGTTCCCACTTATAAGTTAAAAAATAAGGCTATTTGTTACGTTGACATACTAAGTACGCACAAATTATTTTGTGCAACCTTTTTGTCTTTTTTGTACAATAACTGTTCTTTCTATCAAGTTCAAAATAATTTTCCTAGAAAGTACTTATAAAGTTCTACTTTCCAGATTTTTTCCATATTTTTTAAACCTACGGGTCAAAAGTTAGAGGAAAGCGTCCCCCCCCGCTTTAATTTTTCCTTTTGGAGCGATCATTTCCGATATTATTGACATTATCAAAAACTGATTTTAGTAAACCCCTTTTCATTTTTAAATACCTATCCAACGATATATCACACGTCAGGGTTAAAATTAAAAAAAAAATCACTTCCCTCTTTACATATAGGGGGGCTACCCTAATAAAACATTTTTTTCGGATTTTTATTTTACCACTTTGTCGGCGTGATTGACATACATATTGGTACCAAATTTCAGCTTTCTAGTGCTAACGGTCACAGAGATTAAGCGAGGACGGACGGACAGACAGACAGACATGGCGAAACTATAAGGGTTCCTAGTTGACTACGGAACCCTAAAAAGCATGTAATATCTGTGAAGTATACTGGAGTTTTAAAAAGTATAAGCTACATACATTTTTAACTCATCGTCCAGTCCTGTATCGATCGGAATCGAGAGCCAGCACGAATGCGCGAAGGTAATGTAACGATGATGTGGTTGATTTTTATGGCCAACTTTTATTTCTTTCTGTCTATCTTGGTGTCAATCTTGCCAGTTTTTGGCGCAATAACCGATTGTCGATTGAGATGAAATTTTATACGTTAGCTTAGTTCACATGACAATGCATTTATTTATTTATTTATTTATTTAATTATTACATGGAGGACTTACAGCTAATAAAACCAATACAGAAAGAAAACAATAGTCACTACAAAGCCAATAACAAGTCCTCACGTATAGTCACCATACACTAAAATCTTGTTTGCACTCAAATAACAGCTATGGTTTTTGCACAAGAAAGTAATAAATTAATCAAAAAAGAAAAAAAAAACCTAATGCTACTTGAAAAATTTAAGGCTTAAGCACCTTCTGGCCGATTTCACACTAGTTGCGAATGGATCCAAATTAAATTCCTTGCATATTTCATTGAAATTACTGCTTGCACGCACGATGTAACTGTTCCGCCTATAATGAGAAGACGTGTGAGGAACACGTAAGGGTGGATTAAAACGAAGTGTCTTGTTTGGCACATTAAAATAAAATTTTGATAAAAGGTCAGGGCTATCAATATTGTTGTTGAAAATTTTGAGCAAAAACAGACAGTCAGCGATTTTACGACGATCTACCAGTGGTAACAGATGATATTTCTTACAGAGATTAAGATAATCTGTTGAGTGATATGGAACCTATTATATTTTTGATCATTTATGATTTGACCCAAGACTTGAAGGAATTCTTGTATAATGTAATAGTCTATTTATCAGTCATGTCGTTGACTGATAAATAGCCTAAGCGCCAAGTGACCTAAACATTTTTTTTTACGTTCTTTGCCGAAATTGAATAAGACCTATTCGGGACTTAGCCTGTCGGGGTTCGAACAAATGATTGACTTTGCCAAATACTTATATTATGGTGCGTTGGTTGGGTAACACAAACTGTACTCTAGAGACAAAAAGTCAGTTTCAACTATCTCCACTTAGTAATTAATTAATATTAGTATGGAAGTATGGATAATATCCCTTTAAAGCTCGCGTAAACTAGAACCACCCATTTGACACATGGCTTTATTCACTTAATCGAGTTTGTCGTTTTATGAAACCAAAATGCATTAATTGTATTACTTAATTGAAAATCGACTCTTGGTAGAGAACGATAAACACAATTTTGAAAAAAAAACAACGAGTTTGTTATTTTTATGGCAACCAGAGAACGTTTAGTATGCGCAAACAAATACAAACTACATAATATTTTAAATTCAATTGCAACAAAAATGTTGATAACAAAATGTTGTTTTACCATAGGTTTCGAACCCATATAGTCCGGTCAAAATAGACATTCAAAGTTACATTAATTCGCACCTAGCTAAAAATTGGCATGAATGTTGAGAACCCTATTACACACAATTTGTCAATTATCCACATGACTCCAGCGTGTGGAAAAAAAATTATTCAAGGTCAAATGTTGCAAAAATCGGTTTTTTGAGTTTTCCAGCTAAACGGTAAGTGTTATCATAAAAATAGGTGAGACAAAAATTATTCATTATACAATTATATACAGGGTGTCCCAAAACTCAACGTCAAGCCGAAACGGGGTGACAGGATTGATCATAACCATCACGAGAAAAATCTGAAAAAAAATCTATCCCATGCAGTTTAAAAATTATGGGCATTTTAAGAAAAACCTAGAAATTTGATCAAACTGTACCATTTTTCGGTTATTGTGGTTATTCTTTTTTATTTTTGTTCATTTGAACTTTGGAAACGTAATCCTAAATAACATTTCTAGAATCCCAATAAAAAATAATGACACAATTGCCTCAAGTTTCCGAGAATTGAGACTATTTGTTAAACTACGAATTTAAAATTTTCAAGATTCGTCGACTTTGACAGGCCCTCCTATAAAAAAAATGTACTAGAGTGCCTTGGCAAGTGGTATTCGTCTGATTGATACTCTTCTAATGGAACATAATCCATACTGTCTTCTTCTTCTTCTTCTTCTTCTTCCTGCTGGGTACAAATAAATTTTTCAAAGAGCGATGCATCAGATGTCTCCTCGCATATATCGTAAGAATTTTCTTGTACTGGCGATTGAACATTGGAGCACGATTGACCTCGACAACTGATACATGCTAATGAACAAAACAACCCAACTTTTTTACAGCCGCATTTAGCATTACACCCCGTTTTGCAATTGCAAAAAATTTAATTGAGAAGTTTTTCCGGTGCAGGAGGAAGTAAAGTCTTAACTGGTTCCAATATATTGTCAATTAATTTCCAACCCCAGTCTTCTGGGTTTAGTTTATTACCAAGCCATATTTGAACTTGATAATATACCCGAAATAGATGTTGCTGAGCAGAAGCAGAGGTTGGAGGAAGACAAGCTAATTGTACTTGTTTTTTTTATGCGTATTTTTTGCAAAAGGTAAGTATCGAAATTTATCCAAGCACGTAATTTTTTTTGGAGCTCCGTAAACGGAAAGAAGAAAACGAATTCCGTTGGTGATTACAGCTTGTGCAGTAGAGGTACTTTCTTTGAAAACGTCATCTCCATAGCCTTTTCCCAACCATGTTGGGGTCGGCTGCCAGCCTAACCGGATTCAGCTGGATACCGGTGATTTACGTGGAGCGACTGCCTATCTGACCTCCACAACCCAGTAACTGGGCGACACGATACCTCTTGGTTAGACTGGTTAAGCCGCAATTATATTATGCTGACGCCGCGTGTCGCAACGCGTGGGTAAGCAATCGGTTACATACATTTAGTACTGGATTGATTACATTAGTCCCGTCCCGCGTGTCGCTGTGTCGTGTACTAAATGTATGTAACCGATAGCTTACCCACGCGTTGCGATACGCGGCGTCAGCATAATATAATTGCGGCTTTAGAGTTTCTGGCTAACCAGTAACGACTGTCAAAGTTCTTCGAATGACAACCGGGACCAACGACTTTACGTGCTTTCCGATTCTAGATTCTTAAATCATTTAAGTCTCCGCCAAGTTAGCAGAGAATTGAATCACTGTTAAATGTTATAGATGTTTAAGTTTGGGTTTTCTTTTTTAAAAAAAATTCAAAGAGTACATACGAATTAAAAATCGTTTTGTAACGTATATAACGGTAATTGACATACATATTATGAAGAATACAACTTTTTCAACATTTTGCATCGCTATATCTCCGAAATGGTGATTCTTAAGAAAAAAAGTGTAGGAACAATTTTTATATATAATTGTATGATGAATAATTTTTGTCTCACCTATTTTTATGATAACACTTACCGTTTAGCTGGAAAACTCAAAAAACCGATTTTTACAACATTTGACCTTGAATAAATTTTTTTCCACACGCTGGAGTCATGTGGATAATTGACAAATTGTGTGTAATAGGGTTCTCAACATTCATGCCAATTTTTAGCTAGGTGCGAATTAATGTAACCTTGCCCCTATTTTTGAAGCTAATTTGACTGGACTAATAGGTGATTTCTGATTCAGGGGTAACATTTTATTTTCGAAATGCAATGTGTGGAAAAAAACTCAATGACATAATATGAAAGAAACAAATGGTATATTGTTAGGTAATATTGTGCTTATAAACTACCGCAAATTCAATTGTACCAAAAATTCTGATTGGATGCTTGGTTATGTGTTCGTTCGATCTCTTCCGGTAAATATATGCATTTGCTTCCCCTTTCCCTATTGTTTCATTTCTTTTTCTGTAGTCCATGGGTTATGAACCTGTGGATGATTACGGCTGCGAGATAAAATCGTTTTTCTGTAGGCTAATAATAAACAGTATGGAGAAAACCCTCATAAATATAAGTTAGAAAGAAAAGAGTGTTGAATAATGTGTTGTTTATTTTATGCAAGACTTTTTTTAATTAAACTTTTGTAGTTATAAAGCCTAATGGTGCCGTGATGGCCCAGTCTCCCGCCTCGCAGAGATTGTGGGTTTAAACCCCCGGGTTTAAGTAAGTACCAATATAACTTTTTCAATACATATGTACTTTGTAAAAAAAATCTTGTATATCACTGCAATAGGGTTTTTTTTTTTGGTGAGTAGGAAATCATCCAATGACTGCTCCCGTCCTGGGTGCGGCGGGAGGGCGTGTCAGACTCTTACTGACTAAAACCCACTCATGTTCAAACAAAATTTTTTGATAATCTATCTGACGGACTAATTACTTTTTTTTGTCGTCTCGCCTATTCCAACCCTCGGAAAGCACGTAAAGTCGTTAGTCCCTGTCATTCATAAAACATTGACAGTCATTACGGGCAGTCAGAAGCCAGAAAGTCTGACAAGTCTAACCAAGGGGTAATATGTCATCCAGTTACTAGGTTGTGGAGGTCTAATAGGCATTCGCTTCATATAAAACACCGGTATCCAGCGTAATCCGGCTAGGCTGGAAGCCGACTAAAAGTATGTTTCTCAGGAAAAAACTTTTTAAAGCACAGGTAAAAATAAGAAGATTCGAAAAGTACACTGCAATGGACAATGTAATATCCAGTTTAAAAAAAAAAATTACCTGAAAAATACCTTTAATTTCAGAATACGGAGGCAAGTTTATTGTGGTTTGATTACCACCGTCATTATAAAAAAAAGTTCTAATTTGAAATATCGGTAAACTGTATCCATATACTAATATTATAAATGGGAAAGTGTGTCTGTCTGTCTGTCTGTCTGTGTGTCTGTATGTTTGTCTTTCTTTCACGGCAAAACGGAGCGACGAATTGACGTGATTTTTTAAGTGGAGATAGTTGAAGGGATGGAGACTAACATAAGCTACTTTTTGTCTCTTTCTAACGCGAGCGAAGCCGCGGGCAAAAGCTAGTACTGTATAAGTGCACATACATGAAAAATACAAATGAAAATTCTCCCTCCTTTTCAGAAGCCGTATTAACCTACTTCCACAAAGAATTCAATCCTCGTTCCTACTAACAAACAGTATATCACAACGGTGGTATATCCTGCTGTCATTTAAGTTCGTTTGGCGTTAATTAGTGGCCTTAAGTGAGTTGGAGTGCGACGCTAATTGAGAGAGGCAGTACGCCAGTCGCCCTGGTCATTACCGATATTGACGATGCGTTCACTACCAGCCTGATACACGATAAACCGTAACGATATTTATTTATTTAGTGGTCGTGATGGCCTAGTGGATAAGGGACCCGCCTTATCCACTCGTGTAAGAGGTTGTAGGTTCGAATCCGGGCAAGTACTTATGTGACTTGTTCAATTCAAATGTACTTTCTTAAGTTTATCTTGGACATCACTGACATCCAGTGTCTCGGAAAGCTAAAGCTGTTGGTCACTGTTGTCATCTGTTCCTTGAACAAGCACCTATTCACAATAGGAGTAACAGACAGCCCTCTATGCAGAGGATGCTTAGAGGCAGAAGAAACGCCACAACACGTCCTCATGGAGTGAACCAGTGTGGTCGAACAAGAAAGAAGAAAGAAAGAAAGAAAGAAAAACATTTATTTTGGACACACACAGGAAAGAAAAATAACACAAACAAAAAACATGAATTTATATTAAAAAAAACCCTGTGCGAGGCCAAAAACGGTCCCTATCTCAATTAATGCTGCGATTTTTCTTAAAAAAAAAAATACCGCAGCGATGGTATTCTGATAGGGCCAAACTACTCCAACACCCCGGGTTACTTCCAGAAATCTTTAGCAGACTGAAAAGTTTGCTAAGATTCTGGGAAAGTGTGGGTTGGTTGGAATAGGCGACCAGTCAATCACGTACAATGGCCCAATTATGAGGCTAAGTGCGGACAAGCCCAGCTAAACTAAACACTGTTGTCATTCGTAGAACTTTGCCAGTCGTTACGAGTAAACCAGAAAGTCTGACCAGTCTAACCAAGAGGTATCGTGTCGCCCAGTTTCTGGGTTGTGGAGGTCTGATAGGCAGTCGCTCCACGTAAAACACCGGTATCCAGCTGAATCCGGTTAGGCTGGAAGCCGACCCCAATATAGTTGGAAAAAGGCTAGGGAGATGATGATTTATTTATTTATTTAGGTTAGCCAACAATTGTTCACAACAATATTTATATTTTTATTTATTTATTTATTTAAACACACATACAGCTATCATCACAGGCTTAACCTAATACAATAGTTGTAGTTATGAATATAAGTATATAGTATTATTCCGAACGTGATGCTACAATACAAAATGCGGCCCGTGTGAATTCACTCAAAGTACAATTAAAACAGTCAATCCGTTGTGACACCATATTGAGTGTACGCAGCGCTCGCGACAGCGGCGCGTGCTGCATCAGGTTGGTGCGAGCGGGCGGCTCCCACAGCAGCGGCGCGGCGGCGGCCGCCTCCGCCGTCCCACGTACCCGTCTGGTACACACAACCCCAACGTGTTTAAAACACCCGGGTTGTGTATTTTACCACGCAAAATTTTTAAAACATAAGTGGCGACAGCTACTTCCCTTCTTGCTTCCAGTTTATTATATCCTACCATACCCAGCACAAATAGTGTAGGATACAGAAGTGGGTAGCCTGGATACACACCATACTGCTTTAGGTACAGGAATCTCATGAACTTGTTCTGGATACGTTCTAGCATTAGCTTGTACTTGGTTTCATGTGGTGACCAAACGACAGCATTACATTCCAAGTGACTTTTTACCAGCGCTTCGTACAACGATCTCAGAGCCCTGATGTTCGAAAACTGATTTCCTAGCCGTAAGACCAACCCTAAATTACGGTATGCTTTTTTACAAATGTCGGTAATATGTATTACCAAGTGTAACAGTTTATTAGCCAACACCACATGCACAAAAGTATAAACGGCAGACCATTTCAAATTAAGGTATACCTAGCAGCGATTTTGTCGTTCAGACCAGTGTTCTTCAATCATTGTTTTCGCGACCCCCTTACAGGTTGAAAAATTTTAGCAACCCTCTTGTCAGACCAAATTCTCTTACTGAAATTGTGTTTTTTAAGTTTTATTTTTATTTTATTTATTTATTTTTTAATTAATTCAAGTTTTAATTGTACTCTTAACTTGCCTTTCCCTTCTGCCGGCGACCCCCCAACTAAGGCTTCGCGATCCTCCTACGGGTTGCGAAGATTAAAAAACACACTCAAGCTTGAACGACACCAATTTTAAAGTCGATGGGACGAAGTGTCTTTGACGCGTATTTATCTAAGTAAATCGTCATTCAATTGTTGGCTAGATATTGGCGACGTAAATCAGAGTTTCTCTATCTAAAATTTGTATATTCGACACACAATAGAAAGACAATAGCAGCCCGACAGCCGGCTGTCACTTGGTCGTTGAAAGGTTTATCTACTGGACTACTTCAGCTAATTGCCTAAATTTATATTATGCTAAATGCTGACAATTTAAATTAGGACTTAGTTTAAGCATGAAAATGTAACAAAAGGACAGTTTTTTTAGTTACTTATTATTATTAGTATGAATTCAAACAACAGTAAAGGTTTAAAAGCTTAGAAGTCAAAAGTGTCTTTTAAAAATATTTAGTAAGTATTAACCCACGATTCCATTTAACTTTCGCTAAAGGTGGGGTAATATTTAGAAGGGACTGAATTTTTGCCCTTATCTAATTAATTTAGTTTCTTTAATTTCATAGTCAACCCTTTGCGAGATACCTAATTAAATATGATTCTGGGTTATCACATTAATATTCGTAACCCGGATCCCAAAAAAGGTTTAATTTGCATAAAATTTTAAATGTCTTGTATCTATCTACAGAGGGGGAGTTGATATTGATTATGTGTGCCGCAATAGGTGAATAGCCTGTTGACCTGACTGCATGCAGTTAGTTTTTAACCTAGTTGCTTTTAACTATATTTAACTTCTAATATAGGTCAAAACATATATATACTTTATAGTAGCTATCTGAAAGCAATAAATCAATTTCAATATTTACTACTACAATAAAAAAACCAAAACTACCAGGCAAACATAACTAAACAGAAGTTGGACTGTAACAAACATGTCCTATCCTTTCTGGCCAAATATTAGCTGGCAACGTTCAACAATTCAAGCGTGATTGCTACTAGGACAATAGAAGACCCAAGTAGCCAATTTATCCTTAAACAAAAAACTAAATAAGCTTGTCGGGGATATGCGTGATTTTAGCAGCGCGGCGCAATTGCGTTAGGTCCTCGCGAGACGCCAATTGTGTAGAACAGCAGAATCGTCGGCCGCCATCTTTACCGACAATTTTATCCTGTTGCCGCAAATTCGCGTTTAGTCTCTCTCTTTAGTATGCTACGTGCACACCGAGAATACCTCCAAGAGCTTAAAATCTAAGGTGCCAACGAGCGATCTTTATTGTATTTAGTTTTGATTTCCTCAATAAATCGAATATTCTTTTGTTATCCAGCTATCTATTCTGAATAAATCATTTCATTTGAAATAGTTACATAATTTTCACGTCTGAAGTAATAACTAAACTGTAGGAAAAATTTAAAATTTTCCTCACTTTCAGTATGAAAAAAAGTTTTTTTTCTACCAACGCTACCTGTTTAGCAAAGACTATACAACCACTTGACCGCGCATACGGGTGATTCAGGCTCACGACACATCGATGGAATATCACTTAAAAGAGATTTCGGTATGAGTGCATTTTTTAGTACTGACCAGTTGTTGGATCTGTGCACACTCCCTAATTTCGCTACCTAAAAAAAACATTTGTCGTCTAAAACCGAAGCAAAAATGAGTACCTGTGCAATTAAATGGTGCGGTAAATCTTATTAAACATCAAGTTATAAAAAAGATGGCTTAAGTTTTCATCGGCAAGTAAAATATGTCTATATTTATCTACATTTTTGGTAATTAGAGAGCTCAAGCTAAACTGGTTGGTTCCGAAAAAAGTCAAACCGCGTTGATGTCTTTTGAAAAAGTCCTTTACTTTCACTAGAATATTAGATAAGTCTATCCCTTTCTAATCGTAAGTACCTCGTACTGTGTCCTGAAGTGGTGTGACTTCAAACCATAGTAGATAAATTATTTTATCGATAATTTTTAACGGTAAATTAAAAATAATGTTTCGTTTTAATGTTTTCATTTTAGATTTCCAAATATTCCGGAAGTTAAAGAAAAATGGATTAATGCTACTAACGGGGAAAACTGGCTTCCAAAATATTATAGCGTCATTATTTAAGGCATTTTACAGCTGATTGCTTAGAAGTTTTAAAGAACCGACGCCGTTTGTTTAGTTTGGCAACGATGACCCTATTTTTGCCTCTTTTGGTAAGATTTGTTTTATATACAAGGTGGAAAGTTTCAATAGGCCCTGGAAGAAAACTACCTTAAATAATTAAGATAGATTATTTTACTTAAAGGAAACATTCCTTTATTTTTTTAAAGAAATAAAACTGCATTCAAATATTTTTTAAATTCGCATACCACTCCCGGGAATCGAACCGACTAAAATCCAAAAAAGTATCACTTTCTATTTTTATGGTGTCTAACGTTAGAGCCATTCATAAGGACAAAATCTCTCTAACAAACATGGCTATTTAAACTAAAGGAAAACCAAAAAATCTTAAGAATTTTATTTTAATTGAACGAAAATTTCGAAAGTTAAAGTCGTCCTTTGATTTGAAAAGTTTGAATTTCATGGTTTTTCTCTAATTTAATTTACCATGTTTCTAAGAAAGATTTAGTCTTTATAAATGACCCTATCGATTACCATTGATATCATATCCTGTATTTTGTAATTTACTTTGACCACCAAATAATATTTATATGTGTGTCAAAAACAGGATTTTTTCTTAATTTTTAACATTATATTATACGTAGATACCTTTACGAGCATACCTTTTATTGTAAATTGGACCTTAAACAATTCTTCTAAGCAATCGAAGCTGCGAGCATAAGCTAGTAATTATATACATAAGTATAATAATAAAAAATACTTATAATTCTTTTATTATAATAATGTTAGCGTACATACTTATAACATTATTTTTCCGAAGTCGGTAAAACATAACACGAAACGAAAAGAAAAAATAATAAAGAAAAAACCTTAGAATAGGTTTTTTTCGTAATAGATCTTTTTGTTTTTTATTTTACTTATCCGTTTTATAATCAAGTGTATTATTTTTTTTATTAATTGATTTAAATTATTGCTTGATTCCAAAAACTTTTTTAATATAACCTTATTTTTTATAAAACCCTGTTTTATTACAAAATCGGGCCTTATACAACTAATAATCTGAATAATTATCGATATCGATATTTTTCCAATCACCCCTTTGGAAACCCCTAAAAAATCAGTTGTCATTTGGTTGTCAATTCATCGACGAATCACAGCGGGCGAAGCTTAGCTCCACCCCTTCGTGATCTGGTGACTTTGATTTAGAACAAAAACATGCCTAAGCGCACTCCACTGGTTGCTTGCTTCATGCTGTTTAGTCACCCCATGAATGCATAAGTCGTTGGCATTGTGCCAAGCGTCCCGTATCTCTGATTCGCTAATAGATAAATCGCTACTCCGTCTGCCGCCGGTTGCACCACATACTTACAATAACTACAGCTAGTGCAGTCTCGAGGGAATATCGTTTGTTTACATTTTGCTTTCATACTTTTCGCTGTTATTAGCCGCGTGCTCTTAAGTTGCTAGTAGCCTGGTACTTCTTCCGTATCTCACGTAAGGTAAACATGTAGAAGAATGAGCAGATATGCAAAATAATGAAAACAAAACAATAACAGGCGCTCAGGGAGCTCATAATTTAAAAAAGCTTATTTCGCTGCACAGTATTGTTTCTAAACGACAAGATACAACACGAATCCGTACTTAACCTTTTTCCATAATATTGCCGTTTTATAGGTTGCCTTTAAACCCTTTAAAAATATTCGAATCGTATTTCTGAGCGAACCCAAAATAGGCAGGTAAATAAGTTTTATTATAAATCCAATAACGCCTTATAAAAACTTTTATACTACCAATCAAAGTCTAGCAAAAGTAACTCTATATTTATAACAAGGCCGGAAAATATTTGTTATTTTAAGTAGTACCTACGGTAAAGTATGTATAAAAACCTCAAAGCAGATTAGGGGTAATACATAATACAGATTGCGGAGACCCCGGATTTTGTGGAAATAATCGCAACAAAGGGCCACTGGTCACTAAGCTTATTTAAAGTTTACGAAACCTTATTTAGAACGTTTTGGACATAACCGTTTTGAAATTGGCTCGTATTTAGCAAAATTTATCTTGAAATTCAGTTTGCGCATAGCCTTCGGACCTCAAACCACAATTGAGTTAGCATGGAGATAGGATACGACAAAATGTGTACAAAATATTGGTTGCCTCGAAGCCTCGTTACACTGCCGATTGGAGTGTATCGCACGTCAAATATTTGAATCTAGAATATGTTCACTGACGTTAATTTCAATATGGCACCGTTTCGAACTTTCGTAATTGGAACACTAAGAGAACCTAAGTTCGACTCGTAATAAAATTGAAATGGTTAGGTTTCGTTCTTTGTTTACCTAACCACTTACTACATTTTCGTGATGAAATATGAAAGGTTCAAAAAGGTTCCATCAAATTAACTTATCGAATAACACATGAATTCAGTATTGGCAAAAGCTCTTTTTAATTTTGTATGAAAAGAAATCAATCAACTTTAATGGACATCGGAAGTGTGTCCAATGACGACAACCTCACGCCAAAAATTATTTTTTTTAAATATTGGTTTTGACCAGGCAAAGGCAAGGTCTTAAAAATTGTCGAGCCTCGAGTTTTCTACAATTTATAAAGTTCTTTTTTTACGCAAAGACATAAAATTGTTCAGCCTATATTCGTCTGGCAGTATAAATCCGTTCATTTTATATTCTATTTCCGTCGTAGGCAGTATCTGTGAATTCGGTGCGACTTTTAAGTGGGTGGGGTGGATATTGGCAGGCAGCAGGTAGGTGAGTCCATTGCCTGTTTTATGTGACTCGTAATGATCGGGTTTCGGGTGGCGTAATGAATAGCAATTAATTAGGGGAGCTAACTTTAGCGGGTTGTTGTCGATATTATATGATACAAGTTAGCGATGAAACTTTTGTATTTAATTTTCTTGTTGAAAGGAGTATAAGATGATTAAAATTAATTATTTTAATGACTGAACGGAGTTGTTCGTGTACGTTGTACTGTTAGTTGAAGATGTGTTAGGTATTTCAGGACTTTACAGGAGCGTAATATTACTGTTTACAGGTAGATAACCATTTAGCTAAAATTCAAAAAACTATCTAAATGAAAAATATGTATCTTTAGCTTATTTGAGTACTTTACATTATTTAAACTGGGTTTTACACGCTTTTCCAGTAATGTAAGAAGTACTTATTCACGCATTTCTGATGTTTGACTAATCGAAAATGGGAAGGAAACACTTGAAACTCAAGGATAGCTCTTACAGTTCTCAGATCCTTCCTTAATGCCAGTTTAAGATACAGATAAGTTAGGTGAAGAGATACCTAAGAATTGACATTAAGCGAAATGCAAAGATATTTATGTCGCCAGACTCCACAACTCCCTAAATTTTCACGCAACCCTAAATACTGTATTCACTCATATTTTAAGAACGAATTTAGGTCGTGACAAAACATTCATTTGTGATATGTAAAACAATGTCAGACTGTCGAGTCATCATCATAAATTCACAAAACAAATATTAAAATGTGAAACGAGAATAAAGGACATCGTTTTTCGCTTGTCAGCCATTAAACCAGCCAGTAAAGCAACTTGCCTGTTCCACGTAACGAAATAACACGTACGGTGTCAAATGAGGGAGAGTACTGGAAAAACTATGCATTTTTTAATAACTTCCATGCTTTAGTACTTATTACTTCCATGCTTTCGTGTCGTGTCATTTTGACACATTTTAATTTTTTCCCGCCATGAAATATGGCCGCTGTTGGCAGAGTTATCGCAGGATTTAACGCCGTGTTGCCGTAAACGTGTGTATGAGAGTAATATTTATGATAGTTGCGCGCTCGCTCGACGATTTCACTGTTTATTTATGGTTACATTTTGTTTGAATGTATGAACATTGTTCTACGCCTATATCAAAATTATCATCGTCTATTAGCTGGTCTAATACTAAAATAATCGAGTTTTAATCGAATCAAGTTTGATTATTTAGGCGTTTGGTCCTGCACTACTGAATGCTAACTTAATTACTGATTAGAATGCACGAATGACTAAATTTTCAATTATGAGTTTGATTAGGAACTGATAATTATTATTTGAAAACAGTTGGTTAGTCCTAAATACAAAAAGATAGGACAGACTTATGACAGCTATTAAAACGTGAAAATCATCAATCAAGAAGATATGATAAATTAACACAACGTAGAAAACATTACCAATTTTGTAATTATAGTTTGGGGACATAACCAGTTTAGCTTACTAGCACAGCAGCTTTCAAATCTGCACAATTAAGGAAAAAAACAGGTGTAGCACCTGTTTTCGCAGAATTTAGTTACTTTTCGCAGCAAACAGCAAGTTAAACGTTGAAAAATAAAATGTGGTTACAACCATGACAAAATATATTAAAGTTGATGAAATAAATATTAATTATCTTCGCTTTTATTTGTGTAAGAATTAATTGAAAGCGCTGTGAAACACACCGCTCTTTCATAGCTTAAAACATAAGGACCAAAGTATCAAAAGGTACCAGGCTGCCATAAGACCAACAGAGTTATACGGAGTTACCTACATCACTAAAACGTCAGAGCAACATGTTGTCCGAACGGAACTGCGTTATCAATATTTATTGCGGCGCGCGCGTGTGACGTCATTAATTGAGAACGGTGACACACTGATCGGCTGTTTGGCAGATGAAACCTTGAATTAGAAATGCAAAATTTAAATCAAGAATCCATACTAATATTATAAATGGGAAAGTTTGTCTGTCTGTCTGTCTGTCTGTCTGTCTGTTTGTCTTTCTTTCACGGCAAAACGGAGCGACGAATTGACGTGATTTTTTATGTGGAGATAGTTGAAGGAATGGAGAGTAACATAGGCTACTTTTTGTCTCTTTCTAACGCGAGCGAAGCCGCGGGCAAAAGCTAGTATTTTAAATGGGAAAGTGTGTCTGTCTGTCTGTATGTTTGTCTTTCTTTCACGGCAAAACGGAGCGACGAATTGACGTGATTTTTTATGTGGAGATAGTTGAAGGAATGGAGAGTAACATAGGCTACTTTTTGTCTCTTTCTAACGCGAGCGAAGCCGCGGGCAAAAGCTAGTATTATAAATGGGAAAGTGTGTCTGTCTGTCTGTATGTTTGTCTTTCTTTCACGGCAAAACGGAGCTACGAATTGACGAGATTTTTTAAGTGGAGATAGTTAAAGGGATGGAGAGTAACATAGGCTACTTTTTGTCTCTTTCTAACGCGAGCGACGCCGCGGGCAAAAGCTAGTTAGTATATATAGTGTAGACATAGCTTGAGTAAAATTAAGAATACAAAATGTTTTAGCTTTGTTTGGTTTGGTTCTATTAGATTAGATTCTTTTTTGTATCAGAAACAGAATTGACGGGGGCATAAAATATTTTTGAGTAAAATTTAATTTTTTTTTTAATCTGTGAATGGGGTTCGACATTTCACAAAAAAAAAGCTACAATTTTCACCCCTTTTATGGTTTCTTTTAAATCATTTTTATTGGCGGCAATAATGCTATTCCTCTATTTTAATAGGTTTTACCCGTTTCCCTTCCGATCACGCGGTTATTGGCTGGCCTTCAAAGTCCCATGGGAAATTAGGCTATCACATGTTTTTGTCAATACTGACTCGCCACCGTGGCTGGAAAAAAGTCTCGAGTCCGTTGTGCTACAAATATTAGAAAACTTTTATGTGAATTTTACAAATGACTGGCTGACCCTCGCGTCTTTGGTTACTGCTATGCTTCCGTAGGTCTTGGCGTAGTGTTACATATCATTTTTTTTTTATTATTATTATGGGCTTGCTCTTGGTCCCAGACTAGCCCGAGGGCATAGACGGAGCCTACGATGGAGCGAGCTTACCCAGTAGATGTCTATGCACTCGTTTCTTAAATACTTCCGGGTTATATGAATTTGGAAACACATTTATTTATTAGTATAAATACAAATGGTCTAAATACTTATAAATATTTTGATCAGATTATGAGTAAAAAAATCATTATTTTGATAATATTTTTCAAGAGCACTCCAGCTTTAAGGTCAATAAAAAATGGAATGCTTTTTTTTATATTACTATACTCACAATAATGAACAAATATCCAACAAAAAAAAATGATTTTAGTTAATTAGTTTAACTTATCTACCGAACGCGACTACGCATTTACGCGATTTATTGTTGAGATATCGATATCAACGTCATCACGGTAATTAGTAGACGATACAAACATGATTGTGTTTGTATCGTCTACTAATTACCATTAACCTTACATCCTAATTATTAAATACCTTATATAACCTTAACCACACCAGATCCTACAAGTAGTCTCTACACCTATAAAAAAACTTTTTTTTTTAAATTTCTGAAATCTGGCGACACAAATTAATTGGCAGAAGAGAAGCCACCGACTTCCGAAATTTTAGTTATTTTTGGGTTTTTAGTTTTTGAAGGCGGTTATTATTTTTTTGATAAAAGTTTTTATTTATTACTTTTTAGTGTCAACTCTGACGTGTTCTACAACCGATGCCGAAGTACAAAATATAGTTTATAAAACGAAAATAGAAACTTGATGAAAAAGCACACATCGTCTATGAATATTTCGTAATTTTTTTTTGTTCTTGGTGAATTATTCGAGAAGCACTGAACCGATCGCCACAAAATTTATATGGGACCACCCATGAATCATGACTTATCAAACAAAAAAAGAACCATCAAAATCCGTTCACAATTGACGGAGATTTCGCATAACAAACATACAAAAGTATTTTTTGTATGTTTGTTACGCGAAATCTCCGTCAATTACAGACGAATTGAGAACCTCCTCCTTTTTCAAGTCGGTTAAAAATAAAAATAAATTATTTATTATGCAAGAAGGACATTAAATCACATTTACACGTCATATTTTTTAAACTAATTACACCTTAACATTCCTAACTGACTACCTCTAAAAAATACCGAAACTAACTCAGTTGATGCTAATACTACACATTTTTATTAACAGTGTGTCGCTTAGCACTTGCGCCAGCCAAACTGTAGGGCCAGTAGGAGCATGCTCGAGCATAATAAAATTCATTCCTAGCGTTTTATAACTGTAACTTATCTGGAATGCTCTTCCTCCTCATTACAGAAGTCGCCATATTTTTTATGAGCACTTTAAAGCGATTTGCTGGCTATTTCACCCTGAAATTTTTGTTCTACGTTCATAATTTACCTTTTATGTGAAAAATTTAAGTTACAATATGTTCAGTTCTTGTAGATGTTTTAAGGAAATTATTGCTTTATAAAACGAGTAGTTTTATTTTTATTTTTTCTCTGGAGTAGTATTTTTCTTCTGGATAAAATGTAGCATACGTCCTTTCCTGTACCGGTAATATGTATGCCAAAATTAATGATGATTGGTTGGTTAATTAGGGCAAACTAATCGATATTGCCATTTATATGTGTTAGGAACTTAGAAGATGAATATACTACACGAGTAAAATTCTAACAATCCTATCAATATTATAAATATGAAAGTTTGTGAGGATGGCTGGCTGGTTTGTTTACTCTTTCACACAAAACCTGTTAAACGAAAATTGTTGAAACTTTCCAGTAAAATAGCATCAGAATTACACATAACATCACGATATGACCTAAGGGATCTGTCGTAAACAGCTAAAAATACATAAATAAATAAGTTCGTTTAATCATGTTTATAAAAAATTGTTTATATAAAAGTGTATAATATGTTTGTTTATAGCAAATAAGTCAAGAAATCGTACGCATTCGTTTATATATAATATATTTAGCAAATGGTTTATGGTAGTAAAGGCAATTGAATTTTGTTTCCACTTTTTTCCTTATTAAGTTGTAGCACTAAAACTTTTGATATTAGCGAACGTGAACCCAATTTAGTAACTGTTTCTTCTGAACTGAGTAACTTTTTCTTAATACCAATGTTTAAAAATAAAATATTTTAACTTATACTAATTATAACTCCTTTACTTCGAAAATATCAAAATAAGAGACATACTCAAATGTGACTGCCTATAATGTCCCTTTAAGAGTAAATTAAAGCCTCTTTCCCTTTTTCCTTTCTTTCTTCGAGCTTTTCCTATTCTGGGCCAGCCAGCGTAGACCAATCCTGCCTGTGGCCTGCCATTATGTAGCTGCTTGCTTTCTGGGACCCACATTGCGGTTGATTTAACCCATGATGCGTTTGATATACGGCATACTTGGCCAGCTCAGGCCCACTTGAGCTTAACTGCTCTTTCGATTACGTCAGCGGTTTATGTTGTAGAGTGCAGCACCATGCTCCTAATGCGGTCTGCTAATCCGACTCCCAAAAATACTGAACTCCTTTACTATCTGGCACACCTAAAAATAATGTCAAGTAAATAAAAAAATTACAACATTTAATTCGCAAACTACACGTACCAGGCTCTCAGAACCGAAGGGGAGCTTCCAGTAATATTTCACATTGGACTTCGAAAATTGAAAACGTGTTGAAAATTGTTTTAATACTGGCTGGTGGAATGTATTGTACAATTTCAGGGTTAATTTACGAACGGCGCTCGGGGATTTAAGGCTCGTGTCACGTTAATCCGCGGCTGAGAGTCGGATTAATTGTAATGTTGCTCTCAGTTAGTCCGCTGGAGTTTTGCTCCTGGTACCAACTGCGAGCGAGGAAGTGTATCTCAATTAAATATAACTTAATTTGTTCCGCGAAGTTCCTTCATTTCGTGAACGGCATATTTTTCCGCTAAAAATGCTAGGCTTATAAAAGGGAAAATGTTTTTTTTCAACATTATGTAATGTACTGTCATCCCAAAACTGTTCGAAATAAAAAGCTACCGGTACACAATACACGCTTAATATTCAAACGTTGTGTTTTTTGACGTGACAACGTCTTAAATTAGGTTGCGGCTGGGAGTCACTTATGAAAAAGTGTAACGCTCGGTAACGTTACGATGAGTCACCGAACGAGAGAGAGGCCCGCCGAATGCCTTGCGTCTCTCTCCCACTCAACTATGATCGGTAAAAGACGTTGTCACGTAAAATCTTCGCCCGTAAAACCGACTTTACAGGCAACCATTTTTTTTTTTCAGAATAATATCCAGTGGAGGAGGCACCGTTTCGGTAAGTAATTCTCCTCTTACCTGGGTCGTATAGGCCCCTGTTATTGTACTTTATCTTATATTCGCGGCCACAAAGTTCACGCACAAAAGACTGCGGGCAAAATATCCCAGGTTATTAATTTTGGAAGTGTAATTACGGGCAAGAATATATTATGAGGCCACTCCTTTTAAGGTTAGATTAAAATGTTATTGTAATATCGTTTAAATTGTTACTAAGAAAATATCAAGTTTAGGAGCTGTTTTGACGTCGTTATTGAGGTAAAAGTTAAGTGAATGCCATTTATTAAAGGTTGTTTTTATATGTAAGCTACCAGGGCTGCATAGAGTTTAGTGTATAAGTCGCAACGAACTAGCGTAATTTTATCTAGGTACGTTAAGTTAACAGCCGTGTATTTACTAAACGGCATCGTTAGCCATCCTGAAATATATTTAGCCGTAGCGGCTGATTAAATGTTGTATAACATTTAATCAAGACGCCTACTAGGTTTGCATGAATAAAAGGAACCTGACTAACCTAACCTCAGGGCAGCCTAAGATTAGTAGTTTATGTAAATGCCTATTCGACTAATTAGTAGGCTAGGCTTCAATCAAACAACTACTAGGATCGTTTGATTGAATGGCTGGTTAAGTTTGTAGGCAACAACTTATGGTACTTAATATGTAGCATATAATAAAATTTAAAGTAAGTTTTTTTGTTTGGTACCAATTGTCCGTAAGTGCACTGATGAAATAATTTATAAAACAAAACAGTATCCTTATTATTATTTATCAGTTACTTAAATCACATAGTAAGTGTGTGAAAATGTATTTATTTCCTTTCATTTATCTGATTCCAAAACATTCCTCTTTTCTGATTTGAAAAGTTACTGTCCTTAATAACAGCAAAGTGAAAAATTTAGAAACAAAACACTTTCATAAGTCTTTTTCTTTGGCTCAGATTTGTTATTTCGTATAGCCACGACTCAAAGTAATAAAGAAATTTTTCTCTTTGCAATTTTGGAATGTAATAATAATCTAGACTTAATAAATAAAAAATAAATCATGCAAATTGGTTCAAAACTACGAAGAAATAGTGCCAGAAATAGTCACACAGACGAAAACGTACATCCTTCTGAATACGGACTGATTTTATAAGACTCTACATTCTTTATTCCAATCTGGAGTGCAACATACTAATTAAAACAAACACCTGGCTAAAAAGATAACCAGCCGTAATTTACCTTAACCATAGTTTTCAAACATGATACGTCTTCCTTGGTGTTGCCAATGTGAACGATGATAAATGTTGCCAACGTCGAAATTACCTACGTACGTGGTAAATGCACTTTCAAGATGGCGACTCATGAAGATTTATGTATGTGTACCACACAAGGAAGAATATTTTAAGGTTATGGATGGCGGCGACGGTCCTTTGCCATTTTAAATTACGTAAGGCACTTTTTTATTTTTCGGGCGAAGTTTTATTTTTGAAATTCTATTTTTATCGTGCTGGAGGGAAATGGGTGTTTTTTTTTAATGGGACAGTAGGGAATGCTTTTTGTATTTATTCCGACTAATGGGACCATAATGGAACTTACATTTTTAGAAGGGTGAAGGCAGTTTTGCTAGTAGTGAAGTTCAATAAAGTAAAAGTAAATTATATGGAAAACTTATTGAGTCATTAATGCTCAACAGCAGTACTTTTATTATGTCATTCAGTTTGCCAAGACAATATAATCTGTCAAATTATACTTTCCAGTAACCGGTAATAAACAATGAACAAACAGTAACAAACAAAATAAAAATGTCTTGTAAGTCATACAAAAGTGCACTGAATAAACAGACTCACCACACCATTTCAATTTATAATCAATTTTCCAGAACCCTAAAACTTTCACTCAACATTATTCCCGCATAGACTTTATGCCACCCTGGTATGTGCATGAAATTTGACTCCCATAAAATGGCGGCCGCGATTCAGACAGCCATTGTCCTGCACTGAATTGTCATGCCTGTCAGTCTGTTCTGTCCGCTATAGCATTCCGGACATGTTCGCAACAAAACGATAAAAAAACTTTTTCTGTCTGCATCCGACAGCTATTTGGTTATGGATTCATTTAGCTGAAAATCACGTTGTATTAATATTAAGTTACGGGTTGCAAATCTGAAACAGTTGTATTTTTTAGAAAACTGTACAAAAATACCCAACACCGAAAAGAAAATCGATTTGCTTACTCATAAATGTGTCGTTTATTTAGAAAAACTATACGTATCTAAGTACATATAAGTACACTTTTCACTGAATCGAAAATCGGCATAACAGCCAATTAATGAACCAGCTTCAACTCCACAAAACTTCTGATGTATTACTTTTCTTTGTTTCACAAAGGAATTTTAATTACGCTGGCGTGTGCACTATTAAGTACAAGAGACGGACTTTGGCAATAGAATCGAGTAAGTTAGGAACTCGGTAAACTCTGTAATTAACGACTAGAAACCTATTAAATGTGCATCCTACTTTGTACGGCTGAGATCGAGAGGTCACTGAACTTGGTCATAGATGTGACTATTTTCATTCAAATCATTTGTTTGATAGGGATGTAGCGAGAAAGTGAGTGACGTATAGTTAAATAAATTAAGTTTATAAAATAAATACGACACTATATAAACTACCATATCAAGACGAGTGCATAGGCATCTTTTTGGGTGAGCTCGCTTCATCGTAGGCCCCGTTTACGCCCTCGGGCTAGTCTGGGACCAAGAGCAAGCCGATAAGTAATAAAAAAAATTGAGTTACCATTTATTACTTTTTTCAAATATAGATGCTTGGTGCGTGGTTATGTAACTTTTAATAACCACGAATTCAGCTTAAAGAAAAATTCTGGTTGGTCTGCGACACCGTCGTTCGTTTTAGTTCCAGTTTTCATTGTAAAACTTTTTCGTCAAGCGTTCGACGTCCGAAACATTTCATTCGTAATTTTTACGCAGACCTCTTTCGACCCCCTTACCCTTTCGGTTTGAGCATGACTCCACATATTTTTGTCAAGGAATTTCGTTTGTTAATTTCGTTTTCATGCTCTTTGTGGAACTAACCCGAGTTGTACAAAGTCAAAATCTTTAAAGTTCATAATTTGAGTGGTTCCCGAGTGGTTGAAATTTAACCATAATTCATTTAAATTTTAAGTTAAACGTTTTTTTGTTATTTTTCGTTTGTTTAACTGTGATACAACCGAAAATGACAAAAAAATGCTATATTTAAAAAAAAATCTGTAATGCCGATTACAAATTGTGATATTGCACTCTTTCTAGATAATATAGATAGGGTGACAAGTAATTAGTGTACGATACTTAAACACGTGATCGTGCTCATAATAACCAACAACTTTTACAATTGGAACAAACTTGTACTTGTATTTAAAAATAATCAGCGGTCCAGTACATATATGTTTGTCTAATGTACTGAACAGCTGATATTTGTTTAAGTATCGTACACTGACTACCAGTCACCCCAAATATTTGGTTTTTTATTCTCCTATCACCTACTTAATATAATATTATTGTTAGTCGATTGACTTATTTTGAATTGACAGGTACATAAAGCTTGTACCATTTTATCTCACAACATTATATTAAGCCACAAACAAAAAATATGATTAAAATAAAATACGAATTTTATAAGCCAACTTATTTCTCTTAACGTGAGCGGAGTAAATTGCAATTTTAACAAAAGGTTTCCTAATAAATTACAACTTGTTTTAAATTAGTAGGTACAGGTACCAGGGGACGACAATACTGAAAGAGCTTTAAAAACACCTCATTAGCATTGGCCACAGAATAAATTTTTGGAGCATCCGAGCAAACGTTTCACCAAGTACCGTGGCTTAATATCCAACGAGCGGTCGAGTTAATCTATTCCTTCGTTTCTCTGCCCACCTAGTACTTTACTACTGAATTTATTTAAATTTTAAAGTTGTCCTCGCTAACTGAGTGTGACTTAATTAAACTTTTATGAATACAAATTGATCTCCGTGGAATTTTATTTTACCAAAATGTTTCAAGAAATTCTTCATTAGTACGCATTATATAGCTAATTATAAAATGTTTTTTTGTTAAAGTGTAAAATGACACATAAAAGAAATTAAAACAATAAAATATCTTTTGAAAAACTAACACTTAGGCAGTGTACGTTGAAACAAAAACATTATCGTTAATCACATTTATCAAATTGAGATAAGAAACAACTACACATATTATTATTTATTAATATTAATTATTAACCACGTTGTCTCACATTTGACGACTATACTTTTAACTTTGAACCATTGTCGATACCAAAGTTGCCACCGGTAATACTCTTCGCCTTGCTACTTGCCAGGAACAGGATCAAGTCTGCTACTTCGTCCGGGTATGCCACTTTGCCTAGAGGAGCATGCTTTCCCCATTCATCCCACAAGTTAGGCAACCCACCGCTTTCCAAGATATCAGTCACAACTGGACCAGGACTCACGATGTTCACTCTCACTCCTGATGGTGCCAACTCTAAAGCAGCGGTCTTGGAGAAATGATCTAAACCAGCTTTAGATATACAGTAAGCCGTCATCCATGGATTAGCTTGTGTTGCTAATGTACTAGAGATGTTGACAATATTTCCTCCAGTTTTTATAAGATGCGGCACTGCCAAGGTCGTGAGGTTGACGGCCGCACGTAGATTTGTGTTCATTATCTTGTCGTATGTCTTCATAAGTTCCCCGTCTAGCAGTCCTCCTGTGTGGACAATGCCAGCGTTGTTCACAAGTACGTCGAGTTTCCCATAAGTGTCGATGGTTTGTTTGATAATGTCACTGGCTGCTTCATCTTGCGACACGTCTGCTTTGACGACTAGTGGCGTGACTCCGTGTTGCTGACAGAGCTCAGTGACACGTTGTAGTTTAGCTTCATTCCGCCCCACGATGACAACAGAGGCACCTTCTTTAGCGAACAGCACTGCGGTAGCAGCGCCGATGCCTGAACTGCCGCCAGTTACTATTACCACTTTATTTTCGAAACCCATTTTGTCAATTATTCACGCACACAGCACGTCCGCGGCTCTCGAGATACGGGTGAATATAGTAGATAATTCTGTAACAGGTTATCGTTAAGATAAAAATGAGTATGCTTGATTTTTTATTTTTGTTTGCGACTATTATTGTTGCAACCTTGACAATCTCGTACCTGTTACTGCATTATGTGCATCAATCATGTTATATCTATCATGTTGCTTCTGTCTTCGATGTCTAAATGTATAGAACTAATTATTTTAAATATACGAAGTTTATGAAAAAATAAACAAGTGTTATCTCACTAGTCACACGTTATCGTGAGATAGGTGCTATTTTTTCACTTCTGAATTGCTTTATAGATACGATAATAAAATATATTTTTCCCAAAGAAGTTAAATATTTTTTGTATGAAAAATTCAGTATTTTTTATTAAGGCTGAAATCAGAGTACTAGGAGACCAGTAATTAGTGCTAGTATTTGCTAGCACGATAACCATTGATTAAACTTTTGAACTCTCGGGGTATTTATGTTTCTTGTTTGTGTTGCCGCCGACGTCGTTGACCGACCCGACACTGGCTAAAAAGACAA
Organism: Athetis lepigone; assembly: GCA_033675125.1. Taxonomy (NCBI): domain Eukaryota; kingdom Metazoa; phylum Arthropoda; class Insecta; order Lepidoptera; family Noctuidae; genus Athetis; species Athetis lepigone. Next base: position 426,580 of record CM066235.1, read on the forward strand.
ATAGGTACATCTATAAATGATTGTAGACGGCGCTCGTCGCTCTAAATATACAAAGCACAGACTGCGGCGAAAAAACTGGGCATCCTTAACAAGGTTAAGCGATACTTCACGCCGGGACAGCTTCTAACACTTTATAAAGCTCAAGTCCGATCGTGTATGGAGTATTGCAGTCACCTATGGGATGGCTCAGCCAAATACCAACTGGCCGCATTGGATTCGGTGGATCGCAGGGCCAGAAGGTTGATTGGCGACAAGAAGCTGGTGGCTCAACTTCAACCACTAGCACATCGGCGAAAAGTTGCCTGTCTGGCGGTATTTTACAGATTGCACTTCGGTGAGTGTGCTCATGAGCTACACGAGCTCATTCCCTCATCTCCATTTTACCACCGGACATCCAGACGTACGGCGGGATACCACCCTTTCTTGGTTGATATTCCTCATATCCGCACGCAGCGCTTCTCAAAATCGTTCATAATGCGCACCGCAAAGGAATGGAACTCCCTGCCGGCGCGGCGGCGTCTGTGTTTTCAAATTCATATAACCCGGAAGTATTTAAGAAACGAGTGCATAGGCATCTACTGGGTAAGCTCGCTCCATCGTAGGCTCCGTCTATGCCCTCGGGCTAGTCTGGGACCAAGAGAAAGCCCATTATAATAAAAAAAAATACACTTATAACAAGCAAACTAAAATGGTTTCAAAAGATAAAAAAATATGAGTTTTATTTGTTTAACTATTATCTTTGTTAATAAGGGTTATTGTATATTCGTCACAAAGTTAATTCGTCACGAAAATAAGTATGTGTAAACTCGCCACAAGTCTATTTTTATGAAAAAGAATCCACCATATTGTTTATTTCCCTACAGACAACAGAAAAATCAAAATAATACATTTAATGTCGTGATGGCCCAGTGGTTAAGTCGCCCGCCTTTCATGTACAATTATATATATAATTATATTTAAAATCAAGACGTGAACTAGGCTTAGTGAGCGATTGATTATTTAGTGAACGTTCAATTAGCTTTTTGAGCATTTAATTTGGTGTGTAAAAACAGTAATATTTTACATAATTACTTGATACTAGCTGTAAGGAAGTTGCAGAGCGCGAAAAACCTGATTTCCCACATAAACTTCATGAAATGATGTCATGAAGTTGTAAAAATATGTGAGAAATCGTGTTTTTCAACGCACTTAATTTTTGATTTCATACTTGCATTATATGCTAGCAAAATCATTTTTATAACACAAGTATCTTACAACTCGACGTGTTGTGTCTATAAATTAGTTCACAAAATGAGTTTCATAAATAAAGTGGTTCTAGTAACTGGCGGTAGTTCAGGCATCGGCGCTGCTACCGCAGTGCTGTTCGCTAAAGAAGGTGCTTCTGTTGTCATCGTGGGGCGGAATGAAGCTAAACTACAACGTGTCACTGAGCTCTGTCAGCAACACGGAGTCACGCCACTAGTCGTCAAAGCAGACGTGAGTCAAGATGAAGCAGCCACTGATATTATCAAACAAACCATCGACACTTATGGAAAACTTGACGTACTTGTGAACAACGCTGGCATTGTGCACACAGGAGGACTGCTAGACGGTGAACTTATGAAGACATACGACAAGATAATGAATACAAACCTACGTGCTGCCGTTAACCTCACGACCTTGGCAGTGCCGCATCTTATTAAAACTAGAGGAAATATTGTCAACATCTCCAGTATACTAGGAACACAAGTTTGTCCTTGGACGACGGCTTACTGCATATCTAAAGCTGGTTTGGAACATTTCTCAAAAACCGCTGCCTTGGAGTTAGCACCATCAGGAGTGAGAGTGAACATCGTAAGTCCTGGTCCAGTTGTAACTGATATCTTGGAAAGCGGTGGATTGCCTGACTTGTGGGATGAATGGGGAAAGTATCTTCCTCTAGGCAAAGTGGCATGCCCGGACGAAGTAGCAGACTTGATCCTGTTCCTGGCAAGTAGCAAGGCGAAGAGTATTACTGGTGGCAACTTTACTATTGACAATGGTTCCTTGTTAAAAAGGGAATTCATAGGGTCCAAAGACGAGCCTATAATTAATTAATAAAACGTGAAATTGTTTTGTTACATTCAAAAGTTATGTTAATTTTTATAGTTAAAGATTTTATTAAGTTAAGACACAATTCAAATACCAAATGTAAGTCATCAAATTGTTACCTACAGATTTACACAATTTTGTCGTTTCTTAAGATTAATTACATGTATAAAATAAGCACCAACGTAATTTTATATAATAATTAACATTAAAAAGAATAAATATGGGGATTTATATATATATATACTAGCTTTTGCCCGCGGCTTCGCTCGCGTTAAAAAGAGACAAAAAATAGCCTATGTTACTCTCCATCCCTTCAACTATCTCCAATTAAAAAATCACGTCAATTCGTCGCTCCGTTTTGCCGTGAAAGAAAGACAAACAGACAGACAGACAGACACACTTTCCCATTTATAATATTAGTATGAATGGATATTATTTAAGTTCATAAACATTATATTTTCTTAAAATTGCGCTCACATTTTCTATTAACCACTTCACACAACTGCGCGCCTAGTACTTTTGATTGATTTAAGTACTAAGTATCTCAGTATTTTAAATTTTCTCACATTATCACTTCACATTACTGCGCTCCTAGTACTATTGTTCTCTTAAGTTTTCAATCTTTAATTGAATTTAGAATTAACTATAGGGGAAAATGATTCATCTTTTATAATTATGTTCTCGTCGATTTCTCATTATTTTTAAGATGTATTCTGCTATTCGGGGCGGGGACAAATCCAACGAACCAAAAACCATGAAAATTGGTCTAGCCGATCTCGAGTTATAAGTGTTGTAACAAACCCGACTTTGTTTTATATATATAGATATATTGTAATATTAAATGAATGCTTATCTAACTAATTTTATAAATAACCGTGTGAAAATCTGGGTCTTTTTTTACTTAGATGTTTTGTTTAAATAAGTAGGTAATACAATTGGTACCTAAGACTTCTTTCTGAACGAAAATAAACATTTATGATATAAAAAATAGAAAGGATTTTGATGATATTCAACGCACAGCCATAAAAAAAACTCTCTCACTCTTATTCTCAAAATTCACCTTAAAAAATCCCACTAATGTAAAATACGAGTTTCCCCCAATAAAGGTAAAATAGAAAATGCCAGTGTGCATGAAACACTGGTATTTCCTATTTTTAACCGACTTCTAAAAAAAGGAGGAGGTTCTCAATTCGAATGTTTGTATGTTTTTTTTTTTATGTTTGTTCGCGCATATCTCCGTCGTTTGCCAACCGATTTGAACAATTCTTTTTTTGTTTGAAAGGGTAGGCTTCTCAAATGGTCCCATTGTCATCAGGTCCAGGATCTGATGATAGTATCATGCCAAAATCGAGGGAACTCCTCAATTTTTATAGAAAAACGTACATTTTTTTGAAAGTTACTCTAAACCGTAGTTGGGACTCTAACTAAAAAGTAAAAAATAAAAAACTTTTTCCAAAAAAAGGTAACCGACTTCAAAAACTAAAAGCTCAAAAATAACTATTTCGGAAGTCGGTGGCAAGGCAACACAATTCGACCGGCAGAAGAGAAGCCACCGACTTCCGAAATAGTTATTTTTGAGCTTTTAGTTTTTGAAGTCGGTTACCTTTTTTTGGAAAAAGTTTTTTATTTTACCCTAAAATTTTTGCAATACCGTAAAAACCGCTAGCAGAAGCTCTGAATCGAAGTACCAGGAGAGCAGTAATAAATAATGGCATCGGCTATGGATTACCATTAGTGGTGGACCTTCGAACGCGGAGTACTTGTGTTTCTTGTTTCTACTGACGTCGTTGCCAACCCGACATTGAACAAATAAACGCCGCGAATATAAACACGTATCTAGTAGCTTTTCTGAGGTTTCCATAATAAGGGTAAAATAGAAAATGCCAGTATGAAGGTAAGTAAGTAGGCGGGCAAACCCGCCAAAAACCGCTAAATACAGAAACTCAAAATCCAACTACCAGGAGAGCAGTAATAAGTAATGGTATCTGCTATGAATGACCATTATTTGTATTACTTGTTTGTATTGACGTCGCACGACCCGACATTGAATAAACGGCGTGAATACATCGACAGATGGGTCTAGACTAAACGCTTAAAGCCTGGTCCAGATATATTTCGTATGCCCATTCCGATCGGCGTATTATTCGACGTCCTATGTTTGTTGCCAAGCTCTGATAGGGTTTCGCCCTATCTAGTTGTGTACGCGTTTTGTCATCATAACTTCAAGAATTATGAATGATTTGCTGTTGGTTTAGCGGTTAGTGTTAGTACCTGTTCAATTATACCCACGATAAATATTTGTGTGATCACCATGATTGTTTGTCCTGTCTATGTGTTTTATTTTTCATATCTATGTTTTTTTTATATAATAGTGTATCAGTAATCTGGTTGCCGTGGTACAGGCTCTGATCTTAAACTAATGGTCAATGGTCTAAAATATTTTTTTATTAATTACTAGCGCCCCCTTCCCCCCCCCCCCCTCTCCAGCTTCGCACGGGTGTAACAAAACTTAAAAAAAAGACGGGTTGCACTCCGGGAGTGCCGGCAGAAGTGAAAACTTGATTATAGCTGTCTACTATCCATCCGTCCTACGCTTTTTCGATCAGGTCACGTGTCCTGACGCGAGTTTAAGATTTTATACCCATTACAGAAAAAGTGCTCAACGCCGCTAAAGAAGTTTTCACTTCAAAAATCTGGTTTATACATATAAACCTTCTTTAAGAATCACTCTATCTATTAAAAATAACCGCATCAAAATCCGTTGCGTAGTTTTAAAGATCTAAGCATACATAGTGACAGACGGCGGATAGCGACTTTGTTTTATACTATGTAGTGAAGTGATATAATAATTTCAATACTATATATCTTCTTTTAAAATAACGAACAATACACACTCGAGATGCGATCCCATCGTATCGGAGTCTAGTATCGAGACTGCGTCATCATGATTGCGTATCATCGCGCATTCGAATAGATACGTGTTGGCTGATCGGGCAAATGGAAAATGTCTCTGAACCCGGCTTTAATCGTAAAATACAGTGGATGGTTTGCAAAGATATAAAATGTTGACGTGAAAAAGTAATTTTAATATCCTACTTGTATAATTAACAATTTCATTTCATTAACATTCATACTAATATTTTTTTATTCTCAACTAGCTGCCCCCTGCGGTTTCCCCCGCATTTTTCGTTACTGCTCCGCTCCCGTGGACCGTAGTGTGATAGTATACCTATAGCATTCCTCGATACATGGGCTATCTAACACTAAAAGAATTTTTCAAATCGGACCAGTAGTTCCAGAGATTAGCGTGGTACTTTCTGGCCGCGCCACAGTCGCATTTTAAATCGCAGTTAATAAGAATAAATGTACATAATATGTTCATTATTGTACGAAAATAATTAAAAATTGTACTTGAGAGATTCGCTAGATATTTAACAAAATCGGTGGCGCGGCCAGGTAGCATGCATCCTAGCCGCGCCACCGTGTACACTGCAAAAAATTGGATATTTATGTGCAAACTTAATGGTAAACAATTGTACGACTTTTGTTTGTTCTATTGATGATTAAAAATACTGCAAAAAGTCATTATATATATGAATATGGAAACTTCAAAATCGGAATATTCGTTGCGTTGTGGTGTTTCAAACACAATTATGTCAGCAATGATTATGTAATGTTAAGTGTACGGGCAAATGTAAAGAATGCAATTGAGAGATAACTGTACTTACAAGAAAATCGGTAGATCAGTTTACATAAATTGTGTTTTTTGTAAAGTCGATACAAACGATTTTAAAAATTCTTTCACCATTCGAAAGCTACATTGTCAACGAGTAACAGGCTATATACACGCTATGTCCCACGGGAGCTAAGCAGTAACCAAAAACCTGACGTAACGCGGGTGAAACCGCGAGGAAGAGCTAGTTTATTATAAAGGGGAAAGATGTTTTGTATGTATGTAATCGATAAACTCCGAAACTACAGAAGTGATTTAAAAAAATATTTCATCAAGACTACATTAACTTTGAGTAAGAGTGGAAAAACGCCATATACTGACGGAAAAACTGCCAGCAGTAGCAAACAACCGGTAAACCGATGAGCGAACCACTATCTAAGTACAGTGTAGATTCTATAGATTAATAAGGTATTACAAAAAGGGAAAAATGTTTTTTTTTTGTAAGTATTCTTGGTATGTAACCAATAAACGGGTACGTATCAAAATCCCGAATTTTAAAAAACCGAATTTTAAAATACCGATGGGCGACATCCCGATAATTGAAACGCCGAATGGTTGTTTGGTCGAAAGTTTTAAATCCCGAAAGTTCATTTGCCTGAAAGTTTAAAATCCCGAAGTACAAAATCCCGAAATTGCAAATGTGGTTGGTTAGGTTAGGTTAGAACTGTGACCACACAAAGCGCGAAGGCGAGCGATCGGAGCGAGCGTGCCGCGGCAGCGGCCGCCGAGCGCCAGATTCCCTCTTTTGCAAAGTAAACATTTTGGTTTCTTTGCTCTGTACAATAAAGATACGTACAATAAAAATGCTTTGAATCGCGGGAACTACGTCGCTGCTCTTTGGGATTTCATCCATCGGTATTTCATCCATTCGGGATTTCGTCCATTCGGGATTTCGTCCTTTCGGGCATTTGAACATCGGTATTTTGTGTTTCGATATAACGACTATCGGCATTTAAAACTTTCGGTATTTTGAATTTCGGTGTTTTGGACGTCGGTATTTCAATCATAGGTATTATGAACTTTCGGGATTTTGATACGTACCCCAATAAACTCTAAAACTACTGATAATATTTTTTAAAATCTTTCACCACTAAAAAGCTACAAGATCCCTTAGCACAGATTACTAAATAGCCCTAAGTAACAAAGGCTACTTCTGACGTAGTTCGCTCGGAAAACGTGTAGCAGCGGGTGAAACCGCTAAGCGGACCGCTAGTTTAAAATAAAATTATAGTAAAAAACTTTTTATTATGTTGTCTGAATTGGGAAACTCGAATGGGACAAGGAGTGATCGTCCCGGTTCTTTGGTCTATACAAAATTCCGGTATTTTCGGGACCATTCCCTAAGTATGAACTGTCTGCGGAGATGCCCCAATGATGAGTCGGGGGAATGATGTCACCATACTGAGTGGTTTCCGATCTCAACAAAGTGCTCGTTGTTTCGAGAGGGGCTGGGCGGGTTAGGGTAGCACATTCTGTTGCAGGGCATGCCTGGTCATCACCTTCCTTGACCTTGACATAGCACATTGCACTTCGGTTAGTCAGCAAACACAAGTGTAGTAGTATTTTTAATTTAACATTACATAAAATGTATAAGAACAACGATCGTAACTGTCTGATAGTTCTGCCATAGTCGAAGTAGTATTTTAGTTTCGGTATTATTAAATTTATCATGTAGGCAATGACTTTTACACTATTTCTCATTACCAATAGAACAAACAATAGTCGTACAATTGTTTACCATTTAGTTTGCACAATTTATGTTAACTGATCTACCGATTTTCTTGTAAGTACAGTTACCTCTCAATTGCATTCTTTACAATTGCCCGTACGTTTAACATCATATAATCATTGCTCACATAATTGTGTTTGAAACACCACAACGCAACGATTATTCCGATTTTGAAGTTTCGATATTCATATAGATAGTGACTTTTTGCAGTATTTTTAATCATCAATAAAACAAACAAAAGTCGTACAATTGTTTACCATTAAGTTTGCACATAAATATCCAATTTGTTGCAGTGTACACGGTGGCGCGGCTAGGATGCATGCTACCTGGCCGCGCCACCGATTTTGTTAAATATCTCGCGAATCTCTCAAGTACAATTTTTAATTATTTTCGTACAATAATGAACATATAATGTACATTTATTCTCATTAACTGCGATTCAAAATGCGACTGTGGCACGGCCAGAAAGTACCACGCAGAGACTACCCCCTACATACAATCTTACCAACCTACAAACTTACAAATTTTACCTCTATATAATATTAGTATAGATAACTCGGTTTGTCAGTCTTAAAATTTTGATGAAATTTTCTATTGATTAAAAGCTTTAACACCAAGAACGAGAGCCTATCTTTAAACTCAAAAATTAATCGGTTCGAGATCGGGGAACATACATAAAAAGATTCCAATGAATAAGGAACACCCCTCTTTTTTTAACTCGGTTAAAATAGAAGAACATCTAAGAACACTCAACCACAGTAAAATCATTCAAGAAAAAGAAAATGGCAAACCGTTTGGCTTTCAAACCAAGTTCCTTTATTTCCTTGAACTTAAAAGAATATAATTTAATTAGATGTCTTATATCTTGAGTGGAAGGAAGTTTTTATTGTTAGCCAGCTCATTATCGGGTCACTATGATAAAATAAAGAGATAAAAATGGGAAGGTTTTTTATTAAAGTTCGCCATTCGCTCCGATGTTGAACTTCGCAATTTTTACTATGGATTTTATCGCACAGATGTTGATAAAAGAAAATGAGGTGAATATCATTTTTATTTTGTTTAATTTTGTTACTCGTATACGTGGTTATTTATTTATACACTAATGCTCTTACTAATAATCACTGTGTAAAGTTATGCAATGAATAAAGCCTGTGTAACCATACATTTTTTGACGTATAAACCTGTCATAACTTTATGCAGCGTTTATTAGTAAGGCGCTAAAGATACAGAAAAATATCTTAAAAGTTTCATAAAGTACAATAACGTAAAAAATGGTTTTAGAGATTTTTAACCACAATAAAGACTTGATTTGATTTTATTATTAAACTAACTATACTTGCTCATTACTTATTTGTTATATTTATAAAATACTAGGAATTTCTCAAACTCTCTCTTAACAAACATCCTGACTCTAAATTAACCCAAGGGTACACAATTTATCTTTTTCTTTTTAGCAATTGAGCTGGTTCACACAATTGTCATCAGCTTGGCAGGTATACTGATGATTATTACCGATTGATTACAGTTTCACATGCCTTTGTTTAAACATCGTAATATTGTCTCCTTTTAAAATAACCGCGAGTAGAGAACGAATGTCTTTTAATTGTTAATCATGAAAAAACATTTTCGCGAATATGCTCGGATTCGGCCATTATTTTAACGACCTTATTTGAAGTAAATCCGAGTTACCTTACCTTCTTATCCTTTTATAATAATAATTTTTAAATTGGTTAATTTCAAATGTTTGCATGCCGATTGGCAAAATGTGGCAGGGCTAAATCTAATCTAATCAGAACATATTATGTATTACCCATATTTGCAAAATAAAATTCTATTCTATCCTTTTCTATTCCAACGGCTGTCAATCTCGAATTTTCTTTACTGTAATGTGCTAATATGCATGTCATATACACATAAACCTTCCTTTTGAATACACTATCTATTATCTAAAGTAAACCGCATCACAATCCGTTGCGTATTTTTAAAGATCAAAGCATACATAGATACAGACAGCGGATAGCGACTGTTTTATAGTATGTAATGATAATAATTGAAAAGGGGTGCATGGACAGAAAACCTCCTCGTGTGCCCGAGGGCTGGAGTTCGCTTATGGATTCTTCCGGGGCGAAGACCAGTCCGAGGGACGGTGCACCCTGGGAGGTGGGCAACGACTCGTCATTGGGTACGTTGTGCCTGTGGGGTCTCGTTGCCCACTTGCCAATATTCTGTCGCGGAGGACTCCACCACCTGTCCCTCTGAGTAGCAGAGGGCAGTGTGTGTTGGAGTCGGGGAACGGGCTCTGCGTGCACTCACCCTGCCGCAGAGCAGGCAGCTGGGGGTCGTCATCCCTAGCTGCCCCCGTTGATCTCGTAGCCCCGTAGTCTGTTACGGTCATGTCTCTGACTTTCGACGGGGGTCGAGGGCCTTGGCTTAACCGCCCGGGCCGCGAGGTAGACAACCTCTATAAAAAATTACCTCTAATACCAAGTTCTGGTGCGTGGCGAAGGTACGAATGGCTGAGGAGTAGTGTCGTCTGTTTGTGGACGGCGCATCAGTCTCTAGCGCACCCCCAGCCAGGGAACCGGTGGACCCTCTGGTTGGGTTACAAATGTACACTTGCCAGGGACAGGGGGTTGCCCTGGGTGTACATTTTAAATCCCCCATACTCGTGGGATCAAGTATGGACACTGATAAGCAGAAAAATAAAAAAGAGAGGAAGGAGAGGAAGAAGGTAGTGCGGTCGGCGAAGCTGTGCCCGAGCTCAGAAAGCTCGAGCTCAGAGAGCCCGAGGCGTGGGCGGAGAGACCGCAGTAGGAAGCGGACAATGTCGGAGGGCGCGTCGTCGTCCTCCGACAGTGAGGCGATGGCTCCGGCTCCCAAAATCCCCACCAGCAGGCGGGGTGCGGGCCGGATTGGAGGAGGGGGGCGTAAGCTCCCCGCGCAGGAGGCTGCGCAGCGAGCCGAAAGGCTCGCCCTGGAGGGACGTCACCCCGGAGCGGCTTCTGCGCCAGCTCCGCGGGATGAGCCAGCCGCCGTGACGGGCGCCACGGAGTACCAGACCGAACTGGAGAGGGTGGTGAGAGCGGCGCTGACGTCGGTGGCCTACAAAAAGAAGAAAGGGTCGAAAGACAAGGCCATCGTCGAGGCCACCGCCTCGTTGAAGGCAGTGTTAGAGGAGGCCAGCTTGCCGGCGTCTCAGGAGCTGGCCGCAATGCGGGCGGATATAGAGGCGCTCCGCAGAGAGAATGGCGAGCTGCGCGCGGATTTGGCCGGGCTCCGGGGCGATGGGACCCGCACGGAGGAGCCTATGGAGGTGCTCCAGGCCCAGATCCAGACCCTGGTGCAGGGCATGGCAGACCTCCAGCGCCGGTTCACGGTGCTGGAAGGCATTGCCCTCCGGCCCCCGCTCGCGGCCAGTCGAGCGGTCCCGGCGGCGTCGGCGGCAGAGCCAGCGGCATCGTTTGCCGCTGTGGCTGCGGCACCAGTGGCGGGGACGTCGAGGCGTGCCACCGCGCCGGAGCCGGCAAAGGGCAAGGCGGCGAAGCCCAGAGTGGTGGGGGCACCCGCAGCGTGTGCAGCTGCACAGCGCTCCTCACCGCCTCCCCCTCCTCCTACGGATGCCGAGACTCCAACCGAACCCGGTTGGCGCGTCGCCGGGGAGGGAAAAAAGGCGGCCAAGGCGGCTAGGGCCGCCAAGAAGCGGCAGCGGCGGCAAGAGCGCCGCAAGGCCAAGAGCCTCGCGGCCAGGCTCCGCGCCCCTAAGTCTGCAGCGGTGGTTATCACCCTGCAGCCGGACGCGGAGAAGAAGGGGGTAACCTACGGGGCGGTATTGGCCAAGGCGAAAGCGGCGGTCAACCTGGCCGAGATCGGCGCGGCGGAGGGCGTGCGGCTGCGGGTCACGGCGACTGGAGCCCGCATGCTGGAGGTCCCAGGGGTGGCCAGCGGCCCCGTCGCCGATGCCTTGGCCGAGAAGCTGCGGGCGTCGCTCCAGGCGGAGGAGGTGCGAGTGTCCAGGCCTACAATGCGCATTGATATGCGCGTCACGGGCCTGGACGACTCCGTCACGAGCGAGGAGCTGGTTTCCGCCGTCACCAAGGCGGGGAGCTGTCCTGCTAGCGACGTGCGGGTGGGCGCCATCCGCTTCGACCGCTCCGGGTTGGGAGCGGTCATCGTGAGTTGCCCCGTACCGGCGGCAAAGGCAATTGCGGGGAAGGGCCACAAACTACTGGTGGGAGACTGGACCTCGGCGCAGGTCAAGCTGCTGGAGCCTAAGCCTTTGAGGTGCTTCAGGTGCCAGGTAGGACACCATGTCGGTGTCCGTTGCACCTCGGAGGTAGACCGCAGCGGCGACTGCTTCCGCTGCGGTCAGCCCGGTCACAAGGCCGGCTCGTGCACCGCCGCGCCGCACTGCTCCGCATGTGCGGCAGCTGGCAAGCCGGCCGATCACCGGGCTGGGGGCAGGGCTTGCGCCCCGCCCGCCAGGACCAGAGGAAAGGGAGGAAAGCCCTCTGCCGCCGCTCCCGCTGCTGCCGCCGCTCCCACTCCCGCTGCTGCCGAGGCCCCCGCCGCCCCCGCTGCTGCCGCGTCCGCCGCTGCCGCCGCGACTACCGAGGCCGCAATGGAGTGCCAGTAATGGCCCCATTGCGGCGGCGCGTTAGTGTTCGCGCGCCCCAAGGAGAGTCAGCCTAGGAAGGGGCCCAACGGGGCCAACGCCTGCCGGGGTTGCGGAATGCATATAATGGTTACCGTGACCCCGGAACATAAGGGGCAACCGAAGGAACATGAGTGGGTTTTAGTCAGTAAAAGTCTGACACGCCCTCCCGCCGCCCTATGGCGGGAGAAGTCATTTGATGATTTCCCACTCACCAAAAAAAAAAAAAAAAAAAAAAAAAAAAAATTGAAAAACCTTTTTCAACAGACTACATACGTATACCTACTAAACTTTTAATTAATTCAAATAATGGATTCCATTCAAATTTTGACGTCTAGCAACACTGACAACGAAATTTAATCGCAAATGAAATTACCATTGTGAGCCATCGACATTTTAGCTAAATAAAGGTAAATTCATATTTGGACAGTCACTGTCCAATTAAATTGAATGGTTACTGTCCAATTAAATTGAATTGACCATTTAGTAATAATTAATTATTTGATGTTGTGCGGTAGTGTCGATAACCGAATTGTTAGCTGTTCAATGATTTTTAAATTAGGGTCGGTCTGTGTTTTGGTTGTGTATAGGGGGATTGAGATGGGTCATAATGAGAAAATATGAAAGTAAACAATAGAGAAAATATGTCAATAAAACATGTGACTGAAAATTTTCGTCGTCAACCATTTTTGTCGTAGACATTTAGTTGTTGTTCTAACACAAACATTTTATCGTCAAAGTAACTACATCCTGAGCTTTGTCCGAGTGTATAGTGTCCTTTACCCCCTACGTTACACAATATCTTAATAACATATTAATATTATTCTGTTTTACAAGCTAACAGCTGTAAAGCTTTATCAAAGTTCCATTCAGTAGTTTATGCGTGAAAGAGCAACGAAGCCATTCACATAAAAAAGTATTCATGCTGACCAAATAATAAGGGACAACGCACACCGGAATGGCAGCGGCCGGTAGCGGCCGTCAGCGGCCGCCCGCGGCGCCGCGAGGCCGCTAGGCATCGCTAGAAACGAAAGGCGCGCGGCCGCTCGCGGCCACGCGGGCGGCCGCTGGCAGCCGCTGGCGGCCGCGGGCGGCCTCGTGACCTTTTTAAGTATTTCAAGCGATACTGGTCTTTGAAGTATGTAGTTAAAGTTTAAAATTATTTCACACTGAAAGTGCTCGCCGCGTCGCTGCCGGCCGCTGCCATTTCGGTGTGACTCGGGCCTAATACTAAAGAAGTATCACTAATATATAAAAGAAAACAATAAAGCTTGCTAGGCCCTCTATCTCCGCCATAACCAGGGACAATAACCCCAACAAAACTTCAACACAATATTACCATAGCGCTGAATAAACAAGAAAGCACGCATACAAACAACTAGTGCCCGATCTGTCGGTGACAGCCGACAGAGGGCGTCGAGGGAAATTGCACATCTCGACAAATTGCCGCAAGGACCATCGACAAGGAATAGGAAAATGGCGGACCAAGATAAAGAATATAATGGTGCCGGTTCTCTTATTCACAAACTAACCTAAATTTAAGTTAAGTGCATTTTTCTTTTTCCATTTCATTAGGAAAAGGACAGAAACCTCTTCGCATTCAGAAAGGGCATGACCATTGATCACCGCGATTGCCCAAAGCGCATTGCCAATTTAGGTCTTACATTAGTAGCTTGTCCAGAATCTCCACAATATCATTGACGTCTAAAACACGTACTAATATTATAAATGCGAAAGTAACTCTGTCTGTCTGTCTCTTCTTCACGCCTAAACTACTGAACCGATTTGAATGAAATTTGGTACAGATATAATCCGGGACCCAAGAAAGGATATCGGGTACTTTTTATCCCAGAAATCCCCCGGGAACGGGAACTATTACTCCACGCGGACGAAGTCGCGGGCAAAAGCTAGTGAAATTATAAATATACAGCAATGATAAAGTCAAACTGGTATGAAAAGGTCAAATTGGTATTTACTTGAATTCGAACTACCATCTACTTCATGTAGGTTCTATAAGAGTCGCCTTTACTCCTTGAACGCAACCCTCGACTATTCAACAGCTGCGGATTTCAGATATTAAATGATAACAAGACGTGTTTCATTGCTGCATCGAGCACAATTCAGCCAGATTATTGGCAATCAACGTCCAAACTGATTGAAATTTGCATTCATGATGATATATCACTCACTATATCATTCCGTATAGATAGATGCTATCTTTATTGGTAAAGCATTCAATATCACTCTGAGTGGCCGGACGAAAATGAACGTAGATTTGTTTGCATAATTTAAAAATTAATACCTACTGCTATTCGTGGCACCTGAGCCTCTTCTTATAAGTGCTTGTTTCATATTTATGAGTTGTTATATTATTTTTATTGGAAATTTATATTTATATTTTAAACCGATTTTCTAAAAAAGTAGGGTTTTCAGTTCTTATGTATATTTTTTTGCACGTTGTTAGGCGCTAAATGTAGAAAATAAAATAATTTATACACATTTATTTATTATCTATAAACATTATTTACCATTACAGGCTAACCCAATTTGATAAATGCACCTTATAATAATGTTATGTTATGTAATGTTATGTTATGTTAAATATTATAAAGAGGTAAAATTTGTAAGTTTGTAAGTTTGTATGTAGGGGGTAATCTCTGGAACTACTGGTCCGATTTGAAAAATTCTTTCAGTGTTAGATAGCCCATTTATCGAGGAATGCTATAGGCTATATACCATCACGCTACGACCCACGGGAGCGGAGCAGTAACGAAAATTGCGGGTGAAACCGCAGGGGACAGCTAGTTTTACATATAGAAAATAGATTTCAACAACAAAGGCAGAGGTAAAAAAAAAAATCAGAAATCGGTGGTCATGCAAAACAAAATTAAAGCCAAAGACACCGACTTTCGAATTAAAGGTATTTTTCTCTTTATGCCGTTGAAGCCGATATTTTTTTGGTAAAACTATTTTTATGAAGTTCAGAAAAGCCTTTTGATATAAACTTAAACTTGTATTCAAGAGACGTGTGCATAGGCATCTTTTGGGTGAGCTCGCTCCATCGTAGGCCCCGTCTTTGCCCTCGGGCAAGTCTGGGACCAAGAGCAAGCCCATAAGTAATAAAAAAAAAACTTTAAAGAAGTCAACATTAAAAAGTCTCATTGATCGATACGCACAAACATCAACCGAAAGTTCACAACAATATAATTGTTACCCCTATTTTAATTAATACTCCCAACTCGTACCGAGCCAAATTATAAATTTCATTACACACGGACAAAAGTTTAAAGATACGAAGCGTTTCAGCAACTCTTAAAACTTTGTAACATGACAACAATACGACTAACGGCGTACCGTGGAGCCGGCGTAGTATTTTTACTCGAAACTTGCACGCTTAGTCTGTTCTGTCCTCTGTCGTATGTCTGCAAGTCTTGCAATTTGTGTCGTACACTCTTACATAGCTTCTGCTTAAAACTTAAGTATAATAGTGCCGTATTTTGTGCTGTCAACTGGAATTTTTGAGCTTTTTGGAATGCAGATTTTCATCTGGGTTGTTTGTAAGATACCAAAAATCTTGCAGGATTATAAATTGCTGATATTATAAATAGTACCTTTTGTTACGGGATTTAATTAAATAAAAATTTTTGTTTTTTTTTTACTTTAAATAACACTTTTCAGATCTTTTTGTAATAAATACCATCCCTGCATGCGCAAAATATATATTGGCTCACTCGTGTAGTGCTTTCTTTTAGTGCAGCATTTTGTATATTTAAAGCGATTAATTAAAATATTTTAATTATAAATATCAGCCTTTTCCTGTCGCACTGCAAAGGCCTCTTGTAACGCAGAGAAGGCAGACACCACTACGCTTGCCCAAGTTAGATTGGTCATTTCGGACTTTAATTTCAGAATTTAAATACCTATTATCATGAATACCTAATTTAAATATTTTTTCAATGTTATACTATCAATACTGTCCAAAGTTATTAGTGTTTTAAATAACCGTTTACAAAGCATAAATTAACTTACACATGAATCACTTTAATTACTTTTCAGCCACGATATTGCACCAAAAATAACAAAATCTCGTTTTTATACGGCTACTTTATAAATATGTAAATTAAAATCCAACGGCTACGGATTGCAAGCTGTGATTGATGACATTTTTCTGATTGATTACTTCAGCCGCTGGGAATATCGAAAACGATTCGTCTGATTCAACTGAAATTAAATAAACGATAGTATTATTGGTACCTAGTAATTTTGTCAACAATAATAATAAATAAAATTAACACCAAATTTTTTTTTTGTTTGTTTGAAGTAGTATCTGGCAGAAAGTAATGTTCAGACAAATAACTTTTCTGGCCAAAATATATAATTATGACAGAGGTTTCATTAACTTATGTCCCCTTCTTACTCGCGCTTTCATTCTGTATCGTGTGCTGAAAAAATTTAATACGAAAAATATGCAAAGTTTTTATAGAATTATTTTTATTAAATATAGAAACCGCGAGAAGCTGCTTGTTTATTAAAAAGCTAAAAAAAAATGGTTGCCTGTAAAGTCGGTTTTACGGGCGAAGATTTTACGTGACAACGTCTTTTACCGATCATAGTTGAGTGGGAGAGAGACGCAAGGCATTCGGCGGGCCTCTCTCTCGTTCGGTGACTCATCGTAACGTTACCGAGCGTTACACTTTTTCATAAGTGACTCCCAGCCGCAACCTAATTTAAGACGTTGTCACGTCAAAAGTATTAAATCTTTTTAAGGCAGAAATGTCAACGTCCATTGTAAATTATTATTAATTTATATTTTACACTGTATAAACAATACATAAATAAAACTTAATTGGCTATTATATACATCCTGCTCAATTATTAATTTCCTTTTTATTAAATGGATGGCTTTTCTAATAAAACTTTCTTATTAATAGAATTAACTATTGTGTCAAATATAAATAAATCTATTAATGACATTTGAATATTTGGGGAAATATTTTGACGTGACAACGTCTTAAATTAGGTTGCGGCTGGGAGTCACTTATGAAAAAGTGTAACGCTCGGTAACGTTACGATGAGTCACCGAACGAGAGAGAGGCCCGCCGAATGCCTTGCGTCTCTCTCCCACTCAACTATGATCGGTAAAAGACGTTCTCACGTAAAATCTTCGCCCGTAAAACCGACTTTACAGGCAACCATTTTTTAAACCCTATTTTTACCCCTGAACCCTATTTAGGGACGACGGCGAAGCGATGTGTGTCGCCGGTGTGGCCAAGTCACATATATAGGTCAGAACAGCTGTGCCCATATACTTATGTAGTCCTAGTACTTTGTGGGCAGATTTATTTGCAGTTTCGGCGAAATATGAAGGAGATTTTGCGTTTTAGGACAACATAAGATTTATTTTTAAAGACGCAATAAAAGTAATGTATCTATATTTTTTTTGTAAAACTCAAAAGAGTAAGTATCTTTGTAAAGATTTTCGCTGTTAACGTTTTGGAACAAGCAACAAGCGTCACCATCGATCGACTAGTTCAAAGTTCTTGTATATGTTACGGCTAATACCCGAAGTGTGGCTACACCTAGTTTTAGCCGGTTAGAACTAGGTGTAGCCACTTACTCTTGGTTAAACCTAGACCGAGCCGATTGTTTTCGGGTAAAACTAGGTCTAGCCTTCACCATGCCGGCTACAACTAGGTCCAGCCATTCCCTGTTGGATAAAACTAGGTCTATCCGATATCATTCCGGCTAGAACTAGGTCCAGACAATCCCTGTTGGATAAAACTTAGATGCGTGTCCCGCCAAGCCTTCCGCCCCGCGTCACACTCATGACTCACACACAGCATCTGCAGCAGCGGCGCCGGGTGGAGGGCATAGCGAGGCACGCGCCTCTGCAGGTTGTGAGCGCCAGGTGCTGCTGATCTACTGCAGGTCTACTAGCAAGTGTGACTCACAGCGTCTGCAGCAGCAGCGCGTGTCTTAGTTTTATCTAACAGGGATTGGCTGTACATAGTTGTATTATAGCTGGCATGCTATCGGCAGAGCTTAATAACATTCTTTAAATTATAATATGCAACTACTTATTCATATTCATATTCTTTATTGCACACAAAAAAACAAAACATAATAAACATATAGCAAACAACAGACTTATGTACAATGGCGAGCTTAACCCAAAATTGAGTTACTACTTATTGTCTGTTGTTAAAAAAATGTTGCTGATTGTTCCTATTATATTAAAAATTGTACTCCTAATAATTTGTGTTAATTATTACAATGTGATTTATAAGAATAAAAAAACTCTACGTTTCCTTTTATTGGATGTTTTTTTAATATCTAAAAAAGCTCTGCCGATAGCATGCCAGCTATAATACAAATATGTACAGCCAATCCCTGTTAGATAAAACTAAGACATGCGCTGCTGCTGCAGACGCTGTGAGTCACACTTGCTAGTAGACCTGCAGTAGATCAGCAGCACCTTGCGCTCACAACCTGCAGAGGCGCGTGCCTCGCTATGCCCTCCACCCGGCGCCGCTGCTGCAGATGCTGTGTGTGAGTCATGAGTGTGACGCGGGGCGGAAGGCTTGGCGGGACACGCATCTAAGTTTTATCCAACTGGGATTGTCTGGACCTAGTTCTAGCCGGAATGATATCGGATAGACCTAGTTTTATCCAACAGGGAATGGCTGGACCTAGTTGTAGCCGGCATGATGAAGGCTAGACCTAGTTTTACCCGAAAACAATCGGCTCGTACTAGGTTTAACCAAGAGTAAGTGGCTACACCTAGTTCTAACCGGCTAAAACTAGGTGTAGCCGCACTTCGGGTATTAGCCGTAACATATTTATAAATAAGTCGTGTGTCTAAGGGCTGATTTTTCAATCATCAGTTAACTTTTATCTGAAAAATAAATATGTCGGTTTGACATATTTTCTATACAAATGCTGTCAAAACGTCAAACATACTCTTCAGATAAAAGTTATTTGGCGATTGAAAAATCGGCCCTTAATGAAATAAATGCTTTGAATTTTTGAAATTGATTTCGTAGCAGCATTAAAGTAAACTTTATTAGTATTTATTTTCTTCTAATACTGTGGCAAAGTAAGACTCAACTTTCCTTTAAAGTTTTTCGGATGTACGAGACGCTGACCCAAGGCGCGTGCTTTCAAAACTTCTTGAATTTAACCGACTTGGAACCGGCTCTCGATGGTATAACATCGGACTTCAAATTATGGAAAGTTTCTTCTCAGATTTGGCTACACACAAATTCTAAATTCTCAAACCAAATTATAACTTGGTATTTCTTCATTTAGTTTAAAATATTGTTTCTCAAAGGGGTCTACAGTAAAAGGGACCTAGTCCCAGGTGTCGAATTTGACCGAACAGGGGTCTATGTCAAAATTTTAATAGGATTCGGGAATAGTTCACTTTTTCTTCTGCTCAAGTCAATGGTTTTCTCTTATATTACTTGGAATCAATAGGGGTATGTTTATGACGGCGCGGCGTTACCATAACGCTCTGCTTAGTTTGGGATCAGATGACCGTGTGTGAGTTGTGCAAGGATATTTATTTATTAGCTTTTTAAATTGAGGCAAATTAGAGGCGATATACATACATAGGTACATGCCAAATGGTCAACGTAATTACTTTCGGTACTGGTTTAACACGTCTAAATTACGCAAAGTATCTATCAAAATCCCTGTGTAAAACATTAGTTACCATACGCACGTTACCTCGTATAAAAATAACTGGAGGTATAAAGGCGTGCGCTCACCGGCGGTTATCACGCATGAGCGCTGATCAAACGCGATTATCTGCCGGAGCGTGTGCGAGACACCTCACCGAGCAGACCGCCATCGCTTTTTAATGTGTGCACACGCCCTTAGTTTGTTTTTTTTTATTTGAAAGTGAACCTTAGGTGCTTAAAGACTGCTGTTTTTATTTATTTGAGTTATTTAATTAGCCTGTATAAATTGATGTTTTAGAAGTTTTTTTTTAATAAAAATGCGTCGATCAAAACTTTGTTTTTTAATATAAATGTAGATTCCGTCGTCATTTAAATGTTTTCTACTCAACAGCAAAAGCACAAACAATAAGCAACAAAAGAAACGGAGTATTTTGTCACGATTACTTGCATTTTTTTCTCATTACTTACCCAAATTGAATCCTATATTCATTCTGCCATTGTAAAATCAAAATGTAGCCAAGTATATGAATTCAAAGGGGATTTAAAACGATTGCTACCTTGGGACACTTGGCAACGCAATCCCGAATCTCATCAGATCGCATTGAATTTTACACATCTGAGGACGGGGCGTTATCTCTTGGTTTGGGAAAAGGCATACGAGGCAAATTTGCTAAGCTCTTTGAAGAAACCTTCGCCTCGATAGGATATTTTCTACTTCATTAATATTAATTTTACTTTCGGACTTTGGATGTGGGGATTGTATGTATTTTTTTTTTTGTGTAGTGCTGAATAATTACTGTAGACAAATATGTCATAACGCCATTCAATATCTTCTTGATGATTTTTTTTTATTTTAGCCCTAACAACAAAGAAAATCTATACATATATTGATTTTGAACTACAGGTAGATATTGAGAATTTGTTAGTAGTGTTAATTATCTGTCGTTTACTAGATACACAATAAGATTCTTAATTAAAAGAATTTCAAGAAATTTTCCTAAAAAAAAAATCGCGGATTTGGGTGCACGAAAGACATTACTTAAATTCGTGGAACCGATGTATTGTATTCATCACATTGCTTCTTACCTGCTGGGGTTGCTGAATAGTTATAATAGTTACCGTGACCCCGGAACATAAAGGGCAACCGAAGGAACATGAGTGGGTTTTAGTCAGTAAAAGTCTGACAAGCCCTCCCGCCTCGCACAGGACGGGAGAAGTCATCTGATGATTTCCCACTCACTAAAAAAAAAAACACCTTGCTTCTTCAGAGAGCAACACTTATCACGGTAACAAGTGGTAAAGTATTGCTTGACAATTGAAAGCTGTACGAATGCAGGCGTACTGAACTCCGTTCATGAAGGGCCCTAGCATCACCACCAGGGTCAAAGCCAACCTCACCTGCACGTGGTGCACCCTGCTGATTCACTGGCGAGGCTCTGGCGGCCCAGTCACAAAGAGGAGACATTCGTTTAAATAAATAAACATGGCCGGGGCAGAATTGTGTTTGTTTTTTTTTACAAATGCCATTAATTAAGAGTTGAAGTTTAAGTTCACTTAGTCGTTCGTCAGAATTTCAAAGAAAATTGAATACGAGCGAAAGTGTAATTGCGCATAAAGGGAAAAAAATTAGGTGATTTACCTGCAGAAAATTCAGAGAAAAATATATGTTTCAAGGATTACCCAGTTACCGTAATAAAATGTATCCCACCGTCGTATTTCAGCCATTATATACAACCACCGCATCACCCATTAATACCAGGATAGCATAATTGCTAAGATAAGCTGCGTTATGTTAACGTTTAACACACATTTCATGTTAACGATTGTGATACTAGGTAATACTATCAATATTGTTATTGTGTAGGTATATAGATTTATTTCTGATTATTACGGCTTTATCAAATGGTATTAAGGGTCCGTTCCAAAACGTGCGAATAATTCACTCGGAAATTAAAAAGAGATAGAAACAACGAAAGAAAGAGAACGGGTATACTGTTTTTGAACGCTACAGAGTGATTTACTGTTTTGGAACGGGTTAGGGTCATGATGGTTAGGGTCGTATGATGACACTGTCAACATAACCTTTTCTCTCTATTGCAAAGAAGGAAAATCGTGTTTTTTAAGCATATTTTGCAAATAAATAAGTACCAGCTGTTCGTTTCTACTTAAATAAATCCATTCTTCAACATCAAACTTCAACATTTGCGCATATATGATTTTGACATATGTCAGGTTATTTTTAACGACGCTCAGCCAAGGGTGAGAAATCGCACTTGTCAGTGCGAAAATTACTCTACCGAAAGCGTTCCAAAATACTGCTCGGGTAGCTGTCGAGTAATGGTTCGGTTACCCTCGGTTTCACTCGGCTCATTTCGGAACGCTCTAGAGTAACTTTCGCACTACTCCGTATAATTTTTACCCTTTTTGGAACGGACCCCTAAAGTACCTATCTGTCGCTGTGACATGAATAACACTGTTATCAAAACAAGCAATTAATTTATATAAACGTGCGTGATAAAAAATCAATGAGTAGTGATTTTTCCTTCTATCGCGACAATTTGTGAAAGTGCTGAGTTAACTGAGGCCGAAAGAGGATATTGAAGGTATTTTTTTATTATAAATACTTAATTATTTTTTTAATTTTTCGTAATCACGCTGATCGGTCGACCTGATGTTAAATGATTACTGTAGCCCATGGCCATAGACATTTGCAATAACAGAGGTGTTGACATCCCAGGGACTAAAATAACGTTTCATGTGCCTATAATTACACCGATACCCTTCAAGCCGGAATACAACAAGCACAGCAACAATAATGGTTTGCCACAGAAATAGGTGTAGTGGTAGTAGTATCCTGAATGAGTTCCTTGACAAAGAACTTTATTATATCTTTATTGCTTTTTGTTATGTATGTATAGCTATAGTTATAGTTGCGGCTGCGCCGCATAGTAAGTACGACGCGCGAATACATAGATCAGTGCGAATCATTCCGTCTTTCATTACACACCTCTGTAGCTTCTTACTTAACATTGGCGACGAGTACCCACATTAGCAAATATGTTCGGTGTAAATTCAATTTTGGGAGCTATATCCAATTTCGATCATCATACTCAAGACTGGAAGCTTTACAAAGGGCGACTTCAGCAATGGTTCATCGCCAACAGCATCGGCGAGGACAATGACAAAGCTGGAGTGAAGCGGAAAGCGGTATTGCTGAGCGCACTCACGGAGAACACGTATCAACTCGCATGCAACCTCGCCTTGCCTGACGACATAGATAAAAAGAGCTACAACGATATCCTAAAAATCTTGGATGACCATTTCGTGCCGAAGCGCTGCGGGTTCGCGGAAAGGCATAAGTTTTATACGGCTGTGCAGCAACCCGGGGAGACGCATTCGCAGTGGGCTGCTAGGTTACGAGGCCTTGCTACTTACTGCGCATTCAAGAATTTAGAGGATTATCTTCTAGACAAGTTTGTAATGGGCATGTTACCAGGTCACGAACGGGACCAACTGTTTGCCAAAGATATCAGCAACTTAACGCTGAGTAAAGCTGTGGATCTAGCAGAAGCTGCACGCTGTGCGCGCGCAGGCGCCGCGTTGGTTCCAGCAGGGAATATCGATGGAAACCAGGATTCGATCCACAAAATAGATCAAAGTGGTAACAGCAAACCTTCGGCCACGTCATCAAAGGATCAGCGAGAAAAGTGTCTGGTGTGTGGTTATAAAAATCACAAAACGTCGGAGTGTCGTTTTTCTAACTATTCGTGTAAATTGTGCAATCGAAAAGGCCATTTGCGTAAAATGTGTTCGAAAAATAAAGTGCATCGCATTGAGCAAGGTAGTACCGATGACGAGGGAGATGACGGTGAGTTACTTTTGAATATTAATTGCATAAATGAAGTGCCAATAACAGAAACTGTGAGTCTGGAGGGTCAAAGAGTAAAATGTGAAATTGACAGCGGTTCGCCTGTTTCTGTTATATCTAAAACATTATATAAAAGTAATTTTCAAAAGGTTCCGTTATCAGCACCGACAAAAAAATTGATGACATATACAAGTACTAAAATGTTAGTAACAGGGTGCATGATTATGAACATTTCGTATAAAGGTCGTACGGTCAGATTGCCTGTCTACGTCATACGAAATGGCGGTCCTCCCCTACTCGGTCGTGATTTTATGCGCGCTTTTGAATTACGTATTGTATCGACACTGGGTAATTGCTGTAATAACATTACCGCTGCAGATAACATTTTGCAAGAACTAGTTGAGGCTTATCCTAATGTGTTTTCTGATGAACTAGGTTGTTTTACTAAATTCGAAATTAAATTACCGCTTAAAGCAGATGCAAAACCTGTTTTTTTTAAGTCGCGCCCAGTGCCTTTCGCATTAAAAGAAAAGGTAAACAAAGAATTGGACAGATTGGTCGCGTTAGGTATTCTTAAACCGGTTTCTTATTCAGAATACGCATCGCCGATCGTGCCCGTACTCAAACGTGATGGTAGTGTTCGCATTTGCGCCGATTACTCGGTAACAATAAACAAGCAACTGTTAGTGGAGAAATATCCCTTTCCCACGGCACAAGAGCTTTTCACCAAACTGCATGGTGGAGAAGAATTTAGTAAATTAGATTTATCAATGGCCTACAACCAACTGAAAATACACAATGACTCACAAGGCATCACTTGCATAAATACTTCTCGTGGTTTGTTTAAATACACTCGCCTAATATTTGGTTTAGCTAGCGCACCATCAATTTTTCAAAGAACAATTGAAACCATTATGGGAAACATGGAAGGGGTTTTAGTGTTTCAAGATGACATCTGCATAACTGGTGCAAACAGATTTCAACATTATAACCGTCTAAAAGAAGTTTTAAGACGTTTGCAAGATGCCGGATTTACCTTGAGGAAAGACAAATGCGTATTTTTCCAAAAGGAAATATCCTATCTAGGATACATTATCGATAAAAATGGTATTAGAAATAATCCACTCAAAGTTGAAGCTATTTTACAAGCTGCAGTGCCAAAAAATGTAAGTGAGTTACAATCGTTTTTAGGTATGATCAATTATTACAGGAACTTTACTCCGAATGCGTCCTCTATCTTAAATCCATTACACGAGTTACTAAAAAAAGGTAAAAAATGGCACTGGGGGTCGGAACAGAGTATTGCTTTTAGCAGCATCAAAAAGCTAATGTCTTCAGATAAAATACTAGCACACTTTGATAACAATGCAAAAATAATACTAACTGTAGACGCGTCCCCAGTCGGGCTAGGTGCAATATTATCGCAAATAGGTAGCAACGGCATCGAACAACCGGTTTCTTACGCGTCGCGCTCATTAACAATAGCAGAAAAAAAATATTCGCAAATACAAAAGGAGGCTACGGCTATCATATTTGGCGTTAGAAAATACCATCAGTATCTTTATGGTAGACCAATACCCTTTATCTTACGCACAGATCATAAGCCACTGACAATTATATTTAAGCCAAGCCGTGGTGTTCCCGAAGTGTCGGCTAACCGTTTACAACGTTATGCAATATTTCTAAGCGCATATAATTACGAAATAGAATTTATTAGCAGCGCGCAAAACACCGCTGATTTTTGTCACGTGCGATTCCAAGAAACAGCTGTATAAGTAGTGTGTCAGAACAACAACAGGGTTGTGCGATAGGTGCGAGCGAGAAAGCTGCGTACGTAAATTTTGTTATCGATGGCAGTTTACCTGTGACTGCGCATCAATTAGTAATAGAAACTGATAAGGATCCGGTTTTAAAACAAGTATGCAGCTTTGTTCAGAACAGCTGGCCACGCAAAGTAACGAATGATTTATTTAAACCATATTTTTTATGTCGTATGCAGATATCGTTAGAAAATGGAATTCTATTGCGAGGACACAAAGTAATTATTCCAAATAAATTGCAAAGTAAAATTTTGAACGAACTCCACAGTTCACATTTTGGAATAGTTAAAATGAAAGCAGAAGCCAGGGCTCGATTTTGGTTTCCAGGCATCGATGGAGCTCTGGAAAAAATAGCTAGTACATGTGGAGTTTGCGCACAGCTGCGGCCTTCTCCGCCACGCGTACCGCTCGCACCATGGCCTCACCCGCCACACGCTTTCCACAGGATCCACATGGACTTCTTAGGCCCCATGTCCAATAAAATGTTTTTGGTAATTGTGGATGCATATTCAAAGTGGGTTGAATGTTACATAATGAATAATAGCATTACCACACAGGCAGTCTTAACGAAACTGACCGATTTTATGTCACGATTTGGCATACCTGATACAATTGTGACTGATAACGGAACTTCATTTACTTCATACGAGTTCGCAAATTTTTGTAAGTCAAATGGCATTTCACATTTATTCTCGCCTGTTTATCATGCCATAAGCAATGGTCAAGCGGAGTCATTTGTAAAAATTATTAAAAAAGGGTTAAACTCCATTTTAGCAACAAGTCGTGCGTCGCATGACTTACAAAATCAGCTATCTAAATATCTCTTCGACTACCGAAATTCAGTTCACAGCACAACCGAGACTTCTCCAGCTCAGTTAGTTTTTGGACACAAGTTACGCTCACGTTTGGATCTCATAAAAAAAACAGTTATTGATTCTCCCTCGTCAAAGGCGTTACCCGCGTTAATTGAGAAAAAACAGTGCTTACAGGTTAAAAATTATGGTGGAAAACCACACAAAAATTACTCGAGTGGTGATACAGTGTGGTTCAAACAATATATAAATAAAAAAAAATACATTTGGTCAAAAGGAATCGTTATATGTAAAAAAGGCAAAGTAATGTATAAAATAAGAATACCGGGAACAATCAAAAACATTTTGCGACATAAAAACCAGCTTCGTACGTATAAAAGTAACCAAGCTGTTATCAGTGACGGTGTAACTGACGTGTGGGATGTCACGTTAACGCAAGAAGAGGAACTGTCAGGAAACAATGGCAGTTTAACAAGTAACGTGTCAACACCATCGGAAAATTCACAACCAATGTCCACCGGCACTGGAATAATCGACACCGTTGATCATGACGTTGTGAGTACTGACAATGCAGCGGAAACATCAACATTGCCAGGTACGCCTATGATGCCAGGGACGCCCACGCCGCCTAGCATTCCGGCAGTGGCAGGTAGCCCAGAATTCAGTACCCCACAACCGTCACCAGCCGATGACATCTCCCACACGCCTGAGCCAGTTCGTGTGCGTAGGAATAGGCCCATAGTAGATTATAAAAAGTATTTTTAGTTATTCTTGGTTCTTTTGTCATTTAATTGTTTATTCACATTTGTATAAATTTTAGTCTCTACTTCCTTTCTTTGAGAAGGGGGAAAAGTGTTATGTATGTATAGCTATAGTTATAGTTGCGGCTGCGCCGCATAGTAAGTACGACGCGCGAATACATAGATCAGTGCGAATCATTCCGTCTTTCATTACACACCTCTGTAGCTTCTTACTTAACACTTTTCCTATCTTGCATATCTTTAGCAAAATTCCACTCCTACTCCTGCTGTACTCTATTACTTATGATAAAGTATTTTACATAATTAACCATAAATAAAAAACCCAAGGTAAGACAAAATTTCTATAAAACCTCTCTTAATTTTTTAAACGGAAAATTAAATCCCAACCCTGACTAAGTTCGGCGTAGGGAGATCAATGGTCTTATTCCGTCAAAATGGCGACCGAGGTAAACTGTCAATGTCACTAAGGGGGATTTTAGAAAACGTCAGATGAGTTGCCTCACATAAGAGAGGTTCTCTATACAACTTATCTCAATTACAGTGTATTGCAAATAAAACAACAAAAATTTTAAAGCTTTGAACACACGCGAATCGAGACCCAAAAGAAAGACAATAGCGCGACAGTCGGCTATCGCTTAGTCGCTGAAAGGTTAAAACATTAGTCAAGTGTGAGTTAGGATAACTTTCGCTGCTAATTTATAAAAGGTACTAGATATTATTTTTTACACTAATCGTGCGCTAAATAATGATTACAATTATTGTAATCACCAGCCAAAACGAGAGATCGGCGCAATTAATTGTAGATGAGGGTAACATTCGTTTTGTGAGGCCTAAAAACATTTGTTTGCTATTCAAAAAGTGAAAACAATGTGTTATTGTAATGATAACACATTCGTTACAGTAGCGTAGCTTTCATAAGGACCCTAAGGGCCAAGTGCAAAACAGAAAAAAGGTTCCGCTGCTTACAGAGAATTAAAAAAAAACAAAGTTACGTATTAAACCTTCGAACACACGACAGCGCGACAGCCGGCTGTCGCTTGGTCGTTGAGGTTAAACGTAATCCTTCCTTGGCAGTCGGGTTAAAACAAGACCGCTTTTATCTGTCAGGGTCTATGGGGCCCAGTCCATGCCTTTCACGGGTTTGAGGCCTTTGGATCCGCCTGCAGGCCCCGTATAATAAGACACAACCTACGTCCCTGGCTCGAAAGGTACTAGGAGTTCAACAATGTGAAAGCATTTCCGCCCGTTCATGAAATTTATACGTTAGCAATGCAAATGAATACCAGTCCGTTTTCATGTCACCCTGGTAATTCTGCCGTTCCGTATTATCGTGACACATTCTGCCACCTGGATAACAAACATTGAAATTACAGGCATTTGCATATGGAGGTGTTATTGTTTATTTCGTGTTCGTTAATATCAAATTGTTTTATGTAAACGAGGTGGCATTATGCGTAATCATGTACGTTTTGTTTTCACGATGTGTTATAGCTTGTGGGACCTCTGTGGTATGACGTCATATAAATATTTAGCAATTTTGCTCTCAGAACTGAGCAATATTTTCTAATTCTTATTTTTTAATAAAAATAGAATGAAAAAAACGTTTTAAAACAAATGTTTCATTTCCATTTTCGTTAAATAGAGATTTAACCTTTTGACGACCAACCGACAGCCGGCTGTCGGGCTGCTATTATCTTTCTATTGTGACGTCACAAGGTTCCCCACCTCATGTCACATAATGTCACATATTGTCGACTCCTCCCCTAAAGTGACACAAATTATGTATAATCCCAATAAACAGAACAGTAAGAATACTAAAAATGTGCATTTTTATAACTTGCTAATATTATAAAAATGTTGGTGGAAATCGTAGAAAGTTAAGAAACTGCAGTAACAAGTTTTCACGTAATTTTGCTGACCGTTCCAAAGTTTACAGAGCCATAAAAATCGTATTTTAACGTCTACGATAAAATCAATTTTCTCATAGTCTGTGCGACTTCGTTTACAACCTAAATTTAATAGATCTGTATTTATACGAACGATTTTAGTATATATATAGTAACTTTAATCACTGCTCTGTGCCAGTGCAGTAGGTCGAATCCTGTGTGTAGTCCGTATTTTAGTATCTAGTAACTTTAATTACTGCTCTGTGCCAGTAGGTCGAATCCTGGAAAAGCCTGTATAATCATAAATCTGGCTGTCATATAGAGAAGTGAAAACTTTGCCAATTTTACTGGTTGTTTCACAGATTGAATTATGTGCATTCAAAAAAAGTGCATGAAATTAAAATGAAAAAATTCTTGAGCATTATTACTCTCATAATACCTAGGTATTGACTATTAATTGATATCTAGAGTAACCACCATTAACCCTGACCTTATCAATTTCAAGAAACTTGACGACCCATAAAAATGACTTGACTTTTGAGTTTGTTATTTTTGTTTTTAGCAAGAAATACCGACGACCCATGTTCCTTACGTAGGCTTAACTGACGTGTAAAAATGTTATTTCAAACCTAATCACTATGAAATCATTATTTGTAAAACGCTTATGACTTTCAATAATAAATTAATAAGACTCCATAGATTTTAGTCGAGCTAAGGGAACACAAATTCTATAGAGCAACTTAATGTTTTTTTATCAAATTATTTTATTATATGTCAATAGTCTCATATCATCCCTAATAAAAAATAGCTGCAAATTTTCATACCATCGTGAACAACAAAAGTGCCCCACGGAGTACAGAACGAATCAATAATTCATGTTAGCTACTAGGCTACCATAACATATCCGAAGCGCCTTAGTACTCAGACACCTTTATTATGTTAATTCGTGCAGATTCTGAAATGCACTCCGTCCTCCAGACATATCCGAGTACTTACCTAACTGAACGTACAGGAGAATTTCCACAATTATTTTCAAGACGACACTTAAACTTGAAGGGGATTTTGCCAAAAGCGCGTTCCGTTCAAAGGTAGTCTTTTTAGTAGTTCGTTCATATTTTTTGTCACTACACTCAGTAGATCTAAAAAAATCATCATCATGATGCAACTTCTACTTGATGCAATTTTGAAAGTATTATACTTGTACTATTTATTTAACTGTAAATTCCCTTTTTTAATCAAAATATTCGAAATTACCACCAAAAATACTGAATTGCACACTTTTGCTCATCAAATAAATCAATTATACTATACTGTTAGATCTTTAAAACTTAACTGTTTTACTAAATGACTATTTGTTGAATCACTAGAAGATCGTCCGTTACGTGGTCACAGTTCTAACCTAACGCAATAACGCTAAAAAAACTAGAATACGTGCGTGCTCGATTTTGTTCATTTACATTTAGTGGTTGTTTGAATTGCCGAGTTAACGACCAAGTGTAATTGCACCACTACATACTTCCATGCACTGCTGCTTTCTTGGTGCGCGGTTTTAAAACAACAGATGTGTTTTTCAGTTTTTCGATCGATCTTAATATAAATTTGACACGACGAAACATTTCGGGCGCGTTTGGTAAAGAAACAGAAAATTAGCCCGACTTAAACACTGGGCTGGTATTTCCGTAAATACAAAATAATCCAGTGGCAATTTAAAAACAACAAAAAAAGAGAAAAGAACATAATGTACATTATATTATTATATTCGCTATGCAGGTAAATGTTAAACTCAGGTTTGTTCGACTTGCATACTTTTTTGTTAATTTATACTACTGGCACAACAACTCTGTTCTATTTGATTTTTGTATCAATGTCTTTGTCACTTGACTAATAAAACAAATTGATATAGGCGGACGCACTGCGTATTTTAATTAATATTTATATTTATTAATATCAATTTCTAGCAGGTTATGGGCCCGCGCCCTGCCATTATCTAAAGTAGTAGAGCTAATAAAAAATCAACTTGCAAAATGAGTGTCAAGTCTACGCAACAAACCCAAATCTTACCAGCGGTGGAGAAACTCCAAGGTTCCATAAATTATGCGTCTTGGAGTTTTACAATGAAGAACCTTCTCGTAGTAAGTGACCTTTGGGATTGTGTAGAAAATCCGATTGTCAAGAAGGCAGAACTTGGTGAAGAAGCTTTCAAAAAGTTGGATGCCAAGGCAAAGGCCAGAATCTGCCTCTGCATTGAAAACCAGGTATTTCCTATAGTTAGAAACGCCACAACAGCCGCAGAAACTTGGGAAAACCTAAAGAAGAACTTCGCTGACAGCGGATTACTTCGTCGTTTGAGCCTACTTCGCAAACTTTTTAATTCGAAGCTGGAGTCACAAACTATGCAGGACTATGTTAACGACATAAGGAGCACACAACAGCAGCTGGTGGAAATAGACCAGAGCGTCGATGACACATTTGTCGGAGTCATAATGCTGACTGGCCTACCGGAGCGGTACAACCCTATGGTCATGGCATTTGAGCACTCAGGGACCAAAATAACATCGGATTCCGTAGCCACCATGCTTCTCAAGGAAGACCAGCGCAGCAACCCCTCGTCAAGTGCAAGTAACACCGCGCTCGCCGTCAAGCCTCAACCACCACCTCGTTGTAAATACTGCAAAAAGTTTGGCCACGTCGTGAGTGAATGCAGGAAGAAAAGAAACATGAACCAAAATAAAAAAGACGTATCTAATTATACTTCAGACGTTACACTTTTTTCATGTTTTTATTCCGAAAATTCAACTCCCCATACTTGGCTTTTAGACTCTGGCTGTACATCTCATATGTGCAACAGCAAAGACTTATTTAGTAAAATTTGTCCTTATTCTAACCCTATCACTGTTGCAGATAATAATAAGATGTCAAGCGAAGGTAAAGGTACAGTCAGTTTGCATATTTCTGATAACTTTAGCTCTCTTTCTAATGTTTTGTTTGTCCCAAAATTAGCAGCTAACTTATTGTCAGTAAGTAGTTTAGTTCAAAAAGGTCTAGTAGTGATATTTTCTCCTAAAGGGGCCAATATCCTACTAAGAGAAGGGTGCAAAGTTTCTGGAACAGTTGTAGCTACTGCCTCTAATTACAAAGGTATGTACAAGCTCAACCTACCAGAACCGCAGGCTAATTTGGTAAACACTACCAAAGAGACTGCACTACTCTGGCACAGACGCCTAGGTCATTTGCACTCTCAAGCCGTAAAAGTTTTGAAAAAGAAAAGCGCGGGGATCAACTATTCTGACAACGTCAAGTTGACTGAAACTTGCGTTCCTTGTCTTCAAGGAAAATTAGCAAGGAGACCGTTTGAAAAGTCTAAAAGTAGGTCGCATAGGAAATTGGAGTTAATTCATTCCGACCTATGTGGACCAATGAGCACACAATCTTTTAGCGGTGCTTTATACCTACTTACTTTTACTGACGACTTTTCACGTAAAACTTTTGGTTACTTTTTAAAAACCAAAAGTGAAGTATTTTCAAAGTTTGTTGAGTTCAAACATCTTGTAGAAAATCAAACTGGTCTTAAGATTAAAACGTTTCGGTCGGACAATGGTAGCGAATTTGTGAACCAAAAAATGTCCAACTTCATGAAAGAAAATGGAATAGTTCATCAAACGTCTGTTCCGTACACACCGCAACAGAACGGTATCGCGGAACGGGTAAATCGGACTATAGTTGAGAAGGCACGAGCAATGCTTCAGGATGCCAGTTTACCTAAGGCATATTGGGCTGAAGCCATTAACACGGCAATATATTTAAAAAACATTTCGCCTACACAAGCCTTAAACAACAATATTCCTGATGAACTCTGGTTCGGAAAGAAGCTCAACTTAGCGCATTTAAGAGTTTTCGGCTGTGAAGCTCATGTCCTTATCCCTAAGGAAAAGCGCACTAAATTAGAGTCAAAGACTCAAACCTGCATATTTGTAGGGTATTCTACTGAAACAAAAGGTTATCGCCTTGTTGTTCCCAGTAACCCTCGGGCAGTTATTATTGCAAGGGATGTAGTGTTCATAGAGGATAAAATGCCTGCTTCAAGCAAGCATGTTGCCCCTTCTCCGCAATTCTCTAATGATGACACCATCCTCATACAAGATTCAACAAACACACAAGTTTGTGATCAGCCACCACTTTTTCACACTACGCCAGTCCAAAGTGATGCTTCCTCAGAAACTGCAGATACGCCTATAGCTTTGAGACCTGTGAGTGAAAGTCCAAACGCTAATAGTTTGCCAGCATACCAGCCTTCTGAAGTTATTCAACCAGAACCATCCGATGACTTCCTTGATGCTGAATCTGAGTCGCCGATTGAAGCACCCTTTAGTATCGAGAGCGTCTCTCAAGAGCCCAGATATCCTCAACGAGAGCGACGTGCACCAATGAGATATCCAGATGTCTCAAACATGGTTGCAAGTGACAGCGAACCGTTGACATACAAACAAGCTGTTGAAGATGACCTTAAGGAGGAATGGCTTGATGCCATGAAAGCGGAGTACGACTCCCTAATGAAACATGGTACTTGGACTGTAGTGGATAGACCTTCAGATAGAAAGACTATTAAGAGTAAATGGGTCTACAGGGTGAAAAGAGATACCAGTGGCAAAATAGTTAAATTCAAGGCTAGACTTGTAGCCAAAGGATTCACACAAGTCTATGGAGTAGACTATGGAGAAACTTTCTCTCCTGTGACAAGACTTTCGACTGTGAGACTTTTGATAGCTTTTGCAGCGAAATTAGGTTTATTTCTAGATCATTTGGACGTGGAAACAGCGTTTCTTAATGGTGATCTAGAAGAAACTATTTATATGGAGCAACCTGAAGGCTTTTCCTCGGAACCTAAGACGAAAGTTTGTCTTTTAAGAAAATCCTTGTATGGACTCAAACAGGCTCCACGACAGTGGAATAAGAAAGTTTGTGAAGCCATGAATAAGCTCTCCTTGACTCAGTGCTCAAAAGAGCATTGTCTTTATTATAAGAAGGAAGGAAAAAATGTTTTATTCGTCTCAGTTTTTGTCGACGATTTCTATATTTTGTCTAATAACGACAAAATGAAAGAAAAATTTAAAAAAGATCTAAAAGAACTTTTTAAGATTAAAGATCTTGGCTCATTAAGAGACTGTTTGGGAATGCGTGTAACTCAGTCAGACGAGTGTATTACGCTTGACCAAACTAATTATATAAAGAAACTTATCTCGCAGTTTGATATGACTGATGCTATTCCAGTGTCTACACCAATGGAAACTGGTACAAAGCTGTCGATTCCTCAAACAGGCGAAGAACGATCCGACTTGCCCTACCAACAACTTATTGGGTCACTAATGTATATTTGCATTGGCACTCGACCTGATATAGCCCATACTGTGTCCTACCTCAGCCAATTTAATACCCATTACGGGGAGGCACATTGGAAAGCGGCAAAACGAGTTCTTCGATACCTTAAAGCCACAAAAGACAAAAAATTGGTTTATTCTAAAACGAGTGAACAGGTCATACCGATAGGTTATGCCGACGCTGACTATGGCAGTAATGTAATAGACCGAAAATCCTTCACGGGATATGTATTTATGATGAGTGGCGCAGCTGTTTCATGGGAGGCTCGCAAACAGCGAACTGTCGCCTTGTCCACAACAGAGGCGGAATATATGGCTCTCTCAGAATCGAGCAAAGAAGCCATATACCTTAAATCACTCATATCAGAAATTTTCGGAATTGACCAACCCATACAAATTTTTTCAGATAACCAAAGTTCACTCAAACTCACATCAAACAGCACTTATCATGCACGAACAAAGCATATAGATATTCGTCATCATTTCATTCGGGATGCCCTAACACGCAACGAAATCGTTGTTAAGTACATTCCGACAAACAATCAGTTAGCCGATATTTTGACTAAACCTTTACCTAAATTAAAACACAACAGGTTGTTATCACTGTTAGGTCTAACTTGATATTATTGAAAACTTTGTCGAATTATTATCTGTTGTAATTATAATTGATAAGATTCTTTTTTGAAATGTTTTAAACTTTTGTTATCTTGTCAAAACTATCTGTGCTTTGTTTTGTAATGACAATTTGTAACTATAACTTCTATACAGGCTGTTGTAAATAGATGTAACTTTTTATACAGGCTGTATTTTTTAATAGGTACATGTAATTTCTATACGAATGTAATTTTCTCACTAATGATACAGAATGTATAAATTACGGGGAGGTGTTCGACTTGCATACTTTTTTGTTAATTTATACTACTGGCACAACAACTCTGTTCTATTTGATTTTTGTATCAATGTCTTTGTCACTTGACTAATAAAACAAATTGATATAGGCGGACGCACTGCGTATTT
This sequence comes from Athetis lepigone, assembly GCA_033675125.1. Classification (NCBI taxonomy): domain Eukaryota; kingdom Metazoa; phylum Arthropoda; class Insecta; order Lepidoptera; family Noctuidae; genus Athetis; species Athetis lepigone. The sequence goes on from CM066235.1 coordinate 461,984, forward strand.
TAATTAATATTTATATTTATTAATATCAATTTCTAGCAAGGTTACACGCTGAATGCTCAAAAATATGTTTTTCATGACACGGGTACCAAAGATTTACAGGTCGGCACAGATGCCGAAACCGCATTTTTTTACAATGCGTGTTCGCAAATAAATCAAAGCGAATTTCATGAACATTTTTTTCTGTTTTGTTTTTTTTAAAGAATTATTTACGTTACGTGTATTTTCTTTATGAAGCTTTTTCGCGATTTAACCCGCATGAAAGTCAATTGTCATGGACGCAGATATAGTCACAAAGTAAAAAGTTGTTTGTCCTTCTCCAAGATTCAATTTGTATTCGTACCAAAGCTCATCAAAGTCGGTACAGTCGTAAAAGCGTAATAGACAGACAAACAAACAGGTAGAGAGACGAGAGAGAATTCGCATTATTAACCTCTTGACAACCAACCGACAGCCGGCTGTCGGGCTACTATTGTCTTTCTATTGTGTCTCAAATTACGTGTGTTAGTTTAAAGTTGGTGTTATTGCCAAGTACACATAATAATGACTAGAATTTTGCTAGATAAAACAGACACACAAATAGTATGTATAATTTTCGCATTTAAAATATCGATATGAATAATATAATAGTAGGGCATGGTATGGAACTATACAGACGGGCAGACAAACAAAGTGATAGATACCCATTGGGTTTTAGTCCAAAGATCGTTCAAGTTTTCTCCAACAGCTTCCTAATCCGACGTTCCATTAAAACGTAACGAGTTTCTACGTCCACGTACACGTAAAATTAATCTTGTTCAAGTAATTAACTCTCTATATAAAACTCAATGTCCTCTAATAAGTCCGATCTCATATAATTCCGTCCTCGTTCGAGTCCGTACTCATATAATTCCGTCTCCATTCGAGTCCGTCCTCATAAAAGCAAGTACTTCTTTGAGCACATAAACGTTCCAAGCAATTCACTGTTCATATGTCATGTATTGCTAAACTGCAAAACCACTTGCTCATAACTGTGATATTTGAGTTTCAGTCTAGAGAACTAATTACGTAGCTAAAGATGGAAGCGTGTGTTATGAAGTTCTTATGCCGTTTGAATAAGATTTAAAATGACTTGTACATTTTTTTATTTCTTTTGGACTTTACTTGTTTTGCGTAGGGAAATTTTCCTCGTGGAAATACATAACGACTTGCATTTTCATCATCATCATATCAACCTATTACTGACCACTGAACGTAAGCCTCCCCTAACTTGTTATGGTATTTAATTAGTATTTTTTATTTTCCAGGCATATTCTACTAATTGATCACCTTTAAAAAGTGGACTGGTGCCAATCTTATAAATTTTCTAATCAGCATCAAATACTTGCCGATATATCAGGGCTAGTGAAACTTCAATACTCAATACTCAATACTCAATAACTTTATTGCATCCCATAATGTATACAAGGCTGGTAGGTAAATTCAAAGAAACAATTATGGACCCTGTCGGGCACAGCAAGTTAGTTTTTTTAGAGGAGAGGATGAAGAGCGCTCTTTGTTCAAATACAAAAAAAATATCGAAGTAAAGGCAAAAATAAAAAAAGACTTGTTATTAGATCTTAATGTCAGTATTGCAAGTAGATATTATTTTATTGTAATTAGATATTATTAATGTGTAGATTTATATTAATTTTATTTATTATATTTTTATTTATTATTAATAGTTATATTTTAGATTATATTTTAGGTAATTATTTTATATACTTATTTATATATTTTCTGTATTTTTTATTAACTACATAGTAGTGAATGGTATTGCACGGTAGGTAAGGTAAATAGATGTATTTTAGCACTACTTGTATATTTCAACTATCCTCGATTCTCTAGGTGGAATTTATCTTTGAAGTATTCGTCGATTGTGTAGTAGGTTTTTTCTAAGAGGAATCGTTTTAGTTTATTGATAAATATATTATTTGTTTCTGTGTTTTTTATGTATTCAGGTAATTTATTGTAGATTTTTATAGACGCAACAAATGCACTAGAGGAGTGCATTTTCAATCGCGAAGTTGGCAGATTAAGTCTATTTCCATGTCTAAGTTTGATTTTATTTTGAATGTCATCTCTTTTGCTGTAGAATTGTGGGTACTTCCTTACAAATTTGCAAATTTCAAATATGTAGAGGCAGGGCAGTGTTAGGATGTTTAGTTCTTTGAAGTGTGGTTTACATGAGTCGGTGTCTTCGATGTTAATTAATATTCTTATTAGTTTCTTCTGTATAGTAAACAGTGAAGGTGCGTCTGTGCTGTTACCCCATAGTATTATTCCGTATTTAAGCCAAGCGAACGCGTACGCATAGTAAGTTACTATTGCTGTTTTTAGGTCTGTTGTTTTCTTTATTTCTTTTAGGGCATATGTAAATTTTGATAACTTCGTTTTTATTTTCTGTATGTGTGGTTTCCAATCTATGTGTGTATCTATATCTAGGCCTAAAAGGGTGAATTTATTTACTATTTCTAATTTGGATCCTTTATATTCAAAATTTATGCTTATGGGGGTTTTTTGTCGCGGTGGAAGGTAATTATTTTTGTCTTGTTAAAGTTAATTTCAAGGTTATGTTCATTCATCCAGTATGTTGTGGTGTCAAGTATAGTTGTTAGTGTTTGGTTTAGGTTTTGGTTATCTTTACATGATGTTAAAATAGAGACATCATCGGCAAACAATACGCACGTTTCGTTTATGTGGTTAGGGAGATCATTTACGTAGACTAAGAACAGTAGGCATCCTATGACACTTCCCTGTGGTATGGAGGCGTTAACAGGTATAGTTTGTGATCTGATGTGTTCAATGTGTTGTGTTTGTGTATTGTAGTGTTCTATTTCTACGATTTGTTCTCGGTTTTTCAGATAGGATGTAAACCAGTCATGACTTTTCCCTCGGATGCCTATGTTGTAAAGTTTATTTATTAGTATATCAAATTGTACTTTATCATACGCTTTGGTCATGTCTAGTAACAGTCCAATAGCGTATTTTTTATTATCAATAATTTTGAGTGCTTCCTGGATATACTTGTACACGGCCAAAACAGTGGATCGGTTCTTGCGAAATCCATTTTGGCTATCATTGAATATACTATATTTTTCACAGAACGCATAAACACGGTTGCACATGACCTTTTCAAATATTTTTGAGGCTGTTGGTAATAGGGCAATTGGACGGTAATTGTTCGGGTTTGTTTTGTCGTTTTTTTTAAAAATAGGTTTAATGAGGGCCTTTTTCAGTAAGTCAGGAAAGACACCTTCTTCAAAGGATTGGTTAAGGAGTATATAGAATGGCAAGGTAAGTTCATCAGCGCACTGTTTTATCAGACTGGGAGGAAGTTCGTCGATTCCGTGGCTGTTCTTGTTCTTTAGGTTTTTAATAATTATATTTACTTCGTAAGGATCAACTGGGTCAAGAAACAGTGTATTTTGTGTAGTTAAGGTTGTTGGCAACCCCTTAGGTTTTCTGCCAGTTGGTGTTATAGCTTCTCCACCGATAGAGGCAAAGAAATTGTTAAATATGTTGGCTACTTCTTGCGGTTTCGCCGTTAAGGTATTATCTACTTGTAGTTTTATATTATGTTTCTCGCTTTTACGCTTTTTGTTTGAGCGTTCATTTATGATTCCCCACATTGTTTTAACTTTATTATTTGATTTTGTCATTTTATTTTTGTAGTGTAGTTTTTTTGCTGTTGTAACCGCTTTTTTCAGTATTTTTTCATAGTTTTTGTAGTATTTTGTTAATGTAGGATCTTTTGTTTTTGTTATTAATATTTTTAACAATCTTTTATTAATACTAGATTTTTTTATACCAACAGTGAGCCAATATTTTTTATATTTTGTTTTAAGTTTAATTTTAAGTAGTGGGATACACTCATTTAGGATTAAGGTAAGTTTATCGTTAAATGATTTATAATTTATGTTGATATTATTATCGGTTTTAAGTATATAATTCCAATTAAGTTTTTGTAATTCCGCTTTAAATTTTAATATGTTTGTATTGTTATATAACCTTTTCTTTGTGTACCAATTATTTGTACTGGGTTGTTTTGGTATTTTTAAATGTAAGACTGTGCTATGGTGGTCAGAGAAGCCTAGGTCGTCTACTGTTACGTGCATGTCTTTGTAGTTAAAGTTGGTGAATATTAGATCCAAACATGTTGCGGTATTTGGTGTGATACGTGTAGCGCTTTTTACGTGTTGAGTAAAGTTGTTTTCTTGCATTAGATTTATAAATTGATTAGTTTTTAAATTATCTTGTAGTATATTTATATTAAAATCGCCTCCTATTATTATATTTAATTTATAGTATTTTTTATTTATGTATTTTAGTAGTTGCTTTAGTTTCTGATAAAAAACTTCCTCCTCTCTCCTATTCCAGTATATAGTAATAACTAATAAGTTTTCTTTTGGTAATTCCGCGGCGCATATTTCTATTATATATTCTTCAGACGTATCGGTGATATCATTCCTCTGTATGCTTTCAATATAGTCTTGTAGGAGTATGCATACGCCACCCCCGGTTCTAGTACTGCGACAAAAGGATGAAGCAAATTTATAACCACTAAATTGTATAAGGTCTAGTCTTTCTTGAGTTAGCCAAGTTTCTGAAAGGCATATAACTTTGTAGGATGGATGTTCGTCTATGAACGCTTCTAATATGTCTTGTTTATTATTAAGACTTTGGATATTTTGGAACAATAGTTTAAATGGTTGGTCGTTGTTTACGAAATGTCTGGTTCTCGGTGTTATAAATTTCGTATGTAGTGCAGGGCTGCGTCATGTTGTTGGTTGTTATTTCTTTTTCTTGGGTGTTATGTGCATATTCGTTTACGTTGTTATCCATTTCAAATAATTGTCCGTTGATATATAGTTTGTTATTTCTGATGACTGCGTGCGATCCGTTTTTTCTAGCCGTAAATAGTTTTTCTCGCATGATTGCTCTATATTTTCGTTCATTTTTATCTAAAAATTCTGAAATGAATAGTCCAGTTCCTTGGAAGAAGGTTCTATTGTTTATAATATATTTTGCCATTCTCTTGCTGATGAATTCGATGACAAGTGGTCGGTTCTTAGATCCACCAGGTCTTCCGATTCGGTACAGATCTTCAATATATCCTGAAACGTCTACGTTTACTATTTCACGAAACAGTTCAACCAATCTACTGTGGAGTGCATTTTCAGGCTCTTTATAGTTGTCCGCCAGGCCGTAGAGCACAATCTTTCTATGGTTGTTTGTTTGCATATTATTAGGTATTTTAGAAGCTTCTGCAGTTAACTTTCTTATTTCTTTTTTTAGATTTTCGTTTTCTGTTTGTAATTTTTCTAGTTTTATGTTAATATTTACTATTTCATGCTTTCTTTGGGAATTTTCTGTTGTTAAGGTATTTGTTTTATACTCTATATCTTGTTTTAATTCATGTATTGCTTTATATATTTCTGTGTGTATAGTTTTCTGTAGTTCTTGTATAATCGATTTATTATTTTCTTTCAGATGTGTAATTATTATTTCGCTTAAATCCTGAAGTGTTAAATTTTTTTCTAGGTTGATTTTATCAGCTTTTTCTGTACGTATAGTATCACCAAAGAAGCTGAGATCATCTGAACAAATTGTGTCGTTTGGTTTTCTTCTTAAAGTGACATTAGATTCCTCAGAGGGTGTGTTTGTATCCAGTATTCTAGGGGGACGCAAAGGCGTATCAGTGTTTCCTGTCTTGGGTATTTTACAGACGCATGTTTGGCATTTCCAGGTGTTTTTATTTTCTAGTGTTACCTTTTTAGAGTCCTTGGTAACACCAGCACATTTTATGACTAGTAAAAATCTGTTAAATTAATTTTGATTTTATGACAGTTTTATATATACAAAAACTTTCAGGTGTTAATTTTAAGACATATTTTGGGTGTAAAGTCAGAGATTTTTTTAAAGGTATTTTATTTTACATAAGTAAATGTATTTTATGTAAAATCGCCTTGTGATCCGTTCATCTATACTAATATAATAAAGAGGAAAACTTTGTATGTTTGTTTGTTTGGTTGTAATGAATAGGCTCAAAAACTACTGGACCGATTTTAAAAATTCTTTCACCATTAGAAAGCTACATTGTTCACGAGTAACATAGGCTATATAATATCACGCTATGTCCCACGGGAGCGAAGCAGTAACCAAAAATCTAATGTAACGTGGGTGAAACCGCGAGGAACAGCTAGTTTACATAATATAAGAACGAATTTTATTGCAAAACGCAATTTTTTTCCTCTCATGACCTCTTTAATGATTGACCTAAAAAACCTTTACCCACTGATTACTCTAAAAACCTATAAAATTGCAATCATCACGTACTTCTTGCAACTGATAAGCATGAGTATTTATCACATTTCGACTTGATATCAGAACGCGCTGATTTCCAAGTCACTGGCCATAAACTTGATAACGTTTTTTATTTATCTTCCCTCATTCGTACATTAACACGTTTTATATTGATACTTATTGCTTTTTTATGGATGGAAAGTCATCAAATGACGGGGCGGGAGGGAGTGTCAGACTTTTACTAACTAAAACCCACCCTTGTTCCTTCGGTTGCCCTTCACGTTCTGGGGCCGCGGTAACTATTAGAACTATTTCGCAAAACTCGGCAGGCATTGCCCTAGATTGCGTGAAACAAAACGTGCCGTCGACACGGGCCTGAGTCTGTCGGAAAGCTACCCATCCCTCGTCGTCCGCAGATCCGATACTCTGCTTGACTGCGAGAACGTCGTGATGGCACGTGGTTAAATAAAAGACTAAGCACATTTATTCAGCTCTATTAGTTTATCTCCATAGAAAACAACAATTTAGTATGAAGACGCGTACGCGTGCGTTCAGCTGTTCGCGCCTGTTCAGCTTAAATATAAAATCGTTGCTTTCTATATGGACATAAGCTGAAAAAGATGAATTGTGCGTAGGCCCTTAGCTTGACGGCTTTTCTCATTCTTACGACGCTGAACGTGACTGATAGAAGTAGAACTGTATAGGTGTGCAATTCTGTTATTAAGTTTAATCCCGTTAGACGGGGACAAGGCTTGGGAGTTCCAATTGATCGATTTACTTTTATATATATAGATTCGCTATATTTAATCTACTATTTACCCCTTTAGGAGTTGAATTTCGAAAAAAGATTTCCAGTGGATTCCTGAAATTTGGAGGGTGAAGAGTTTCATCCTCCAAATTTCATGTCTATAGGACTAACGGCTTGGTGTGCGTTAATATATCAACCAGATAGTCAGTTTACCATGTTTACCATTTTATATACATCTATGAATAAACATTTAGTCCGGAATCGTAAAAAAAAATTACAAATACAATCTCAACGGCACGCTTTGTAAAATACATTTTGAATTAAATTTCTTTTATTTTTCCTGCGGCACTGCCCGTATATGACGAGTCGTAATTAGCAATGTTTAACGTACAAACAACTCACCGTAATTAACGCTTTACAATCAGGGCTTTTGTGACGTTTTGTGTTTTTTTTCCTTTTTTAGTCTTTATTTATTTTAACAACGGGGAAATGTACACAGCTAATGTGGGTACTCATCTAGTAGGTACTGTGGCTGTTAACCCTTAAATTGGCAAGGACTATTTTTTCTCGAATTTTATATTTTACTGTTATTTTCTTGTTTATTATGATCCCAGAGGAGAGAAAAAAATAATAAAAAAATACTAAATGTTACAGTTTTCGCGAAAATCTGTGTACTCCAGGGAGTACATTGCCAGCTATCGCGTAAACTACGTCTCAGTATGTTTGTACTATGTGTAGTACAGTGCCAAGATATTGACAATATTCATTTTGTCAATTTATTACTTTATTTACGAAAAAACGTTACAAACAACAATAATTTAGTGTAAAATTGACAACAGAAAATGCTCTTGTAGTTTTCTCCTACCATAAACAGATACATGTAGCTCTTCACGTAAAAAACTTGGGTGCTTCCCTCTTCGCAAAGCCTACAGCGTAATTATTTTATTTTCCTTTTCTGAAAAATTTCCAATATTGCGTCGAGCCTGATGCTGTCATCCAGTCGTTCAGTAGTAGAAGAAGTTGAAGCTCTTTGGAGATGGAAATAGAAAGAGCGGCTTGTCATCAGAACTAAAACATTCAGCTAATTTGTACAAAACTGGACGCAGAATAAGTAGTTCCCAATTTTTTGTTGAAAAGATTTGTTATTATGAAGTAATTATGCTAACACAAGAAAGATTATCAAAAATAATAATAAAAAAATTGTTATTGGTCTATATTTTAGCGTTTTCATGTTGCACTTGTCTCTAGTATATTTGGGACAGACAAACTGACTGTTAGTTGCCCTGAAGGCGAAGTTTTCAGAAGAAACATCTGAAAATAGTGTAATTAAAACCTCAGTGACAAACTGAATTAGTCAACCCCGACCCCACGTGGCACTAGTCTGCTCTAGAGAGTATAAAAAATCTTCAAGTCGCACCGAAAAAGTAGCCTCCGCGCGCCGTGTTGAACAGGCTGTAAGAATAAAGAGCTGGAGCTACTTAGAGGAAGGGGAACATGTAGTGCTGGCAGTTTGATACACAAGGGCATAGAGACTGCACTTCTCGAAGCGACGGAAACGTTTAGCAGCCTTTAGATTGTAAATTTTTTACCATAGAAGGTCACTTCTCTATCCCAAATCCCCTAATGACGCGCTAAAATTGATCACTAAAAGTATGCGTTTGCTTGATTTGAGGTAGGGTTTAGGGGTTAAAGGTGTTTAAGGAGACTGAGGGAACCCCCGTTCCCCCTCTCACCTCCGAAACTCCTAAAATCAGCGTCCAGTATTGTATATATTTACTGAACTATCATAAAAACGTCCCTTTTGTTTGGGTATCAAAGCTAAAATCTTATGCGATCGTATCAGTTTCAAGCACAGCAGAAAAAGATAATAGGACATACTATCGTACATGCTTTTCACACCTCAAACATTGTTATAATTTATAAAACAAACAAATGAATACCGCATTCAATAACACTAAGCTTTTGGCAATGTACTTCGTGTATACCAAAGTCTATTTTGTGTTTTTTACTACTGACCTGGCAACGGTATTCCTGGAGTACACACATGGTTTCTAACTCATAATACTGTAATTACGTAAATTACACCGAAAATTGCAAATGACTTTATTATTTGTTGATTTCTCAAGCACTTCAAAGCAAAAAATTAACAACTCCTAAACAAAAAATTAAAGAAAAAAAATAAAAAACTTACCCATGTCTCAGACATATCTGACCGTTTTGAAAGATTTTGAATTTAACAAAACATTATTGACGTTACCAAAATAGAAAATAAATTCCTGCTTTAAATGATAATCATTGCAACTCATTAAAAATAAAAAATGCATTTTTTTTGGATATTCGTGACAATATATTTTTTTTAAGTTAATGTACTATGTGTAGTACGATGCCAAATTAAGGGTTAATTATGCTGGTGGTTTCATGGTTTGACAATCGAAACTTTTATTTGTAACCGCTGTGTGTGTATGTCTGTCTGTTTCTCAGTCTGTGGCATCGTAGATCTTAAACAGGTGATACGATATGGTTGCGGTTTTTTTTCTTTTTGAAAGTACATAGTTTATATAGTTGGTTATTAGACACGTCTTATCAAAATCAGTTTTCTCTTTTGTTCGCTGAGTCGCGACCGTAATGGGTATTTAGTCTGAACGGCCCAAATCGTATGGCCCGCGGGTCATTCGACCGTAAACAAAAATCGCCTACGTTCGAAAGGACCGGTGATAAAATGATTTCAAAATTAATTTAAAGGTACAGTCGCATACATTGTAATAGTCGCTAAGTTTATGAATTTTAACTATTTAAATATTTAATTATTTTTGATGATTTGTTGATTTATTTCTTTAAAATAAGACTGATTTTTATTTATTTATTTTTATTACCAACTAAAACAAACATTTTAAAAACATTTTATATTATTGTTGATTGTTTTTCTAAGGAAGATAATACAAATCTAAGAAAAACAGGTCAAACTTTTATTTCAAATTTTAACTTTTGCAACCGAATGTACTTGTTGTACTTTATGACACTGAATTTGTTTAAATACCAGTTTTTATCACCGGTCCTTTCGAACGTAGGCGATTTTTGTTTACAGTCGAATGGCCCGCGGGTCATACGATTTGGGCCGTTCAGACAATACCCCCGTAATAACTTTTTAATTTTCACTTGTTACAATATTTTTGTTAAAGTCTTTTTTCTTCTCTTAGCTTCTTCAACTTTAAGTCAAATACATCTATGTCAATGTCAAATAAAGCTTCTGTAAATGAAACGTTCCTAAAATATCTTTGACAAGGCACAAAGACATGAGGCATGATTTATTTCTCCTCAACTTCAGAACAAAAATCAGACGTTCTTAGTAAGTAACAACAGTAAGAAAATTAATTATTGTGGAATGGAAGTGCAGGAAACAATGCTTGTGTACTAAGGCAGCATGACCACTTGAGAAAAATGTACGCATTTGTCTTATAGTCAGTTCACTGTGAGAGGCACTTTGAGTGATAAATGAGTTCAGATGGTATAGCTAGACCTTTATTTATATCTGTGTTTTAAATCTTGAAAGATCTAAGAAAACTGGGAATAATGTTATGGAGATCACTTCATCATGTGCTTTGGCGAGAAAATAAATCAAAATTCTAATAAATTGTAAGTAGAATCTGCTGAGTGGTATATTCGAACGTTGTCAACATATTTTACGTTCTGTACGAATTCCGCGAATGATTGTTATATGTAAAAGCTGATGGATTCAAGAAAACTATGTATTACACGCGCTTACGGTAGATAAGTTAATAAACTTAATTAAAAGAAAATGGGAAAGTTGTAAGTCATCACGAGTACAAACATGTAGATATTTATTTATCAGACTCTAATTACCTTATATAGTGCGAAAGCTAAGTTTACATGGCAGGTCAGGTTTCCATACATTTACAAGCATACACGAACGCAACAGAATTGCCGTATCGCCTGTTGTTCGGCTTTGACAACAAGCCTTATTTATGGCTCGCATGTGCTATCGTGTAGGTGCCGACCAAGCCAACCGATTATTGTTTCTGATTGCCTGGTACCTGCTAATCCGTAGCCGCTGTAATTAATTAACAACACAGTCACCAAAAGGACAAAAATAATACCGTTTCACGAAAACAATGTTTTATTAATTCTTTTTACATAAAAAGTAATCCTGCCAACAAAAACTCTCATAAACGTACAAAAAATGTTACAAAATAAAGTGGATTCATGATCCAACCACGTCCGGATCGCAAGGTCAATGGAAGTTAAAGCTGAACCATAAAATGTTTTCAGTGTGTACGAGTATATCCGAATTTTTTCGTCACTCGTAATGAGAGAGCTCCGCCATGCCGCTATCTGCCGCATTTCCCAACGGAAATGAAATCGGAGGCATTGCGCGGTAACGCACCCTTTTGGCGGTTAGCCGACGGGTTGTGAAAAATACTGAGGTTTCACTGTAAAAAGTTAGGCCAGTGTTTAATTTTGGTATGTATTACATTTGTAAATAAACAGACACGATTTTTCTTTGGAAGGCTTCAATGTTTTGTGGTGTGTCCCATGGTTGTATATGCCTTTTTTTGGAAAGGAAAATCACCAAATGACTCCTCCCGCTCTGGAACGAAAGGGAATGTCAAACTTGTACTGACTAAAACCCACCCATGTTCCTTCTTCAGAGCCCTTTGTGTCCAGGCCGCGGTAAATCTTTCGAAGAACACGCAACTTCGGCGGAAGGTTGTATAGGCCTGCTTCTCATGCAAAAGGATTAGCAAACAGGGTGTTGTAATAATCCAACCTGTGAATAACCGACATCTATCGCCCAATCAGAGTTTGACACGACATTAGCATATATTCAAAACCGACAACAGCAATCGGGCAGTATCTCGACAGACATAACACCCGTCGGAGGATTCACCATTTTCAATGTATGAATAGATTTACACCATGTTGCTTGTACCACCAATACATTATTTTGCATACATTATATTCACATAATTACACGCAGAATCCTACCCGTAAGCACGTATGGGTGCTTACAATGCTTCTAATGTGAGTGTAAGATAAAATGAACATAGGTTTATAATTAATAGACCCGATTGACAATCCGCCTAAAGTAAACGTAGTGTTCAATGGTCGTGCCTTTTCTAGATCTAACCTACAGTGGGACAATCATCCTACTTCCTACTAATATTAGAAATGTAAAAGTTTGTATCTGTGTTTCTGTGTATGGATATTTATTACTCTTTCACGCAAAAACTACTGAACGGATTTTGATGAAACTTTACAGTAAAATAGCTTATACATCAGAATAATATATAGGATATATAACATCACTCTGTAACCTACTGGAGCAGAGCAGTAATCGAAAACACAAATGGATAAAACCGCGGGGGGCAGCTAATAGGTCTACATTATTTGTAAAAATAAAAGGTACCTATAAACGATAATATTAATACAAAATGCTCCAAAACATTTTTATTTAACTTAGATTAGTTACGTTGAATACTCAGCTTTTAAATTTTACTTGGGGTCGGCACTACACTTTCCTTCTTATATTCAGTTCAGTCACTTTTTCTTCTTATGTTTTCTCCACTTCTCTATCCTTCTATATTATATGTATAAGCAATCTCCTATCACGTTATGACCCGTGGGTCATAGCGTGATGTTATGTAGCCCATGAATTAAACTGATCTGTAAACTTTACCTTCTATAAAGTTTTAACAAAACCATTTATTGGTTTTTACGTAAAAGATGACACATCCATTCAGCCTCACAAATCTTTTCATTTACAACACCAGTATGACTCAAAACTTTTTCAGTTAACTGAGTAACACTTAATACTTCAAAGCTTTCCACAATAGACTAGACACAGACCACGGTTAAAAATAAACCCTTAATTACACTTCCTAGTTATTTAAAAACAAAAACAATTGAAAAACAAAGTATCTGCCTGGCTTCACGGCTGTGTCGCACAATCGTCCATAAATTTACGAAGCCGCAGTTTCTATGTTGCCATCTGTAACATTTTGCACTGTAACGAGCTGGGATTACTAGTGGATAGAGACTCGATGGATACTCACTTCCAAAGATTATCGGCTATTTTTAATAGCCTATACGTGGATTAGGTAACTTAAGATGGATATTTGACATAAACTGCATACAAAATGTGTCATCTTGTAGCCAAATCCGCCCATAGATCCCTTTAATGATTCTTTACCACCACCTCACCACCACCTTACCTATCACCTTAAGTGGTTATAAGCTGAAGCAAGTCTCTCACTTTAAGTATCTTGGTCACTGGTTCTCAGAGGATTTGAAAGATGATAGAGATATGGAGAGGGAATGTAGGGCGCTGGCCGTCCGAAGCAATATGTTGGCCCGCAGGTTCAGACGTTGCAGTGACGCTTTTTAAAGCTTATTGTCAGTCTATGTATACGTGCTCCCTGTGGGTTGACTAATCGCGGATGACGTACAGCGCCCTGCGCGTACAATACAACAACGCCTTCAGGGTACTGTTGGGGCTGCCCCGGTATTGCAGTGCCTCGGGCATGTTTGCAGACGCGCACACTGATGGTTTTCACGCGATAATTAGAAAGCGATGCGCTTCATTGCTACACCGTATGCGAACCAGTTGCATTAGTATCCTGAACGTGTTGACAGATAGGTGGGATTCACCATTACTTAGGCATTGGCTAAGCCTGCATACCGTAATGTGACGTTGTGTTATGTTTGTATCACCCTGTTTTTGTATTGCTCATATGGACTTGTTCGAAATAAAGTTTATTATTATTATTATTTACATATTTACTTATGTTTAAGAATTCCACACTACATAAATATAATAAATAGATAGATTATTTATAATTTATCAAGAATGACCCATTATGTTATTTGTTTGTTCCCGTGTGATCGGGTTCGACTAAGTGATACCAGGATTGCAGAATTCTCGAGGAGGTTTATCTTCTAACAGAGACTTGGCAATGCATCTGGTTTTGCAAACGGTTAGTACAGTCGTACAGTCGCGAGATTGTCTACTTATTGAATTAGTTTCACCTTTCAATAAGTTCTAGTGAAAATGGTACTTCACTTTGGTATTGAAACTAACCCATCCAGGACAATTTTCTCTCTATTGTTGGAAATAATCGTAGTGGCTTTGGATATTGAATACTGAATCATTTTAAATCCCTCTTAAACATAAATTTAGGATGAACTCTGACCTAATATGTTACTCGTAAATCATAGCGCTGGTCATTTAGTGATTTGCATTGATGATTGCGTAAGTTTTGGAACAAACGATGCTTAATCAAGGTAAATGAAAATTTAGAAAGAAAGATATGAAGTGCCCTAGCAGACACCTCTAGACAAGTGACATTGTTGAATAGATGGTGGAATAAAGTTCGGTACGAGATGTCAAATTACTTTGCGTAAGTCTATGTCAATCCAATACATTTTACAATCTATTCTATTCTACCATCTATTCTACAATGCCTTGGCACTTCAGTATAGAAACGTTTGAGGAGATTCCGAATCTCAAAATAGAACCAGAATCAACGTGCTAACTACTACAACAGTTACACACTTCCTCAAACCTATATTTAGTACCATCTAAATTCACAAGCTGCTAAAATTATGCTATGACAACAAAGTAACACGAACCTTGCTACCAGAACGTTCGTAGGTAAATGTGCATTAGATATGGTACAGCGAACATGAAAACGTTGTTTACTTACAAAACTATTGCTGTTTCTGTTCCTCACCGCTGTTGGATAACCTCCTTGTTTCTTATGATTGCCGTGTGCTGGATTTTCCTGAGCACACTTAGGTTGAACATGTTTGAGCTAAACTGAAGGAAACTTTGCTAAGCTTATTATGAAGTTTAGAACGCTTGGGCTGATTACATTGTTATCCTGCGAAGCCCGGAAGGAGGGTTGTTTATTTTGTGTATATGCATTGTTATTATAAGTAAACATATAAAATATTACACGTGCCATTATGGGTTACCGAACCCTATTATATATGTGTGGCCTGACACACAATTGGCCGGTGTTTTTAATAAGTTTTTAACACTACTTACATAAACGAAGTCGCTTTCCTCTGTTTGTCCAAATTTGCTTAGATCTTTAAACTTACGCAACGAATTTTAATGCGGTTAGTAAAATATAGAGTGGTTTAAGAAGAAGATTCATACTCATGTTATCGTAGAGACATTCCGGGGTTTTCAAAGACGTGTAACACCCACTCCTCGTATATATTTCCATATAGAAGTTATCACATCAACCCAGCGAGTTTCCCCTGAGTTCGTCACAATGGTAGGCCAACTGAATCTATGTCGAGTGCTGCACTCCTGCTCCCTCCGCTCTCGAGCAGCGATACTATTCGAATGGCCGACCAGAGAGGCTTTGTTCCCGCGCTTTTTGCAAACGTTATATTTTTGTTTTTAATTTTAGAACGCAGAGCGTTGCTGGTTTGTATTTTTTTGGTTTTGACCACAGTTCACAGTTGAGTTTTCTATTGACTGCTGTGGTTTGTTTTAGCTTGGTCTATAACCATTACTAATATAAATACCAACTAAATAATATATGTAAAAAAACACGCCAAGTGCGAGTCAAGCGAGAGCGATGGTTCTGTTTAAATGTATTTGTGGTAATTGATCTCTTGATTATTTGACTTAATTAATAATCCTCATGATCTGGCGGTCATATGCAATTTTATCCAATAGAAAAAAAAAATAACCAACAAAATCTTTCCTTCCAGCTTACCCAGATAATCAAACTTACAAACACACCCAAGTTTTTCAACCAAATCCATTTTACAAATAATTCCAACAAATATCGAATTCAAAACCGAATCTAAACTCCGCGTACATCGTGCTAAGTAAATGCCCGGTAGTTTCGGACAGTCTACTGTCCGGGACTGTCCGGCCGGCACCGGACATTGCTCCCGGAGCGGCCTACTAAGAGCTAAGATACAGACTCGGACACAACGCCAGGAAATTGCACTTTTGCAATCACTCTAGACCGTAGTCTATGAAAAGGCCTTTGTGGGATACTGTTGTGAATTAGACTCTTAGGATTAGAAGCTTTATCATGTTAAATGTCATCCTTACTGTCTATCTAGACGTTCTACCTTGCAAAGTTTCTGGAACGTTTAAAATTCGTTTTCAAAGGTGGTCGCCCACCCATTGCATAATAACACAATTCTTATTAGGTAAAATGCTGCAGTTCGCAATTCCCGTACTTCGTATTATAATTTTACAGACTTTACGGAAATATCATAGAAGAAATTAATATATTTGGTGTAGTAAAATATATTTATTTATTTATTTATTGATTATGTTATCTTGTGTACCCGATTTTTTATATTATAAATCATAAAGGACCACTACTTTTGACGCTCGGCGCCATTTTCGCTCGCTGCATCCCCGCGAACGACCATCTTGTGAAATCAGCTTTTATAGGCGGTGTTTCCGGATCGTTACGACTTAGGGACATTCAAGAAAGAGTTTACACCTTGTTAAAGGGCCGGGACCGTACCCGAGGCTCCCGTGGTGTTGTGGGTATTTGTGCGGCGTTATTCATGTTGATGACCCGCCGTTTGACCCCTCTCATATAAAAAAAACTTACTTATATTAAAAGCTTTTATTTAGCTTGCCCTGTATGTTTGTTACGGTGAAATCTTAGAACTCCATTTTGAAGTAGATATCTTTAATCGATTACTGTCATCCACGCCTTTGCCGGCGTCAAAGTCGAAGGTAAAAAAACTCCAGTATTTTCAGTACGGTACAGTACTATTTTAAAATGATCTATGAATACCCGTTGATTCTACTGTGTTATTTATTATAATGCAAGATTGTCTACAGATGTTGTACAGAAGTGCACTGATGCGCAAGCCACAAACAAGACCGGTCTACACACAGGGTCTAGGGCTGGACACATGTGGTCAAAAATATATTAGTAACGCAAGTTGTGTCGCAATGCCCAGCTTGTGACCTGCATTTCTGTCATAAATTCAAGACTTTGTTGACTGGTTGTGGTGAGCAGCCCCGTCTCTATTTATTCCTTATTAGGAGCTCTTAAACGTCTTGATTACAATCTTGATAATATCAACAGCCTTATGGAGAAGGAATATTTAGTTTAACAAGTCATTTTATTTTTATTTACTAAATCGGTCAATAAAAAGCAGTTTTCAACAAAATATGTTAACCCACCGTCAAAAAAAGGAAACACTGTCCCCAGAATTATTCCTACATTTTTACGAGTAATTATGACTTCCGGTTATCATAGCTTGATGTAATATAACCTATCCATACTTACTAATATTATAAATGGAAAAGTGTGTCTGTCTGTCTGTCTGTCTGTCTGTATGTTTGTCTTTCTTTCACGGCAAAACGGAGCGACGAATTGACGTGATTTTTTAAGTGGAGACAGTTGAAGGGATGGAGAGTAACATAGGCTACTTTTTGTCTCTTTTTAACGCGAGCGAAGCCGCGGGCAAAAGCTAGTTTTTTATAATTCTGCCCGACTTAAACAAAATATTTATTCTAATTCAACTGGCAGTTCCAAAGATTATCGATTAAACCTTGGACACACTTAAATTGGGAAACAATAAAAAGACAATAGCAGCGCGACAGCCGGCTGTCGCTTGGTCGTCTAAAGGTTAAACTAACAAAAGATTGCTTAAGCTTTATTACAAAAATAAAGGATGTTTGTGGCCTATATAAGTACAACAAACCTTATCTATCCTAGCACATATGTACCAGGATTACATAAGCTCACACGTTACGAAGCCTTAAGCCCCCAGAAATAGAAACAATAGGGTATTATTACTGCCACAGCGTTTATTGTTGTTTCCACTCTATTTTCATAATATTACCCAAGTATAATTTCATCTTGGTAGTTATTTTTAGTTTAATTTTGCTAGGAAAACATAGCGCTCTCTCTTTGAACAGGGCGAGCGGAAAATTCAAACACATTGTCGTGTTTGTGTCGTATGAAAGACTTAGAATAAGTTTTTATATAGTTTTTTTTTTTATATATATAGTTTATATGTTATATGTATGTTATATGTATAGTTTTGATTTAAGATCGTTATTGTTATTATATTTATAGGTACCTAATTAAATTTCACCCATTTATATTTATTTACAGTACAAAACTTTGGTTTGTGTAATTTAGATGCATATTTGAATTTTTGTAAATGTGAGTACGATGCAGTGATTTATTACGATAGTTCTCTACTGACAAAAATAGACATGGCGGTTAGGAGCATTGTCATGCTCGCTCGAAAAGTCTCGCTGATGGTGGCGAGTGCGTTGGATCTCTTAACTGCCATGACTTTTTATAATTTTTTTTATTTTTGACTTACATTGTTTTCACATGTAGAAGCAACAAAAATGTAACCAAGATTTTGCAAAACATGATCTTTTTTAAAAGAGTGTCCGTGGAGTTTCTTGCCTGTTCTTCTCCATAGAGATCTACGTTTTGGAACAGGCAATTAGCGTCACTTTTCTTTTCTGACTAACCGACCGACTCTTTGACAATTCATAAGTACCTGTAAATGGTCTAAGTGATATAAATGCTTTGTATTTTGAATTTTGAGTTGAAAGTCTCATCACGAGGCTTTAACTTAGGGGATGGTTTCATGAGAAAACTAGCTTCTTCCGTGTGAGTTGGCTATAGAAGTAAATGATGCTTAACTATGGTTTTCTATGGGTTTCCTGAGGACGCTCATATAGTTCAGGATGCGTAGGGTCGACCGTTATGGTCAATGGAGCATAACTGCACTGCTAGCCATGTAACTTAAACGTTTGTGCGTTTGTGTTGTGATAACTTTGAGGCTTTTTATAAGTGTCTATATTACTTTTATTACAATGTTAGCTGCCCCCGACAAAGCGTGTCTTGTCTAATGAGTATGGTCTCGATTTCAAACAAAGACCCCGCAAAAAACGACGTTTCTGCTTTCCCAAATTTGGTAAATATCCGGTCGATTTTTCTAATATTGCTCTTCATAAAAACCTTTCTCACTCTTCAGACTAAAAAAAAACTCAAATTGATCCAATTGTCCTTAAGTTTTAAGCGTAGCAACGCAATCATTTAGCAGTACATTTTTATTTGTTCAGACCAATAATTACTCGATGATGAATAGCAAAATTATTATCCTTAATTTTACGAAGATTACGTGAACGGTAGAATAGGAAATTTAACAAAATGTATAGTATTTTTTATAGTTTCTTTATTAGTAGCAGAACAAACTTTGTGTGATGAGCATGATTGTTTGTTCTGTGTCTGGGTGTAATTTATCTATAATATGTATGTATTTATAAATTATATAAGTATGTATATCAGTTGTCTGGTTACCATAACACAAGCTCTAAGCAGAGCTTAACTTGGGATCAGATGACCGTGTGTGAGTTGTCCCAGAAAAAAAAAATTGTAACATAGGTACATAATAAATAAATCATTTCGTTTTTATCTCTAATAGTAGTGAGAAAATAAATCATTATCACAGCGAACTCTTCCCAACCATACGCCGTCACTACGTGTAAAATATTGATACCGTTCAGCGGTCTAGCTAGACTTTCAACCAATTCTACCGCACGCTGGAAAAGGGCAAAAGGATATTTAACTCTCTAAAGGCATATAAATATTAAATACCACATCACCGCAGCCGACTGCGGAATACGGGGATGTAATCGAATATTGATTTCTTGCAAGTATTATTGGAAACACGAGTTAGTACGTACTTTGAATTTTTTTGACTTTATAATAACTTTACATTATGTTAAAACTTCCAAGTCAGACTGTCTTTTGGAAATAATGAAAAACAACTGAACAGATTTTCGTGACGTTTTCGTTAATAGATAGAGTGGTTCAGAGGCAGGGTTTGGGTGTATAATACAAGAATATTATACCTAGAGAAAAACCGAAAATTAAAAAAATGTAACACCCATGCGATACTGGGGCGAATAGCAAATTAAACTTTCAACACACGTAATTCGAGACACAATAGAAAGACAATAGCAGCGCGACAGCCGGCTGTCGCTTGATCATTGAAAGATTTAAAGAATAAAGAAATGCTTTAGTCTTTATTATGAAGTACGTACCTTTCTAATATATGTTTAAACTAATTAATTTTTCCGTCTATTGTCTAACTTCTTATATATTTCTGTTCTTGAGTGGCTACATCTACATCGTTAATTGCAAAGTAAAGAAAAAACTATTTTCCTTTCAACTACTTTCCTTTGACGATCTATTTTTAAACCTCGCTTTGCCCTGACCCAAAGTTGGGTATGAATAAATAACCGGTCATCGATTTTCATTCGTTCACTTTAGTTCACTCCCATATGCCTCCCAGAGATTGATTCTACGGAAGATTGGTTCGATATACTTTTTATATGTTACCTGTGCACGGCAGAGAGATTTATTGAAATTCAGAGGCTATGATTCTATCTGTTTTCGGTATTTATCATCTTCAATTTTATATCCTATATTTTTCTTTGAATTGTTTTCCTGGCTTCTTTGTTTTCCGGATCAGTTTCAGAACTTCTTAGTAGAAACACCCCAATGCTTAGAACTTATTTATGATTCAAAATAAAAAGTCCTCTAGTATACTAGTGTACTTATCATTAGTACGCCTGAAAATCTCCTTACTATCAATCAATATCAGTCACTCACAGACTTTTTATATGATTTTCAAATCAGCTTTTTGGCTGTTCTGTATATTTCTTAAACATTTTCTTTCTTTCATACAAAATCTATGCCGACAAACAAACACGACAAAAAGATTCAACCAATAGGTGCAGCTGTTCTAAAGTTATGGACTCGTGTAAGAAAACTTTAAAATAAAGTCGTCTCAGTTAAAATTCACTTTGACTGCAAAGTTCAAAAAGAAAAATATTTCTATAACATTGCTCGTGCATAGCCGTCCCCAAACGCGGCCATCGAATACTTTGTTATTTTATTCTATTCCTTTCAAAATATTGCTGAAGAACTTGTAGTCACAATATTGGTACTAGGAGAACATATTCCCGAAGCGGTTTAAAAATATAAGCGAGGCATCTTTCGCATGCCACTTGCGCCAAAAGCTTAACTTGACTTTGTTGCTTGCTACCAGGAGTTTAAATTACACAGTATCATGCATATGTTGCAGGCATTTTGTATGAATTCACCGTTTATATAATGCCTCGGCATTTCATATGCAGCGTAAATTGGCAAAATGTAAGCAATCGAATTTTATAGATTTCTGGGTGGCTTAAAAAAATAACCACGAAGACTAAACCTTTTAACCTATCCTAACTGAGTCGGATTGCTCTGTCATTTGCCTTCGGCATATTACAAAACACTAGCGTTTACGCCGTATATAAAATGCCGGCCATTATGTAAACGCCGGATTCTTAGAAAATGGTCATACATATAATTATTAATACAATATGCTCATCTTACGGCCATTTCCCAGAACCATTTATCTGCAGATTAGGTTACTGAAGTTAGATGCCTATTTGATATAGGTAATTAAGCTCTATACATAATGTGGCAAAATTCTAGGTAAATAGGTAGAAGAAAATCGTTTAGTGGTGGATTAATAAATTATTAAGAATCGCGTCAGCAACTAACTCGGATTCAAAAGATAACCTTGACTGATGTTATCAAGGCTAAAGCAAACACAAAAGCATAACACTAGTTTTGTACGTAACCGAAACTCCGTTATAATTAATAAAAAAAAAATAGTAAAAAAAATCCTTTATTTGATCCTGCTACTCCATTATAATAACTTAGACACAATTCACTTGTTACTGTTAATATCGATATCAGACGATCATTGGAGTATATTTAGTTTCAATACGTTACAATCGCGACACTTTTGTTGTTGAAAATGGAACCGAATAAAAGTTTCGGTTCAAAGAAGGTTTTATTTAAAGACTGAATGAAAAAGCTCGTATTCTTTTTTATTTTTTAAATGCTTCTCTCATGTTATTTGCAGAGTGATCATAAATTTTCTCAGTCATTTATTGGAGTGAGCAAGCTACCGCTCAAGAAAATTAAATTAAATTTTAGGATAGCTGTTTATCTCAATTCTAAAGAAATAAAAATAAACATTACATTTTTCCTCTTCACTCAATGCCTGTTTAGAATTCACAATAAAAAAAATCTCAAATTATTTCTTTACATGTCAAACTTCTCTTTTCAAAAATAGAAAATTAAATGCGTAACGTATAAAGCTTTTTTAATGCGGACCTGTTTGTCGATGGACAGTGATTGATCGGCGCGTGAATGAATTCTTTATAATCGGTCATGGCGAAACGTTTCCTTTTTTGAACTGTCCCCGATTTGGCCACCATCTTTGGAAACGATTATTTTTTTAACATTGCTTTCCGCAAAGTAAATATTTACCAAACGTGTTTCACTTTTGCTTGTCATCGGATGGCAAAATGTTATTTAAAAATCCGTTAGTATATAGAAGAAATACAACTTTTTTCAAAATTGGAAAAAAAAACAGCTTTACTTTTAAAACCCGAGAATAAAGATTTTCGGAAAATCAAAATTAAGTCAAAAACTAAAAATACGAGTAGGTATACAAACATTTTTATGAAGATTTTAAAAACTGATGCTTAGTATTAGTATTGAGTTTGATTTGATCCTAGGTTTTTTTTTTAACTTAGACATCATAAATATTCCCGATAACTAATAGGTAAAGCCGAAGTAGTGGACAAAACCTGATAAATGAATCTACACTGTAATAAACAAAATTAAAACAATATATTTAAAATAAATGGGCAAATCTCTTGGAGCTAACTGTTGAAATCTTTTTTTTTTGTATAACCTGATTCATAGGTAAATTAAATGGCTGTAAACACTATGCCAAAACTTTTCAAAATTTTCCGAATCTGCGTCTAATTCTCCGTCCATTCGCACATTCGTAAATTTCATCTAAAAAAAAGTAGTTAAACGGCAGCGCCTGGATCAACGGTCCAGCGATATCATCACAAAGGAAAACAAACTAACTAATGGGATGGCGCAAAGATCCATCACGCTTGGACAGATTGTAACCCGCCAGTACACATGGACTATGTTCCAATTCCAATGTTTAGAACACGTAAAGGCTTGGTCACATGGGTGTGTTTTTATCGTCAGATCAATATTAACTTACGGGTACGGGCCCTTATAGCCCGTTAATGCCACAGTCGTAATGCATGAGGCGTGAGAGCCACATTATAATAAACCCTTGACCCTAGCAAGACAGCTTATTGCTAATTTGCTATTATATTAACTGCAAATCGTACTGGCACTGAATAAAATATAAATGATCACATGTGATAATATCACAGCCTTTGATATTAACGCATCTATGTGACGAACCCTTGTTTGTGCTGCGCTATGCCAGTTATTATTAAAAATAAAAAAAGAAGTCTTAATTTGTTCTCTGTATGGTAGATTTTGTATGAAAACCGACACGCCCCGCGATCAAACTAGACTAAACTTTAAAAATGATAGAGACAAGGACACCTTCCATAATTATTTGAAGTGGATACAGTTTTTAGGCTGTGGGTTAAATAAGGCTGGTATTGTTTTCGTAGTTAATATCCCAACGTAACAAGATAACACGACTGAACCAATAACCCAGTATAACTCAACGACGAATAATCGATAGAGAATCCACTTTGACGGAGTTTCCAAACAAAATACTGAGTTCCGGAGTTCGTTACAATTGTTTAACGTTACGAGTAGTACGTCGTAAACCGGCCGTCATCACAACTTCTCGTATGGAACTCCATTAAAAGTTGAGCTCACACACTCGCACCAAAGTCTTTGACATTCTTTGAACGAAGTTGGTATGCTAGTGTTGTGTAGGAAAATATAAGGAGTTTTTCTCCAAAGTCGCTCTAAGAGCTTAGTTTGAATAAATATATTTAGAGGGGTGCCAAACGAAATTGGCATCTAGCTACGGGCATACTGTAGCTAGAGACATCTAGCTAGCCATCCTTAAGTTGTGTTGCACATTTAAAAAATTGAACATCTAGACCGCTGCGCTGGCCAAATTTTTCGTAGGCGAGATGTCCCATAACCTTTTAAATGTTGCACATTTTTTTAAAAGTGGACCCACGTGCCAAATTTTTCCTAGGCGAGATGTCCCATAACTTCTTAAATTATCTTAATCTTTAAGACATTTTTGGTGATCAATGAACAGCCGAAACTACTGAAACTGAAAGCATGTCTGCCCAATGGTGTCTTCTCGTGACATAGACCATTAAGAAGCGATGATTGTAAATTCAACCACTAACAGGGTAAAATAGGGGACAAAAGTTTGCATAAAACTAATCGGATGCAGGAAACAGCTACTTAAAAATTTAACATTAAAGAAAGATTAAGTTATATTTTCTTTTTACACCGAAACTTAATCCGTAAAGCCAATAGGTACTTATTATTGTGAAGGGGATTATTTGATATTAATTGGTTTATTATGAAGCATTTTGGGTATTAAAATTAATTATTGGCAATTTGCCTTTGAGGGCAGGTGGCGCCCAGGGCACATGCCTTGTTTGGCCCACCCTAGCCAAGTGTATACTTACTATACCTAGTGGTTGGTATAGTAGACTAGCTGCTGCATAGTTCCCGTTCCCGTGTATTTTTTGGGATAAAAACTATCCATGTCCTTTCTCGGGCTATATACTATCTCTGTACCACTTGAAAATCGGTTTAGTAGATTTGTCGTTAAAGAGTAACAAAGATAACGTTCTCAGTTTGATTCAAATGTATCTTCTCTGAGTAGTCAGCTAGGAAACACCAGCCTCATCGTTCTCTTAAAATAAACAAAAAAATATTAACGTGTAAAAGTGTTATAGTTTACCAATATCCAAAATAAATGTCATTTATCATTTTTTTATCATAAAAATGAAAGTGTAAGTTACCATATTATTGACTTATTCCAACTTTTGACAGAGTTCACAACTTTCTATCCGTTCGGGAAGAAACGGTTTGTTTACATATAATATTGAAGTTTGTTATTCTCCGTGTTGGCATCAAACTTGGTTTTATTATGTTTGCTTTCGTTTTGAATAGAAATATGTATTTTGTTGTAGTATTATATTGCGGTAATGTGTTCCCAAAAGCTTTCATTTTGTCAGGCCTAGATAAATAAATGTTAACACGTATTTTGGCTTAGCTGTGTTTCTATCTCTATCTAACATTAGTCCTTTGTCAGCCGTGCAATAGTGACAAAAATAATATTTAGCACATAAAACCTAGGCCCTTTTTATCCGGGGTAAAATTTTCTCATCTATGGCTTCCGCCCTGGGGGGTGAATACCTCATGATTATCCTCGGGTCCAGTTGAATGGGGGTGGCGTAGTGCTGTTTAGCAGCTGCACGGCCCGAATCCGTCTTTTTTCAAAAGATTTGTCTGAGAGACAGTCTTGGGTCCTTTTCCAGTAGACGTCAATGGGGAAGACTTTTTTTTGTTTTTGTTATTTCAGTTTTAGTACATAGCGTGGCCTAAGTATGGAGTTCTTTCTCACTCTTTTCTAAATTACACTACCTTTTGAAGTGACATGTATAAAGCCTTCATCTCATTGAAATTAAACAAGACTTAGAATTTGTCTTTATACTACCCTTAGAATATTCTTATTTTTGCTACTAGATACCTATAAGCGTCATTGTATACTTCGTACGTGCTTCTATTAGTTGATAGTCCCCGACTGTATTATATGGAGAACCTAAGTAAAGTTATTTAAGATAAGGTACACGAAACGTGAGAACACATTTACGTCACGTATATGTTAATGTATTTATCAAGTTCTAGGTAAACGGGGCCCCTTATTTGTAGGCTAGAGCAGAGATTCCCAAACTATGCGTCATACTCTTTTGCTCGATTGAGAAGAGATTTTTGTCCTTTATTCCGAGAGTAAATTTGTGAAGATACCCTCCATCGGAGGAGTACGCAAGGTTATGTCATTTTATCGACTAAATCCCCGCAACACCTCCTGCTACCATGTGTCTGTGTCGGGGGTACTGTGTTGAATGTCGCATGGTCCGCGCCCCCGACTGGTTTTAGGCCGTGATCAGCAATCCTTCTTTAGTATGTGAGGCTTGTTTTGTTTATAAGCCGCCCGCAAGCCCCCTGATGGCTGAAGATCGCTTTATTCCGGGTTCTCGTCTGTTGAAAGTGCTGTGATAAGGTCTGCTACTCTCCACCTATCGAGACACCATATTTGTGCCTCCGACTATGGATTGAATCAAGATTGGAATCGGAAGATTACCCAAAAAGAAGCTTTTGCTCTGCAGTTGGCAAATACTCGTATTAGGCATTATTGTTAAAGTTATGTCTGCTAGATCTTTGCACAAACATCTTTTGTCAGAAGGGGTCATAATTATAGAAAAGTTTGGAAACCATAGGACCCTTGAGACCCCCTTGTCCCTATAGACTAGAACTTTCAGGTTTGTTCCAATTACCTGGGTAACTAATGTTACCTAGTTTGTTACAAGCTGATGTTGAAATCGAAGAACTGTGGAAGTTTGAAGTTCGTGTTTGTTTTTCGGTGTTTTAGCAAACCTACTTATAATGTTGTGGTTGTGTTCAATTTTGTTTGGTTGTTGGTTTACCTATTTGGTAAACCAACAACGGAACAAAATCTTGCTTATGAACGGCAGGTGTCTTTTTCATAATCTCTATATTTATAAAATGGGAAACTGACTGTCTGATTGTTGATATATCAAAGCAAAACTTAAACCGCTGGTACTAGAGACATGAAACTCGGAGGGTGTTTTCTTTGTAAAGTGTTGGTAAAGAATGGGTTTTTGGAAATTAGTTTTTTTGCTAATATTGCATTAGTCAATCACCCCGTCTGTATATATGCACGCTGTATGGGTTTAGGGTAGATCTCCAAAACGGGCGGGCGTATTCTTGTGATCGCTCTGGTGCTTTTCAGATATTGATATTTAATGGTAATTATGTATCTCATTAAAAAGAATGATATTCAAATATTACATTTTTACAATTGGCCTTCAATTTACATAAACAGTTATGGAAATATTTAAGTTCAAAAAAATCGTGACCAGAGCAATCATAATTGGTGCCAGAGCGATCATAAATGGTGATAACAGTAATCAAAAAATTAAATTTTGATAAAATATTATTTATTTAGCTGTTCTCAGTCATACTCAGTGTACATGTGACAAGATTATATGTAAGAGAAATGTATTATTTTAGAAAAAAGTCAAGGCATGTTATCAGTCTCACATATCACTCATTGGTAGTACTGTGCCCCGAGCTTTTTTCCTTTGGTAACTCTCTCTTGACTTTACAAGCCATTTTTCGTATACATCTGGATATTTTTTTATTTTGGCCACTCTACGACGCTTAGCTAATTTCTTCCTAAGACGTTTTTCTTCAATAAATAACTAATTGGGCATGGCATGATTTCAATCTGCAACAATAGTTTTATACAAGAAAGGGTTTTTAAAATTTTGACAAGAATGGGTTACAGTTGTGGTTAACTAAATACCAATAAAATAATATCATCAAGGTAAAATACGTCATCATCTGTTTATGGGTTTAGTTACCCAAAGAAACCCAGGAAAGGTAAAATAAATTAAAGGTTATAAGCATAGTTCATCGTTTGTCATTTTTACAGTCCGGTACTACTACTTAAAATAGATTTGTAACGTACAATTAATGCAAAATATCATCGCTCTAGTCTTTTTGGACAGAGCAATCACAGCCACAGCTATCAGAAAAAGTAAAAAAAACATAAATATTGCCGAAATTAAAAGCAGTAAAAAGTTGTGATTAAGTCTCATAAAAAAACATCATAACGATGACTTAATTCACATAACAAACACATTCACAAGTTAACTACTTAATTTAGATAACGTGCCATAGTAATCGTAAAATTTGTGAACCAAATCCAGAGCAATCATAAACTTACCTTCGTAATGTTGGAGCGCGGGAACGTGGAACACAGGTATCCTCCTTGGCGGTTGAACCACTACATCCATTGAATAGAGTGTCTATAACGCGTAACTAGGGATAAGCGCGATGTTTTACCTCAGCGCAGAGCGATAAGATAAAATGCCCGGTCACTATTTTAAATTCAAATTGTGGCAAAAATATTGTTAATATAACTTATAATATTTTACTATTATGAAGATTAACTATTTGTTATATAATTTAAATAAGTTTTTTCATATGAACTTTCTCATTAAAAAAAAGACTATTTTTCTCATTCAATCTCATTCAAAAATGGTGGGTCAACCCAGAGCGATCAGGATTTTAGGGTTTAAGATTTTTTTTTTAAATACTTAAACTAAACTTATTCATAGTACTAGCCTTGTTTCACATAGATTAGACCCCAAACTGTATATAAAAAAATATTTTGAAAACTTTTTTCGATTTTAAAATGGGTTTATCCAGCCCGACACGAAAAAAAATGCCTTTGGAGATCGACCCTTTAACTACTTACAATCACATGGTTAGGTGGAATTTTATAAATACTCTCTTACTACAAACAACAACCTTATATAAAATATGAATGCACTCAAATTTCTTATGTTGATATATTTCACAACACTCAACTAAGGAAAAAACGCAAACTCGCAAAAAAAATGAATAACCATAAACAACCGCCAATAGTGTTGTCCATTCTCAGTTGACGACGTTTCATTCCGTTTCCCGCCACAATCCTTAGACATTTTAAGGTCTCCACTCACTGGAATAACAAGATAAAAATGTTCGAAAGGATTTTTTTATAAAACTAGACAAGAGGGCCCTGGCTTATCTCTATTTATTGTTTTTCCTTTTTAAGATAGTCGCTGTAGGCAGCTCCTCTTGTTTACTTATCAAAATTGGAAGACACTGTAATAGCTTATGACGGGCCTGTTGGTCTAGTGGTTAGTGACCCTGACTGCTAAGCCGGAGGTCGTGGGTTCGATTTCCACCCAGAACAAACTTTGTTTGTTGATCATGACTGTTTGTTCTGTGTCTGGGTGTAATTTATGTTTAAAATGTATGTATTACTAGCTTTTGCCCGCGGCTTCGCTTGCGTTAAAAAGAGACAAAAAGCAGCCTATGTTACTCTCCATCCCTTCAACTATCTCCACTTAAAAAATCACGTCAATTCGTCGCTCCGTTTTGCCGTGAAAGAAAGACAAACATACAGACAGACAGACAGACACACTTTCCCATTTATAATATTAGTCTGGATAAATTAAATAAGTATGTTTATCAGTTGTCTGGTTACCATAGTACAAGCTCTGCTTAGTTTACTCGTAACCCTAGCAATCTGTATCCCTTGGTTAATTTGTAAATAGCTTCGAAGACTACAATATTCTCTACTATTTTTATTTATTTCCTACATTTTATATTGTAACTGTTCCTCTTAAAAAAAAGAAAATAAAGTTACAATACATGTTTGTCGAAGCTTACACCCCAGTGGACAGGCCTCCTAACAACCCTTTTTGCGCAGACAATTTTACGAGGCGAACAGATAAGCCGGGACATCACTATTCCGCCATATTTGGACGTAAACTTGTGTGCCACCGAACAACTGTATGCTTTCATACTTCGGCGACTTTTTTTATGGCTGATGATAGTGACAGCCGATATTATTCATGTGCTTGTTATAAGTAGAAATGAATAAATCATAGGTTAGTAACCGAAATAAATTTGAATTAAATTTGAAATGAATTTGCTTTCGAATTGCAAAACTCGAGACAAGAAAAAAGAACTCCAGAATTACCGGATTAAATAAGTCCAACCAGACTAATCAGGCAATTATGTATTTTTAACATTATAAGTATCCGTTGAAATCTAAGGAAGATCTGAAAAAAAAAACAATTGAACACGTGAAAACCACAATTCCTTTTTCCCGTTCAAACTGCTCCTAGCTAGGTCAGAACGACGTCTGGTGGGGTCAGCTAGAATAAAATAAAAATGAAATCCTAAATGTTACTACGGTACTATAACTCACTAGCCTCTTTATTTTTTATGTACAGTATACCATTATGTACTTATGGTGCGTTACTTCAAGTGCACTACAGTTATGAGAAATAGTAAAACGTGGCGTTCAATAAAATAATAGATTCTTTCGCAAAATGGCCTCCTTAAGTAACATAATACCGGTGATTTGTTCATTAACGTATTTTTTTATGAGCAGCTACGTCAATAAGCGATTATAGATACGGTTGCACTCAGACCCACAGTCTCGAGAAGAAGCAGGTGCGTTAACCACAGGATCTTCACAACGTCTGAATCCTTATTAGGATTCATTCATTACATAACAAAAAAAGAGCCTGAAAGTGCGATACGATCTTCGTTTTCTAGACTGCTACTAAGAAAATGTATAAATGCTAATAAAAACCCAATAAGACTCGTCTTGACCAGGACCTCATAATATCATAGCAGTAACCACCAAGAGATCGACGGAGTAGACAGTACAAACGGTGAGAACTTTTTATACTAGAAAAAAAAATACAAAGTTGTAACAAAATAACTCAGTATAGCTAACCACAAGATACCCTAGGTGGTCTGTATGTAATTTAGTGGAGTACAGACAACACGATTTATAGGGTATTAGTTTAATCTGATGCGGACCCAGTGAGCATTCGAATACTAAATTCAGAACAGATACTTTATTTTTTTTATATGCGAACGTGTGGTAAATTTAGATTTGCCTTTGAAATAAGGTTCGAAATAAAATGATAGTCAAAATTTGATTAAACTTGAGAATTTTACTTTATGAAATACTATTTAATAAGTATACGTTATTAATTTAACATAACATCAACATGCATTTGTTTCCAAAGGGTATAGCAGAAGTGTATATACTTACAGTACACCAATATCTAACGAGTTATGTTTGAGTTTCATATAGTCGGGCAAATTGCCAGCAACTGAAAATCCGGGCTGCTAGTACAACGATTAATAGCCACTGAAACGATTTTGATGAAATTTCGTACGGGACTATTAAGCTTGACTACAAAGGACTGCTTTTTGTATGTCTTCGACTTAGAGACTACGCACATCAATGATATTATAAGTAAAAAGGTAGATAGGTTATATGCAGTCAAAAAGTGGCACTTTAAAAGTTTGCTATTTGACCAACATTTTACTGAGTATCGCGTTGACATTTAACATTTATCTCTTTTTCACTCTCACTACTTAAATCGTGTCATCCTACTTTGACGTGTAA
This sequence comes from Athetis lepigone, assembly GCA_033675125.1. NCBI lineage: Eukaryota > Metazoa > Arthropoda > Insecta > Lepidoptera > Noctuidae > Athetis > Athetis lepigone. The sequence goes on from CM066235.1 coordinate 493,224, forward strand.
TGTATGTGTGCGTTAGTGTGCCGTTTTTGAAGATAGAATTTCGTTTAGGTGACCTATCTACACCTTTTTACTTATAATATCTTTGACGCACATTTATTCAGCTTGCTTAGGCTTACATGACACACTTATTTTTCTCCATTCGCGTTTTGCTGAACAATTTGGTCACACTTATACAATTCTACGTCTATCAGCCGCTTTCAACGTCGCAAGAATGAGAAAACCCGTCAAGTTTAAAAGACTACGCTTATTTATTCAACGCTATTCAGCCTATGTCTACTAGGTGTATTTTTGGTCTTGCACAACCGGCTAGGAGATGACCTATGAAAACAAACCACTTTTATTATGGAACCAACTCTGAAATCGCGAAAAAAATATCAGTTGTTTCTAACTAACAAAATATTAATGCCCTCCTGATTAATGTCCGCCTCCTCCTTGCGGGTTGTGCAAGACCAAAAATACACCTAGTATAAATAACAACGATTTTGTACAAAAGCTGAACAGACCTGTGCGCGTTTTTATGCAAAATCGTTGTTCAAATACTGAATAGAGCTGATTAATGCCCTTACTAATAATCACTGTGTAAAGTTATGCAATAAATAAAGCCTGTGTAACCATACATTTTTTGACGTATAAACCTGTCATAACTTTATGCAGCGTTTATTAGTAGGGCGCTAAGTGTGCGTAGTCCCATAGTATGCATATTTGATTCGTGATGTTTCCGAACCTAATGCGGTCGAAGTTATGACAAAAGCTAGTAATTTTGTATGAACGGCAAAAGTTAGGAAAAATATATGGTGTTTATGTTTATATTTATGTGTAAATAATATGGTGTTAAATATGAACAATGTTGTATATCCGTACCAATGCTACAGGCAGATGAAACATGCCATATGATTCTGAAATGACAACACATTTGCGAGATTTTTGTAGAGCAGAATTGGGGTGCTAAATTGTAGATTTTACGTCAAACTGCCCTCAAATCATGACAGAAGGAGGAACATTCATTACGGCATTTTGAGGACACATGTTGTTGAGTAAGAAAACCACTATATTTGACGATTTGCGAAATCTGACTGTAAGAAGAATGGCTGATAATCGCCAAGAAAATAATGAATTATATGATGATAACAAACGGGGATGTAAGTTGTGGGATTAGAGAGAAGTACGCTGCACGCTGGTGCGCCTTACCTGGCTGTCTCCTTGCCTCGTATACAGGGTGTCCCACGGCAATGCCACATGGAGGGAAAGTACCTTAAATATTGTAGATAGAGCATTTTACTGAAAGAAGACATTATTTGAATTTTGAAAATATTTTAAACTGCATTCATAGATATTTAAATAATTACATAGTTGAACCGGGAATCAAACCTGTTACTCGAGAAAATTAATCGGCCTGTAGTTTTATCCTACAGATCGAAAGGCTTCATCACAAGGATTATTTTTTGCTAAATAACATAGTGTCAAAAATAAAAGAAAGACCATGAATTTTAACATTTCTAATACAAAATTAGTCAATTTTTCAAATGCTCAAAACTAGTCCCTTCTTCTTGAATACAAAGTGATAACTTTTGATTATTTCGTTCCCTGACAATTTTTTGGTCTTGTTGTGGTGGATATTTATTTATTTAAATGATGCGTACTACTCAAGTGGGTAAATTAATTAGTATTATGTAGTTATGATTGTCAATCGTATGTCCTTAAGGCAATGTTAGCTTTTAACTTTTCAGAAACAAATTTTACCTCAAATGTTATAATTCACGATCTTCCTTTTATTTGTGACACTATGTTATTTAGCAAAAAATTATCCTTATGATGAAACCTTTCGAATGGTATGATAAAACTACAGGATGATTATTTTTTCTTAAGGAACAAGTTCGATTCCCGGCCCAACTATTTAATTATTTAAAAATCTATGAATGCAATTTAAATTGTTTTTAAAATTCAAATAATGTCTTCTTTCAGTAAAATGTTCTATCTACAAGATTTAAGGTACTTTCCCTCCATGTGGCATAGCCGTGGGACACCCTGTATAGGTTCAACAAAATGGCGCCTGATGTTTCTTCGCCTTTTGGAGGCTTTTGAAGCACAACACTGGAATTCTCTGTCTCTGTGTCCACAAACAATCACACCCGCGGGCGGTCGATCACAGCGGTTAATATTTGTTGTAATACGGTAGGAATTAAGTAGGCGCGTTAAATAAAACAGCCGTCAGGCGTGCGACAGCGTGAAGGTCGGTCAAGACAGAATAGATAAAAAGAGGTCTAATTATTAATATTAAGAAATAAGCGCTACCACATGTCTAAAAACCATTGCTAGCGGTTAGCTAACTAGCTTCTTTCAAATAAAGAAAACCGCATTCAAAGCGCATCACCTGTTTGAAAGCTACGGTAACAGACAAACAAACAGACACACACACACACACATCGCGGCATCGGTCAAAATTATAACATCTCTCTTGTTTTATCGAGGATTAAAAAGGGCTAAAAACGTGCTTAGCAACATGGTACAACCTAAGTCTTGATTTGTACCTTCTACCCCATATGAGAGAAAAAGCCACAAAGGACCAACTTCTTCATATCGTACCACCCACACAATTAATAACTGCGGGCCAGATTGCGTTGTGGAATTAAACGAACATTAAAACGAAAGAGGTTTCATCAAGATTCGCTTCTTTCGGGAATTGTTAGAATAAATACTTAATGTTCAGGAACAATTTAGAATGGAATTGAATTCTTATTCTTAATTCTTCATATTGTTAAGACATATTAATACCTATACCCTCTGAATTTCAAAATAACAACAAATCGATTAAGAACAACACGTTTTAAGCATACTGTACTACACTGGTGACTGTACTGTACTAATAGTTATATGCTCAATATGAATGCCCATATCAGAAGTGGGATCATTGTTATTATAGGAACTGTAATCAAAACTGTCAACCCTATTTGTTCTATTCCGTATTTATCTCTTAATACTATCTGTACCCGCGGTTCCACCTACGTTGAGTTAGGTCTTTGGCTCCTTTTCCGGTCCCTTGGGCCATAGCGTAATATGATGTAGTTTATAATCTTCCTAAATAAAGTATGTATACGTATAGCAAAAAGATTTATTAAGATCAAAGTTATTATTTATTATAATAGCAAATTAACTTACAACTCAAATAATAAAAACGTGTTCTAATAGTTACCGCGGCCTCGGTACATAAAGGGCAACCGAAGAAACAAGCGTGGGTTTTAGCCAGTAAAAGTCTGGCACTCCCTCCCGCCCCGACCAGGGCGGGAGAAGTCATTTGATAATTTCCTATTTATAAAAAAAAGAGAGATCTCTGACTCTAATGGCGAGATAAATAGACGTTACTAAGCACTGACTTTGGCTTAGCACCACCTTATGCCTGTCACTGTTACACAACTGTCAAAGGTCAAGTGCACGATAGAGACGGAACGCAGCTAAGCCAGATCAGTGCTTACAGTCTGTTTTTTTAACAAACGAGTAGTAAAAATTTTTTCTGCGTTTCCATTGGTCCACATAATCAGCATAAATGTTATTATTGGTGCTAAAAGCATTGGCTCCACCTCGACTAATTTCCCATCTCTCTCTGTCAATACCGGAAATGTGAAAGAGATATACTCAGTACTCGTTTGTTAAAAAAAAAGACTATAGTAACGTCTCTTTATCTCGCCATAAATCTCTAAGCTCTAAATTGACTTAGCTTAGCGCATTAGGACTCTACCACACATGTGCGTTATTATCAATCAATAGTACAAAAAAATACAACACAATATTCTCCTCTCGAACTCTCCATGCCAGTTATAATATGACACGTGTCATATTGACCTCCTAACACTTTTCTTTGAATAAAACATACCTGGATGGTATAAGAAACAACCAGATAGGTTGGCAGGTGATATCTATTTTATTACAAAACTTTGAGCGTGAGATATTGGCTGGCAACCAAGGTCGGTGAAATGTTATGTAACGATATTGAGGTGGGATAATGCTTTCAAACTGGGAGATCTTGGTGAACTTGTTTTAATATCTTTTGTTTTTTGATGAGAAAGGTTGTTAGTCATTTTGTGTTTACAGTAGAGAATAAATTGAAAATTTAAATCCGACCTAACTTATTAAGATCTTGACTGCTAACAAAAGAGTTGATAACTCTGAAACGGTTGAACCAATTTTGATGAAACATATCTAAGAATCACTAGACTAGAAGGAACCTATTTTAAAATAAACCCGCAAATAATACCGTATCCAAATCGGTTCATCCGTTAAACACGCACTCCAGTCAAGCTATCACCCCTCTTATTGCATCGGTTGTTAAAAAGGTTGTCAAAGAGTTACAAAGTATGGTGTTATTATAGCACCGAGAGGCCGAGACTAGTTAGCACGTCTTCGATCAAACAATATAAATTGTTGTTGCACAACTGTTAAACTACGATGATAAGATAGAGACAAAAAATAGCTAAGCAAAAGTCCCTGGCCTAATAGCGAATTACATCAAACTTTTATGCTTGTTGTATTATCATACATGCAAAAGTTTATTGGGTAATTGGTATCGCTTAGTAATCTTTTGCTTACCAAAAGTTGCCAATAACCTGTTTGTTACCGAAATTACAGACACATTTAAAAGTTATCGCAACCGGCTAACCGGCCCAACGATGCTTAACAGATTACAACCCATAACGCCATAGTTTTAGAATTTAGTTCCATTATTATACAAAAAGACAAACTTGCCAATTTAATAAAAGTTATTGTCTTAATAATTGATCTACACTAGCAACATTTTCCTAAGTGTCATCCCACACATAAAGCTGCATACACATGGGAGTAAAAAGCGCAGGCGATAGCCAATTTTCATTAGAAGTGTCAGCCTCACCGACAGTCATTGTCGTGAACGAGCTAGGCATTTCCCCCGGGCGTCTCCCGCGGTAATATCAACAGTAATGCCGCAAAAATGGCACCTACTATGTTACCTCGCATATTTTTCGCTCTTAAATCGTTGAGAATGTTTTTAAGAGGTTTTTTTTAGGTAGGTTTTCTTGGTCTATTTAAATGTCGTTTTTAGTTGCATGGTTGTAATTATCAGTGCTGTATTTTTGCTAAATTTTACGTAGTGTATCGCATTTTTTTTCAGAAGATCTTATAATTATTACCTATTGCCTTGAGCACACTAAAAATTTTATGAAGTTACTAGCTGTCCCCCAAGGTTTCACTGATGTTACACAGCTGTCAGCCTATAGCCTTCCTCGATAAATTGACAAAAAGATTTTTTATTCCAACAAGTACTTTCTGAAATTAGCGTGTTCAACTAAACAAACAAACAAGCTATTCAGGTTTGTAATATTAGTGTAGAATGATATCCAAATATATGTCCTAGGGGTAAGAATTTGTTTTCAATTCGACAAAAATGTCCGTTCTAGTGGACACAACCTATCACGATGTAAGGGGAAAGATAAATTAACATTATTTACCACGTACTCGCCAACCGTACCGTACTATAGACAGCGCAGTACTAGAGAAGGAACATGGCTAAGGCAACACTAAGTAAAATCTATTTATCTTGGCCTGATAAGTCATTGCGACTAAGTTTCGGCCTAGGCAGATAAGATCATAACTAATAACTGTGCTATGATCACCAATATTGCTGAACATACCTAAGTAAAACAATTTGTCAGTGGTGTGATTTATTACTAATTAATATCAATGTATTAGGAGTTCAGAATTTATAGTTTGACGGATTTATTATGGCATGACTCTGTTTGTTAAGGCAGATTCAATCGATCGCGTTTGAATGCGTGTGATGTCGCATATGTCGGTTAAAAGTAGCCTACGTTCTTTTTTACACATTATAATAAAGTTTATTGGTTTAGCAAGCTAATTTATTTATTTATTTTTAATGTAGAAATGTATTAAGAATGACATTTTCTCCCAGTCGCCCATGGGTGGTGCAGCAATAATACGGCAGGTCCATTTAAGAAGAAAATAATGTAAATATTATTATTTATATTAGTTTATATTATTATTTATTTATATAAAAATACATACATATAACTAATCACTGGTACTACCAGTAGGATTGGAATAAATTATTTGCGAAACGTCACTGTCATCGGTGACAGTAAACCTAGATTGTTAGTAGTACTAAATGGGTAAAATATGGGATGTAAGCTTCGACATTCACGTGGACGAAATTTAGTAAATTATAAGAGTAAATTAAACTACACACACCGGCAAAATTAGGGGAACACAAAAAAAAGGTCGTTTTTCTTAACAAATTTATGTCGCACATATTTTTTTTAGTTAATCAATAATTAATTGCACTCAAACTAACTGAAATAAACGCTAAAGTGACTCACACAATACTTCTACGTGAAGAAATAAACAAAAATTACAAAAAATGAGAATTGAACGTTTTTTCCTTAAAAGTGAAATCTGTAAACATTTTCAAAAATGACAAAAAAAAGGAGTTTTAGTATCGGGTATTGCCGCCACAGGCTCTAATTAAAGCCTGTACACGATTTCCCATGCTTCGGATAACGTTATCAATGAGTTCTTGGCACAAATTGTTCCACTCTTCCACTAACGCTAATTTAAGTTCCTCCACATTATTAGGGGCTGGATTTCTTTGTCGAACCTTTCTTCCCTGGTAGTCCCAGACATGTTCTATCGGGTTCATATCCGGTGATCGCGCTGGCCAGTTCATCTGAGTGATGCCTACTTCATTAAGGTAGTCACTCACTATACGCGCAGTGCGTTATCATGCATGAAAATGAAATTTTCGCCTATGAATGGGGCAAAAGGCATGACATGGGGTTCTAAGACTTCTGTATTGTACCGTTGTGCAGTTAGCGATCCATTACTGATGATCACTAGCTCCGTGCGGGCTCCCAAACATATGCTACCCCATACCATAACTGACCCTCCACCATACGACACAGTTCCAGTGAAATTTGCTTGGTGATAACGTTCCCCTCGATGTCTCCACATTCTTTCCCTCCCATCCATGAAATTTACACAAAATCGGCTTTCTTAACTGATCAAAACACGGCCCCACTCATTAGTCCAATCTTGGTGTTCTCGAGCGAATGCTAATCTTGCTACACGATGAGCTACCTCGAGTTTTGGGGCCTTTGCTGGCACGTACGAGTTTAAGCCAACTTCATTCAACCGTCTTCTAACAGTCCTTTCACTCGCGTTGACGTTACGAACTTCTGCTAAACGATTTCTGGTCTGGACAGCTGTTTGAGGACGATTTCGTAAAGTCTGCATGACCAAGAAACGGTCATCCAAGGCGCTAGTTGCTCGATTTCTGCTCTGTCCTCGTCTGCGCACGAACGATCCAGTCTCCCTATAACGTCGGACGACGCGATGAATCACCGATGTCGATACACCCAGTGCGCGACTGACTGAGCGATAGGTGTGCCCTTCCTCGATCATGGTTACAGCCCTAGCCACAGAAGTTGCTGGTAAATCACTCATTTTGTATCAGAACAATGTGCACTATTCAAATGTAAACAGTTAAATGACCCACAGTCCCTATTCGCAGCATCCACTAAAGTTATTATCAGAATGAGTACAAAACGTTAAGTGAGCAAATTCTTAAACAACCATAAATTCTTGTCAAAACACTTAAAATTAAAGTTGGTGGTACTTAAAACAATCTGTTATGAAGTTATTAACACATAAACAAAAACTACTTATAAAATTACTCGACAATGTTAGAAAAAATCAACCTTTTTTTTGTGTTGCCCTAATTTTGCCGGTGAGTGTAGTTTCTGTGCCAATTCCTGGAAATGACCAAAGCACCCACGCCAAGCTTCACAGTAATGGCAATTACTGTTGCTAAGTCAGCCATTTTAATTTCAGTCCAAGCAAGTCCATTGACTTACGAAACTGTAGAATCAGAAAATTTTTGCAACAGCAATTAACCAGAATAGGGCAGGTTGTTCACTTTAATAGTCTGTTATCGGCTAGCTCGGTGAGCTAATGGCTTTGTCATTTGAATACAAAGTGGATGCTGTAACCATTGATCTGATAATATCTGAGCAACTAATCTGGTTGTAACTCGGTTAAGTAGGATTTTAATCTGAGGTTTGCAAGGAGGTAAAAAGCGAACGTTAAAAGAAAGTAGTACCTCTCAGTATCACAACATTAAAAGCTATTATGCCGGTAAAATAAAACGAAGTTATCTATATAAGAAATACCAACGCACAGCCCAAACCGCTGGTCCTAGAGACGTGAAACTTAGTGGGTGTGTTTTTGTGAAGAATAGTTAGCCACTGAGAAAGGAGTTTTGGACATTCGACCCGGGTAAAATTTCAGTTCATCCACGTGTGGCCAAAGCTGCGGACAAAAGCTTCTGTATCATAAACACTATTCCCCTTACTAATAATCACTGTGTAAAGTTATGCAATGAATAAAGCCTGTGTAACCATACATTTTTTGACGTATAAGCCTGTCATAACTTTATGCAGCGTTTATTAGTAATGCGCTATGTTTTGAAATAGTAGTATATTTTTTATAACTCGTATTCAATAGTCTTATAAATTGTCCCATTGCTCTTGGCCACTCCATAACGACGCCGAAATAAATGATGCCTATCAGGCGACACGACTAAAAAAAACATACAAAAAAAATTGGAGCTCTCACTTTTAACAGAAAGTGTCAAAGCGCCTGTATTTGCGTAACCTCACTCCTCAGTGGAACAATCTAGTGGCGAAAATTGTCGCAAACACTCTCAGTTGACGAAATCTTTGTTTTCTATTAATTTGAATTAGCTATTCTCAGTCTCTGTCTTGTCATAGCAGTTTGTCAGTAGTGGGTAAGAAAATGTGAAGCATTAGAGCAAAAATTTCACTAAAATCTTGCTAAGCTGCGTTTATCTTGGCCTGAAAATATGTAGTAAACGCTTTCTCTGTATTTACATTTTTAGAGGGTATCTTTTGTCATTTTTACCTACTGATGAAACTACTCACCTAGTACCTACCAAATTTACTAAAGGGCTGGTTTTTATCCGGGTCAGTGGTTAATTATCCGTAATTATGCTATTCTGCCAGCCTCTTGGATGGACACTTTGATTTTACTTTTAAACTTTTAGAAAACAATTGATTTCATATTATTGATTTATATAAATAGGTTATAATTACGATCAACAACATCTAAAGCCGACGCCGTAAATCGATAAACAATTCATACTAATATAGAAAAAATTAATTGGTACTCGTTTATTGTTAGTTTAAACACGTTAATTGCTGGAAGTACAAGTCGGATTGAAAAAATCTTTTTGCATACGCAAATAAAAAGTTTTGTGCGGAATATATAGCCTGTATAACTTTACACTACACCCCACAGGAGCAGACCTATAACCGAAAAATGCGGGTGGAACCGTGAGGCTAGTGGATTATATGAACGTAAAAAGCACAATAGCAAAGTACGCGTCAGATTTACACCTTTTCATACATTTTTCTTATATGTTTTCCTATAGTACTTCCTGAATGCGAAGGATAAGCAGCTTTCCACTTTAAAAGAAATATGGAGGTGTCTTATATTTCCTTTTATATTCGGGATTAGAGCATCGCAAACTCAATACGAGGCGGCTACAATAGTAGGGAGGCGAGGTAAAAATGTAAATTGTACCTCGCATTCAAAAGCCCCGCCGCCACTGCGCTTATGCATATTTTAAATATCATATCATGGCGTCGATAAGCATATTTGCATGTGTTAACGTTTGGAAAACGATCTTTATCTTTATAGGGGAATTTTTAACGACTTAGTAGCGTTTTAGCCGTTGTTTTTAGTCCGCTTCAGTTGAAACCGAACTTTATTATTATTAATATTTTAATAGGTGTTTTAAACGATGCTCTTTCAAGTCAATTTAATACAAAATATATTATAATAACTTTATTGTGTATGGTCAACTAGAACATTGTTATTTTTTTTGACCATTCGTTTAAAAAAGTATCGTCCGAATCTGCTCATTTTTTTTCGTGTGTCATGGACTATTTGGGTAAGACCTGGGCAAGACGGAGGGGTGTGCCGAACTCTAACCTGCGAAAACAACCAAGGGGTTCATCAACCACCTATGGACAGAGGTACAGGTTTAACCTACAAAAAAATATAAATAATAATAAAGTTCTTGCCGGAAAAGACGAAAATAAGCACCCGAAACGCCTACTGTAGCCTTTTTTACCTACGTTGTATAACAAAAGCAGTTTCTGAGTTTGAATTTTCCGCCATTATAAAGTTGATGGGACGGTTTAAAGTATAATAGCCGTTATCAGGTTTAGAGAATGGTTGTCGTTTATGTTGATGGCGCTTCTGAATTGATAGGTACTGAATTATATTAATGGTGTTTTTAAACTGCGGTAATGACGAAATATTAAAGCTTAAATAAGCTTCCAGGAAATTCCTCTTGAATCGCTGTATCAAAATTATTCTTTGCACACAAATTAAAAAATAACTTATGTACAATGGCGAGCTTAACCCAGAGTTGAGTTTTCTTTCAGCTAACCATAATTCTATGGTGATATTTGCAGTGGAGGATATGCCTATGTGCAAAATCAATACATTTTATTTCTTAAATTAACCATTTAAACATTCGAACACACCGGATTCGAGACACAATAGAAAGACAATAGCAGCCCGACAGTCGGCTGTCGCTTGGTCGTTAAAAGGTTAAATACAATGTAATGTTTGTAATATACTTTAATAAAATAAATATATTACTCAATTGGCGATTTAAATATTCTAATAAAAAACCGCAGCGACAGCAAAATCTAATATCTAAATTAAGAGTCCTAATTTAGAATATTCCGAGTATTTAAATGACACTACTGTTTAAAAATGCTCGTCCTTTAAATTATTCAATTCAGCCTGAAGTAATACAACATTTTCTAATTTCAAGACACCATTCACAATATAATTCAAACGTTTTGATCTGTCAAACCTTAGCCTAACAGGAAGGGGCCCAACAGGGCCAACGCCTACCGGGGTTGCGGAATGTGTATAGTAGTCACCGTGACCCTGGAACATAAAAGGCAATCGAAGGAACATGAGTGGGTTTTAGTCAGTAAGAGTCTGACACGCCCTCCCGCCGCACCCAGGACGGGAGCAGTCATTGGATGATTTCCCACTCACCAAAAAAAAAAAAACCTTAGTCTAGATAACTTTGAATATTTTACCTAACTGTGCAGTCCATCCAGCCTATGTTCTAAGGAAAGTTCTAAATGGTACACATTTCTCATTTTAATTGCCACTTCGAGCGCTATTAGTTTTGATGAATTTCTTCCCTTAAAATCATGTAAATTAACGTTGAAAGCCTAATGACAAGGCTGTGACTTTTTAGTGTCTAAAACAAAATTCTAGCGACGTAGTTTAGATAAATCTCTCCCGTTAGTGATGGCGACTAAATTCAACTATTTTACCTGCAAATGGAACTTTAGAGCCGTCAACGTACCTTTTTACTGCTCTAATGGAAGTAAACAATTTGACAATGGCATTGATGGTTAGGGCCTTTTACAGAAATAACAACGATTTCAGAGAACCTGATTGGCTTTGGGGCTTGCTTTTGGATAGTTTGGGAAATTAATTATGATATTTAAATCGCTACAAGTTTCTGAACAGAGAAGAAAACAAACCGAGCAGACGCGTGCGTGTATATCATATGTTAATGTTAAATTTTGATTGCACGATGTAGGCTATTGGTTGTAGTTCATGTAGGAACGGGGTTGCGGAATGTGTCGGCGTTGCGGAATGTGTATAATAGTTACCGTGACCCTGGAACATAAAAGGCAATCGAAGGAACATGAGTGGGTTTTAGTCAGTAAGAGTCTGACACGCCCTCCCGCCGCACCCAGGACGGGAGCAGTCCTTGGATGATTTCCCAATCACCAAAAAAAAAAAAAAAAAAAGATGTCGCCAAATTATAATGAAACAGTTGAGGTCGAAACACATTCCATTCTGATCGTTAGCAATATTGATTTAGATAAAAAAAGTAAAAATGCACTTAATAAAAAAATCCATAACTAAAAAGATTACCTATAAAAACCAACCAAACAAAACTCCAAAAATCCTGTACCGCCACTGCCTTTCCACTCAATCACTTCAAAAGTAAGCCATCTCTTTGAAATGTCGCAACGCTTCACATATAGACTGATATTTGTACCCGTCAGTATAAATACCCCTGAATATGACCTACCCAGTGATGAAGGCAATTCTTTGGTCCTCTCCCGTGTCACGCGTCGTAGGGTATGGGTAGATATTTTTAAATTGAGGACAAACGTGGCTGACCCCATAGCCATAAAAGTAAGATTTTCGTTACCTTTTGTAAATGTATTGATATTGACGTTTAGTTTTTCTTGTTTCGGGTTTGTTAACGGGTCTGGTGTGAATTTGGTTCATAATAATTTTATCTATACTAAAACAAACCTGATTGTTATTTGTAAACCTCCGGGACATAGAAAGTTACGTGTTAGCGTTGTTGTTGTCGTCTGAACAAAATTAAATCATCTTTTATATAGGAAAGTAATACGCTGTACATGAAGCTAATTTTATTATTACGCTCTCGGCTCCATTATGTAACATTCAGCCTCGGGCGTAAAAACAAACTTAACTCACTTGTTTCATAATGTGTATTTTAACATTATGGAGATATTCAAAAATTAAAAGAATTCACAAAACTTCCTATTACTTTTACATAAAAACAGTATTGTCTGAAGCAAAAAGCCCTTACCTTGAACGGCAAAATAATTTCCCCGAGGAAAACTTTCTGGGAATCGCAATCCGAACTTCAAACACGAAATACAAGTAAAAAAGCACTAAAGTAGTCCAAGAGGCGACCCTGAGTAGATTTTCCGCGACTCTTGACGAAACTGTGGAGCATAAAATTAAGCATAAATATAACATGATGTTACTAGCAAGTAAGTGGCTCGAGTTTCACGGCCGGCTGCGCAAACGTCTCTTCAATTAGCGCAGTAGACGGAAAATTAGCTCTTGTCACCTATATGCACGCTTGTGACACTTGGCGCGACTAACGGACGAATTTACCAACCGAGAGTAACGTTAGTCTAAAGTGAATTGTTATTTACTTTAAAAATTGCATTTTTTTTATTTTCCATTGTCTAATCTTACTTAAAGGTAAGCTAACTGATTGACCACTGATATGCCAACGCACCGGGGTTGCGGAATGTTTATAATAGTTACCGTGACCCTGGAACATAAAGGGCAATCGAAGGAACATGAGTGGGTTTTAGTCAGTAAAAGTCTGACACGCCCTCCCGCCGCACCCAGGACGGGAGCAGTCATTTGATGATTTCCCACTCACCAAAAAAAAAACCCAAACTGCTGGTCATAAAGACATGAAACTTGAAGAGTGTGTTCTTTGTAATGAGTAGGTAACCACTGAGAAAGGATTTTTGGAAATTCTAACCCTGAAGGGCTAAAATTGGAGATGGAAGTTTCGATATTCACACGGGCGGAGCCGCGAGCGAAAGCTTGTCTAAGGATAATTTCGTTTCTCTCGATAAGTGACGATTTTATCAACCAACTATAATGTCTACATTTTTGTTTCACGATTGTGTAATCTAGTGTAAATTCCTTACTCTTCAATAAATCGCTGTACCGCCAAAAAGCTCTTATTCGTATAATAAAGCGCCCTAGGCTATTCTGACAGACGTTAGAACAAACATGACAAAATATTAAGTAAATTAGGAAAATTCATCTTCATTAGTGAATATGAATTACTTACCTTTCAACGACCAACCGACAGCCGGCTGTCGGGCTGCTATTGTCTTACTATTGTGTCTCAAATCACGCGTGTTCGACGATTTAATATTACTAGTGCATAAGATATGACTCAACTACTTTGTTAGTTAATACATTCGTTCCTTCACATCATTTATGACACGAAATAACTATGCGAGTAGTTTTACTATTATAAAATAGAGTGGTAAAACTAAAATGTAGTAATCTGGGAGAAAATTTAGACTGAGATTGTTATTCTCGAAGACCTGGGGTTCAAGTCTGCTATTGTGTGTCAATGACCGATTGACTACTTTGACACTTTTTGAATGGGAAATCTGTCAAAAATCTGACGTTACACTATTGCAATGGCAAACTTGCGCCCCTGAATCTTTGGTACAATCAGCCCTAACTGAAACAAACAACATTTGATATCGCCAAGTAATCAACCAGCCAAGTTTTAGTTTCCTCATAAAAAATTTGATACCTACCTACACATTTCCGACAAAGTTCTAAGAAGCGTTCAAGCTCGGAAAAAAATAACGGAGACGTCTAACTTATACGTTAATTACGCTTCTTGAGATATTTCTTTTTCTTTCTTAGCAACGTAATTAACACATAGGGATTTCCTGGAGCGTCATCAAAATGAATTGTTCTTTTTAACAGGAGGTACTGAGAAAAACGACGGACAATCTCGCTTTATAAGAAAAAAAATGGTTTAATATGTGTATGTAAAACGTCAGTAAGTGGACTGAGTTTAAAATGAATTGTCATCAAAGTCTGATGTTATCTATTGGTAACATTTATTTATTTATTTACATACAATTATAACATTATTACAGATTATTCCAATTCAATGCTAATGTAAATGTACATCGAAAGAGCTTTTCCAGAGAACTACTCTGGTGGACTTACAGAAACTCTTAGGCCGACATAAATAAATGTCCACATAGTGTAAATGCTCGCGCTTTCTCAGCATGGAAAGGCAGCATACCCTGCTGTGAGACTGACTGTACTGTGAGGCTTTTAAAATAAAAATTTGCAGATACTTCGGTTTAGCTATCTATGGCCTCTATCTTGCCATCATAGTTTCCCGGTTGTGCGAATGTGACAGGTGTATTGCTTAACCAAAGCTCTTTCTCAGTAAGATTTGTTTATCTCAGACTTTCCCAAATTGCGAAACATACAAGCACAATCTAAAGGATTTTGAAGGTCGTACGTACTCCATTGCTTAATTGAGTATAATTCTTCTAACCTTTAAAAACTACAAGGTTTGCTGAATCGTCAACATGAAGCCAATAAAGTTTATTTATAAAGTTTACAGGGCTAAAAATATCTACCCAAAACTTGTCACATTACACCTTTCATTATTCAAATGTTCTTTCATCTCCAAGTGAGTGAAAAAGATCTACAGCATCCATTCTTCATCTCTCGAGGTACCAAGATCGCAGTACTTTTCAAGAGCTCCATCAATCACGCGTCAGATCAGACACGGATCGTTGCGCCGCGTACACTAGATAAATTGTCTCTGTTACATACACAAATATTACACGAGGTGAGTTATTTTATGGGCTTGAAGTTTTGAAACAAACGATTTTGCTTTGCTTTTTGATATGGGAAAGAGGAAAAGATTATGTAAAACAAAGTACAGAATAAATATGATACATATATCAGAATTTTAAGCAGTGATGTACTTAGCTTTTACGAAACTATTTTAGTATGAAAGTTTGAGAGTAGGTAAATGAAGAATGTGTTCAGCTATTTTATAACTTGTGGAAATATGTCGAACGTAATCACTGCTTGCACTAACCCATCGATATAATTATCTATTTTTATTTATTTCATAATATTTTTAATCTATAATGTATTTGTGCGCGATTTAAAGGTACACAAGACACTATAAAAGCAAATAAAGGTAGTAAACCTTTATTAAAGAAGTATAAATAATGAAAAACCCACAAGACATTCCCAATGACAAGCCCTGGCAAAAATGGCGGGACAAGGTTGACGTTTGGAAGCAGGATAAGTAGGCCTTTGCCCTGCCCTAGAGGAAAAGCATTCTCAAACACAGCCGCTTCAAATAAAAAGAAACAAACAAAATTCATTAAAGCAACCATAAGACATTCACCTGTAGGGTTCCTCACATCTCCTGGCCTCACATAAGCACAGGTAAATGATGTGCGTGCTCATACATATTCAGCGACATCACACTCACTTACCTACGCTTCGCCAAACGGCGCCATCTTACATTTTACATATCTTGTTTATTTTCGCGCGTTTTTGGTATCTTGTATGTTTTATAAATATAAAAACTCGTCTTGTTCCGATTTGTGTAAATGCGTGTGTTTGTGAAAAAGCACGTGTTGAAATAATCCTTTCAATTTTGCAAAAACAGAAAGAAAATCTAAGCAATTATCTTTTTCCCCCTTTCTTCCCCCTTCAATCCCCTTTCTTTTAAACATAAAATAAATCAATATTTTATTTTACTTTCTAATATATAATTTGATTTAAACCCAGTTACAGGGCAATACGATACCCCCTGGTTAGACTGGCATAATTTATAATAAATTTATTGGATTTTAGAAAAACTAATAAATAAGTATAATAAATTAATAAGTCTCATTTTTAAGTAAGAAGTAAATAAAAAAGGAAGCTTTTAAAGGATTTGGTAAAGTATTTCTTCCTTGTAACTAGAAATATAAACTTTTTATTCTGTTTAATAGGCTTTACTGGCCCCGAACTTGAGGGAAAGAAATGTTGACCTTTTCAATCTTATTCTTGTTTCGTTTGTTATTTTCCTTTTTCTATTGTTTTCTTTGTTTTCAGTTTTTTTTGACGTGACAACGTCTTAAATTAGGTTGCGGCTGGGAGTCACTTATGAAAAAGTGTAACGCTCGGTAACGTTACGATGAGTCACCGAACGAGAGAGAGGCCCGCCGAATGCCTTGCGTCTCTCTCCCACTCAACTATGATCGGTAAAAGACGTTGTCACGTAAAATCTTCGCCCGTAAAACCGACTTTACAGGCAACCATTTTTTACTTTCAATATATCATTTATACTAGCTACTCGCTTCAAGAAGTCTTTGCAATTCTCGACTTTTTTCTAATGTAATATCCATGCAAGCATATACTTAAACTTTCCTCATGAACGTTTTGAGCTCTACATGCTAAGAGCAATGTCAAATTTGCCAAGATTTGCAAAGACGCCACAACATGGCGTCAGGACATTCCTATTCTTATTGTGCTTACAACTGCGAAGAGTAGGGACTGCGATTGGGATTGTTTGAAAACTTAATAATTGGCAATTTTTCGTGCCTCCATTTGGAATAGCGCCCGGGGCATATACCCTGTTTGCCGCACCCTAGATACGAGTCAATTTGTTTGTAATAAACTCCGATTTCGAGATAAATAAATGTTGCTAAGCAATAATACTGTCACTGTCACACAACCGTCAAACTACAATCGCAATATAGGGAGAAAAAAAAATATGAAGAAAGAAAAACGTTTATTTGAACCTCACATACAACACATAAAATAATAATATAATAAACCATGCGAGGTCAAAAGGGCTCCTAATTCAGTATATGCTGCGATATTCTCTAATAGATACTAAGTTAAGCCAAAACGCTGCTAAGTTACGACCTCAGCAATTACTTTAGAATAGAAACAAGAATAAAATCAGCTTTGAAAGTATTAAAATATGCCCATTCTTCTTGACTACTTTTCACAACTTACTAGCCACAACTGAATCGCACATAATGATGTCAGGGAGATGATGATGGTAGTTAAGCTCATTCGCAGACTGGCACATACGGTAGGAGGTGGGGGCGTATGTACCTGATTGAGCTGAATACCGATGTGTTACATGTAATGACTGCCCTACCCTACCTTCACTGTCAAAAGTTTACAAATTACCAACCAATGGCTTTACTTGTTTTCTGAAGCTTATGATAAGTACCTGCCAATTTCTCGAATTTTCTCGACAACACAATGTCGTGTAACACGAAATAACATTCTAATTCCAATTCTCGCTCCTCGTACAAAGAAAGCGTATCTTTAAAGTGTATTTATAGGTATTTATCAGCACATTTTATCACTAAGAGAGACTGTATTGATTTCATATTATCCTGGTACAAAATAAGCTTCACAAAATAAATCATGCAAGGAAATAACAATTTGTTAAAACGTAGGCGCCGACGGAAAATACTGCGCGGTCATCTAGCGTCGTTGTTTATGTTTGTACTTCGTGTGTATCGAACCTTCGAGCAATTTAGAGTTTATCGATTTTCAAAGATGCTTTCGCTTTTCAAGAGAACTCTGTTAAGTTGGTTAGTCTTATTTTTTTTGTTTGAAGAAATAAACATCTTTATATTATACTAGCTTTTGCCCGCGACTTCGTCCGCGTGGAATAATAGTTCCTGTTCCCGGGGGATTTCCGGGATGAAAACTATCCTATGTCCTTTCTCTGGTCCCAGACTATATCTGTACCAAATTTCATTCAAATCGGTTTTGTGGTTTAGGCGTGAAGAAGAGACAGACAGACAGAGTTACTTTCGCATTTATAATATTAGTACGGATTAGAAACTAGATTTAGAAAAAAACTTTGGCCTCCTAATTTTAAAGCGTGTAGCACTCAGAAATATCTTTCCCGTTATAAGATTTTTTTTGAATAAGATGATTAATTCCAGAAACTACCAAAAAAAAACTTTATTTCTATAAATTTATTAGTGAAGATAAAGGTGTACATGCCATTCTTTCAGTCCATCTGCTTTCACGGCTAAAAGGATTTTGATGACATTTGGTACAGAGTTAGTACAGGTTAAACCTTATGAAAGTCATGACTACTTAGAAGACCTCGTCTCCCCACTAGTGGGAATAGGCAGTAAAAAATAGCCTACAGTCAATACTGTAACCAATTTTTGCAAGTCATAACCTCATCACAAAGTATAGTCCCCATATACTAAGATATTATTCAACTTATGACT
Source organism: Athetis lepigone (assembly GCA_033675125.1). NCBI lineage: Eukaryota > Metazoa > Arthropoda > Insecta > Lepidoptera > Noctuidae > Athetis > Athetis lepigone. The sequence continues at coordinate 511,949 of CM066235.1, forward strand.
TCATAAAGTTTCTAAATTCAATAACATCGTGCAAACTGCTCGCTCGGCGACCGCTGGACAACTTTCAATTTGAATTTGAATATGAAATAAAATCTATTGCTTCTCTTTCGAAACTCTATACTTTTTTTTTTTTTTTTTTTTGGTGAGTGGGAAATCATCCAATGACTGCTCCCGTCCTGGGTGCGACGGGAGGGCGTGTCAGACTCTTACTGACTAAAACCCACTCATGTTCCTTCGATTGCCCTTTATGTTCCAGGGTCACGGTAACCACTATAAACATTCCGCAACCCTGGCAGGCGTTGGCCCTGTTGGGCCCCTTCCTGTGCTGACTCCTTCTCTTTGAGGCGCGCGTGGAACAAAACGCGCCGTCTACGCGGTCCTGGTCCTAGCCGGGCGGCGAGCTACCCATCGCTCGCCATCCGCAGAACCGCGCCTACGGTGGCCGGTAGTCGTCTTGCGACTCTCGACGTCTTCGCCTGGGTCTTAGTCCGGGGCGAGAGGCTCGTCGCTGCCTCTCGCGCGCCGCCGCTTCCTTCACTAGCATAACTGCTTCGCAGAAGGAGGCGACGGCATCCCATTCCGTCTCGCCCCGAAGCATGGCCTGAACCAGCGCCGGGCGCGAGAGGTCACCGCCGCCGATCGCCTCCACGAGGACACGTCGGTGCTCCGCCCATGCGCGGCACACCTCAACTGTGTGCTCGACCGTGTCCTCCAGGCGACCGTTACTGCAGTGGTGACACCCAGGCGTCGCTTCCGCCCGAATCCGACACAGGAACCTCCCGAACTGACCATGTCCGGTGAGGACCTGTGTCAAGCGAAACGTGAGAGTGCCATGACGCCTCTCCAGCCACTCCTCAAAGAGGGGTCTTACCGCCGCTATAACGGCGTGCCCAGCACTAGGTTGCGACAGTCGTTGTCTCCATTCCGCCATGAGATCTCGCCGGAGCTCCGTGAGCCGTGCCGCGATAACCCGCGGCATCGGGACTTCACCCCGGCGTTGCACTTCCACGCGCCACTCGTACGTGTGTGCAAGGACTGTTGCCTCCAGATCCCACGGCGGGACGCCGGCAAGGAGGCATGCCGCCTCACAGGAGACCGTGCGGTATCCCCGCACCATGCGAATGGCCATGACCCTCTGGGACGCCCTCAGAAGTCGGGCCGGAGCCGCGGCTAGATTGGGCGCCCACACCGGAGCCCCGTAGAGGGCCATGGACCGCACGATCCCCGTGTAGAGCCTCCGGCAGGAGGCGTTTGGGCCACCGAGATTGGGCAGGAGCCGCTTGAGGGCAGCTCCGGCCTTCGCCAGTTTGGGGCCCAAACGTCGGAAGTGCTCCGTAAAGTTCCATCGGTTGTCGAGGACAAGTCCCAGGTACTTTATCGTCGACTCGACACCGATGTGAACCCCTCCTACCGTTATCTGAGACCCCGGAGGTGGCCGGTGCCGAGGGCCATGAAAACACATGGCCTCGGACTTGTGCAGGGCCACCTCAAGTCCCAGTTGCCGGATCCTATCCACGACTGTCGCAACACCACTCGACATCAAGTCGGCCGCCGCCTGGAACGACCCTCCCTGCGCTAGGACTAGCGTGTCGTCAGCGTAGCACACTACGCTGACGCCTTCGGGAAGGTCGGCGCGCAGCACCCAGTCGTACCCGATGTCCCACAGAAGCGGCCCCAAGACCGATCCCTGTGGAACACCGCACGACATCCCTCGTCGACTCCACACTCCCTCGTGACCGGGGTAGATGACGGCCCTGTCCGTCAGATAGGCCTCGACCACACGACAGAGGTAGGCAGGCATCCGGTGATACCGGAGTGCCGCCCCTATGCACCCCCAAGGCAGGGTATTGAAGGCGTTGGCGATGTCGAGAGACACCGCCAAGACGACCCTGCCCTGTGCTACCGCATCCCCTGTCGTGAGGGCCCGTACGCGCATGATGGCGTCCACCGTGGAGCGTCCCCTGCGGAAGCCGAACTGACCGTCCGCCAGATCCGGCCCCACCCGCATCAGCCGCTCGACGAGGCGGCTCGCAATTACTCTCTCCAAGAGCTTTGCCGCCTCGTCGAGCAAAACGATGGGCCGGTACGCGGACGGAGAGTCCGCAGGACGCCCCGGCTTCGGTATGAGGACCAGCTTCCCGGTCTTCCAACGAAGTGGGAACTGGCCCTCCTCCAAGCATGCGCTAAAGAGCCCCCTTAGTCGAGGCCCGAGAGCCCCTAAGGCCAGGACCCAGGCCTTCCCTGGTAGGCCGTCGGGTCCTGGGGCGGTGTTCTTGGCCCTAAGCCTTAGCACCGCCACTCCCAGTTCTACCTCGGTCACCTCTGGAACGTCGTCGTCGTCGCCGTCGCGGTCCGCATCGGACACCGCCGGTGGCGGAGCCATGAGCGGGGGAGAAAACTCCCCCCGCGAAGGGAACAGAGCGTTCACAACGCCCTCTACGACCTGGGGCCGGAGACTCTGCGTCAGCGGGGGGCCCGCGGTACGGAGCTTGCCCCGTACCGCCAAGTAGGGGCGCCCCCACGGATCTCTGTCCAGAGTCCCCAGCGTCTCTTGGCGGGCCGAAGCTTTGGCCCGCATAATCTCCAGTCGGAGGGCTTCCTTCGCCGCTCTGTACCCCTCGTACAGCTCCGCCTCAATGGCATCCGCATCCACAGGGCGGATACGGAGCCTGCGGTGTCTAGTGTACGGGCGTCGCGCAGCCACGCACGCCTCACGTAGTGACGTGATTTGCGGCGACCACCAGTACACCTGGCGCTGACCCCTTCCAGGCTGAACCCGGGGCATTGCCATGTCACATATCTCGGACATGGCCTCCTGGAACCACCCAGCCTCGGCATTGATGTCGGCAGGCCTGTCCGGTGATGACACCCAGGCCTGCACTATCGAGGCTTCCAGGAGAAGCTCCCGGTCCAGCTGCTTCAGCGCCCAACGCGGACCGCTTGGGGTCCGTCGGACCGGCGCAGCGGAGGTCTGGGCGGAGACGTCAAACCGGATGTACCGGTGGTCGGAGAACGTCTCCACCTCCTCCATTACGCGCCAGTCAACGACACGCGGTGACAGAGCGGGGCTGGCGAACGAGATGTCCACCACCGACTCACCCCGCATCCGCACACACGTGGGGACGGAACCCTGGTTCAGCACGACTAGGCCCGCCTCTAGGGCCCAGTTTTCCACCATTCTGCCCCGTGCATCAGTGTATCGGGAGCCCCAAGCCAAGTTCTTGGCATTGAAGTCCCCGAGAACGAGCACGGGGAGGGTTCGGAACCCGGCGACGACGACGCTCAGCTCCATAAGGGAGTTGTGGAGTTCGACAAGGGATCGGCTCGGGGAGAGATAGACGCCTACAACGGCGATCTCCCCGAACCGTGCCGCAACGCACCCCTGTGCCCTCTTGACGCCTTCGAGGGCTGGGGTACCGGCGGCGGCCGACGAGATGATGGTCACCGAGCCGCTCAGGTCCTCCACCCAAGAATCCCTGGGCGGGACAAAGTACGGCTCGGAGACCACGGCGATGTTGATCGACCACTGCGCCATGCTCTGGAGCAACAGATCCTGAGCGGCGGCGCAGTGGTTGATGTTCGCCTGTACGAGGCGCAATGGGGCCATTATTGGCACTCCATTGCGGCCTCAGTAGTCGCGGCTGCAGCGACAGACGCGGCAGCGGCGGGGACGGCGGGAGCAGCGGCGGCCGTGGGAGCGGCGGCAGCAGCGGGGGCAGCAGCGGGGGCAGCAGCGGGAGCAGCGGCAGAGGGCTTCCTGCCCTTGCCCCTGGTCCTGGGGGATGGGGCGCAAGCCTTGCCCCCAGCCCGGTGATCGGCCGGCTTGCCAGCCGCCGCACATATGGAACAGTGCGGCGCGGCGGTACACGAGCCGGCCTTGTGACCGGGCTGACCGCAGCGGAAGCAATCGGCGCTGCGGTCCACCTCCGAGGTGCAGCGGACACCGACATGGTGTCCGACTTGGCATCTATAACACCTCAGAGGCCTGGGCTCCAGCAGCTTCACCTGCGCCGAAGCCCAGCCTCCCACCAGTAACCTACTGCTGCTTCGGCCCTCCCCCGCAATGGCTTTAGCCGCCGGAACGGGGCAGCTCACGGTGACCGCTCCAGTCCCGGAGCGGTCAGGGCGGATGGTGCCTACGCGCACGTCGCCAGCGGGACAGCCCCCCGCTTTGGCGACGGCGGCCACCAACTCCTCCCCCGTGACAGAGTCGTCCAGGCCTGTGATGCGCATGTCAATGCGCATGGTAGGCCTGGAGACTCGTACCTCCTCGGCAGAAAGCGACGCCCTCAACTTTTCGGCCAGAGCATCGGCGACGGGGCCGCTAGCAGCCCCAGGGACTTCCAGCATGCGGGCTCCGGTAGCCGTCACCCGCAGCCGCACTCCCTCCGTCACGCCGAGCTCGGCCAAGTTGACCGCCGCTTTCGCTTTGGTCAGTACCGCCCCGTAGGTAACACCTTTTTTCTCCGCGTCCGGCTGCAGGGTGACTACCACCGCTGCAGACTTAGGGGCGCGGAGCCTGGCCGCAAGGCTATTCGCCTTGCGGCGCTCCCTCTGCCGTTGCCGCTTCCTTGTTGCCCTGGCCGCCTTGGCCGCCTTCCTCTTCTCCCCGGCCACTTGCCAGCGGCCGGCATCGGCCGGAGGCTCGGCAGCCGAAGAGGGAGGGGGCGGCGGTGGGGCACGTTGTGCAGCTGCACTCGCTGCAGGTGTCCCCACCGCTTTGGGCTTCGCCGCCTTGCCCCTACTGGGCGTTGCGGCCTTACTCTTCGCCTGCTCTGGCGCGGCGGCACGCCTCGACGTACCCGCCGCAGGAGTCGCGGCCACAGCGGCAAAAGATGCCGCTGGCCGTGCTGTTGTTGTCGTCGTCGCCGGGACCAGGCGACTGGCCGCGAGTGTGGGCGGAGAACTCTCCCTTCCAGCACCGAAAACCGGCGCTGGAAGTCCGCCATGCTCTGCACCAGGCTCTGGAGCAGTTCCCGGTCAGGGTTGGTGGCCTGACCTGTGGGAGCTACGTCTCCCCGGAGCCTGGCCAGTTCCGCGTGCAGCTTCCTGTTCTCCTCCTGGAGAGCCTCGATAGCGGCCCGCATAGCGGCCAGCTCCTGTCCCGACGACGCCGACGCCTCCGCATTCGCTGCTGCTAAAATGATGGCAGTGGCATCGGCGATGGCCCTGTCCTTGGAGCCCTTTTTCTTCTTCAGGGCCACGGACACCAACGCCGATGTCACCACCTCCGCCAATCCTTCCGGCCTGGAGCTCCCCGCGGCGGTGGATGCGCCCTGAGCCTGCGCGGAGGCCGCTCCGGGGTGACGCCCCTCCGCGGCGAGCCTTTCGGCTCGCCGAGCTGCCTCCTGCGCGGGGAGCTTGCGCCCCGCTCCTCCAACACGGCCCGCACCCCGCCTGCTGGTGGGGATTTTGGGGGCCGGTGCCGCCGCTTCGCTGTCAGAGGACGACGAGGCGCCCTCCGACACCGCCCGCTTCCGGCTGCGGTCCCTGCTACCACGGATCGAGCTGCCAGAGCTCGATCCCTCCGAGTCCGAGCCACCAGGGCTCGACCCCAACGCCGCGTCGGTCTCCGACCGCGGTACTCCCTTCCTACCGTCTGGTTTTTTAAAAAATTTATTTATGTCTGTCATAGTAGATCCCACGAGTGTGGGGGATTTAAAAAGTACACCCAGGATAACCCCCTGTACCTGGGCAAGTGTACATTTATAACCCAACCAGAGAGTCCACCGGTTCCCTGGCTGGGGGTGCGCTAGAGACTGATGCGCCGTCCACAAATAGACGACACTACTCCTCAGCCATTCGTACCTTCGCCACGCACCAGAACTTGGTATTAGAGGTAATTTTTTATAGAGGTTGTCTTCCTCGCGGCCCGGGCGGTTAAGCCAAGGCCCTCGACCCCCGTCGAAAGTCAGAGACATGACCGTAACAGTCTTCGGGGCTACGAGATCAACGGGGGCAGCTAGGGGTGACGACCCCCAGCTGCCTGCTCTGCGGCAGGGTAAGTGCACGCAGAGCCCGTTCCCCGACTCCAACACACACTGCCCTCTGCTACTCAGAGGGACAGGTGGTGGAGTCCTCCGCGACAGAATATTCGAAAATGTGCAACGAGACCCCACAGGCACAACGTACCGTGGCGAGTCGTTGCACACCTCCCGGGGTGCACCGTCCCTCGGACTGGCCTTCGCCCCGGACGTATCCATAAGCGAACTCCAGCCCTCGGGCACACGAGGAGGTTTTCTGTCCATGCACCCCAAAATTTTAATGGTGAAAGAATTATCGAAATCCGTCCAGTAGTTTTTCAATTTATTCAAACAAACAAACAAACATACAAAGTTTTCCTTTTTATAATATTAGTATAGATTAACATAACTAAATTGCTAATCTAATAACTAAGTCGCCTCATTCTCTGTCTGGAGCGTTATCGCGGTGAGATTGAATACGTGGTTTATCAGTCGACGGTGCTGCCATCTGAAGTGGCTCTCAATCACTACACTTCACATCTGATGGGTACGATGAACATAAGAATGTGTGTTATCATATAGTGTACTAGTTTTTGCCAGCGGCTTCACTCGCGTTAGAATTCCCTCTCCATCTACCTAAAAAATCACGACAATTCGTCGCTCCGCTTTGCCGTGAAAGACGGACAAACGCAGTTTCCCATTTATAATATTAATATGGATTTGTCTGATTAATAAAATCTGAAATAAAGTACGAGTAATAATAATACCAGCCTATAACTGTCCCACTGCTGGGCAAAGGCCTCTTCTCATACAGAGAAGGCACGAGCATTGATCACCACGCTTGCTCAAGACTACTATATTAACTACAAGTCCAGGTTTCCTCACGATGTTTTCCTTCACCGATGTCTGTGATGTCTAAGATAAACTTTAGAAAGTACATATGAATTGAAAAAGTCACATTGGTAAAGTACGAGTACTACGATTAAAATTGCAAAAATCTAACTTGGAACTTTTTTTCTTTATAAACTGAAACTCAAAGTTACTTATTCAACTAAACTATTTACAAGTACATAAATGTGAAATACATGTAGTTATGTGATCTACATGCATTTGGTGTGATTAAGTTACAAATACGCCCCAAATTCACTGGAATAAGCCCTCGACTACTGTAATTTATGTACCATCTCATAAGTTAGTCTACGAGTACATTTAATAAAAGTTGTCTTTTTCTTTGTTTCAGATCTTCACCATGGGCCAGTGTTACTTAATAACTTTATGTGCTTTGATGTTCGTCGCGGCAGGCTACTGCCAGACTGGTAAGTTTACCAAGTATACAAATTAAAATAATCCCGGCTTCCGAAATTATTATGATCGCAACTTTAACTAACAAAAGAAGTGATAACTTCGAATCGGCTGTATCGATTTTAAAAGAAACATTTCTAAGAACCATTGACAACGTACTTTTAATTAAAACGCGTCCAAGTTATCTTTAAAAACCGCATCAAATAAAGAAAAAGAGAAGAAAAGAAAAGCCGAGGTTTTTAAAGATTTGTAAAACCCATGTGAGGCTAAGGCGAGTCGCTAGTAGGCCTACAATTTCGTAAGAGTACCAGTCTTTTACGAAGTCTTATATTTTCCCAGAAACGGAGCCCCCAACAACAGTGACCACGAAGGCGCCTGCCACCACCACCGTGGTGACGTCCACCACCACGGCCTGGGAGACGGAGACCCTCAACGAGGGCCAGGCGATACAGAAGGCGTTACAGTATCTGTTGCAGCACCGCCAGCCCGACTGGGGCTGGGGCAACGATACGCATCATGTTATGCTGACTTTGCAGGTAAATTGAGGCTTTAAACTTATAGCTCCTCACAAATACTTTACCTACGTCAAATGAGATAGGGAACAGGCAGGATAACAAAAAAGTTGTAGTCTAACCAAGGTGTGTCGTGTAACCTGTAACCGAGGCGTGGTTTGATAGGTAGAATATATTCTAGCTGGATCCGATTAAACTGAACATCGACTATATCGAAAAGGCTAGGGAAATGATAATTGGACTAGTATTTAATTAAGTGCTGGTGTTTAATCGTGAAAGAATAACAAATATCTAATCAGTCTCTCAAACTTTATATAAATACGTAGTTAGTAGGATTTCCTGAAAATATTTTTTCTTTAGGCTAAAATGTTAGTACTTAATAAATTTATGTATGCAGTAATATCCATCAGATTCCTGACAGCTTATCTAAGATTGCTCACCTAATGTTTATGTGTTAACGGTAGCATGATCACAACATGACCAAATATTAACATTTGGCAAACGACCAACTGGGTTAGGTAGACAATGCTTATCAAACGTAGTGCCCATTACCGATAGATCTCGGTATTGTTGGCAGATGCCTTAATCTGCGGATTACCTCGCTCCTGGCTGTTAATCTTGTCTGTCTGTTCGATAACGTAATTAAGTACTCTACGTATGTGTATGTATTATATTTGGTGAAATGCACAGTACTGCACAGGGTAGAATCTTATTTATTGGGAAACTAAACTACCTTTGGGACTAAACTAACTAACTTTGGGATCTTATTTATTTTCTATTATGAGAAACTTGGTGAAAATGGACGAATATTTTGTTACTCTTTCATACAAAAATACTAAACGGATTTTATTGAAACTTTACAGTAATATAGCTTGTACAAAGCTATATAAAATCACAGTATGACCCGTGAAAGCGTATCAGTATCAAAAGTACTAACAACGTGGGTGAAACCACGGCGGGCTCTAAGTAAATCTAAAACGTTGCGGAATGTTATGTTTATAACAGTTACCGTGACCCTGGAACATAAAGGGCAATTGAAGGAACATGAGTGGGTTTTATGTGAAGTACAGTAACCGCTTTTCGGCATACAATAATTTAAAAATATCCAACATTATAGCCTTTTTCCAATTATGTTGGGGTCGGCTTTTAATCTAACCTAAATAATTAACAGTGTTTTACTTGAAGCGACTGCCTATCAGACCTTCACAACCCAGTTAATGGGCGACACGACACCCCTTGGTTAGACACTTTCTGACTTCTGACTACACGTATCTATACAAGGATACGAGTATTCTATTTTTTATTGGAGTTTTTAAAAATAATTGAACTAGAAAATAAATAGGTTCTTACTTAGTTTTTTACTTAATTGAAACATAGTTTGAACAGCTCCATCGTTCGGTGTTTATGATAACTAAAATAATATCTGACGGCCCTGCCACAGTGGTTTACTATCTATTTCGTTGAGTGTGGCATTAAGCGTGCTAAGTGGCATTTACTTATCTCGGCCTAAGTTTATGGTTGCCTAGATTTGGCAGCATCAGTACACGATTTAGCTTTGAAACCCATCGTGTGCCGCAATATTAGATGCGGCACACGATTTCACAAGCGTCTTGAAAATTTCAAAAGACATTATCAAAATTTCCTTTATTATTCCTTCCATATAATTAGGTATTAAAAAGCGTGTAAATAGTTGATGATGCGGCAAAGGAAAATATAAGTACATGCATTTTATATAGGGAAATTATTTTTTTATAAATAAGTAGATATTATCAGGATCTTCACATGAGATCAATAACAGTTATATTTTTCTACTTTGGAACCTTAAATCATTCGGCTTGTGACTTTTTTTTAAGCAGACTTAAAAATTATTTCGTACTATCATAAAGAAATTATGCGAGTCTCGATTATTCCACGTATTATTGACACACGAGTGTTGACTAATAACAGTAATTGTAAAAGGAACAAAAAAAAAAACAGCCAAATCAATAAAATTAAATAACGCAAAATAATACAAATATTACTATTAAATTTACAGCTAGCCAACAACACGGGCAAGGAGATTGAGCAGCAGGGCCTGGAGATGCAGCTCTCAGCCAAGCAGATGGAGATAGAGATCTTGCTCATGATGTCCAAGTGAGTACCTAGTTCATTAGCTTCATAATAACTTTCAAGAGACGCTACGGCTAATTATTCTACATGTCACTGTCACAAAACTGTGAAACTACAAGTGTAAGAATGTGATGAGAAAATAGCAAAACCAAAGTGTAAGCTGAATAACCCGAAAACCAAAAGTATCGGCATAAATTGTAAATTATGCAAATTCCTTAAACCCGTACTTTAAAAAAAGCATGAGGGTTTTTATAATCGTGGTCCGCATATTTTCTCTACACCTAACCTCTCTATTTTCATAATAATCAGGGCGATATTACAGTAAGCCAACAAACCAACTAAAACTAACCACCTACATCATCTTTACAGACACCACGAGTCTCCCCCTCCTCTAGGGCGCCTGGCCGCCTACACCCTGGCCTTGGGAGCCCTCTGCAAGGACCCTCGCTCCTTCCACGGCCGCGACCTGGTGGCGGCACTCCTGCACCGAGAGCCTCCCCACGACCTGGAGTTTGCCTATGCGACCCTGGCTGCCTGCTCATCAGCTGCCCATGTGAGGCGGCGGCATATTAGGAGGCTCTTGGACATCGCTAATGCTGCGTCTGATCATAGTCTTGGTAAGTGTTTTTTGATTAGTGGAATTTACAAAGTTCATGCAGTATCGTTTACTTATTTAATTTTAAATGGTATGAACAAATTTCCTTCACATTGTCATCAAATGAAAATCTGACTATAGACGTCAATGCTTAGGTATATACTGGCCACGGTAAGAGGCAGCTCTTGTGTCATGGAAAGTGCTAAAATACAACAACAACTGGTTTAACTATTCTCATATTTTGAGCTTAATTTTGATTTCATTGCAAAATTTATCTATCCACCTTATTCACACATATATTTTGATGCATTTTTCTAAAAACTATAGATCCGAAAACAACTAAATAAAATCGATGGAAATCCCATAAAACCTCGTAAATAATTCTTCTCCCTTCCCCTTCAGATACGATCTCGATGGTGATCCTGGCGCTGCGCTGCGTGGTTCAGGACCACCGTCACCGCAGTCTCATCCACTTCGTGCGCCGCCCCATGGCCGGGCTCGCGCGCCAGCAGCACTCCGACGGCAGCTTCGGCACACTCACCACCACCGCACTGGCCATTCAGGTAAACTGTCTATGCACTTCTATAGCTTCCGCCACCGCAGCTTGATTCACTTCGTGCGCCGCCCCATGGCCGGGCTCGCGCGCCAACAGCACTCCGACGGCAGCTTCGGCACACTCACCACCACCGCTTTAGCCAGGTTAATTCTGTATCTTCAGGTAAACTGAAGATACAGAATTAACTCCTATTTGATGCAGAATATCCTTTGGGAACTAGGCACATCGCTAGGTGGGCGCGATCGTCGATTGTTTTAAGAAACCTAACAAAATATTATTGGTAGTAAGGCACTGATATGTGCCTGCCTATGGCGCCTTTTAATCCAACTTTGTTTATAGCATCCTAAATAACATGAGTGATGGTCGCAGCCAATAAGTGGCTCCGGGTGGCAGATTTTCACAACACCCAGCCTGATTGTATTTCCTGTGTGAGATAGTAGATAGCTCTGAGGATATACCAGAATGACAGATATTAATAAAAAAATGTACTTAAATAAATTAGAAACAAATATATTACAAAATTTTGTAAATGTTACTTTAGATCTTAGGTACCTACTTGATAAGAGCGAAGCCCTCAGCAATTACCCTGCATGCCACTTTCTAGATAAAAATGATGCCCTCTGACTAATCTAGACAGCAGATAAGTAACAATAAGATTAAGTATGCATACTAAATACACCATGAACGTTGTATGTCCAGGCTCTCGAGGACTCCGAGTCAGGTCCAGGCGCGCACCAGCACTGGAGCTTCCCAGCGGCGCGTAAGTGGCTGGTGGAGCGACAGCGCGCGGACGGCGGCTGGGGCGACGTGGCCAACACCGCCGCCGCCGTCGCCGCGCTCACGCCCGCCTCGCTCGCCGCCGTGCGCCCGCCGCACTGCTCCGACAAGCTGCTCGACAACCGACATGAACCGCTAGGTCCTTACTTACTTATAGGCTTTTTATGGTTGGGCAATCTTTATGGATTATCCCTCGATTGGACTAGAGAGTGTGCCGATTCTTACCAGCTAAAACCACCACGGTGCAGGTGGTTCTTATTGTTTTAATCCGGGGTTGAAAAACCCCATGTAGGACGGGGTTGAAAAACCTCATACTGCCAGATTCTTGACTGACTGACTTAAAACCCCCGAGCAACCTCTGGGCGGGGTAGCTACAGGATTTAGTTGCGTGCTCCGTTCCCTCACCATAGACTGTTGGGGGAACGGATAACGCGCCGCGTTGCGAACTCGCCTATAATGTAGGCTGGTTCCGTCAGCGTCAGAGATCTCTTCATAAATTATCACTTTGTTATCCATACTAATATTATAAATGGGAAAGTGTGTCTGTCTGTCTGTCTGTCTGTTTGTCTTTCTTTCAGGGCAAAACGGAGCGACGGATTGACGTGATTTTTTTAAGTGGAGATAGTTGAAGGGATGGAGAGTAACATAGGCTACTTTTTGTCTCTTTCTAACGCGAGCGAAGCCGCGGGCAGAAGCTAGTATTTTATAAATAATGTATTGTTAACTGATAATATTATGCATGCTGTGTTAGCCTTTAAGTGATTATTATACTCGCACATGTGTTATATCTTTTAGTTTGTTTTATTTGTTAGTGATGAAAAAGTGTAATAATTGTTGGCTAACCTATTTAAATAAATAAATCTTCTTGTCGAGTAAATGTCGAATGTACTTAGAACGCACCTCTCGTACTCATATCGTAATGATCACAACGACTGTCTATAATATACAAACTTTATTTAATTTTGCCAAAAGCTGATTTTTCTCTTATTCACGTTCCAGACAGCAACGGTGGCGATGGTACCTTGAAGCTAGCCTACCAGTCCGGCAGCACCAGCAACGACTCGGACGCGCGCAACGTATCCTTCACGTACACGCTGTGGGTCGGCACCAACGTCACCGAGAATTACACCCTACACATGGTAGCTCCTAGGTAAGACAGACTACTAAACAGTCATCATTATTTTATTTTGTCATGGCTCAGCGCAAATCGCTACAGGTTCGAAGGCGTGTCCTGGGAGCATCGTGGAGGTCACAACCGAAGATTCTACTAGATAACTAGGAAAACAGAATAAGCGAAGATACATATGCATACACTGTAGCGAATCTCATTCATTACTAAAGTACTAGGCTAACAGGACCAGCAAGAAGTCTAATGTGGGGCGCTGTTTTGTCACAGCTCAACTTTAACTCTTACGACGAAAGTACTAGGATAAAAGGATGAGCAAAGAGGTTATAATATTCATCGTTCGACTTATGGTTGGGCCCAAAACTGACTTTTTTTATTGCTCAAGTTGACAATAAACTTTAAATTCCAGGAACATATCATTTTTCCACGTGATGCAAATAGCTGCGGAACTGCACCCTAAGTTCAAGTTCGAGGCGAGCGAGTGGCCCAACGGTCACTACGTGCACACGATCGCCGGCCACAAGGAGGAGCCCATGGGCTACCACTACTGGCTGCTGTACCGTCTGCCAGAGAAGCCGGACCCTGCCAGCCCGCCTGGCAATCAGCTTGTCGCCCCAGTCGGTAAGGACGATTGATGAAAAATTTGTATTTGACACCAGCCATCGCAGGCCCATATTTATTTTTATTCTAACTAAAATATACGTAATCAGTTTTGGATATGATAGTCAAATCGAAGCCTGGTCTGACAAGACTTAGTCAAAGTTCAAACCATTTTCTAACTTTGGCAAACGAATTAAGTAATGTTTAATTTTAGGAGTAAGTAATGACAGTCCAACGCCGAAAATGGATCATACGACCCAAGGTTTGGTCAAATACTCAAATGATTCACCTTATTCAGTCAATAAGGCGAATTTGAAAGTCGTCGACACAAAATATATGCATGAGAACCACTTGAGAACCTCATAGGACAAAGTGACCATCATGTGTCTCAGAATGTCATACGTTTCCTACTTACTATGATATTATCGCAGCTTTGTTTAAATTTCGCTAATCAATCAAAACTTTTTGTTTCAGGTGTGGACGACTTATTAGTTGAAGACGGAGAACATTATCTGTTCTGGTACAAGAAGTTGTAATTCTTCTACCGCTCACAAATCAGCATTTACCTGTAACGTATTTATTTAACGTACCTTTTCCTTGTTACCCAATGAACCATTTCGTTTATTTTAGCCATTTTTAAAACCCTAATTCCGTTATATTTGTGATAAAAAACATCTTGAAACTTAGTCATAAGATTCGCAGTCATGTTAACGTATTTTAATAGAATTAATAGGGATTTAGGAATGTATTTATCAAACGATCGTATATCTAATAATGAATTTAAATCTGACTATGTACTTGGACCTTTCATGAACTTTAGTATAGCTGTGGTCAATTCTCTAACTGTAGAACATTACTAAAAAGACACTTTTGAAAATGTTACTGCTATTTCTTTTACTGTTAATTTTACCAAAGAGTTCCAAAGATTGTTTTCCACGTTTAGTAGGGATAATTATGATGTGAATATTTTCAAGGAGTGAGATAATGGTTAATAAGGCAATACACACAGTACGAAAATAGTATACTACTATCGATCAGGTCTCTATATTGTATGTACAGATCCGATTAATCCTTAGAAGGCCCATAACTGAGACGGGGATTATGAACATGAACTAAGAACTCATATTACCTACCAGGGGGCGTACCACAAGCCCTTATAGCAGTATTAATATTACTTTCAGTGGGAAAGAGACGGCGCTAGACAACGTGTCTAACGCTGTCACTTGCACACTCCTGCAACAGGACTAAAACAATCTTACTTTAAACGTCATGGTAAGGGGGCTGTGATCTTGATTTATGGAGTATTCCCTACAATGTCTATGTAACAATTCTCCTCTGATCTTAGCAATCTACAACTCCATTGGGTCTTCTGCCTTTAAATTATCTAAATTAAAACACATTTATTGTAGATCTATAACTGACGAATATTGACTTCAGTGTTTACTTAAATAATGCATTATATTTTAAAAGTGCAATAATTCTGTAATTTCTAATCGTCAATATTATCGCTAGGAAATTGACTTGACCAGATGTTTTAAGATTTCCTAAAGATATTATTGGCAACATTTTTATCTGCAAACTTGCATGCGTTAGTTGAGCATGTAAATAGCGATTAGATCAATGTTAAGATTCGTGTTAAAGTAAGCGATTCTCAATTTAAAACATTTTTAATACATACATCGAGTTAATGGAAAATAATGTAATACTATCGTTATCAAAGAATTCTGAATAACCTATATATTGATAAGAACGTGGCCTGCAACTAAAGATGTAAATTGATTATAACTGGAAAGAATTGCATCAACTTCGTTTGAATATAAATTGAATCACATTTTCAGAGTAAATTCCATTATTTAGTTCTGTATAAATACTTAGGCCCGGCGCCCACTATCGGCATCGGCACGACTGAGGATTTTAGGTAATAAAAAGCATTATACATTAACTTCATGGCAATAAAGTAGAAATTGCCAATGCAGTAGCCTCAAGCATACCGAAGCGGTATTTTTGTTACTACAATCATATATCATGGAAATTTCTACTTTATTGCCATGATGTTAATGTCTTTAATGATTTTTATCAAATAAAATCCTCAGCCGTGCCGATGCCGATAGTGGGCGCCGGGCCTTATGTGTATGTTTTGGATAGGTACTTTCGTTGTATAATAAGTCATTTATACAGAAAATAGCTGGCTACATTTTTGCTTAATTTTTTTATTTATTTAGGTAAAGTTTCCTGAGTGCCTAGTTCTTCACTGCCACATACAAGCTTCTTGTACGGATTTGCTTACAAATTGTACATTAATTTACATTATTTTCCATAATCTCGATGTGTAATGTAATATTTCTAGTTAATATTGTATACTGTGTAATCTCTGAAACAATAGATTTTAAAACTAATCATTTAGACGAGACTGAACGCAGTGTTATCTGATTGAAGTGCGTTAGACTAACATTTTTATTGTACCTATTGAATGGTTCTTAATAAAGTATGAAAATTTCTGAAATTCTTGAAGTTTCATTGCAATACACTGACTGCCATATGCCATTTATCTACACTATAAATATTCTACCAATATTATGGAATGTAAAAGTTTGTAAGAATGGATGGAAATCTTTCACTCAAAAACTAATTGAATATTTTTTTACATCGGAATAATACAGGCATCCAGAATATTATCCAACCAAATATTATGTAACACTAGCTTTTGCCCGCGGCTTCGCTCGCGTTAGAAAGAGACAAAAAGTAGCCTATGTTACTCTCCATCCCTTCAACTATCTCCACTTACAAAATCACGTCAATTCGTCGCTCCGTTTTGCATACAGACAGACAGACAGACACACTTTTCCATTTATAATATTAGTATGGATAACGCCGGCGAAACCGCAAGGGGACAATTAGTTTTGAAAAAAATCCTAAAAAGGTTTAATCGAGTAAGTATTACTATTACTTAAGAGTGCTTATGGACTTTAAAAATAAAACCAAAGAATAAGATCCAACATTTATTAAATTTGTACAATTTACATATAACACCAATATGACCACGTCGGCTAGGTATCCGTACCTAAACAGTGCAATAAAGTTTACAAGAAAATAAAACGAATTACCCATAAAAATAGTAGGTATTTGAATAAACTATAATTTGGAGGAAATTATAAGAACTCACAAAAATTATTTAATAACATAAATCACACAATTATTACTAATGGAACATAAAATAATGCTTTTTCACTTGAGAACATAACAATTAACAAATTAAAAATTATCTACCTGAACTTAAATTCTTGTAATGTCGCATAACATAAAAGCTAAAATTCTATTATTTCTTAACCAATTATAAATAATAATGTCTCATATAAAATACTTATTCAGATGTCTATTACATATTGGAGCATTTCGACTAAAATGTCGAATATTTTTGCACAAAACGCTTTAAACTAAAAATTCTTCTTGCTTTGGAGTTGTTTAAAAACCTAAAGTAAATAAACATGTAATATGATATAATACTTAGTTATGCAATCCCTTAGTAGTTAACAGAAGTAACCACCACACAAAATGCATACACAAATTATTTTAGGAAGCGCAAACTTTCAATTTATTGTTCCATACAAAAGTAAGATAGGAAAGTATATCCCTTCATCTGGCGATTGGCTTAGTTTGTCGACCAAGCCAGTTGAGTGAACCACAACCGAAGCACAGATAAAACAATATAATGACATTGATCATAAGGGTCCATTTCGCGTGGCAGTAATGACACCTGACATTAATGACAGTTGTCAAATTGACATTTTCGCCAGACCACAGGGTATAGAACAGTTGTTTTTTTAATGAGCTACATGCATAATCTGTGCCTTGTCCTTCCACATTGGGTAATTACAAATTGATAAAAATAAAATGAAGGCGAAAATATTATGTATGGTGGACCATTATCAAGATTTTAGTGAAGGAAACATTCGAGGTCCAAAATATTTTAGTCCACGAAATTGCTTCATTCATCATCAGTTAGCTCATTATGTAAATACTAAATTAATTAAAATAAAATAACAGTTTCTCCATTGCCTACCTTCCACAACCAATCACAATGAGATTGAACTAAGAAACATTCTCAATGATAAATACAAACATCGGTAAATACATTAATACAATCGGAATTATTCATACATACTTATATATAATATAGTTATTCATTCTAGAATAGGAACGGAGTGAAAGAAATATTGATACATCCTGTTTTGTATTCACGCCTTTAGATCTTTGAGCGCCAATATTCTTTCCACCCGGTATAGGTTATAAATAAAATTGGGTAATACCTATAATTCAAAATTGTGCATTTTTAAATAATTGTGTTGATATAATCCATATACATGTGCAAACACAACTAACAGTTAAATAGATTTATGGAAACTCACACAAAGAATGGTTTAGTCACACAAAATAAAAGTACAAAATAAATAAACGTTACTTAGCTCGTACTTTAGTTTAGCTGTTTATCTGTCCCTTTCTTGCACTTACAGTTTAACAGCTGTGCGATAGAGGCAGAAAGAATGCTTAGTCATAACACTTGCTTAGTAATGACGATCACCGATAAGCTTAAAAGAAATGACCCCCGCGCTATGCCCGCGGTAAAGCTGGAATTAAACTGTGTTACACAACCTATAAAAAATAGTGTAAAATAAATGACAGTTTGTTTGAAAATAGGTGAAAAAAAAGTAAGGATTCAGATAGTAAAGCTAACTCTAAAATTGTATTAAGGCATTTGCCTAAACTATTCTTTGTGCTAGTTTATCAACAGATACTGTGTTCAGGTTATCAATGATTGGATCTATAGTTTTCTTATAATGTTGCTACATACGTAGACAATCATCAAGTCTATGTGTAGTCCTTGCAATTCACGTACGCGTCATGTGACCTTTATACCATTACAATCCATACTAATATTATAATTGCGAAAGTAACTCTGTCTGCCTGTCTCTTCTTCACGCCTAAACCACTGAACCGATTTGAATGAAATTTGGTATAGATATAGTCTGGGACCCGAGAAAGGACATAGGATATTTTTATCCCGGAAATCCCCCGGGAACGGGTGCTATTAATCCACGCGGACGAAGTCGCGGGCAGCAGCTAGTCAGGTATAAATTGGTGTGACTGACGCGAGATCTTGAAATGAAACTATTGCAAGAACTATACACATATTTGAATCGGTTTAGAACGCATTACACACCGAAACCGCAATGCTTCTCCAATATTACATTATTAGTTTAAATTTATTCTCATTCATTAATACACAGATGCGTACACAAATTAGCCTACAAACTACAAACACATGCTCACTCAAGTGATATCATTGGCTGCTGTTCTGTCAGTCAGCCAATCAGAACTCTTCAATCCATATAAAGGGCGCGTTAAAAAATTATAGGCATAACGATTATGTGTCCCACGTTTTTATTTTGTGGTTTAACTAAACTGTTTTTAACCCCGTTTTATTTATTTTGTCAGCAATGCTAGGTTATACTTTTTTGTATCACAATATGTGTGCTGTAGAAATAGAGAGAAGAATTTGTAGTTGGCAAGTTTATTTACATAGAAAATTATGAACAATCCAAGTGTTTTGAGCAAAAGGCGCAAAGGCATTCTGAATTGAAAAAATATATATTTTTACAAGTGTTGTAATTGTAGTTTCAGTGCATATTACGCCTCAGTCATAAGACATTTAAATTCGTACATTTTCTACCTGGCAACAACACAACGACGCGCATTTTAATACAATACAATATGCGTCGAAATATTGCTTTATTTAAAGTATAAATACATACCAGCTTTCAGCGTTATATTATTTACAAATACGGTGAAATAGAGGGAAAAAAATAAAATACTTAAGATACATATTTATTTATATCACATAGAGTACCGAAGAGGTAATGGTTTCAGGTCAAATCACTAAATTCGTTAAGATTAGAATGGACTGGGTCGGAACGGTCTTACATTGAGGCCTCAAAATAATCTTTTACAGTTTTTTTTTTGATACATTAAATACGTCAAACAGATATTTTTTGTTCAATAAACAATCAACATTACCGTCACGTAAATAAAGTTGATTTTATCTTTTGCTGTACAGAGCGAAAATGTGAGAGCAGTTTGAGCGTGATTTCAGGTGTGTTAAATATATTATATTAAAAAGTTATTCCAACATACTTGTAATAGTTACATATAGGTGCTTTTCAAAAACCCTGAATAAAATGTCAGCGCCTGGGCAAAATTTTTGATGGCTATACTCCTGGTACCCTGCTACTGCCTGTTGGCTATAGAATAGGCAAACGGAAAAGGTCTAAAAAAGGCAGTAATTAGACCATATTTTAAATTAAAATAAAATACACATATATTTTTGCCTTAATTAAACATTAACAATTGGCTAAGATGTAACGCATTAAAGTTCTGGAGTGGGGGCTTGTGACGTCAGCAAAATTTCCAACCACAGGTGACGTAAAATATTATATAAACGTATTATATCTTCGGTATTTTTAGTTTAGGGGACGTCCAATATTTTTTTTAAAATCTAAAACAGATTAAAACCTTTATTTGTCTTGTTGTCTATTCTGCCCGTAAGCTCGTGTACGACCCAGTCCTAAAGCAAAACGTGCATACCCAATAACTTGATCTTCTGCTAATCTTAACTGCTGACGTCACGGCGATGACGTCACTAAGGCTTGACCGCGATGCGGTTCATCACGGTCGTGTACGCGAGCCCTAAGGCCCACGATACTTCGTGTCCGTTCACTTTCTTGAACAACTGAAAATAAAATGGTTAGTTAATTTAACTGTGGTTTTGTATGTGCAAGATTAAAAAGATATTGAATTGCCGTAGCCAGATCTAAAAATTAATAATTTAAATTGTCATGAGGCCTATCTAATCAATAAATGGCCTAAATAAAACTATTTTTAGAAATGGTTTGACACTCGTTAGTCATTTCATAAGTTATCAAGATCTCATTCCACAATAAAAGTTCAATAAGGCGTGTCGTCGTATTGAACTTTTTTTTTGAGGTGTCCTCATTTCGAGTGTTATAGTGTATGTAGATTTCTATGGACCAATATTACTAAACATTTAAAAAAATATAATTCAACCTTTCAACGACCAACCGACAGCCGGCTGTCGTGCTGCTATCGACTTTTGTGTCTCAAATCACGTGTGTTCTAAGCATTAAAGGTATAAGTTACAATATGAACAGTACGTACGCTGACACGCTTGTCGCTGGGCATGTTGTAGGCGTCCTGCAGCAGTGAGAGCGCGTACACGAGGTCGAAGCACGCCCAGGGCTGGTCCACGTTGGCGCTGGAACAAGCATCGGTGGCGGCCGACACGTACGCCTCTATCGCCACTGTGCCGCCTGACATCACGTCTGCGGGACAACACAGTCGATATTAACACATAGCGGTGACGGGGAACAGAGTGATCCTATAAGGATTTCCTTTGAGGGAAGGAACGCTTATAGGATCACATTGTTATCCTTCTGCCCGTCTTCGTAACTATATCAAGCTAAAATTAATAACAAACACTGATCTGCAATCTTAAAAAATAAAAAAGGCCCAATAATCGCGCCCTGAGGAACCCTGTTCTTTCGACCAATGCGAGTGATCTTTTTACCGGTCACATTAACTCTTAAATTCCTATTATTCAGCTACGATGTGGGAAGAACAAGATAGAAGGCACGAAATCAGTAGTGTAGACTGTTTCTTGATTAAATATTTTATGAAGAACACAATCGAAAGCCTTGCACAAGCCGTTCAAAAAGGATCAGAGCATTACTTGTCATCTAAAAGTTATTATAGGCCTTATGTAAAACTGAACTAGAAGTTTGGAAATTGTCTATTATTTTTTGTTTTAGTGACTAAAGTTTAAACATTTTATTAAATTTTCCTAACAAATGTGATGTAAATAAAGTGGTATGCTTTTTTTCTCGGACTACAATCTCGTCCCGGGCATAATGACAAACTTAAGTCACATTATTTTGGTTGATGAGTAATGATGATGTTGACCTAGAACTAAAGAAACAACTTACCAATAATGCCAGCGTCGGCGGCGATGTCGTAGAAGTAGCTCATAGCGGCCACGGCGCCGGGCGGCGGGTGAGTGTGACTGTCGAGCGTCGCCAGTACGTAGCGCCGCACCACCGCGCGACACCGCGCTACTATACTACGAGCTGTGCTGCCGGACGGACGCGGGGAACCGCTATGAAAGAAGAAACAGTCATTTCATAAATAAAAGTGCAGAAGACAATGATGTTATTTATAAGTAAAAAAGTGTAGATAGGTTATATGCAGTCAAAAAGTGGCACATTAAAAATTCTCCAATTGACAAACATGATACTGAGTATCGCGTTGACATTTGACGTTTATCTCTTTTTCACTCGCACTACTTCAATCATGTCATCCTACTTTGACGTGTAATGTATGTGTGCGTTAGTGTGCCGTTTTTGAAGATAGAATTTCGTTTGGGTAACCTATCTACACTTTTTTACTTATAAAATCATTGGCAGAAGATATGAAGAAGTCACTGTTCGGGCGCCGTCGGCAATCTTCTAATCTTCTCTACAGGGGCCGAAGGGGCAAACACTTTACTTGCGAGAAGAACCAACGACACACTCGCGCTCAATAATTCTATTTATGACTGTAATTTCCCTTGGATTATATTGTCAGTTATACAGTCCACTGCTTTTCATACGAAGCCCAAATTAGACACACAGCAAAGTACGATTATTCCAGTCGCTGTTTGCTGTCCTTTCCGAAAAATATAAAGTTGATTTAGTTTAACAATTTTATAACTAAAATTACGTTTTTTTGTCTAGGAAAGAATCTAGGAAGTAACGCACACTAAGGTAAAAGACAACAGTTCACAATAATATTCAGAACATTTCTAGGCAAAAACTGACAATAGTCAATAGTCAAATCGTTTATTTTCATTAGACTGAAAAAGGCACTTTGAACCGTCATTTACAAAAGTGATTCTAGTTGCCCATTCCAAAAAGGTAGTTTTGTATGGAGAAGAATGGGCAAGAAACTTCATACTTACTCTTTTAAACACACAGATATGAGAAGAAACCCTTACCTCACATAATACTGTTTGTTGGCATAGGTCCATGGCTCGCGTTGTATGATAGGGTCGACGCACACAGAGCTGAGCTCGTTGGTGCTGTTGTCCTGACTCTCGCTGCGGAATACGCCGTAACGCGCCGCTAGCAGGCCTAGGTTTAGGTAACTGTGACAAAGACATACATAATTGTTTTTTTAAACGAACAAATTAGTCAAAATTGTGTATATTAAAATTGAATGTCAATTTTTTTACATCAAAATCAGATGTCAAAAGTTTGTACACCAAAATTAAAAGTCAAAATAGTGTGTAGTGCGTTTCACGAAACAATTCCCTTCGCCGTAATGTTGGTAGCACGGAAAATCAGTGCTGCAATTTTTTTTATTAGGGAGATGCCTAGGGAGATCTATGACATTTTGTTACTTTAACAATTTACCTTATAATTTTGATTATTAGGAATTCACATTAGGAATTGACAGACAAACGGCGAAGGGAATTCTTTCGTGAAACGCACAATACTCACTTATTAGAATAGTCAACATTTTGGACATCGAACATAGACTGTAAGAATTTCATATACTGAACAATCAAGTAAAAAAACTGTATTATACCAATCTTAAACGTCATTAATTTTTACACGCGTTTTTTAAAAATCAGTCTTTTCAAATACTCACTATGAAAAAATATCCATTTAACTGCATAATTCAACATTGACAGACCTTTTTTTTTAACTAAAATATCCCGGAAAAAATCCGATTACACTAACTTGGAGAACAAATGATTACCTGTGCGTATACAGGGTGATGTTATTCCCGGCCGGCACCACAAACTGGTCGGCGGCGGGATACCCGCCCTTCTCGCTGTCACTCAGTTGATACGTGATCTGTGTCGACCCACCGCCGAGGTCTAGTGCTGCCATAGATCCGTCCTCTATTTGTTCTGCGAAATTTTATAAAAAAAAAACCGGTCAAGTGCGAGTTGGACTCGCGCAACGAGGGTTCCGTTATTTTTTTAATGAAATAACTGCAAATTTACGGTTTTCGGAGTTTTTCTATTACTTGTGATACATGACCTTGATTCTTGCTAAATTTCATGATTCTAGGTCAGTGGTAAGTACCCTATAGGATTTGAATCCCTCGCAAATGTCTAAATGCAATATAAACCGCCGTATCTTTTTATAGCGTTGATTTAAAAACTTGATTTTTTTACTGCTTTGAGAGATAGCAGACCTAAGTATGTGATATTAATTTCAGCTTGATATCTCGACACGTTTCTGAGAAAAAGGGTCGTGACAGACGGACGGACGGACGGAAGGACGGACAACAAATTGATCCTATAAGGGTTCCGTTTTTACCTTTTGAGGTACGGAACCCTAAAAATCAATGTAGTGGCCTTCCTGTCTGACCTATACTTGAGCCAAATTGCCAAGAACCGTTGCTTGGTTTTTCGAAATAACGAAGTAATATGCATGTTTATTTGAGTGATTCTAGTAAAATATGCTGCAATAGGATTTCTTAATAAATAGTTAGCATGAAAAAGGCGATAATCATGTAAATAATAGAAGATTTGTAAAAAGTGAGTTGTGATAACCCTATATTGGTTTGTTTACCTGAATTATTTATCGAATTTGGCTCAAGGATAGTCTACCAGTGTAACTGGATGCAGTATTTTACTTGGAGCGCCTGTCTGTCAGTATTTACATTTTACAACCTAGCTACACGTGTAAAACATATTACTCCTCCGCTGTTCTTTTCTGATTAATTTCGTTGCGGGATTCAAGACAGTAGAATCGTTTCTCCGGGACTCGTCGAGCTTCATTGCTCGGCGCTTTTCTGGTGGACTCCTTTGTTAATTCTGGCTTTCAGGAGTTGCAGTGGTTGGGAATAGTACTAAAACCTAGCTACTTTGTAATACGATACCCATTGGTAAGATTAATTGTCTTTCTGGTTTATGGTCTCGTGATATCCGAAATATGGCAGTGTCACACAACTTAGAAATCCAGATCGGTACTGAAATATCTCTGAAAGAAAGGGACAAAACGGCGGATTTTTTTCCTTAAAATTGTTATGACAGCTGAGACCAAAGACCTTACATCCTTTCGGAAGCTTGGAGGAGTCACACCACCAAATTCCAAACTTTATCAGTATAAAATTAATACTAAAGGAAAATCCAAAAATCCGTACTTTTTCTTTAAAATTACATTGTATATAAACTTACTGTGCAGCAGATTGATGGTGTACCAGATGAATATGCCCTCGTCCGAGCCGTCCATGATCTTGACTCCATCGGGTCCTACATCGTAGCCCAGTCTGGAACGAAAAATTGACCTCTGAGCATGGAATTTCTTGCACATTCACCCAGGGGCGTGCCTTTCATACAAGCCGAAAAGCCCGGCTTGCTATTCAAAATTTGAAAATAACAAAAAAAAAACACCTTTGAAATAGTGTAATATCAGTCTTGTATAAAAACTACAAAATTTAAAAATTTAAACTTCGCGCGGTAAAAATTCAGCGCACGGGCCGGTGTAGTTACTATTTCCATGCCACAAGTGCCATGCATTCGTTACAACAAGACTCGAGCCTCGACGTAGCGTAGATACAAAATGAACACAACGCGCTTTCAAGGTTTTATAGTGCTAACTCACTCGCACTCGCTGGCTTCTTACGGGGCTTAACCACAGCTTGTTCCATTCACTCAGATTCATTCAACTTTTAAAAATACGACAGAATTTTTCGATGTTTGATGAATGAAATTCGTAGTAAAATTGACGAAATTATGCCAGGCTTGTGAATGTGTTAGTTTGACGAATTTGAACATTATTTAAAAGAAATAGAGATGTAATTTGGATGGCGTGCGAAATGCAAGCAAGATAGCGCGATGCATGTGCGTATTTCTCTCTCTAGAGGAATAATATTTTCCAATTAGTTCTAACTTTGTTTTGAGCGGTACTGGAGCATTTTTTATACGAAAGATAAACATATTTTAAAATTTTAATTGATTTAAAGTTTTGTGTAACTTTTATAAGTTTATTTGGTTTTAACGTTTGTGATTGAGTTTTTGTGTTTTACCTTATAACAGTTTTATTAGAAGATGCATTCGGAAACGCATGCAATTGTTCCTTGTGAAGGATTAAGGTGTGTGAAATCGTTACTTGGAAAGGTAAATACTTTGAATTTTACAGACAAATTCCATTTAATTACTTCACCTAAACCTACTCCTGATTTGATTATTTCTAATACGACAAAATCACATAATAGGTATTTTCATAGGACAGTGTACCAAACTCTTTGGATTGTTGGTTGTTCCCATTTGAACAAATTATTTTGTTGGTTTTGCATATTTTTCTCCAATGATAAGAACGTTTGGAATTCATCAGGTTACGATGATTTAAATAACTTATCCGGTGCTATTAAAAGACATCAGAATTGTCATAAGCACATTAAAGCTCTTGTTTCATTCCATAGTTTTGGTAAAACACGCATGGAAACTTGTTTGTCTCGTCAGTTTAGTGACGAAATTTCTAATCACAATAAGCGTGTTGACAATAATCGCGCCGTATTTCAGAGGTTAGTCGATATTGTTTGCCATTTAGCGCAACAAGAACTTCCTTTCCGAGGTCACAATGAATCACAAACTTCTTTAAATAGAGGCAACTTCTTAGAACTTGTGCCGTTGCTTTCTAAATACGACAATGCCTTATTAGATCATATAAAGCAACACCAAAACAGCAAAGCACCCACATGTTTTTTTTACATACCTATCGGGCTCGGGGCTTGCCCTAATGTTAAGACTTAGGCACGCCACTGCATTCACCTTTACACATTACAAACTCTTTGGATCTTGTTCAATTTAATATGTTGATGCTATTTTGTATTCATTTTTAGTTATTGTAATTTTAGCTGTTGTTTTAGTTTAGTAGGTAATTTAATTTTTAAATTTTATACATACTTATTTGTAAATTAATTACTGCTAATAAATATGTCGCTAGTAAACCATTTTGATATTTTCATTGTTTTTGATATTAAGTGCCTTTTTATGATTAACCTTGCCTTGAACCAGATTATAATTAATTATGGCTGATTGGTGATTAAGTAATAGTTATGACTTAATTAATTTTGATAAAGAATTTATGCAGTTTTAATAAATTACTGCTCACCATTATTGTATGACAATTAAAAAAATCCTTCAGACACCAAAGCACGGGATAATATAAAAAAAATCTTTATTTTACAAAAGATAATCACTTAAACAACTACTACTTACAACTTGGTTTAAAGAGTAACATCTAAAACATATAAAAGATAAATTTTAAGTCACTTTAAGAGGCCATTGATGCCCAAGCTAAATAGTCAGGGTCTAAACTGTGTATTCGATGGTGGTGCTAATTCTCTTATTCACAAACTAACGTAAATTTAAGTTAAGTGCATCTTCCTCTTTCCATTTCATTAAGAAAAGGACAGCAGACAAAATATTAGTTAAGTCCTGTCAAATTTAGACACTCCATAGATAATTGACGCGAAACACATGGCTACTAAAAATACGTCAGTTTACTTCAGGTGCTGGGAGTCATCTCGTGTTCTTGGTTATAAGAACACGTGTATGATCTCCATACTATAATTTATAACCGTACAATTGTCATTTAAACTGAAATATTATTTTCAAACTGGACATTGGCAGAAATCACCGAAC
This sequence comes from Athetis lepigone, assembly GCA_033675125.1. Classification (NCBI taxonomy): domain Eukaryota; kingdom Metazoa; phylum Arthropoda; class Insecta; order Lepidoptera; family Noctuidae; genus Athetis; species Athetis lepigone. The sequence continues at coordinate 539,260 of CM066235.1, forward strand.
ATTCGGTGGATTGCCATAATAAATATAAAAGTTGAAGTTGAAGTTCAGGTGCTGTCTAATTTGACAGGATTAAACTAAAATGTATCTTCTGTCCTTTTCTTTAACAAATGGAAAAAGAAAGATGCATTTAACTTCAATTTAAGCCCAAGCTAAGATTCAACTAGTGTTATGGGTGTCAGGGTCTAAACTGTTTATTGCCCTTTATCTGGCGATTGGTATAGTTTGTCGACCAGGCCAGTTGAGTGAACCACAACCATACCACAGATAAAACAACAAAATGACAGTGATCATAAGGGTGAATTTCGCGTGGCAGTAATATGACACCGATAATAATGACAGCTGTCAGATTGACATTTCGCCAGACCACAGGTTACTGTCTTCTATATAATCTCAAACTGCCCAATTGATCTGTGTCCACTTACTGGTTGATAGCCCTCGCGACATGGTCAATGAGTTGTTGTGCCTTGTCCGCGGGCAGGAGCCGCAGACCTGCGGTGGCGCGAACTATGAGTGGCGTCGACTTCCGCTTGTCTGGCGGAGTCATGAACTCCGCTTTCTTTATTAGTGCTACTATTGTTTCCGCGCCCTGGAATAAAAAATAAAAAACTAAATAAAATTCATTGAATTCAGGTCAAGACCCATATTGAAACAATACAAATATTATCACTTTACAATTAACATCACATAAATGTCATCTCGATATTTTCAGATACTGAATCACTACTTTAAAATAATTTAATTACAAGATAAATGAAGACTAAGTACATTGCAAATTAATAAGAAATACACCACACAATATCCAAGCTAAGCTAAGGAATAAGATATTGTAATAATAAGTTAATATATACAGACGGTTATGGTCGTGGTCGGATTTAGTAAGTCAGTTACATAGTCGATAATAAACTAATCGTACTCAAGGTCACCCCTTGTCCATCGTAAGGTATTATTGCAAACGATACTATGAGAACTTCTCCAAAACAATGTACTTTCTATCCTTTAAAATATCTGGTACATTTGCCCAATAACACTCTTGATGACTATTTATTAAAGAATTCTCTCCATATCTACCTTTTTATATTTTTTTATAATTAGTTAACGAGTAAGTTAAGTAGTAGGCTTACTTTAGACAAAAAAAATTACCTTTTCAGGGTCATCAGCGTAAGAAGACAGTCCCGGTTTAGACTGTTCAAAAAATTCATATACTAAGTCCAAGTTGCCTTGGCCGAATACTGAAACAAAAGAAAATAATCAATATTAATAAGTATCTTAATTATGTATGTGTAAGTTACTTGTGTTTTGTTCGTTCGAAATGAAAAAATATTTAGAGTTGGATATCGAGGAAGTTTAGAACTTTTATGGCCGATTAAGACGCTATCTGTTGTCTTTGTCACTCTACAGGAATAAAATGACGGGCCTGTTGGTCTAATGGTCAGTGACCCTGACTGTTAAGCCGGAAGTCGTGGGTTCGATTCCCACGATGAGCATGATTGTTTGTTCTGTGTCTGGGTGTAATTTATCTATAATAATTATGTATGTATTTATAAAAAATATAAGTACGTATATCAGTTGTCTGGTTACCATAACACAAGCTCTGCTTAGTATGGGATCAGATGGCCGTGTGTGACTTGTCCCAAGATATTTAGTATTTATTTATTTAAATAGGGACAGTAACAGATTTGAGAGCGTCTTAATTTAGTGACATTTGAGTATTCGAGATGTCGCGTAATGGCTCAGTGGATAAGGCGCCCGCCTCGCATGTAAGAAGTTGTGGGTTCGAATCCGGGCAAGTACCAATGTGACTTTTTCAATTCATATGTACTTTCTAAAGTTTATCTTGGACATAACTGACAATCCGTGCCTCGGAAAGCACGTAAAGCCGTTGGCCCCGGTTGTCATTCGCAGAACTTTGACAGTCGTTCCGTGTAAGCCAGAAAGTTTGACCAGTCTAACCAAGAGGTGTCGTGTCACCCAGTTACTGGGTTGTGGAGGTCTGATAGGCAGTCGCTCCACGTAAAACACTGGTATCCAGCTGAATCCGGTAAGTCTGGAAGCCGACCCCAACATAGTTGGAAAAAGGCTAGGGAGATGATGAAGAGACATTAGAAGTAATGTCATCACGCTACAGGTCCCACAACCTAACTCTACGACCTACAGGAACGAAGTAATAACCAAACCACGGGTGGAAACGCGGGGTACAGCTGGTATTCTAAACGAATAGATTTTCACGCATACATAATAGACATAAAACGATAACATAGACAAAGATTACAAGAGCTAACAAACATTAGAAACAACTAACCGTATTAACTATAATTTTTCAGTATCTGGTAATTTGCGCGAGTTTATATGATTGTAAACGCAAGGACCTGCCGGGGTTGCGAAATAGTTCTAACAGTTACCGCGGCCCCGGAACATAAAGGGCAACCGAAGGAACAAGGGGTGGGTTTTAGTCAGTAAAAGTCTGACACTCCTTCACGCCCCGCCCAAGGCGGGAGAAGTCATCTGTTGATTTCCCATGTATAAAAAAAACGGATCCACGGTAAAATAGAAATTGTACGTAAATTGTCCTCTTTAATGCAACTATTTTTTAGTGTACTTAAGGAAAATTACCGCCCGCCGTCCGTGCAACATTCAAGTACAAGTCACGTGGCTTTCATGCCATTGTTATAAAGTATAAATTGCAATGAATTTTGCCATTATTGTATACTTTATTGGATGTCGAGACTTCCATTCCCTATTTTATCCCTTATGGGTTTTTTTTTGGACAGTGGGAAATCATTAAATGACTTCTCTTGTCCTGGGCGGGGCGGGAGGGCGTGTCAGACTTTTTCTGACTAAATCCGGGGTCACGGTAACTATTATTAACATTCTGCAACCCCATCCCTTAAGGGTCAGGATTACCAAAAATCTTTTTTTATTGGTTACCTACAATATAAAGACATATAAAGAACCACCCTGAAAGTTTCATGTCTCTAAGACCACGCTGGTAATGCGAAATACATTTTTACATATCGTAAGTAGGTTAAGTAACTAGTCACAGAGTACATTATATATACGGGTAATGCAGGCCTTAGTTTTCTAATTAATGGACTAACATAACACCGTTTAATAGTCGCGAGATAAGCTGATAATAACGTGCGTTTAGGTACATTACATTCACCAATAAATCGTGAAATTACATTTACCTTTGTCTGAGTGTGTCTCCGAGGTTTTACCTTTATAGGGTTTTTTTGGGGGAGTGGGAAATCATCAAATGACTGCTCCCGTCCTGGGTGCGGCGGGAGGGCGTGTCAGACTTTTACTGACTAATACCCACTGATGTTCCTTCTGTTGCACTTTATGGTCCGGGGTCACGGTAACTATCATAAACATTTGGATCAACCAAGTTTTAGATTGTCAAAAGTTCACACGTCTTTATACTGTGTAAAATGTTATAATAAAATACCACTTGAAATTCTCCATCTAAATGAGAAAAAAATTAAAACATGCATTAAACGCACGCTATGTAATCAAGCATATTATAAGTTAGAAGATTATATTAATGATAAACATGCTTGGCTAAATGCTGGTCCTGCTCCACATTATCTCTCGAATTACAAATCTCTAATGGCAAAAGCTAGTTATATACCAATAAAATATTGTGAAAAGGGTTGTGAAATTATCCTTATCTGAATAGGCATATACAGTAAGATGCCTTTTAAGAACCAAATATAGTTCCTAGGTAGCAATTCCACTGTTATTTATTAAATGTGTATTAGTTTTATAAAAATATTAGTATTGTGTTCTAGGTTAATTAATGTAATTGGTGTATAACCGTTTTACTCCTCCTAAACGGCTTGACCGATTTAAATGATTTTTTCTGTATGCGTTTGAGTGGCGCCCTGGATGGTTAAGATTCACAAATCGGCCCGGCAGATGGCGCTAACTGCTTGAAATAGCATGTGATCTCGGAAACGACCCTAACGATTTCGCTGAAATTTGATATGTGGGGGTTTTCGGGAACGAGAAATCGATCTAGCTCAGTCTTATGTCTGGGGAAGCGCATGTTTTCGAGTTTTAAGTTAAAATGTTTGGCGCCCAACGAAGTGGGCACGGGCCAGCTTGTAGGTAATTAATAAATTCCTAACAGAAACAACCTGGTCTATGAGCAGATGTTACTTCATTTTAAACGCATTTTAACCTTTCAAAACCAAGCCGGTGCCGCGCTGCTATTGTCTTTCTATTGTGTCTCGATTCACTTGTGTTCGAAGGTTTAAATGAAAAGCTTTCGCCAAAAAAATGTGAATTTTAAAAATCATAAGTAAGAATTTCTTGGTCTCTTTTGAAAATTCAATAAATCATAATGTTCATACATCATAAAACAGTTATAAATTTGAGTAGGAAATAAACTAAATGGTTGTTCATGTTATCATTTCTATCTAATCAGTAAGAGGGAAACAGATTAAGTAACTAATTAACAAAACAATATCGTTAACTTTATCGTGTATTATACATTTATTAGTTTTTAAAGTTAAAAAATGCTACATGCAGCACAAAGTCTAAAAACCGATTTTGGATACGGTTTAAAATAAAAAGTGCTTTCAATGTGTCAAAAATGCTTTCAAGGCCTAATAGGCGAGACGACGAAAAAAAAGTAATTAGTCCGTCTTTGAGATTATTAAAAAAATTTGGACACGTATTTTTTCTTTTTTCTCGTAAACGAAAAATTACGACGATACAGTGCGTTGAAGTTGTGCGTGACGTCACGATCAGATACAATTTTTACATAACGGTGACGTCAAAAGCCCCCACTCCAGAACTTTGTTGCTCTTTATCTTCGTATTTTTTTATTATTTTGATGAAGCAAAAAATACGTGTCCCGTATTTTTGGCCGATCTACAAGACGGACTAAACAGAATGCCATTTTTTTATGATGTCGTCATCCCTATTTTAACACACTATGTATGATTTTACCACAAAGTTTTGGCTTTTTAGATTTAATTTTTATACTGTTCTTTTTTGGCCGTTTTTGTATCAAAAATATGTGAGTAGGTACCAAAAAAAGTAGTATGTCAAAAATTTTAAAATTATCAGAGTCAGAGTGGGTCAGAGCCCGTACGTCCCCTAAGATTTGTCCCCCAGCATAAAAGTTGTGGATTCGGCCCCTATATAGGTGCCCGTTGGTCTCCTGGTAGGGGACCAATTAATATTTTAATAAAAATATTATTTTTAAGGTACCCATTCGTCTCCTCTAATGTATACACAATATAAGTTAAAGATTCGGCACCTATTCAGGTGCCTATTGGTCCCCTGAGATAAAATCACCTATATTTTACCTAAAAACGGTTAAGATAGTACACTTGTGAACAGTTTATTAACGCAATTAATTTAATAAATCATAACAGATCATTGAAAAAAGAGCTACGATGAATGATAATCCGTCATGATAATAATGTAACCTGTCGATAGGCTTACGATGTAATATTGTCTCTTTACGAATGGCTTGTTAAAAAACGGGTATTAATGATTGAAAACTTAAGAGAACAAAAGTACTAGGCGCGCAGTAACGTGAAGTAGTCATGTACGATAATCTAAAATTCACTGTGTTTTTAATTTTCTCACAAGATCACCTTAATCAATTCAAAGTACTAGGCGCGCAGTAACGTGAATTAGTCATGTACGAAAATTTAAAATTCACTGTATTCCTTAATTTTCTCACAAGATCACCATTCAATGCAAAGTACTAGGCGCGCAGTAACGTGAAGTGGTAAATAGAAAACGATCGATCGACGAATCGATTAATTATTTTGAAGACTGACTTTATGCCTAGAGCCTAGAGGCATTTTATTAAACTTAATCTTATTTGAAATACTTAAACATGATATAGGAATTATTATATTTTTATTTTACCCTTTTCTGCGCGACTGTACCAGGACTATATACATGTACTTATATTAGAAGAATGAATTAAAATAAATATTCTTCAGGGGGCGAATAGGCCCCTCAAAAGTTCCAGGGGACGAATGGGCACAGGGTGTGAATCTTAGGGGACGTACGGGCTCTGACCCGTCAGAGTCTTATAAATAATCAATAATTGGAAGAGAACACTATTGTGCCTTTATATTATTAACTAGCCGTCCTCAGCGGTATCATCAGCGAATAATAAGTTAGGTATCTGGTTACTGCTCCGTGTCCGTAGGTTATAGCGTGATTGGAAACAGGCTACCTACGTTTTATTCGGATATGTGTAAGCAGTGTAAGTTATATTATTGTAGTTTCATCAAAATTTTCTCAATATTTTTTGCGTGAAAGAGTAGCAAACATCCATCCATCCTCACAACTTATATACAAGGTGTATTTTTCTTTCGACTTTATACCGTAAGAGGTCAGAGGTCTACGAGAGTATATTTAAACATTAAAACTTCGTATTGGAAACCTCCTAATTTTTATAGTAATCTAAATTTTCACTCACCTGTAAAAGGTACTCTAAACTTATAAGCAAGCACCCTGGAGCCCGAAGACCCGGCGTCGACGATGACGGCGTGGTGATACACGATCTCGTAGCCCAAACTCTTCGCGAACCCGTCCAGCCATTGTGACTCGCCCGCGAACAACCCTGCCACATAAAACAACCGCAATCGTAAATGGAACAACACACACAGGTGTGGGAACATTACAGATTAGAAAAAAAAAGAACTGTCAAAAATTCGCGCGCTTTTCTCTGTCAATTTTTTTTATTTCTCGGAGAACTAAGGGCGTCTTGTATATGAGTAGTAGGATGTAAAACTAAATTGTAATATCGATATACACATCACTGGTTCTTTAACACAATAAAGAGGTTAAGTTGGACGTAACTTAGTTATTAATAACAAGATTTATGACCTGAATGTAACTATAATTAAAGTCTTATATCTAGTTTAACGCTGGAGATAAAAAAACGATGCTTATAATAATATAACAAACACACTTAGTTGTCTTTGGTTATTTAATTATTTACTTATAAGGTTTACCCACAGTACATAACGATAAATCTTAAGATAATATTATATTATCTGTAACTGAGAGGTGAATAACATGGCCCCTCGAAGTATGAATTAAATGATCAAATTAAATGTATGAAAATATGAAACGTTGAAAATTAAAAAATAGGTCGTGTATTTTATCAATTTTCTACGTTTCAAATCCTTGTTGATATTTTGTTCTTACTTTATCCCGTATTTTGTTACTCAAGACGCTAATTACGTTTACAGTACGTACAAAATATATAATTTTACTTACCTACCTACATCAACTGTTCAACAAATTGACTATAAAGAATGATAGTCTATGAATACGTATCTACCCTAATTAGATAGTAAATATACTTAAATTTATTCCCATTGATAAGCAATTAAATTACGTTACTTTTAACTATTAATTCTGTTGATTTGAACTACAGGTACATAAATTGTACACATAATATGTACGATCTCTTGCTAATTATTTTCAGTTAATTAATCCATACTAATATTATAAATGGGAAAGTGTGTCTGTCTGTCTGTATGTTTGTCTTTCTTGTTTGTCGGCAAAACGGAGCGACGAATTGTCGTGATTTTTAAGTGGAGATAGTTGAAGGGATGGAGAGTAACATAGGCTACTTTTTGTCTCTTTTTAACGCGAGCGAAGCCGCGGGAATAAGCTAGTTTTAAAATAAAACTAATATCAATAAGTACTGGGTACAGTTTAAATTTCTGCGGTCCAATATAGTGCCAATTTATTTTAAAAGTTTGTTCTTTAAAAAAACTTTGTTCTCTAGGTAAAACAATTAAAAAGATTTTTTTTTCCGCAAAAAACGGTATGGTTTCCTTTTTTTGTAATATCACCTGTGAAATCAGATTTAAAAAAAGTTTAAGCTAAAGTTAAATATTTTTTTTTTTTACAAGACCTACAACTATAATTAAGTATTACAAGTTTAGAAACTTGTAGAAGAAATGAAATATTAATGATAAAAAAAAAATATTATGATAATTTTTATAATGCTTTTTAGATATACGAAAATCAAACTACATAAACATTTTTTAGGAATCTTTATTTCATTACACTATTTGAGATTTATTCGATTTCGTTACCTGTTTTTTTTTTAATATACTAAAACTTGATTTAAGATAACTTAGGAAATAATTATAATAATAATCTGTTTAAAACAAGTTAATGATTAGAAGTAGGTATAATGTTTTTGAATAATAAGAAGATAACTATTGACCATGAACTTTAAAAAATAGGCAATTCACGTTGAATTGCCTATTTTGAGCCGACTACGGTAAAGACAAAACGGAGTTATGATTTTTGCAATATATTTACGTTTGTTTGTGCGTATGTTCCGTTGAACTGCTAAACCGACGTAGATGAATGAGGCGTCTATCGATTTGTTATTATTAGTCTTGATGACATAGATTATACTTACTTTTTAATAAGAAATATTTACTATTTACATCAATATGATTATTTATTTAAGTTAATAACTTCAATATAGCCGAGATTATAGAAATGTGTATATCAAAAACAGTTTTTGATATTATGTCGAGCCAAGGAGCAAATTCTGAGATCAAATGTATAAAAATATGAAAATATAGGTACTAAGATACAAAAAAAAACCAATGCATATTAAGTAAGTTCCTTTTATTTTGCATTATTATGCGTATTTGGGTTTTCGAGTTTATTATTATTATTTAAGGGCATCAAGTCACGCAATTTTGCTGAAAATGCGCGGCTAGACCTAGTATTTTTCCCTACAGTTTGGTCACAAACACATGCCTTAAACTACTTCTATGAATTTAACCCCGTAACTGCCTTTTTTATTGCACTCACTTTGCACTAAGTAAGATAATTACTGGGTAGCTCGCCGCCCGGCTAGGACCAGGGCCCGCGTCGGCGGCGCGTTAGTGTTCTACGCGCGCCTCAAAGAGAAGTCAGCACGAGAAGGGGCCCAACGGGGCCAACGCCTGCAGTTACCGTGACCCCGAAACATAAAGGGCAACCGAAGATAACATGACTGGGTTTTAGGCCCACTTGCACCACACATCACTTTAACGGGTTTAGCGCTAAACTGCCTTAGAATATCACTGTATCCCTGTCAAATTGTTTGAAGTTGACAGAGACAGAACGATGTTTTAAATCAGTTTAGCGCTAAACCTGTTTAGTGGTTTGTGGTGCAAGTGGGCCTAAGTCAGTAAAAGGGGGTATTCCTCGGAGCGCTCCTGTTTTGAAGCGCTCCTAACAAAGCGCTCCTAAAATATTCCGCCAAGCGCTCCTGTTGGGAGCGCTTAGAAAATCAAACTAAAAATATTATTATTTCATTCCTCGAAGCGCTCCTATGACGTGACGATACCATAGGGCAGAGCATGAAGGATTTGTAAGAAACGATATCGATATCGACGTTTTAAAGTTCAACTATCATAATTGTTAATTTTTTTAAAACTACTCGGGAAGCATAAATGAACTGGAACTACGTACTTTAGTGACTTTAGTGACACAAGACACTAGCCGCTGTTGTCAATCCCGCTTCCCTGTTTTATCCTAGAGTCGCGTGGTCGCGTTACCGAGTGATTCCGAATGCAGCCGAGCATTTCCGGAACTTGTTTACATTGAATACGCATTTTTTTGTCTTCTAAACTCATTAGTTGCGAGTGCGCCTACGTCACATGAAGTTGAGTAATAAGAAAAGTTCGTTTTATTAAAAAATTGGCAAAAAGTTAAAAGTTTGTTTTAATTTGTGATCAATCTATGAAACCTATTGCTGTGATGGATATGAGAGAAAGGAATAACATGAAAGTTAATTAATTTTAATTATTAAAACTATATTATTATAATATACAAGTTGAGTAGTATCGCATAAGGAATTACTTCTACATTTTAGTTATAAACAATTACTAAATAATAAGATCGTTATCTATATATATAAAAGAAAGTCGTGTTAGTTACTTCACTTATAACTCAAGAACGGCTGAACCGATTTAGCTGAAAATTGGCAGGGAGGTAGTTTAGAGCCAGGAGAAGGACATAGGATACTTTTTATCCCGTTCGACATCATTCCCGTGTGACTTGACATGTAACGTCAGTCACTATAAAACGTGGTATAACAAAAAAGAATCAGACTTGGAATAACAAAATTGACGTATAATGACAGCTATGTAATGACGTATGGATGATAGGTGGTAGGTAGGTAGTAGGTAGGTAGTAGGTAGGTAGTAGGTAGGTAGTAGGTAGGTAGTAGGTAGGTAGTAGGTAGGTAGTAGGTAGGTAGTAGGTGTAGGTAGTAGGTAGGTAGTAGGTAGGTAGTAGGTAGGTAGTAGGTAGGTAGTAGGTAGGTAGTAGGTAGGTAGTAGGTAGGTAGTAGGTAGGTAGTAGGTAGGTAGTAGGTAGGTAGTAGGTAGGTAGTAGGTAGGTAGTAGGTAGGTAGTAGGTAGGTAGTAGGTGTAGGTAGTAGGTAGGTAGTAGGTAGGTAGTAGGTAGGTAGTAGGTAGGTAGTAGGTAGGTAGTAGGTAGGTAGTAGGTAGGTAGTAGGTAGGTAGTAGGTAGGTAGTAGGTAGGTAGTAGGTAGGTAGGTAGTAGGTAGGTAGTAGGTAGGTAGTAGGTAGGTAGTAGGTAGGTAGTAGGTAGGTAGTAGGTGTAGGTAGTAGGTAGGTAGTAGGTAGGTAGTAGGTAGGTAGTAGGTAGGTAGTAGGTAGGTAGTAGGTAGGTAGTAGGTAGGTAGTAGGTAGGTAGGTAGTAGGTAGGTAGTAGGTAGGTAGTAGGTAGGTAGTAGGTAGGTAGTAGGTGTAGGTAGTAGGTAGGTAGTAGGTAGGTAGTAGGTAGGTAGTAGGTAGGTAGTAGGTAGGTAGTAGGTAGGTAGTAGGTAGGTAGGTAGTAGGTAGGTAGTAGGTAGGTAGTTAGTAGGTAGGTAGTAGGTAGGTAGTAGGTAGGTAGTAGGTAGGTAGTAGGTAGGTAGTAGGTAGGTAGTAGGTAGGTAGTAGGTAGGTAGTAGGTAGGTAGTAGGTATGTAGTAGGTAGGTAGTAGGTAGTTAGTAGGTAGGTAGTAGGTAGGTAGTAGGTAGGTAGTAGGTAGGTAGTAGGTAGGTGGTAGGTAGGTAGTAGGTAGGTAGTAGGTAGGTAGTAGGTAGGTAGTAGGTAGGTAGTAGGTAGGTAGTAGGTAGGTAGTAGGTAGGTAGTAGGTAGGTAGTAGGTAGGTAGTAGGTAGGTAGTAGGTAGGTAGTAGGTAGGTAGTAGGTAGGTAGTATGTCAATTCGAATTCAATATTCATACTTGACAAGACAACGTCTGTCGGGTCAGCTAGTAGTAAATAATAACAAAATAATTTTAGACTTTAATCGTTGGTGTACAATTTATATGAGATCATTTAGGTGCCTGCTGGCAATTTCTGCCACCCTGGTACTTTTCATCAAAGCTTATATTTTTACTATTCAGTTATTCTAGCTATTTCTAGTTTTAATATAAGTAACTAGTAGCCGTCGAAATGTTTATCGATATAATTTGTTTCGAACACTTCATGCTCTTCTCTATGTTTCGTCATAGGAGCGCTTCGAGGAATGAAATAATAATATTTTAAGTTTGATTTTCTAAGCGCTCCCAATAGGAGCGCTTGGCGGAATAATTTAGGAGCGCTTCGTTAGGAGCGCTTCAAAACAGGAGCGCTCCGAGGAATACCCCAGTAAAAGTCTGACACGCCCTCCCGCCGCACCCAGGACGGGAGCAGTCATTTGATGATTTCCCAATCCCCCCAAAAAAAAAGTAAGATAATTACTACAAAAAAACAGTTAAAGGGCTCGTAGCTCACGGTAAGTGTGGCCTAGCAATTAGGAATAATTCTAGATCAGGCCGCGTAAGTTTTTTTTTGAACCAATATTCTATGACAATTGCCTGATGTCTTTTACACATGTAAAAGATTATAGTAACACACGCCAATTATCGTATTTTTATTATCCTGCTCAATACTTCCTTACCTTAACTGTCTACATTACTCAAAAATATCAAACTACACTGAGACTATTATTAAACTTCAAAAATAATCTACAACAAAATACCTGATATACAAAAAATTGTACACACTAAACTTGCCGGCCAGTTCATCATTTTTCACTTTTTTCCCGTCCGAATAAACTGACAGTACATATCTATCTGCGAAACAAATCGTACTGTTACCGTCACTTGCGGAAGCGTATAAGAAAAATCACATTTAAAAACCACCTCTTTATATGTAACCTTTATCGCTTTTAAATTACAGTTGATTTTCGCACAATCAATCGGAAAAATACGACATTGAAAAGAAATATTATTAAATATGTTATGATTATTCGAAACTGGTTTAGAGGTTCTTATTTAATGTTCGTATTAGATTTGGTTTTATTGGCTCGATGCGTAAAGGTCTAGTCATACAGGATCGTTATTATCGACAGTGTAGATAATATTAAGTCAGCGAACTGGTTCGGATCTCTTCAGAACCTTACAATTCACGGTTACTTATTACGTGATGTTAAAACGATATTAGGCCTCTGATGTTCCACTGCAGGGCAAAGGCCTCCCTTTCTTTTGTCCAACCGTCTCTGTTTTGGGCTAATGTAGGCCAATCCTGCCTAAAGCATCAAGCTCGTCCAGCCATCTTCGCGTGGGTCTGTCGCGGTGTCGTCGGTCGTTTCTGAGACTGATGACTGAGTTGATTTAGCCCATGATTAAAAGGTAAATGTTAATGAATTAAGCATGTACTGTGAAGCAGTTAACTTGTCTTTATTTCCAACTTGCTACGGTTCAGCACTAACTTCAATGCTACGCGTTTACGCGTAGTATTTAACGCTGAGAGACGTTGCAAGTTGAAATGAACTGCACGTTAACTTGTCGAAAAATCCGTACTAATATTATAAATGCGAAAGTAACTCTGTCTGTCTGTCTCTTCTTTTCGACTAAACCACTGAACCGATTTGAATAAAATTTGGTACAGATATAATCTGGGACCCGAGAAAGGACATAGGATAGTTTTCATTCCGGAAAGGCCCCGGGAACGGGAACTATTATTCCACGCGGACAAAGTCGCGGGCAAAAGCTAGTTATTAATATACACTCGGCGGCGGCGTCACAAAAATCGCACGTCTTCGGAAATAAGTATAAGCATATCCCGCCAGCAACGAATCTATTAAACCCAATTAATATTGATATCGATTGAAAGTATGTTTAACGACCTTTAAATTAACAACAGTTTGAATTCCTAAACACAACGGATCTCATTAGCACGTAACGTTAAATTTTTTTTTGTCAAAATACGCATTACAACGGCCACTAACTGCACCTCCCTACAAGGGTATAAAACGGGCAACCCGGGTTAAATGTGGGTCATTCGCTATTCAACCTTTGAAGTGAACACACGTGAACAGCTACAGCAAGAAAAATACCCCAGAAGATGGATACCACTGCAGATGAAGCTGCTCAAGTCATTGCACTACTGCAATCAGGGATGCGGCAATGTGATGTTGCTCGGCAACTGAACTTGAGTCGTTTTGCCGTTCGACGAGTGTTCCAACGCTTCCAAGTGACTGGTGACAATATACGAAGACGTGGATCTGGAAGACAACGGTGCACATCCGAAAGAGACGATCGCTTCATTGTTTCGACGTCTTTACGTAATCGGTTCTCCAATGCTGTTGAGCTGCAACAACAACTGCGATCAGCTCGCAGAATTTCTGTGTCTCCACAATTAGACGGAGACTGCAGGAGAAGAAAATTGCAGCTCATAGGGCTGCTACAGGGCCAAAATTAACTGCAAAGCATAGGAGAGACCGGTTGCAATTTGCCCGTGACCATGTGGATTGGACCATAGACCAATAGAGGGCTGTGCTCTTCTCGGATGAGACGAGGATGTGTCTTTTCTGCAACGATAGGCGTCGAAGAGTGTATAGGAGGCAAGGGGAACGATTCGCACAAGCCTGTATTCAAGAGACAGTGGAATACGGGGGTGGCTCTTGCATGTTCTGGGGCGGCATGTCAATCGACGGCAAAACGAACCTTGTGTGTGTTTCTCGGACTGGAAGTGCTCGCGGGCAAGGGTCGCTGACTGCTGCTCGGTACATAACAGAGATCTTAGAGGAGCAGGTTGTCCCTTATGCGGGTTTTGTTGGCAGTGGGTTCACGTTAATGCACGATAACGCCCGCTGTAATACCGCTTTAATTGTAAGAGGCTACCTGCAAGAAGTTGGAATCCCTGTTATGCGCTAGCCGGCGCGAAGTCCAGACCTGAACCCTATTGAGCACCTTTGGGATGAACTGAAACGGCGAGTACGGGCACGTGATCCTGCCCCTACCACTCTCCAAGAACTCCAAGATGCCGTCGTTGCAGAATGGGACAACATTCCGCAAGAGGCTGTTGTCACATTAATTAGGTCCATGAGAGAACGCATGGAAGCAGTCATCAGGGCTAGGGGGGGGAAACACTAGGTTTTAAGTGGTTTTTAAGGTCTTTGTTGTAATTTTTGCTGATAAAATAAAATTTACCTTTTTAATCATTTGCATTAGCTTGATTTTTTTTTTATTCTCTGGTAAATAAAAATTGAAATACATTGATTTATTCTAAAATTTAAATAAATTGCCTTTCCAATGATACCTTATAGTCTTTTGTCTACCATGGATTAATAGGGTTAAAATGACTTTAAAGAGAATTTTTAAAGGGGTGCGATTTTTGTGACGCCGAGTGTATTTGAAGGATGTTTCAGACGATACATTTTTAAATTAATAATATGATATTTCTAATCGACCAGTACGTGCGAATCTCAGCCGAAATACCAACTAAGACTGCTAAAAATTTTTAGGTCATTGTTTTTATCTACACTGACGAAAATAACGCACCTGTGTGGCCAGGCCTTAACTCTCAAGTGATTATTTTATAGTGTTTATTTAACCTTTCGACGCCCGCCATTATTTACGCCAACTATCAATCGGTCACGCACCGTCAGCGGGCTCTTATCGTAAACGTAATCTGACCCCGGTCACAAAAACTGTTATTGCTCCGTTCCTGTTGCTTCTATTTACACACTTGAAACGGTGTCGGGTTATTCAATGATGTGGCCTCAGATTAGAAAACAGAAGGCAGATAGATAGCGCGGGACATCACCGTGCGGCGAGTCATTAGACATGTGTGCGTAACAGCACTGTAAGAACACGCTGTCTTGGTGTGCGTTCCGGTTGCCAGGATAATAAAAAAAATACCCATAATATTTCGTTCCTATCTGCCTATATAAATAAAAATCAATTTCCTACATGTACCTATGTGTTAAGAACTGCTGCACCTATTTAGGTGAATCAACTTTGTTGTGTTTTCAGGACAACGTTGGTATAAAAACATTGATAAATATAAAATAAAAAAGCACTCTGGCGAAGCTGGAAGCGGGCAGATAGTACAAAATCGTATTGTGTTTAAAATGACAGAACAACTTCGGGATTTAAATAATAAAGTGCTCAGATGTATAACAATTTTATGAAGATGAAAAGTTAGTTTGTTTGAAACGCGCGAATTGTTTGTTTTAACATAAACTTAAAAGCAGCCGTAATAGGATATTCCAAATTCCAACTGTCTAAATGATCTTATAATTATAATTTCAAGTATTAGGTCACGCTTACACACACACAGATTGAACTCTTTGTATCGCAGTAATATCCATCAATATCCAACTTGAAATTAAACTCATATATTGGTGCCGATTCTCTTGTTCACAAACTTAACTAAATTTAAGTTAAATGCATCTTTCTCTTTTCATTTCTTAAAGAAAATGACAGTTTCAAACGTTAGATAAGTAGACATACATGATAGAAACATACCAACCAAAAAGAAAAAAAAAACACGCGAAATAAATATTCTTGTAGATCGATAATCCTGTGTACAATACATATTTCCCAACTTAAGGGTAAATTTTTTCACAATAAAATAGCGACACCGACAGATTTCTGTTGAGGTTTTGTGTTCCAAATAAAATAACATCTAAAAAGGCAAAAATAACCATATTAACCTATAAAAAGGTACTCCATCTTCTTTCTTTTGTCTTAGGGAACAATTTTTGCAATGTTCAAAAACACAAGACGGCATTGTTTTCGAAAATATGAATATTTTCTGTGACATGCTAACGGTGCGACGCTTCCTGCCGTACTGACTTTTTTTTTTAAATCTCGAGTCAGTACGGCAGGTTACGGAATGTTTATAATAGTTACCGTGACCCTGGAACATAAAGGGCAACCGAAGGAACATGAGTAGGTTTTAGTCAGTAAAAATCTGACACGCCCTCCCGCCGCCGCACCCAGGACGGGAGCAGTCATTTGATGATTTCCCACTCACCAAAAAAATTCAAATAGGATTTCGTTACCTACTAATGCATTTTTTATCATAAATGAATAAATTATTGAAATATGCACGATAATAGATTTTACGTTACTTCTGCCACTACAAAGATGAAATTTCGTTGAATTATCTCAAAAAATCGTACAATAACAATAGCGAGTTCGACGAACCCGGAACGATGTAAATTTTGTTAGCTGAATAAAACAAGTTTTGTGATATTAATTCATGCGCAAAACTGTCTACAAAGATGCGAGAAACACTTATATTATAAATGAATAATCACCCACTTACGTACCGCACAAAATCACAGAAAAATCACGAAAACACAGGAATTCACTGGCGCGCGACGTAACCGCGAACCGAACACGAAATTTTTGTACTAACTTCACTAACCTGTTATTTAAAATATTATATGTGTAATTAAGTGCTTTTCCTCTCTTTTTTTTGGTGAGTGGGAAATCATCAAATGACTTCTCCTCCCGTCCTGGGTGGGGCGGGAGGGCGTGTCAGACTTTTACTGACTAAAACCTACTCATGTTCCCTAATTGTTTTATTTTTATAAATCTGACCACGTGTAAGTGTTTGTATACCTACTATGAATTGCAAATATATGGAGATTAGAGATTTGACCCTCAAATAAAACAAGACCTAACATCATTATAAAAATATTTTTTATCATGATGTTAGGTCAGGTTATTACCATAGTGTGGGTTCTGCCAGGTTTAGGATCACAAAAACTTTTATGAGTTGTTCCAAGATATTTATATTTAGGTATCTCGTCTTACTCTTAATCTCTTAACCTCTCGATGACCAAGCGACAGCGGGCTGTCGCTCTGCTATTGTCTTTCTATTGTGTCTCGAATCACGTGTGTTCGAAGGTTTAAATAAGTATAACTTCGAAGTTAATAATACAATATTTTTATTTACTGAAGATACCGATCGATATTATCACCATAGATCGGCAGATTGATTTCTCGTCCTTGCATTGATAATCCATAACATGGACATGCTATTTCTGCCACAACCATTTTTAACTTATATCAGTTACAATTTTGATTGATACAATTAAAATAGATAACTGTAAGTTTTTCAATATAATTATTCTCATAATATTTGATGTAAAAAACAATCGTCATCAAACATTTGATAAAACAAGGTATAAGATCATACCGATGCTACGTTTTTTTTTCTCCATGTAACCATTTCGAAATTCCAGAAATTTAAATATAGGGAGATATCCATATAAACATGTATTTTAACGCCAATGTCTTTTAATCAGCTACTCTACTTTGAACTCTGGTCAAGTTTTATATTTTTATTTATTTTTTGTGGAGAAGCCTCTTACGGCCAAATATTGAGGCTTCAGTCGAACCACGTCGCCTGACTGTGTGTGTAGTGCCCACTTTACCTAAATTTACCACCTCTATTACCAGGAAATAATAGAAAAAACCTTCTAATAATCCTTTCATCCCTATCTTAAAACTATTATTCATTAAGAAAATAAATATTTGGTGAAAATACAAGCACAGGAAATATTCCTATCTCTATCGCACAACTGCCCAGCTAAGAGTACAAGATAGAGACAGAAACATAGCTAAGCCAAAGTAGCCTAAGTGGCGTTTATTTATCTGGTCCTCAGTGATATGTGTGCAATTTCAAACTCTTGGTTGACGCGAATAAGAATGCTTTTATGTTTTCAAATTACACATACTGTTTTCTAACTTTGCAGTCATGTTTATGCACACAGCATGGAATCTGTAACATTGCATCCTGTGTTGGTTAGAGCAAAAGATTCGGAGTAATAGTTCTAATATACTTATAGCTGTGCTTACTATTAATTATTTTATTAGAAAAATAGAGTTGAGGCTAGCTTAAGCCAGTCGACAGAGAGCCTTAATGAGGCCTTAAAATATTCTTCCTAAAAATTGTCATGACTAATTCAGATTATTCGTAACTATAAAGACACTATCATTTGAGCAGGATGGCGCAAACGGTTCTGCACTTCCAATTCTTTCTTTGACTAACTTAATTTAACCCTCTGTGTGTAGCAACCCCAACCCCAAGGCCAAGATAAATAAAGAACGTAGCTTAGCAAACGTTTCGGCTAAGCAATATTGCTGTCACTGTCGTACAACTGTCAAACTGCGAAGGCTGAAAAGGGACAGAGAATAGCTAAGCTACAGTAGATGCTAAGTAAGTTTATTCTGGTCTAAGGACCACATCTGCTGGTGGTTATGAGATATGGCCCAAATTGCCGAATACACAAACGTTATCAATTTTAAGAAGCTCTCAAATCTATTGCCTTCTTTGTCACTCAAAGGGATAAAGTAAACAGATAGCAACAGACTTGAGAGAGCGTCTTGAAATTTAGTTACGTTTCAGTATTCAGTAATAAGGGTCTGAGAGATTCCTGCATTGTATAAGCCGGTTCATTAAAGAAAGGAATCTTAAATGGCGGCATGTACTTACGTTGACAGATAGTACAGTCTGCATATAAAATTTAAAGTTGAAGTTTTTTTTTTCAAATCAAAAATATTATTAACAATTCTTATTGTTTTCATTGGAAACAGTGCCTACTTTTACCACAATAACAAACAGGTATCAACGGAAAAGTAACAGAAAATTATAACAAGATATTCGTAAAAACGAGCGCTGAGCGCGTCAAGGCAGCGTGGAAGCAAATCAAGACAATTTTGTTTATGTTGATGGTACGCGCGCGAGTGAGTATAGACGGCACTAGTGTGCGAGCGAGAGAACATGATAAGTGCCGCCATTTTAGATTCCTTTCTTTAATGAACCAAGTGATACATGTTATATTTTCGGATTTATAAATTCGCGTGATAGTTTATTTCGTAAGTATCCATGACAACAATTATAAATTTAATATTTTATTGAGTCATGCAGGTATGTGTTATTTATTATTATATTATTATTAACTGTAGTCACAAATCGTAGGCGATAACTTATAAAGTTAAGTACCTACATGCAGAAAACTTTTTGTTTCAAGTAATTAAAAAAACACAGCTAAAAACAACATGCCTGCAATATTGCCTGCAATGATATAACAACATTCTTTTATTTAATATTACAAAAACATACAAGTTTTTTTTTTCAATTAAATTGTTTGCTAATGTAATGCAATACCTATTTAACCAGACACTTGGCAAAAACAAGTAAATAATCTATATTGATATACCTACACCTGTGTCAACTAAATAGGGTATTTGCACTTATATGCAGTTTCTTGCTCATTCTTCTCCATACAAAACAACCTTATGAAATGAGCAACTTGATGCAACTATCTTTAACTATAATATCTATGTTCCAAAATGGTGTAACCTTTTTTTTTTTTTGGTGAGTGGGAAATCATCCAATGACTGCTCCCGTCCTGGATACGGCGGCGGGAGGGCGTGTCAGACTCTTACTGACTAAAACCCACTCATGTTCCTTCGATTGCCTTTTATGTTCCAGGGTCACGGTGGCTACTATACACATTCCGCAACCCCGGCAGGCGTTGGCCCTGTTGGGCCCCTTCCTGTGCTGACTCCTTCTCTTTGAGGCGCGCGTGGAACACTAACGCGCCGTCGACGCGGTCCTGGTCCCAGACGGGCGGCGAGCTACCCATCGCTCGCCATCCGCAGAACCGCGCCTAGCCTACGGTGGCCGGTAGTCGTCTTGCGACTCTCGACGTCTTCGCCTGGGTCTTAGTCCGGGGCGAGGGGCTCGTCGTTGCCTCTCGCGCGCCGCCGCTTCCTTCACCAGCATAACTGCTTCGCAGAAGGAGGCGACGGCATCCCATTCCGTCTCGCCCCGCAGCATGGCCTGAACCAGCGCCGGGCGCGAGAGGTCACCGCCGCCGATCGCCTCTACGAGGACACGTCGATGGTGCGCCCATGCGCGGCACACCTCCACCGTGTGCTCGACCGTGTCCTCCAGGCGACCGTTGCTGCAGTGGTGACACCCAGGCGTCGCTTCCGCCTGAATCCGACACAGGAACCTCCCGAACTGACCATGTCCGGTGAGGACCTGTGTCAGGCGAAACGTGAGAGCGCCGTGGCGCCTCTCCAGCCACTTCTCAAAGAGGGGTCTTACCGCCGCTATTATGGCGTGCCCAAAATGGTTTAACCTTCTAACAACCAAGGGACAGCTGGCTGTCAGGCTTCTATTGTCTTTCTATTGGTCTTAAATCACATGTGTTCAAAGGTTTTATTTATGGTCTATTGAAAAAAACAATTTTAATTTGACTACCTTTGACTTTACTTTGATTCTATATAAGAATATCTATGATAGTTTAATTTTTAATTTGTGACCAATACATAATCACATGATTGCAATAGAACAATCTCCTAAAGAGTATTTTTTTGGGATTTACTGCACCTATTTTATTAAAATATTGTAAATATAATAAATATTTTAATTAAAAATAATTAAATTACCTGTTTCATAAAACCCTGTAATGTTAATGAAACTGCAGGTATGATTAAACAAGCAAAATATATGTTTATATTATGTTTTTTTTTATATAAAAATCATTCCAAGATTGTTTACATTTAGGTAACTGCCTAAATAAATAAATGATTGCTGCTCCACTAATCAACACCCATTTACACAGTGGTGTTAATGTGAGGTAGGGACTATCTCATAGACCAAAAATTTTATTACCTGGTTTGAAACAAAATAACGTATATTAGTATACTATCCTTGCGGTTTCACCCGTGTTATATCTGATTTTTGGTTGCTAAAAAAAGAAGATAAAAAGTATTCTATGTCCGTCCCCTGGTCCTAAGCTACCTCCCCACCAATTTTCAGCCAAATCGGTTCTGCCGTTCTTGAGTTATAAAATGTGTAACTAATAGGACTTTCTTTTGTATACAATAGATTATCTGCTATTTTATACTATGAAAGTGTTGATTTTTGCAGTGGCTACCTTCAGTATTACAAGTATATCAATGGCTACAGAGAACCTCTTACTAAACCAAATTTGTTGCAATATACAATTTTATAATGTATTGTAAAAGACAGTAAAATATACTGAATCACAAAAAATAACTCTTATATGAATGAATCCTAGACCGTCTATATATTTTATTTATTTATGAAATCAGCTAAGCAAGCTACTTAATATAATTATGACAATACTTACCCAAAAAGTATGTGATGCATAGTGCTAATACAGTGAGGAAGATGAATATTTTTTTCAATTTCCTCGGGTGCTTAACGGTCCTACTTCTAACGTTGATATGTGGTGCTATGGTATCATCTTTTAACTGGAAAAAATACAAAAAAAAATTAAACCTTAATAAAAGACCACCCACTGACCTAAGACTTTTTTTATTTGAAAATGACTGATGAAACAATTATTATATTGTCATCGGTAAGTGTAATGGTGAAATCAAATCTTTGTAATCATTTAAAGTACGTTAGAAAATGGAATGAGAAGAAGTGTTCTTAAAATACCTAGATATCTCTTTATACATTATATACATAACAAAATACCCACCTCTAAATATCTGTAGGTGCTGAACTTTCCCATATTGACTTAAAATAAACATCACAACCAATAAATCATCTATTTTAATTTTACTGCTTTAATTTAGCGGTGCCTAAGTAGGTAGGCATTTTCATATTTATTTTTCACGAAATATACTAAACGCAAAACTCAATCAACGTCGCTCTGTTATTAAGTTTTCGATAATAATCACAGAGCATTAATTTATTACAATACTGAATCATTAACCTCTTAATCCTATTGTCAAAAAAAGTGACAACTGGCTGGTGACACCTAGACCAATGCTTACCATAGACAGATTATTAAACCTCAATTTTTTGTTCGAGGTTCCTTGGTCTAAGTAGTGATGGGCTTAAAGTTACTATTTCTAACACTGTGTGAGAGAGAAGGAGTATGTTACTAAGGAGGTTACTGTCGAAGCCGAAACGTATTCGCTATTCGACTAAATTGTCATTTTAGTCTTGGTTTTGTTTACTCTCATCTCTTACAATCCAAAAAATCACAAGTTAAAATAATAAAAGTATAAAACATATTTTTAATAAATCAATTGTATGTATTTGTATTACGATCAACTGAAAATAAATAAATTGTAATTGGTTCCATTAAAAAAAACTACGAAACTATCGTACGAACGATGTGTACTTACATTACGTTTCTATCTTTCTAAAGTATACGTTTTCGAAATAGATTTTAAAACAGTTCCTTGTAATAAAATTGTACCTTCAGTTATTCGTATTAATTACCTTTCCGTATTTACGTACGCTGCCTGTTTATAAATACTAAAATGAGCAAGTAAACACAATCAAAAAGGGAAGTCTTGAGGTGAAGATAGCACACTTACAAGGTAAGTTGAACTTTATTCACTATTATTGTAGATACTTACCTACATAGGTATCAATTCGAATTCTAACTAATAAGTTTCCATACTACATAAAAGTACCAATTAACATAACCTCACTGCAATAAAAACGAGATAAATCATGTGTTAATATGTGTTATTATGACTTCACCTTTGAACCAAATAAATTTTAATAACAAATTAAAAAAAAAAACAATTTTGTCACTTCCTTACCTTTCTTTGGCGTACGTTCATTGTAAATAAAAAAAATACTACACTTTCTCTATTATCCAAATAACCACAAAATAAATTAAAACAAAAAAAATCGACAGCAGTTTCTATATAGTAAAGTTTACTACATAAGTAAAAGTTAGGTAAAAACTACTATTTAATGCACCTCGTTGAAGAATTGCCGATCGTACACTAACTTTAATAACTTATGTCAAGTAATTATCTTGACCTTGATAACGATATTACGTATTAAGTTCGTATTTAAATATTATGTAGTCACAAGTAGATGTTAACAGACGTGCACATCACATAGCGCCCGACATAGACTATACCAAACTAGGTATTATTATTATCCGTTCAACCAAGAAGAACATAAATAAAATTACTTTTGTGACTTGTAACGATGACGGAGCATCATTGGTAGCACTAAACTTACTTACTACGCGTTTTTATCGCTAATCTATCGTGACTTCATATTTCCCTGTTGGAGGTTTAGACCGAGATAATAAAATTATGAAAGCAGGCAGCCGTCGTCTAGGTACTGTATCAAATGATAGAATGATACCGATAAGATTGTTCTGCAGATACGTTGATAGAAAAATGATTTTGACCTTATTAATCAATGGAGCGCAGTGTTTAGCTCATGTTTATGTTTTCGGTTCATGCCATGTAGACGCAACGTTGATTTTCGGACATTTTTGTTTAAAGTTGGTGTTAAAATTGAATACCAGCTAATTACTGTCCCACTGCTGAGAAAGGCCTCTTCTAATTATACATACAGAGAAAGAGAACACGATTCCACGAGCATTGATTCCGTACTAATATTATAAATGCGAAAGTAACTCTGTCTGTCTGTTCTTCACGCCTAAACCACTAAACCGATTTGAATGAAATTTGGTACAGATATAGTCTGGGACCCGAGAAAGGACATAGGATAGTTTTCATCCCGGAAATCCCCCGGGAACGGGAACTATTATTCCACGCGGTCGAAGCGAACCTGTTTGCTTCCCTATTTGCGAGCAACTCGCGTCATGCAGGCCTCCATCAACCACCTACTATACCTAATTGCGATTCCTCAATGAAGGATATTGCTGTTCACCAAAAAGAGGTACGGAGGGTTCTGCTGAATTTAGACGTGAATAAAGCCAGCGGACCAGGTGGAATACCTGCGCGAGTACTTAAGCAGTGTGCGCCTGAGCTGAGTTGTCGCCTGTATTGACACGTCTATAGGTACCGCCTCTCTCTCCAAACTAGAACGGTGCCAAAATCCTGGATGCTTGCTAATGTGCAGCCAGTGCCCAAAAAGGGCAGCCACGCCGATCCCTGTAACTATCGACCAATTGCCCTCACCTCCATGCTCTGTAAAGTCATGGAAAGCGCACCGCAAAAGAATGGAATTCCCTGCCAGCGTCTGTGTTCCCATTGCATATAACCCAGATGTATTCAAGAGACGAGTGCATAGGCATCTTTTGGATGAGCTCGCCCCATCGTAGGCCCCGTCTATGCCCTCGAGTCTGGAATCAAGAGCAAGCCATAAGAAGAAAAAAAAGTCGCGGGCAAAAGCTAGTTTTTTTTAATACAAGTACAACCTGTACCACTAGCTGTCCCCAGCGTTTTTTGTTACTGCTCAGTTCTCATAGGTCGTAGCCTGATGTTATATAGCCTATAACCTTCCTTTAAAAACATGATTTTATTTGTGGAATTAAGTCACATTAAAAAACATTTTTTCGATTTGGACAATTAAGTTCTTGACATTTGCGCGTAATGCGTGTAGCGTATGAGTGGCATTGTCGACCGGTTTCTTGCTGATCCTTGGCGCCGAACAAGCCTAACGAGTGTGATAACAGGCATTCGGTGCCAAACTGTTAGCTTTATAATATTAGTACTAAATTTGCGGCCCATTTACTTGAATTCGATCTAAATCTATTTGTTACGAACTAATTCAAAGAAAGTTTCATTTTGAATAAGCAGGTTCCTTATCTAACATTCTAACCGTTACGCTTGGCCAAAAATTTACAAATCAAATAGCTTGATATGAGTGTAGGCAGGTACTTAGAGATATTGCTACCAAGATGTTGTTGCCAACTTAGTGACTTACTACTTAATAGGTTCTACACACTTTTTCTTGTCTGAAATAATAATTAGAAGCTGATGAAATAAGATGTAAAAAAACAAGCACTTAACGTGAGGCTAATCTCAGAAATGATGCAATAATTTACACTTTTCATTATCTTTTTCAGTCAGATATTTATTGATAACCATATATTTATTTACAAAGCGACCGATTAACCTTTCGACGACTAAGCGATAGCCGGCTGTCGCGCTGCTAATGTTTTTCTATTATGTCCTGTCTCAGGTGTGTTTCAAGGTTCAAAAAACAATAAGAACGAATTCATCGTCTCCCGAGTCCTGATGATGATCTGTTACGTACGAACGTTATATAAAGCAATCATTATTTCTATTTATTTTCATTATTAATAGAAAGTAAATTAGATTTTTATTGCCCTTTGTATAAATAAAATGACACTAAAATGCAGCAAGGTCAGTAAAGTACTTAACTCGTCGTCAATGGACCGTTATTTTTCTGAACAAACGTTCTAAATAAACTCAGAGGTCGAAGTTTTAAGTCCATACAATTATACCGGTCAAATCATGCGAGCGAGACCTCTTGAAGTGCACAGTGTATCCGCGTTTTTGGTTACTGCTCCGCTCCCGTACGCCGTACCTTGGTGTTACATGGCCTATAACTTTCCTCGATAAATGGGCTATCCATCACAAAAAGAATTTTAGTTTCGGACCAGTAGTTCCCGAGTTCTGAGCTGAGAAACTCTTCAGCTTTACAATATTATTATATTAGAGGTACGAGCGATAATTTGTAAAAAAAACAAAAAGTTTGATGGATCTATCTATATATAGAATACCCCTTTTTTGTGGTTTCAAAATCATCAACGACTCCTCTCGCTCTTTGGGTAGAGCGGAATGGTGTGTCAGACTTCTACTGACTAACATAATACTCCCTGGCAGGCCTCAGCCCTTGTGGGCCTGCAATGTTGTGATGGGTCACCGCCGAAATCAAATGTTACACGTCTTCTTTCTAGGATGGAGGTTAGCAACTATTTCCTTGATAAATTAAAAGAGTATGGCGTCGGGCGTCGCAAACTTGATGACATGCTTTTCATTAACGATAAGCCGCCGCCCAGACTTGGCGTGTACGACTTCGACGAAGAAAATCTCTGCCATGAAGTGTAAGTACGAAAAAGTATTTATTTACAACGAAATACCATGGGTGGCCAAATTATTAGGGGCAGTACTTGTTAATATTTAATTAAATTATCCAAGAAAACAAATAGTTGTACCTACTTAGCCAGTGAATATTGCATTATTTTTTAGGTCTCGACCACGACGTTCGATTTTTCAGGTGTATGTCTTTAAAAGCTCATTTGTACGACCACGTCTTAGAACAATCCGAGAACAGATTCACGCAGATTGCCTCTTGGGGAGAGTTAAGCACCTAGCCAGCTTTATGGTGTGATCTGTGATCTCTGCTAAAGTTATCTATATATCGTGGAAGGGACCATGAAGACCAGTATAAGCTCGTACTAGAATAATGCAAGTCAAAGGATGGTTCCGAAGTGGCTGAAAAGTACATTTTCATCCACGATTCTGCATCGTCTCGAAGCCAAGAGCGTTACAACATTCGTGACTGAAATTGATATCAATATTTTGCCTTGACCAGATAACTCACTAGATTGAACTCTATTGAGAACATGCGGGAAGTCATTACGTGGGCTATCGCTGAGAAAATCATTGCAACCAAACACCAGCTCATAAAATAAGTGTCATACCTGCAGGCTGTTAAATTATGCTTAGAACATGTCACGTCATATAGGAGCTATTATTACAGCAAAAGGTAGCATCAAGTAACAAACAAAATATTATTAAATAGTACTAAACCTTCAGGAAAAACTTAAGATGTCCCCAAATCCACACATACATGTAACGGAGGGACCCTATTTTTTTCATATGCTAATAGAGGAACGGGAAGAACTCAGAGCATTAGTAGGTGGTCAGTTGTAACTGTCACTGATTCCAGAAGAATATTAGCCTACGATTCATGCACGTTTTTTCGAACACCCAGCAAATTCACAATAGCTTAAAAGAGGTCGCTATATCGTTTTTATACATCTATTCAATTTAGATGTTCAATTATTGTGTTAAAAAATGCCCACGGCCATCTAGTGAATTTGATCCGTTAGCACACTTACACCAAATTGATGCTTGCCAACACCCTTTTTAATAAAGTCGTATGTAACAATTTGCATCTAACTAGTTAGGAATCAACGTATTATTTTATCTATTTCAAGGTCAAAAGAGGCGAAAGTATCATAGTATAAGCGAAAATTATACATTCTGGCATCTTTTATTTCAGGATAAAAACTACTTGCAACATTCCTGGATGCGACTTTACATCGGAATCTCTATTGGAATTCGAGAATCACTACAATGCGACGCATCGGTACACTTGCGCTCGGTGTAAAAAGATTCTCCCATCGCCCCATTTGCTGGACTTGCATGTACAGGAGACTCACGACTCATTTTTTGCAGTTCTTTCCGAAAGGAAACCTTCGGTAAGGCGGAATATTCAATATTTGCATGTAAAATATTCCCTTTTTATCATCATCAGCCGATAGATGGCCACAAAGATCTCTACGTACATCGGTCCTGCGCCACCCATATCCAACGGGAGCCGGCGATCTTGATGAGATTATCAGTCCATCTTGCAGGAAGCCTGCCCACGATGCGTTTTCCGGTACGCGATCGCCATTCGAGGACCTCACCGCCTACGTCCTGTTCAGGGCTGAGCGCAAGGGAGTGTCAGACTTTTACTGACTAAAACCCATCCGTGTTCTTTCTAATACCGTTTGCATTCCAGGACTGCCAAGAATCTATTGAAAAAATTTCGCAACCTTGAAAAATGTGCCTTTTATTTACATAATTATTTTTTTACAGTATTGCTGTTACATTGAAGAATGCAAACTGAAATTCGCCACCGCTAACGATCGACGCCAACATTGCATAGAAGTACACAAACTGCCAAAAGAATTTCGATTCGAAATAAAACCAAAAAATAAGAGCAAGAAAAAAAGTAAAGCAAGCTCTGAAGAAAATGCGTCATCTATGGAAGTAGACAACGAAAGTACTAGCGAAGTTAAA
This sequence comes from Athetis lepigone, assembly GCA_033675125.1. NCBI lineage: Eukaryota > Metazoa > Arthropoda > Insecta > Lepidoptera > Noctuidae > Athetis > Athetis lepigone. The sequence goes on from CM066235.1 coordinate 567,379, forward strand.
AACAACATAGTACTATCTACAAGTAAGCATAAGACTTTCGCAAAATACAGTGGGAAAAAATTCACTAAAAATGATGGAAATAAAAACACAAAAGACGTTAATATGGACGAAGTAATGGCAGATTTAAAAGAGAGCTTACCAGAATAAAAAGACGATCTAAATTTGATTACATTTATTCATTATTTATAAACACTCTACATTGATACACGTAACTGCAGCGGTAACATTGTGGGTGTCTTGGCATAAGTCCAATAAATAATCTCTTAGATATTGCAGCTAATTTTGAATATCAATCTAAACAGTAGAAGATTCCTGAACGCATTTTTTACTGTATGGCAGTATGTAATTTCTCATACAACACTTAATTAGATCCTCTATAATAATGTCAACCGTTATAATAAAATTTTATGACTACAACAAAATAAATTACTGTTTTTTCCTTAAATTACTTGGCCTTGCCTTGGGAGGCTACGGCTTCCATGGCTTTCTTCACAGTCTCTTCGTCTCCAAGGAAGACCATAGAATCCACAGGCTTCATGTCCTCATCTAATTCATAGACAAATGGAATGCCGGTTGGCAAGTTCAGTTCCATGATGGCTGCATCACTCAGACCTGGAAATAGTACAAAATATATATATATTTCTATTGATTGACCTCTAAAGTGCCTTCGAATTACTTTTTTGTCATTTAGAACTTGGCAGTTAACATCTACTTAATTTAAAAAAATCTTATAGTCTTATTTTTAATGCTCAAAAGAATTAACTGCAGCCAGGCACACCACTACATCTAATAATTTAATAGACTGGTTATTCATTTTAGGTTTGTAGTTAAAGTAATACTAAAATGAGGTACACACCATCTAAATGCTTAACAATACCCCTAAGGCTGTTACCGTGGGCTGCAATAATTATCCTCTTTCCTTCTTTAATCTGGAAGGAAAATATCATATTAGCATTTAAAGATTGTTTATCAGTAATGTTAAAACAAAATACAACTGTGATCTTATCAATAACTTTACAGCTAGCAGTTATGAATGATAGCTGTACTACCTGTTCTGTGATAAGGTCTGTTATTTGATAATATTCATTTATTAAAGGTTAATTCAAATAAATAATACAGTAGACACACAGAAACTCTAACACTGTACTCTTATTTAAAAAATTCTAGACAGCGTAGTCTCTTAGTACTGAGTAGTAAGGTAGAGTAGTTTATTTGGATGATTTGGTAGTTAGAAAGTTATTAGAATCTCTTTTTAACCAAGATATGCCTGTAGTAGGAAAAATACTTATTCAGCAAATTGAATAATTTAACACCTCCTTCCATATCATTTGTTTGATTATCATGGATTTACTCTAGGTATGATTTTGTACCATTACCACCATTACCATTTTGTACCATTTTGTAGCTATTTGGATTATATTATAGGTTCATACCTGTGGTACAATAACATTGTTCCAGTAAGGCAGTGTCCTCTCAATGGTGAGTTTCAAGCTCTCGAACATAGGGAATTCCTCAGGTTTTGGGTCTCCAGCATAACGTGGGTCATTGACGATGGTGTCGTAGTAAGGGTGGTCCTTCTCCATGGGAGGAGGGGGGACATCGAAACTGCGGCGCCAGATTTGTACCTGCAGATGGAATAAATTATATCAATGTAAGGTTGAGTACATAGGGTGACAATTTTTGTCTTTAGCCCATTTCCTGTCTAGTTGCTGAATTATTGAAATAATAAATATACCTATGTCAAATTTTTTGGCCACTACTGAGATAGTTACAAAATAGTTAAAGGTAAAAAAATGTGTGCCAGAAGTTTGTTGACGAGGAAGATGTTTAGCAACTTTAAAAAAATGATAAATTACACACTTGTGCTTCACCATATTTGGCGGCAGTCTCGGCCTTGTTAAGACCAGTGAGGCCACCATAGTGCCTCTCGTTCAATCGCCAGGTCTTCTCAACCGGTAAATCTTCCGCACCTAGCTCCTTCAGAACTGTACCCAGTGTGATTTGGGCGCGCTTCAATACTGATGTGTGGGCGACATCGAATTGGTAGCCTTCAGCTTTCAAAGCCTTACCCGCAGAAACGGCTTCCTCCCGCCCTATAAGAGATTAGAGGTCAGATTTTAAAGATATGATAAAAATAAAACTAGGTGTTGTAGGTATTTATGTTAAACTTACCCTTATCGCTAAGGTCGGCGTCGAACCATCCGCAGAAAAGATTTTTCTGGTTCCATTCGCTTTCGCCATGCCGAATCATAACAATCTTGTATTTTCCAGGCATTTTGATCGAATTTAAAAAACTAGCCGGCGATGTATTGGAACCGATTCTTTTTCTCTCACTTGACGTAAATAACCTGGGTGACCTCTAGTCAAAGTCAGTCAATACGAAATCGCGTTCCAGACAAACGAATGTAGTATTTTAAGCATAAAGTCAATTTCTGTTAGCTATAATCGACTAGGTTTTAGTCGATTATAGCTTACAGAAATTTAGTCACGTTTTGTTACCGTTTTGTAAACGGTAAGAAAACGGTTCCAAAAGGGTACAAAGTTACTTATTATTTAATCGGAAAACCTTAATTTGAACTGTCTTGGACCTCTTGTAACCAAACAGCTGTAGACGAAAGAGCCGAATCGGGCAATCTAAAGACAGTTTATAAGAGACAACAAACAAAAGCTAAATTAAACTATTGGTTTTTACATAGCTAATACTCTAAAGTTCTCATTAATTCTGAATAATATTTTTATCTCAGTTATTATCTAAAACTGGGTAAAGAAGGGTCTAAAAACCTTTGTTACCAAGCCACGAGAACCCATAAAGAAATCTGAGTCGAAGAAAAAAAGTCGCTATATTTATCTATAGCTAACTGTCAGTCTGTCACAGATTCCTTCTGTCTGTCTGAAATGGATCGTGAAATATTTTTCTTGACGAAATTCGTATCGTAAAATTATTATTGGCAAATATGTCACCAAAGAAAGGCGTCCGAGCGAACAGAAAGATTACAGAAAAAGCTCGTACTGTGCGCAAGGAAAAATCGCAACTTAATAAACCCGCTAACTTAAAAGTTAGCATACCATTGAAAACAAGCGCAGGTAAGTTTAAATTTAACAATTTGCACACTCTGCAAAATTGCAATAATCTTACATTGCTTCTAGAACCATTTGTGTTTTCCCTCGATATTGAAACCGAAACTAATAAAAAATATATACTAATATTATAATGCTGAAAGGTTTGTTTGTTTGGTTGTACGCGGCAATCTCAGGAACTACTGCCAATCTTTGGCGAAACATGTTCGTTTATTCTAACCATCTATATTTACCGAGTTTCATGTGAACGTGAATAAACTATTTGTTGATTTTCTGGTCTGAATTGAAAAATATCTTTTTATGTTGGATAGTTTATTTATCAAGGCAGGCAGCTAAACAACATCACGGTATGGCCTACGCGAGCGGAGCATTAACTAAAAATGTGGGAGTAACCACGGGGGTCAGCTAGTTACCCTAAAGAAAACCAATATGTGTTCAGGACAAAATAAACACTCAATAGAGTTGACCAATTATTGGTTTCCCTGACCTGTTTTTGATAAAATTGTGATCTCTGCTATTTATGTGGATTTTTTTTTCTTTTAAATAAAAGTAATGAAAATAATGTGCCTACATTTTATGTTGTGTGAGTATAGAGCAATACTTGATCTGATGATGACTAAAACTAAAAACTGATTATCTTTTCTGCAGAAAAAGAGGGAATACATGTACCAATCATCAAGGGTCGCCGTCCACCAATTTTTACCAAAAAATTGGATGTCAGCACCAAAGTAGAATTGGCAAATATAGGTATAATTTTCTTACTTTTTCTTTCATATTTTCTCTCGTACTTAATAGTTACTTTACTTTGTTGGGTGTATTTCTAGTTATTTATTGAACCACTACAAGGGTAAAAGCCAGTGACAAGGTAATTTATTTGTAAATGTGTTACACTAAATGTTCGTGAACTTGATTAGCTTCCATTTCCTAATTAATTTTAATTTTTATTATGTTTATATGTTAAATAAAATAAATGATCAAAGGAAAATACATCGATGCAAGCACACGTAATATTTTATTTAAAGTGACAATCATATTATAACAAGTATCATAGCAACCAGATACCATAGATACTTCACATCCCCGGAACTTTTTAAAAGAATATTAAAGCAATATATTCTTTAATCCTACTGCTGAACTTAAATTGTGCAGCCTGGGGCCAAACAATGGTTTAGTTAACATATCAGCCAACTGCTGCTCCGAAGGAACATGCGTTACGTCGAAGTCTCCGTTGCTAACACATTCTCGTACAAAGAAATGTTTCAGCTTGATATGTTTGGTGCGCTTGTGATATTCATACTTTGGGTTGTGCGCAAGTTTTACAGCTGATTCATTGTCCAGGTTCAGTACTGGTTTCTCAACTTTAATCAAGTTGTTAATAAGGCGTTTCAGCCATAAAATTTCTTGTGCAGATTCGCTTGCTGCTATAATCTCCGCTTCAGTCGAAGAGATGGAGACTGTCGATTGCTTCTGGCTTCTCCAGCTAATAGCAGCTCCAGAGAATAAGCACACCATTCCAGATGTTGACCTTGCTACCATGTTAAATAAAATAAATGATCAAAGGAAAATACATCGATGTAAGCACACGCAATATTTTATTTAATGTGACAATCTTATTATAACAAGTATCATAGCAACCAGATACCATAGATACTTCACATCCCCGGAACTTTTTAAAAGAATATTATGGCAATATATTCTTTAATCCTAATGCTGAACTTATCTTATCTTATCTTATCTTAATGTGAGGCCGGCCCGAGCCGTAGCACTTCGACCCTTTTGGATCTTTTGTGCTGTACCCCTCCTTTTACTCAACCCCTAGCCTTCTGTGCACCTCCTTCATTAGTCCCAGTATGGCCTTGATGGGGCTGAGCCTGTAGTCCTCTGGTCTTGGGAATGGTTGGGCCAGATACCCTAATCTTTTGGAGCCTAGTGCTGCGCAATCACACAGCAGGTGTAGCATAGACTCCTCTGCTTCTCCACAGAGCCTGCAAGTCGGGTCGCTTGCTAGTCCCATGTTTTGGAGCTGTTTGTTGGTGGCGTAGTGCCCTGTGAAGACTCCTGTGATTGCTCGGAGCTGTGGTCTGCTGTACCTCCATAGTTTCCGGGTCCAGCCATTGTCTATGTCGTTGAGGAATAGTTTAGCATGCTTCTGGCCCGTTGTGTTGTGCCAGTGCATGCTGTGTGTCCTCAACGCAGCCTGTTTTAGCGTGTGGTTGATGACCCTTGGTGAGAGTCCTATGAAGGGTTCCGGTCCGCAGAGGGGTGTTTCGGATCCTTTCCTAGCTAGAGCGTCGGCCCTCTCGTTGCCTTCCACTCCTGTATGACCTGGCACCCAGATCAGTCTGACCTGGTTGCGCCTTCCTATCCTGTTCAGTATTTTGATACAGTTTAGTACCAGCCCAGAGTCCACTCTATTGGACGTAAGTGCCTTGAGTGTTGCTTGGCTGTCGCTTAGAATGTAGATAGTATCCCCTTTGGTATCTCTATCTAGTATTTCCTGCGCACATGCGATTATGGCGTAGGTCTCTGCTTGAAAGACCGTCGCCAGTTTGCCCATGCTTAGGCTCAGGTTGCAGTTGTCGCTGTGTACCCCTGCACCTATACCGGTGCTCATTTTAGAGCCATCCGTGTACCATATCTGAGTGTTACCTTTGTGGGGTTTTATTCCACCTTTCCATTCCTCCCTGCTCGGAATGTAGATTTTGTATTCCTTTTTGAGATTGTGGATGGTGTGTATTTTGTCACATCCCATGTCCATAATCCAGTCAAGTACCCTGTTTGGTCTTGTGTTGATATGGTTTGTTGTGCAACCGGAGTTGCTGAACTTAAATTGTGCAGCCTGGGGCCAAACAATCGTTTAGTGGTTTGGTCTCCTGCATGATCTGCGTCGCTGTAGCAGACTAAGCGTGGAGGCGACTTGGCCGTATAGGTTAGACCGTTCTGTTGGGTCCCTTTTAAAAACCGGAAGATGCGTTTTACAAGCATGATGTCTTTCTTAGTAGGAAGAAGACGTTTTATTAGGTTGTTCTTGTGAAAACTCTAAATCGGTGAGCAGTCTGGAGATTTCATTTTTATTTGATTCATCGTAGAACATAGTCTTCAATACTCTAACATCTTTTGAAGTTATGATGCTGTTCTTCGAGGGTATGAAGATCCTGAAAGCCTTCGATGTTTCAGAATATCCCGCAAACATACCAGGAATTGCCTTTGGTGCAAATTTGTGACCGTTAGTGCCTTTCATCAGAACGTAAGTCTTGCAACCGAACACGTATAAATGGTTAATACATGGCTTTCTCCCAACCCATCGCTCGAATGGCGTTTGGTTCTGAATGGCGCTGTTTATACTCCTGTTTGATAGGTAGTTTGCAGTGAATACTGCTTCGCCCCAGAATTTTAAAGGTGCCTGTGCGTCAATCATTATTGCTCTCGCTTTCTCCACAAGGGTACGATTCTTTCGTTCAGCAACTCCGTTTTGGTTTGGAGTGTAAGGTGCGGTGAGTCGTCTCTGTATCCCACAACGTTTTAAATAAGTATTGAACTCTTTGTTCACATATTCGGTACCATTATCTGATTGTAAGAATTTGATTTTGTTCCCAGTGTGCGTTTCCGCTAACTCCTTGAACTCTTTAAACTTTTCTAAGACTTCGTTCTTGCTTTTAATCATGTAAACTCGACTGTATCGGCTATAGTCGTCTATGAAAGTAACGAAGTACTTGTTTCCGCTTACTGTGGGCGTTCTGATAGGTCCACATACATCGCTATAAACGATTTCTAAGCGTTCTGTTGTTCGTTGAGTTGTTTTTTCACGTGGGGCAGGTACTCGTTGAAGTTTTGCCTGGATGCAGATTTCACAATCTACCAAGGTTTCAGAAGCATCAAAGTTCAAGCCAAGCAAATTCTCGTTTTTGAGTGCATGTTTCAGATCTTTGGCGTTCATGTGACCAAGTTTTCTGTGCCAGTCGTAGATGTTTGATGAATTCGCTTTCTTTTTAGCAGGTGATTTGGAAACAGTATCATTATTATGATTGGCCAGATTGTTGCGCTCATGTTTATGAGGTTTGATGTAATAAAGACCGTCGCCTTGTTTAAATGCGGTGAGAGTTATTCCACATTTTGGATTCTTGACCGTCGCTTTGTTTTCAGTGAAGAGGACAGAAAAACCAGCATCTGTCATCTTACTAACGGACAGCAAGTTTGTGCACAGATTAGGTACGTATAAAGTGTCTTGTAGCTGTGTAAGGGCTATCCCATTACCATTTTTTGTTACAAAGGAGACTGTACCTTTTCCTATAATCTCTGCAGTTTGTTCTTTATTTGCAAAGTTCAGTTTTCCGGATGTTCTCTCCATAGTCTCAAATAAGTCTCGTTGATAAGTCATGTGAGATGTACAACCGCTATCTAAAACCCAAGTGCAGTTTTCAGAATTTTCGTTATGTGTAAGGAGACACTGCACAGCAAATTTGTTTTTATGAGAACCGTTATTTGTATATGGTTTATTAGGCTTCTCATTGTTTTTCTTCCAGCAATTGGTACAAATTTTGTGAGTCTTACGTTTGAAGATATTACCACTGCGTTGGCAAATTTGACAGGACGTGTATAGGGCTTCTTCTTGAAAAGAGGATTCAGGTTCGTCGTTTTTAGTCACGTTTTGGCTATGACGTGCTTCACATTCTTCTATTATTTTATTTTGAAGCTCCTCTGGCTTCGGAAGAGTGTCTCGCGATTCTATAGCGACTCTGAAGTTCTCAAATTCCTTTGAGAGACTGTATAACATCATGATTGTTAACAAGTCCTCATTAATAGCTACGTCCATGTCTGCCAATTTGTCAACTACATCCATAAACTTGTTAAGGTGTGACCTTACATCGTGTCCTTCTAATTTAGTTAGGATTAGTTGCTTTAATAGGGATGCCTTTCGCGCAGGTCCCTTACTGGCGTACGTGTGTTTCAATTTTTCCCATAATGCTTTAGCAGTAGTGCAATTTTTAATTAGTTTAAGCTCAGAAGGAGCGATTATTAGTATGAGTTCAGATCTCGCCTGTCTATCGCCTTCTTTATCAGCCACTGCAGCATCAGTCTCGATGTATTTCCATAGTTTGTGTCGTACAAGTACAGCTTCAGCCTGTATCACCCAAGTGTCGTAGTTCTCTCTATTTAGAGGGTCAATTTTCGTGCTCGACATTTTTGGAAGGTAGGTACTTAAAATTTATTAATACGTACACGCTCTGCTACCATGTTAAATAAAATAAATGATCAAAGGAAAATACATCGATGCAAGCACACGTAATATTTTATTTAAAGTGACAATCATATTATAACAAGTATCATAGCAACCAGATACCATAGATACTTCACATTATATACTCTTTTGACGGAAATGGTTTTGACATTATATACATTCTTCTCTTCACATTTAACAATGTACAATTAATAATATTGTAACAACATTATTTTAAAAGAGTAAGTATGGAGTTTCTTGCCCATTCTTCTCCATACGTAACAACATTTCCGAATGGGCGGTAGATTCACTTTTGTTTATAAGTATGACGTTTCAAAGTGCCTTTTTTGGCCTAATGGAAATAAATGATTTGACTTTGAATTGTCACCCCGTTTTGTCCCCATGGGTGACAGATAGGAAAAAAAAGTTTGGTTTGTCCCCCCGTTAGCAATGTGTGGAACACATTTTCTATTCACCTCTTCACTCTACTGTGCGCCTAGTACTTTTGATTGATTTAAATACTAAGTATCTCAGTATTTTACCAACCGATGGGGACAAAACGGAGTGACAGATCGGAATAACCCACTTAAATTTGTTCAGCAATTGATGCTACATTCAAAATGTAAATTTTTAAACATTGTCACTCACTTATAAAAATAAGTTAAGTCCAGATCGCCTCACCCAAGATAAACTATTGAGAATGTTCTATTGACAGTTGCCCTGGGGCCCTAGTCTGCTATTACAATTGAGTCTCAATGACCAGTCATCAGCCGAATATTAGCCAACTTTGACAGTTTTTGTATGGGAAATGTGTCAAAAGTTTGCCATTACACGTCAAAAATGATCATTGAGACACAATTGTAATAGCAGATTAGGGTGGATTGTTCCACCCTATAACATTTACATAAATATTCAATTACTATTTAATAATATAATATAATAATATAGTTTATTTATCCAAATAATACACACAGACAGACACAGTTCAAAATAGAGGCTAAATACAATATGGGGCATATCATTATAATTATGTGCAAAGATGATTTATGTCTATGCATACCAAAAGGTTATGAACGCTGACTCCTAAACTAGGAGACCTGTATCTTAAGAATCAGTGATAGGCCATGTTTGAGTTTAATAAAAGTGAAGTTCACTAGAGTGAAGATGTGTCGATGTATAATTACGTATGTATAATTTGTCTGTTTGTTTGTTCCAGTTGCTAGAAAACAATTAGTTAAGGAAGAACAACCCGTATTCCAGCTAGACAATGTCGTTTTCATAAAAAATCCAAAACCAAGAGGAAGAAAAAAAAATGTTCAAGTCACATCTGATTTTCAAAATCGTATAGTTACGGAAAATAATAATGCAGGTATGCTATAAGTACTATTATTTTGCTACAATAAATAAAAAGGTCTCTTTATCTTCATAGAAGATACAAAGGGCCATTCAAGTATTAAGGGAGCATTTTTTTGCAATTTTTTACTCCCCCTCCTAGTCAGCAAAACTTAGCAAAGTTCTTACGAGAGGGGGGGGGGGAAGTCCCAATATACCACGTAAACATTGGTACATATGCATGCATGTTTTAATATCAAAGAAAATCCAAAGTAAAGAAAAAACGATATTGCTGAAGTTACTAACTTCAGCAATATAGTTTCTTCATCAAAATTAATAGTTGAATGGCTCTGAAGTGGTGAACGTCATGCTTACTACATTTCATAAACCATTAAATATATAAACTATTCTATTCCCGTCTCGGCCTTTTCACATACCCGGCAGCCGGCTGTCGGGCTGCTATTGTCTTTCTATTGTGGTTCGAATCACGTGTATTCAAAGGATTAATCTTTCGTTTTATTTTACAGAAGACATTGTTACACGCACTGTTCAAAAAACACAGGAGAAAACTCAAAAAAAGGCACCACCACAAAAAAAACCGGCTGCACGGAGAATTCGTAAGTTACCATTTTATGCTAAATGTAATTAGAACAGTATGTCTGTATAAAGAAAGTTTATTCTTGTATATAACTGACCTGCCCCAAAAGCACTTCAACTACCACATCAGATTTGACACTTACGAAAATAAAAAAAGTTCTATATAAAAAAACCTATATGAGTACCTATTACAATACGGTAGTTTACACCATTATCAATTGACGTACTTTTTATGAGCTGTCAAAACGCCATTCTCCAATAGATTTTGTACGGCAATGGCGACTTATGACGTCACTAAAATAACAACTCAGTTGACTATCTATTTATTGATTTCAAAACAACTAAAAATCAAATTTTATAATGAACCGAATTTATTAGGCTGAAATTAATAGAGGTTTTATAGGAATTGTGTCTAACATTTATTGGTTAATGGTGGAAACTACCCAATTATTATATTTTCTGATTCGATATTCTTGTTGGCAGTTACTAGAAAAAGGCTAGCTGATACAAAGACACAGGCTGCTAAGGAAACAGTCACTGAAACATTAGATGCTAAAATAAAATCTGAAGACACATCACAGGACTCTGCTTTTGATGAAACAGTTAATCCCGAATGTGACCCCGTTGTAGAACCACAGGTTACGGTTGTACAAAAATCTCAGGTTACAGCACTGGAACCTATAGTAGAACAATCAGAACCTGAAGTAAAACCACCTGCTGGTAGAAAAACAAAATCTACATTAAAATTACCGCAACCTGCCAGAAAAATTGCAAGACAATCTCTACAGCTACGTAAAAGGGGAAGGCCAAAAGGTAAGCAACAAAATATACAATCTGACACCAACCAACCATCAATAATTGACCTATTGAGAAAAAAATCTTTAGAGGCTGAAGTTACTACCAAACAAATGCAGCAAAATACACCAGGATTAGTAGATTCTCGAAAGAACTCTGTCGGCAGTGGTTCTAACAAGTCTTGGACAAGAGATATATCTAGTTCAAGCAATTGTACAGTTTCAGCCTGCTCCAATGATTTTGTCCGAATTGATAAAAAAATACCAGTACTTAAACTTACTAATATCGATAATGAACTGAAGAAACGTCAGAATGAGGCGCGAGAGACAGTTGCTGTAGTTGATGAGACAGACGAAGGAGCCGATTCATATGATTCTGATAGTTCAGACAGCAATAGGAAGTTTCCAGAAAACTTTAATGATACACTACGCGCAAACTCGCGTCATTTAAGTTCTTCATCTAGTAGTCAGTTTACACAACCATGTAGAAAGGAAGCTAGCACTGATCACGAAAAGGCTGCTGACAAACTAAGGTTGACGATGGAAAAGTTAGACATGGAAATAATTAATTGGATGAGCTCAGACAACGAAGACGTTAATGCGAATCTCTTGAAATTCAAAGACAAAATGTTCGATATCTTGGATAACGAATTTGGAGTAATTACGCATTGTCGCCGTTTAAAGGAAATATTAGAACCCCCGAGAAAAGAAGATATTATCGATGAAATTTCTATTTCTGAACCAGTTCATAACCATAATGCTAATAAAGAAATAGAAAAAGAAACTGTGGCTAATGAAAAAGCTCCAGTTAGTAAAAATACCCCCATTCATAAAAATACTCCTGCCGTAGAAATAAATAACCAAGTCTCCGAAAGCTCTCCAGTAAAAGAGACTCCTAAAGAACCTGAAAAGGGTTTCGTTATACCAAGATTACCTAGTAGAAAACTATCTGCTTCATCTGATAGCAATATTTCAAATGCGAGCAGTAACTTTAGCAGAGACGAAACCTCTGATAACGAGGTCCAAACAGACACTAACAACTATTATGACCATCATGATGATGACGACGCCCTTTCTCTATTCGCTGAAAGCATCAGCGGTTTCGAATCTTCTAGAATGAACACATCCGTAGTGTCTGCTATTCCTTACAAACCGCGCCCCGTAGAAGAATACGTTCCTAAATCCGTCAAGGAAGGCGCACCAGAGAAACACGTCTATTGTCCAACGAGAATCAGAGAAGAAGCTGAAGTGCCACCGTCAAAGACAACACCTGATAGTGAAAAGCAAAATGTAGATTCTACACTAAAGTACAAGCAAAGCAACAGTACAGACGACGCCGAGAGTTTCCAAGACTACACTGAAAACATTGATTTAGACACAAGACTGGGTCCCCCAGATTTGGTAAAGAAACCATGTCTAATGGACTCATACTTTGAAGGGCTGCCTAAATCCAGAACCAGAAGCGTCGTGTTTGGAAACCTATGTTTCTACAACCTAATGAATTGTTGCCGGAAAGTATTTTTTGGGCAGTGCCGGTTTATGCACATGATACCAACCAGTGCACAAATTAAAGATAAGCTGAACTTATTAGATGAGCGGATGTTAATACAAGAGTATTTGTTGTTAAGGAACTGGTCTGAGCTCCGACGAAAATATGGGATGTGTTACGTAGAGGAATGTGCGAAGCGCGGTCTCACCAGGATCCTCGTAGAAATTGCTTATGATTTCATCGTGAAAGCTAGAAGCGACAGCGAGGAAGACACGCGGTTAAGAGTTGACACAATAGAAATAACGTTATTGCATTTAAACTCTGTCGACTTGAGTGTGTGCGAGGACTTGTTGAAACTCCCCATCCACTCCGACCAGGGTAACAGGACTCTTCTATGTGACGTTTTAATGGCAACAATGTCGATAACGCAAAACTTTTCGAGGTTCAAAGTAGTGTTTTTAACTCTAACGTACTTTATGGTGAACAACGATAGGACATTCAACAAAGATGTGGTGGAACATATATTGGAGCGCGTGTGTATACTGCCTTTTGAGGAGCCTGTGACGAGGGCATTGATTCAGATGATGAGGTTGACGAATGCAGATATCTTTAACAACTCAATGATAGTGCATTTTGAGAAGCAGATTTCTGTGAATAAGGATGTTTTTGAGGAGTATACGTTGATGAAGAACCAGTGTATGTTTTCGTCGATGCTGGCGTCGTCGGTGATGTCAGCGAGTCCATTGAGGGTGGACACGATGGCGGCGCGCTCCGACGACGCGAGTCCGGCGCGCCAGGACGCCTCGCCCGACACCATCAGTCCGGTGAGTTCACTTTTGAACATTTCATACTATGCGAAGATAGGAAACTGAACAGCTTTTGCTAGGTATATTTTTCAAATTGATTTCTATTTTTAAGTAACTGAATCGGTATATTTAATTTAATTCATTCTTAGTGTAAAAGTAGCAGAAGTAATTTTATCGATACAAGATATACCTTGAAAATAATTATGTTCTATTATTGATATATAGAAATATGTATTTTCAAAGTGTAAGATCCAACTTGTTAATTATTTCTTTTTTGGTGACAAACTCGCTTTCCATTTCAGGCAATAAAAACAATGTTGAATAATATAATTAATTATGATAATCGATCATAATTCAGTAAAACCATTACCTTTTAGTTAATGAAATAATCATGTGTTTTCGACAGAAAAAAACAGCTGAAGAGCCCTCCAAGCCAGTAATAACTAGAACAATAGGCATGAATCCGCCAATCATCTTCAACCGAGCCTCACTGACTTCTATGGACTCCAGCCCCGGGACCTCACGATCCCACGTTAACCCTGGGACCTCGCGATCCCACGACAGCCCAGGACCCTCGCGAGCGCACGTCACTCCCGGGCCGTCGAGATCCCAGGGCAACACTGGGTTAGATACAAGCGACGACTCAGTGCAAGTGAACGTCAAAAAGTGGCGCAACCGCTCAATATATCCACATATACTGCCGCCACAGATGGTCAACAGGCCTCCATGCATGCCTGCCCGCGGTGCCATGAGGCCTCCGATGCGACCGCAAATGAGGCCTCCTCAAAGATTGCCGTTTAACCAACGGCTGGTCACTTTTAAGAGTCCTACTGTATGTATATAACTATAACAGTTTATAACTGCTGCAAGATAGATAATGTTTTAAGTCCAATTACAGCATTTATATATTTTTTTAACACAGCACGTAAAGTTGCTTTTATTGCACCGACACCGATTTTTACATATTGTTGCCTTCTTTGTTCACAAACTAAAAAATTATTACAAATTAAATTAAACTAAAAAAAATATCTCTTTCCATTTCATTAAGAAAACTGAAAAAGACGTGCCATGTTTATAATGGCTTTTAAATTTTCTTAGCCTTCGTTTCATTCTCTTAATTTGATAAGACTAAACGAATATTTTATTTTTTGTCCTTTTCTTAATGAGAAGGAAAAAGAAAGATGCACTGAACTTAATTTTATTTAAATTTGTTAACAAGGTAATCAGCACCAATGCAGCGTACTTATTTCAACCAAAGTTTGCATTAAAAGAACAATGAACCATTTTAACACATGTTTGTCCATAATAATACTCATTGCAGTATATACAATTTATTTTAAATATTACTCACAATGTGTTGTAAAACATCGTATTAAACGCTTAACTATTTTTGTCAGGCTGCAAACCAGCCTCATCCATAATAAGAACTTTACCTCACTAGTATAATAATAATATAGAAATATTAATGCTTTTCAAATTTCCTTTCAGAATTACGTGAGCAGACAGTCTAAGCCAAAGTATTGAAGCTCGTCCCTCTATGTAAGTTACTGTTAAGTTGTTGAAATACAACCTGCGATGTTGTATTTGTTCATAGTTGACTAGTTGTATTATAAAATGCCCGCGTTCTCCGCGTGTAATTAAGTGTATTATTTTCCTATAAGTAGCTTAAGTTACTCCTTATACCGCCAATTGCCAGAAAGTCCCGCCAAAATAGGCAAGTCTGTACGGTCTTTCTCCCAAGTGTTGTATCAATTTATGACCAGTGTCGTTTATCTGACGAATACAATAGGCGAGATGACAAAAAAAAAGTAATTAGTCCGTCAGTTAGATAATCAAAAAATTTGGGACACGTATTTTTTCTTTTTTCTCGTAAACAGAAAATGATGACAATACAGTGCGTTGAAGTTTCGTGAAACGTCACGCCTTTGTATAATTTTTACTCAGAAGTGACGTCACAAGCCCCCTCTCCGGAACTTTGATGCTCTTTATCTTTGTATTTTGTTATTAATTTGATCAAGCAAAAAATATGTGTCCAGTATTTTTGGACCGTCTAACAGACGGACTAAACAGAATGTCATTCTTTTGATGTAGTCATCATCCCTATTGTATGGACTTCAAAAGAGACTGATATCTGAGTTTGTTTCGGATGTTTCTTCTCAGAGTAATCAACTAAAAATAAATCATCATCGTTCGTTTGAAATAAGCAAAAACTACCTTAATCCACCTGCACTTTTCAGTGGGTGCAATAGAAAAATAATAATAATTAGTATGCAAATTAAGTTTACATGAAATATGTATGACATAAGTAAGCTACGTCCGCTGCGACTATTTGGCGAGTTGATAAAAATCATAGAAAACGATTAACTTTTTTTTACACATGAATTTGTGTGTAATGTTTGTGAAAAGAAGTTGTAAAAATCATACCATTCGGAAGATTTGCTCGTTTGTAAATCTCATAATTATTATGTACAATGATGTTTTAGGTAAAAAAGTAGTGTAGATAGGTTATATGCAGTCAAAAAGTGGCACATTAAAAGTTTGCCAATTGACAAACATGATACTGAGTATCTCTTTTTCACTCGCACTACTTCAATCATGTCATCCTACTTTGACGTGTAATGTATGTGTGCGTTAGTGTGCCGTTTTTGATGATAGAATTTCGTTTGGGTAACGTATCTACACTTTTTTACTTATATCATTATTGATTATGTATATCTTCTGAATGGTATGTGGTTTTAGACGCTTGGCTCTTTACGGCACGGCCGCTTTCTTGGGTTTCAGTTTTGTATAGAAATGGGCGGGCGGTGCTGCAGGATACAGCTAGTAACTGTATTATTGCCTGCCGGGGTTGCGAAATGTTTATAATGGTTAGCTAGAAGGAACATGAGTGGGTTTTAGTCAGTAAAAGTCTGACACGCCCTCCCTTCGCACCCAGGACGGGAG
The DNA here is from genome assembly GCA_033675125.1 of Athetis lepigone. Lineage (NCBI taxonomy): Eukaryota > Metazoa > Arthropoda > Insecta > Lepidoptera > Noctuidae > Athetis > Athetis lepigone. The sequence continues at coordinate 583,636 of CM066235.1, forward strand.
ACGTCATTTGATGATTTCCCACTCCCCAAATAAAATGTATCAATAATTATACTTATAGATATACAACACTTGGGATGAGGGCGTACACTCTTGTTTATTTAGATATATAATCTTCTGACGATTATAAAGTAAATATCATTTGGTAAGGTTCCTTTTTTTTAATGGAGGTAGAAATCTTTTTATCAGTATCAGGCAAATCTTTTTCAGAGGAAATAATAAATGTAACGTGTTTTAGAAATTCGATAACGAATTCTTTAAATGTGCCAGTCATTATAAGCTTAACTTTCTTTTTTTTTTTTAGTTAAAAATATGTAAATATAACTATTACCTTGGTATGTTTAAGGAACATTGACATTTAAGTTAAAAGGAGACAATACTTGATTCTTGTTGACATTAAAAACATTTAGTGCCTTACTAATAAACGCTGCATAAAGTTATGACAGGTTTATACGACAAAAAATGTATGGTTACACAGGCTTTATTCATGACATAACTTTTCACAGTGATTATTAGTAAGGGCATAAGTTTACAAAGTGACTAAAATAAAATGTCATTTTACACTCTCAACGTTCTGCTATACTATTACTTAATAAATAATATAGTAAGTAGTTAGTTACTTATTGGTAAAACTTTTGAGTTTGTGCTTGGATCACCCCAAAACATGCACGGTAGTTTTTTGCCCAAACTTCCAATTTCAGTATTTAACACATTACAAAATTATTTCAAAAAACAGCTTCTCAAATAAAATACAATTCTTTAGCCCTAACATCCCTATTGTTTTTTTAGTTAATAGTAAAATTTAAATTTTACCATTAACTAAAAAATTTTCGGCGACTTTTATCCTTTCGAGACCCATGCGACAGCCGGCTGTCGCGCTGCTATTGTATTTCTATTGTGCCTCGAATCACGTGTTTTCGAAGGTTTAAATCAATAAATAGTCAATTGAGTATGTAAAAAATGTAGATAATAATAATAAATCTTTATTGTCCAGAAAAAATCTATCTGAAAATAGCTTTTGACAACTTATAAAAATATATACGTCAATTAATCCTTCGGACACACGTGATTTGAGACACAATAGAAAGACAATAACAGCCCGACGGCCGGCTGTCGGTTGGTCGTCAAAAGGTTAAGTGATGATCCCAATGATACCATATTTTACACCATCATCAATTGACGTACTTTTTATTCTCTTTCAAAACGCGATTTCCAGATTTTGTTTAGCAATGTCACCTTATGACGTCACTAAGTTAGCAACTCATTTGACTTACTATTTATTGATTTCCGAAGCAATTAAAAATCTAATTTTACATTAAATTGAAAATGAACCGGATTTTTGGGGCCGATGTTGGGAGAGGCTTTAAAAAAAATGGTGCCGATTCTCTGGTTCACAAACTTTACTAAATTTAAGAGCATCTTTCTCTTTCCATTTCAAGAAAAGGACAGAAGATAAAATATTTGTTAAGTCCTGTCAAATTTAGACACTTTATAGATAATTTAGACGCGGTTAAAAACATGGCGACTAAATATACGCCAATTTTTTTCAAGCGTCTAATTTGAAAGTGTATCTTCTGTCCTTTTCTTTACGAAATGGAAAGAGAAAGATGCATTAAACTTAATTTTAATTACGTTTGTGAACAAGAGAATTAGCACCATTGTCTTTCTTTTATTAGTTGATATTGTAAAATACCCAAATTGTGAAGGTAGCTAATGTTTTACCAATCATAAACAAGGAAATTATGATGTAGGGCCTATTATTTTGTCCCCCAAAGTTCTTAAAATCTATATTAACCTTTCGAGGACCAAGCGACAGCCGGCTCTCGGGCTGCTATTGTATTTCTAATATGTCTCTAACCACGTATGTTCGAAGGTTTAAATAGTAGAAGTTATCACTGCAATCTGCATACAGTTTAGATTTAAGTTACTTATATATCAGTTAATTACTGTAGTGTCGAATATCTTCAATCATATGTACCTATCTCCTTAGTCCTATCCACTCGATCTGTAAATACTTAGGTATAGTTACTAATTTCTAATGCTAGGTTGGAATAAATATACTTTACTTGCATGTACTTTGACAAAAAGCTATTTTTAAAGTAATATTACTGCCACCGTTATCCCAACTAAGCAGAACTTGTACACACATCAAACTATACAAAACCAGTTTTAGCTGACCTCGCATTGTGTATGTTTTTCGTACAATCAGAAGTCAGCTTATACTGGTTAATTATAGCTTGTTATAAATATATGTATGTTGATTACACCCAGAAGTAACAACCATGCACATTACACAAAGTTTTTCCTGAATGGGAATCGAACCCACCTGACCACTTGACCAACAGGCTCGTCAAGTTATGTGTGCCAGTTAAAAATAATTAGGTCATCTACATGCTAAGTAACGTATATTTATCTCCGCCTAAGTCTAACAGCAATGTGACAATCGGGTTTATTTTTAAGTTTAATGAGTATAAATATAAGTTTTCTGTAGTTGTAAAATAAAAAAGTGATTTGACAAAGAAAATTAAACTTTAACTCTTCGTCGGTAAGTGACAAAGTCGTGTATTTTGTTGGCAGCGTATGGTAACATTCCTACGTAAATTTTATGATACATATGTTATCGAGCTTAGAAATAAAAGTATTGTTAGAAATGTCATAATTATCAGTGATATAGAATTTGTTCCTTATTCGCTCTGACCAGCACATGAAGCTACTACAATCTGTAAATTTTCTTTAATCAATTTTCAACTTTATTGCTGTAAGAGTAGGTTCAAAATTGATTGGGTAAATTTGACAGTTTGGGGTAGCGTGATATACTGGTGTCTGTACCTATTGCCATTTCTAATCTGTTGTATAACAAATAGGGTATTACACTGTATAAGAGAAATAATCTAAAAATATATTATTGAGATAGCTTATGCAAAAAGCAGCCGAACAGTGTTAGTTTTAGTTCATAAAACTAGAAAATATTTTTTTAAATTCAATTCAAAGTTTTCAGTTTTTTTTATCTGTTCTTGAACACACCGAAATACAGACCATAGACAGTGACTGCTGTCGACTGTCAACAGTGTCAACTAGACGTCACTATTTGTTTAATTTATAACCTCCTAATACGATCTTTATTATAAAAATATACTTTTTCATGGAAGTTATTGTGAAAGATATTTTAGATGGCTAAAGCACATAGGTACTTACATCAAAGTGATATTTACTAAAGTACAAACGGGTTTTTATGGTGTAATAGTTGGAATACTCTTCCCACAACTTTTAACTAAGTTTTTCTTAAATTTGAATCAGTTAACACTAGATTCACAATTATTCCGATGTTTTCACACTTGTGTTCTTGCATTCCGGAATGCACACCAACGGTAAGTCGAACAGTAACTAATTTTTTAGATAAAAACAATAATAATGATGTAAAATATCACAGCGCATTTGTTTATTTACACGACGTGAGGACGTCATATCGCCAAAGCAAAACCACGCCCACGGCGTTTTCCGTTTTTGGCAATTTCCGCGCGAAACTTGAAAATACAATTTTTAAAAGCGGGTTTAGGGTACTTAGCGTTTAAATAAAAATTTAGGATTTTTTTAGTGGTTTCTTAGTACTGTAGGAGTTATTTGAACAACTTTAAAAAAAAGAGTGTAATACCCTATTAATGTGCACTTTTGTTTGGATAATATGTAAAATTGTTTCTTTATTTTTGTATAATTAATAAAGTGTATAAAAACTTTCAGTTTTGAAAAATTTGCGCCACAATAATCTTTCTCGTTATTCGATTGACAAGCTTTAATGAATAAAAGCTATAAATAGTTTTAACAAAGTACATTATGTAGAGAATAGATTAAAACTACGCTACCAATTACTTTACGTATCTGATTCTAAATCTGTGTTTTATAGTTTGAGCTGTGAAGATATTTTTATACTTATTAAAAACATGTTCGAAATTATGAGTTTTATTTTTAAACTGAACTTATCCAATAATAATAGTGATGTGTGTTTTAATTTGTGCAGAATTAGCTTGCTCATCATTAAAAATTCGACGAGTGGCCGCTCGCGGCACTGCGGGCGGCCTCACGACCTTTTCAAGCAATACTAGTTCAATAAAGTTTAAAATTGTTTCGCACTGAAAGTGTTCGCCGCGTGGCAGCCATTCTGATGTGACTCTGCCCTTACGAACCAGCTTCTAAGTTAAAAGACAATCAGTTTAAAAAAAAGATGATCTCATGAGTCTCAGTATTGAAATAAAACACCAGTTAGTAGAAAACCAAATATAATTAAATGACACCACAGCGCAGTGTCTCATAGCCAATGCATTACAAATTGTGAAAATACATTAAAAGTAATAATTAATAATACATACTATTGTAAAAAAAATAGGTGGACATTGAGCCTCGACTAAGAAACTAAAAATAAAAATATACACCTACAAGACAATCAGTCTTAAACGTACAGTCAACGCCATACAACACTATTCAAAAAGTTGCCATCTCTACGTAAGACTTTTCAAAATAATCTTCCAAAATTACACATTCTTATGACGCGGACTGTATTCGACAGTAAAATAAAATCCTCGATATTCTTTAAAAAAAAGTCACACGGTCTTATCCTAAGTATAAATATTATAAGGCGACTATAATATTGTCACAGCGAAGCGTATAGTGTAAAAAAGTTTACTTGTATAGTCGAATTAGAATGGAGTAGCATAAAGGTTCGTTCGTAGCCGACAGCAGACAACAAGAACAGACGCGTAGTTGAGACACGATTGGTTTCTATGTATTTCTTTGATGAAACACCTTCCTTCATTCATCAGCAGTACCACCGACGCTGGAGCGACAATACATAATGGTGCTCCCACACAGCAGTTATATAACGTTATACAATATTGTGTTACACGATAACATTTATAATAGCGCGTACTTAATCAATAAAAATATCGTGTTACACAATGTTGTATAACGTTATATAACTGCTGTGTGGGAGCACCACAAAAGAAATCGTACAGCCGAATTGAGAACCTCCTCCTTTTTCTTGGAGTCGGTTAAACTTGTGTATTTCCGATTCCGTGGAAGAAAAACAAAAGTTGGGTTCAGAGTCATGGGAACGACATGTCGCAATGTCACATCGTCTGTGCGTGCAGTCAGCTGTAAACCTTAAAGTCCAAATTCTCGAGTCCTACGTCCAGCAGTGGACTTCAAATCCCAAAAATGTATTAAAAATACATTTAATCCCCAAAAAACTATCAAATATCTTCTTTAATATCTAAACTCGTTAGTAATGTAAAGAATAACTGATAGATCTAAATTACTAGTCTAACAAAATACCCTCACTTGCTACTCTATTCTTTTCGACAGCATACTTATACGATTTGTACCCAAAGCTACACAATTTGGCGTTATATAATACTGAATATGCAATAATACGATTGATTCAATTCGATATATAAGTACAAACTTAAATCGCTGAATAGCTCAGCAGGTTTTTCAAATGAATTTGAAGTTCATTATCTTAAAAATACATATTTTATTGTAAAGTTAAATATTATTAGTACATGAAAGCCTGGCGTTTCCAGATCTTACCACGAACTTCACATCTCTCCTTTGTTTACCTGATGGTAACACTTAATTACAGTCTTGGAGCTTAAAAATAAATATAAGTAACTGGTAATTACTGTCTGATACACCCACATGCCTAAACACATGTTCGTACTCATTATAACAACTTTCCAAAACCCAAACTAGCGTTGACATCAACTCATACAGCTGCGCTACAAATCAAATAGAAAAAAAAAATCATGAGTATAATTTATATGATGAAGTATCAGTCACTAATTCAGTCACCTCAAGTAGATACTAATAATTTTAACTTCACGTTCTTTTCGACGGGAGCAAGCCAATCGCGGGTGTATTACAATTATTAGATAATACTATGAGTATAGCACCAATTGCATACAAAATATCGACAATACAGGAAGCAAGGAATTGTCCATCGCAAATGTCAAAAATTATTAAGACCTTAGTTTGATGTGATATGATCAGAGTTCTACTAGGATTTACTAGTACTAAATAAACAGATTATTGAAGACCACTGCTAGACATAGGCAAGTATTTTTAAAGTAGTTCTCTAGGCTCAAAGAAAGCCTACTACAATAGCTGCACTTTTTTTTTGTAGTTCAATTCATATAGCATACAATGTAAGATTATTCTCAACCTTATTTAGAAAAAATGATCCAGTTACTCCTTATTTTTATTTAAATATAAATATGTTTGCTTGATTCTAAAACTAACCATAATAAAGCTGACATTTGCGATGAACAATCTCGCATAATCATATGAAGCTAATCTTACATTAAGCGGTGGGATACATTGTGCGTTAAGTTAGGTATTACACATAGTAATAAAAACTTCAGTGGAAGAGCGCTCTGGGTCTCTTCTTGGCTAGGATATGCCAGGAGTGGGTCACGCCTTTGCGTCGCTTCGGTGACAAACTGGAAAAAATGTAGACAGGATTATAAAGAGAAAAGAAAGAATATGAAAATTATAAAAGCCATTTAATACCATATTGATACAATACAACTTGTTTTGTTAATACTTTTTTAATTTTTATAATTGCTTTGTATTAATAAATGTTGTTTTTGTTGTTATTCAATTAATGTTCTTGGACTTTGAAAGTTGTATCAACATAAATAAATTATATCATAGGATTTTGTTATGCTGTTATTATTATGATTTTATGTTAATGTTGGTATCATCTCAAACATATAATAAGAGTATTTATTGTTAGAAAATTAATAAATAAAAATAACATTATAAACAATAACAATCTTTATCCCCATCTATATAGGGATATTGGCCATAATTTTTATCATCAACAGAATAAGTAAAGCATATGAAATATGTATAGGTATTATTTATGTTAATATATTTCCCGCGATTCATACACCAACCCTGTCTGCGACCCCAATTCAGGTCGCGACCCGAGGTTAAGAAACTCTGCTCTTTCAAAGTAATAGGGATGACGACAACATTAAAAAAATGGCATTCTGTTTAGTCCGTCTGATAGATCGGCCAAAAATACGGGACACGTATTTTTTGATTGATTAAATTAATTAAAATACTTTAAATACAAAGATAGAGAGCAACAAAGTTCCGGAGCGGGGGCTTTTGACGTCACCGTCCTGCAAAAATTGTATCAGGTTGTGACGTCATGAGCAAATTTTTTCAAACTCTATCTGACGGACTAATTACTTTTTTTTGTCGTCTCGCCGCGTATTGTAAATGTTTTGAATAATTTTGTTAATTTAAACTAACTTTTGCTCTATGGTATTTATTATAGCACTTGGTTAAAATGTCGCTTATTAGCAGTGGAAATGTTTGATGAGTGAAGTTATTAGTTTTAGAAAGTATGCCCTAAAAATTAAATCCAGATTAAAATCTATTTTAATGTAAGTTTACAACAAACATTTAGTTGCTGAATCCCTTCCCTTTTACCTACCATGTTGGCATGTTGGGTTTAGCCTCCAGCTGAATTCCATTATATCACACAATATAACAAACATATAACTAAGAATGAAAGTATGTAAAATAAATTACAGAGGAATTTGTTGTCAGACGTTTTCTGGCTTGTTTTGGCCCATGTTTTTTAATTGTGGCTGATTTAGCCCATGATTAGTTCGACGACATGGCGGCAGGCCCAGGCGATGATGGCAGGATGAGCTTGATGCTTGGAGGCAAAATTGGCTTGCACTGGCCCAAGTTTGAGAGAGTTGGAAAAAGAAGGAGAGGCCAGTGGGACATCACAAGCTAATAATAATAACAACAATTGGTCATCTGTGGGATATTGATAATAAAAAAGTTACTGATAACTTACCCATGATCTGGTGTATCAGGCATGTACGGCGACATCCTAAAGTCCCTGCTGTGTGGTGTCTCTATGCCAAACGGACTATACAGCTTAGTGGGACTCCTGCCCAGAATCTGGAATTACACCAATAGTGTGTAAATAACTTGTGTCAGGAAGTTGCACAGTTCCAATTATTTATATCAGCATCATTCAGAAAAATTATGTAGAAAATACTGAATATACATGTGTAAAATCTCTCATGTTAGCCATGAATATTTATGAAAATTAAAAATTTGGAATTGTTCAGTCAAAGTACTTATACAGTAATGCTTGCTTACACCTGCCTGAGCTGTCTTTAAACTTTGTGTTAGTTGCTAACACAGACATTCAATTTGACAATTATTTATGTTTTAACCTTAGATTTCAGCTAAGCGGATTTAGACCTACTTTTATCAAAACCTTAGTACTAATGGCTGGAAAAACAAAAACCTGGACTAAGAAAAATGAAGAAAATTGGGGGAAGCCTTGGCCCGAAGGCACACTGAATCTGTTACCGTTCCCGTAGACTAGATAATTTTAACACAATATAATATAATTTAAACACATTGTAAGTTCTGATATAAGGCAATAAATAAATAGTACTAATGACAATGTATTTTTGAATAACTTAGTAAAGGAGTAACAATACCTTCAGACTTACTTGTTTCTTCTTCATGACTGGTGTGGTTGGAGCCCTGCATGGAGACACCGGTTCAGTGAGCCGGTGACGACGCCTGCCTCCCAGCCTGAAATGCTGAATCAAAATATTCTATGTACCAAGTAATATTTTAATTCAAGGCAAACTCTGACCTGAATGTGGTAAGCTATTAACACCATCTTAAGACTAGCCACTGAATGAACCATCTTCCCCTCTGATTATGACGGGCGTATGTCAGGCGTGTAGTAGACAGGGTTGCTCTGCTCTTAGCTCTAATAAACGAATGTTGGAGCTTAGATTATGAATCACTACAAATTTTAGGACACAGGATCGAGTAAAAGTAAATACTTTAGCTTCGGCGATACAAATAGTTATCATAAAGATACCGCACCATTTTAAAACTAATGCGGGTTTGGAGGTTTTAGATAGAGGCTTACTATTCAGTTTTAAATATAATAGACCACGTTTAGGTAGTTTCCTTGTTGTAAAAATAATATGACAAGGCAAAATTGGATACCTGTGACAGATTCCCGAAAGTGTTTCTAACACTTCGAAAAGTTCTTGATATCTTGTCGGCACCCGACTGCAAAGCCCGACGGGAGTTCGCAAACGAACTAGTCTTGAATATATTCTTGTTGTAGCAACCTTCCACATTTCTAAGGCTCTCCCTAGCCGGCGAATCGATAATTGAATCCTTTACAAAAGGATCCTTCATTTTTAACTAATTGTATATCTCAGTTGAGGTCGCACTATAAATATAAATACACTAGAAGACAACTAACACTAGTTTCTTGCTACAAATCTGTGTAAAACTCACACTTCGATACACATTTTCGTTATTATCGATGTAAAAAATCAATCAAGCTGATCACGACAAAGACCGTTAATTTTTGTTGGTTTTTTTTTTAAACGGAAACCACAGAGTACTGACTTAAAATTTTATCCTTATTTTTTGTTATTTGAATAATTGGCTTTTGGCATTGCGTTCCAGTTCCACAAGCAGATAATTTAAGTTGTTGAGCATTAGATTAATTATTTTTTGTTTGATTTGATTTTTAAACTAGAGTTTACAAAGGATTTAGTAGGTAAATAAAATATTCTAATTTCTTACAGCTTGTTTTATTCTTGGCTAAATGACATAATTTTTTTTTTTGCGCAATCCTATCTTCCAGGGTCTGTTTTTGCACAAGCGCAGCGAGGTAAAGCGAGCCAAGCGGTGTATATAATAATAGTTAACTCTTTGAGGGCAGGCCTAGCAAGGGAACTGAACTTAAAGGGGAATAATATGAGTTTGATACTTGTAAAGTTCTAGTTTCTCTGTTGGGAATGGAAACCCTCTTCTTATCAATAATATTAATAACTGGGACCGGGGTCCCATAAGTTTTTCTATATAATAATATAGCCTTTTATTCAGACCACTTATATTATAGTACAATGGATATTTTTAAATTCTATCTAAAGAACTAACACTAAAATCTTAAACTTAAGCACAATAATAATATTTGTTGCTTGGTTAGCTTTCTTAGATCTGTTTGCCAGTCGGCAAAGGCCTCCTCCAACCTTTTTCATTCCTTTCTTTCTTGAGCCACTTTGTTATCAATACTGCTATTATATAACGAGATTTTTTTTTGTATTTTATTAGCTGTAATCAGACAAACAGTAACAGAGGACAATTAATTCCTTATGAATATGAAATTGTCCTCTCCGCTTTCTCTACTAAAAGACAATTGAATTATCTAATTTATTTATTGCTAAGAATAAAATTACTAATAATATATATAATTTATCTTTACATAGAATTATCCACGTTGATGCATGTAGTAGTCAATAACTGTCGAGAATGCTGCAAAGCCTGCTGCACCAAATATTCCTGCTTTTAGGCCACCTGGAACATAAAAATAATTAGTATTAAAATATTACATAGCCAGTTTTATGAGCAATAATAGAAAGGTACGTAAATATAAAACATCCTATAAAAATTTAGTTAAGAATTTGTAAGGAAAAGTCAGCTGTCAACTGTCAACACGCGTAGGCGCGCTGTTGGAGATTTAATGTATTTTATTGTTAAAGTCACAAGTATTAGTATCAAAGTGTTTTAAAGTAAACATTGAAGAGTGAAAACTGTGTGGAAGTATTGGTGGCGTGAAGTGTTCAGTGATTTAGACATAAAACAGTGAACAAAATACCATAGTGCTATCCGGTCTTCAACATTTTTTTCACCCACCCTCATTATTTTGATAAAAGATAACGTCGGAATTTTCTAAATCTGTCAATGTCAACCGTCAAACAAAATGTCATCTGACGTCTGGAAGAGTGTTGCCATATAAATAAAATTAAAAACTACTATCATGTCAAAGTCAAAGTCAAATCATGAGCCATGATATTGGTAAAAACTTGACCGGTGTGGGGAATCAGGCTCCTAGTCAAGGAATACATACTGATGAATGTAATAAGAACAAAACTTCACCAAAAAGACTTGTGCAACAAATCTTTCATCCTAGTTTGTTCACAAAGACAAGACATACATCTATCGGAGAACCCCTAATAAATGTAGAATCCACCTTACCAAACCAAGAGAATGATGATCCTACAGAATGGAAGATAGTCTCTCCTAAAGCCCAAGGGGCACCTAAACGAAGAAGGGTTGGCAGTCCACCAACCCCAGATCCTGAAGACATACCACTTCAAAATAGCTTTTCTTTGCTTAGACCGGAACAGTTAGACCAGAATCCACTTACTCAAAAAAAGGCAGAAATACGTAAGCCCCCACCTATTGTCCTATATTCCGTTCAAAATATCGGGAAATTGACTGAATTAATTGAAGGAGTTCTCAAACGAACAGATTACACCTACAAAATTGTTAACCGTACCCAGTTACGAGTAAGCTGCAATAGTATCGAGGCCTATAAGAAACTTATGCAAGTAGTTAGGGAGCAAAAACTGGTCGGACATACATTCACACGTAAAGATGAACGGCCGTATAGGATTGTCATAAAGAACCTTCATTCGTCCACTCCTATCGAAGCTATAACGGAAGCTGTAGAGAAAACTGGCAATAAAATTAAAGGTGAAATCATAAATGCAAAGCACGGTCCGTCGAAAAAGCCCCTTTCCACCTGGTTTATAAATCTGGAACCAAGTCCGAATAATGCAGCCATTAAAAATCTACGCTACATTTATAACACCTTAGTTACCGTAGAAGATCCCAAACGTAAGAACACCATTGTGCAATGCAAGAGATGCCAACAGTATGGACACACGCGCAACAACTGCATGAGACCATATAGATGCGTGAAGTGTGCAGGGAACCATAACACTGCGGATTGTCCAAAAAAAGATAGAACCACACCGTGTAAATGCGCCTTATGCCACGAAGAACACCCCGCAAATTACAGAGGATGTAAGGTTTTTCTTGAAATACAAGAAAGAAAACTGCAAGGAAAAATCAGCAACAAGACCAACATACATAAAAATGAACCTATTCTCACACAAAAAAAGGATAAAGAAATAAACCCAAACAATTTTACAGTTCAACAGACTCAACCAGCAACTGCAGAACTTACCTACGCGCAAGTAACTGCCGGCTCAACAAGCACACTTGAGAGACTCCTTATAAAACAAGCAGAAAAGCTAGATTTTCTTATACAAAATATGAGTACACTTATGACTCTATTGACTACAGTCATTCAAAAATTGCATCCATAATGGGATCTTTAAGAATAGCAACATGGAACATAAACGGTTTGTTAAACAACAAAACCGAAGTAAACACATTCCTAAAGTGTCAACATATTGATGTTTTACTTATATCGGAGTCACATATGACAGATAACAAGTCATTTAACATAGCGGGATATTCCACATATTCAACATGCCATCCTGATGGAACTGCACACGCGGGGACATCTATACTGATAAGGAATAGCATCAAACATCAACTTCTAAACTCATATCAAACATCGCATATACAAGCCACGTCAATAATGGTACAAGACAAGCAAGGACCCTTAACACTTACCTCAATATATTGCCCACCAAAGTACAACATAAAAAGAGAACACTTCGATCATATATTTGAATCGCTGAGTGGCAGAGTAATCATTGGCGGAGACTGGAACGCTAAGCATATTCAATGGGGCTCTAGGCTAACAGTAACTCGTGGTAGAGAGCTAAAAGAAAGTGTTGATAAAAACCAATTAAAAGTACTTACCACATGTCAACCGACCTACTGGCCTACAGACGCCAAAAAAGTACCTGACTTGTTAGACTTTTTTGTGTACAGGGGGCTAACGTCAAGCTACATTAAAATTGATAGCTGTTTAGATGGTTCATCAGACCACACACCAGTCATTGCCACAATCAGTACATCAATCATTGACAAACCAAATAATAACTACCTTTGTAACAGGCGAACAGATTGGACATCTTTCTGCAAATACCTAGACGACAAAATAGACTTAAAAGTAAAACTGAAATCGGAAGAAGATATAAATGCCGCTGCAACATATATAACCACTTTGATACAAAAGGCAGCTTGGCTAAGCACACCTATTAGCGTCAAATACAAAAATGATACCTGTCGCAACTTACCTTTAGATGTCAAGAAGAGGGTCCTAGAGAAAAGACGTTTGAGGAGAGTTTGGCACAACACCCGGCAAACTAAAGACAAAACAGCATTTAATAGGGCAGCCGCTGAATTAAAGAAATATCTCCAGGACATTGAAGATTACACAATAAGCCAGAAACTGGAGCAGCTATCACCAAACCTCAACAACGAGTATTCTCTATGGAAAACCGTCAAATCGGCTGAAAAACCAAGCCTACAACAACATCCCTTAAAGCTACCAGACGGAGATTGGGCTAGAACTGATGAAGAAAAAGCTGAAGCTTTCGGGGAGTTTCTAAAACTTGTTTTTACTCCGAATGACAGAGTCACTGACAGTAGTTTAGATGAGGAAATACAGTCATATCTAGACAGTGACCTACAGCTTAGTCCACCTATAAAGTGCTGCACACCAGCTGAAGTACAGCGGGCCGTAAACGCTCTAAAACCAAAAAAGGCACCTGGTTTCGACCTTATAACGTCTGAAGTCCTCCAAAAACTACCAAGAAAAGCCATGATTTACCTGACTCAACTTTTCAATGGCATATTAAGAACATCATTTTATCCCAAAATTTGGAAGGTATCTCAGCTCACCATGATCCCCAAACCCGGAAAACCTCCACATGTGATATCGTCATACCGACCTATTAGCCTTCTCCCAGTCCTATCAAAAGTTTTTGAGAAACTACTAAAAACACGGCTAGACGAAATACTCTCTGAAAATGATATCATCCCTGATCATCAGTTTGGGTTTAGAAGCAGACACTCGACCATAGAGCAAGTCCACCGTGTAAGCGATAAGATACGGAACGCCTTAGAAAATAAGGAATATTGTGCTGGAGCTTTTCTTGACATACAGCAGGCCTTTGATAAAGTGTGGCATCAAGGTCTGTTGTATAAATTAAAAAAACAACTACCTCATAACATCTTCACAATACTGAAATCATACCTTAAAGACCGCTTGTTCTTTGTAAAAGTCAACGACGCCACATCACGACTACACGATATAAATGCGGGAGTTCCACAAGGGTCTGTACTCGGGCCGGTCTTATACCTTATCTTCACTGCTGACGTACCATATTCAGAAAATGTGATGACTGCTACGTTTGCTGATGACACAGCGGTCCTCTCATCGAATAAAAACCCAGATGAAGCATCAAAATTCCTACAGAACCACCTAGACGAAATTTACAAATGGATGTGTAGCTGGCGTATAAAAGCTAGTGCTTCAAAGTCAAATCACATTACATTTACTTTAAGAAAAGGAGATTGTCCCCCAGTTAAACTAGGCAAAGATACTCTACCTCATAACACAGTAGTGAAATACCTCGGATTCCACCTTGACCGTAGACAAACATGGAAGCACCATATTCAGAAGAAAAGGGACGAATTAAACCACAGGTTTCGGTCACTTTACTGGCTAATGGGAAAAAAATCTAAACTGTCACTCAACAACAAAATAATGATATACAAAGCAATCCTAAAACCAGTCTGGACCTACGGTATACAACTCTGGGGCTCAGCTAAAAATAGCAATATCGAAATCCTTCAAAGGTTTTAAAACAGTGTCTTCAAAACAATCACAAATGCACCTTGGTTCACTAAAAGCACTGAACTTCATGAGTACCTTGAAATGCCTTCTGTCAAAGAAGAAGTTGAAATTATGATCAGGTCCTACAGAGAGAGGATAATAAGGCATCAAAATGAACTTGCAAAGATTCTGAATGAACCATTGCCCAAACGACGGTTGAATCGACAACACATCTGGGACATAATGTCTACACCACATAATTAAATTTAAAGAAAGGAAAGAAAGACAACCCAACACTGGTTGAGTGTGTCTACAAATAAAAATCATCCATTCAATCATCTGCTTATGGTCAAGAGACCGATCGCATGATAGCAAAACATAGGAAAAAAAAAAAAAAAGAATTTGTAAATATGATATCAGCTCTATTGAGTTCTTTAAAAATATTTTTATAAGAAAGAAATATAGCCATACCTCGTAACCCAATCAATCCACCGGTGACCCCACCAGCGTAAGTTCCATTTTTCCAGTCAGATTTCCCTCTAGCTGTCTCTATGCAGCATTCAATGCCAGAAAACACTGCACCAAGTATCGCAAAGTTCTTAGCGTAACTGAACATTGACATTTTCATTTCCCGAAATATTTCTCTTGCCGTTTGAGTTTTCATTGGGTCAGTTACTCCTACGTTTGGCATTAAAGATGATGTGAACAGACCCACTGCCATCCCAAGACCATAACCTGTAATGAGAATATTGTGTTTTAGTGCCTATAAATGATTTAGTTTTTATAAATTAGTGATTCAGATTTCTATGGGCTCTTGAATTCTTGTTCAGTTTTGCTGTACCAAGACTTACAGATAGCCATAAACTGATTTGCCATTTGATAAGTATTTTTAAATAAATAAATTATTTATTATGACAAAACCCAGTACAATTTTAAGCCCTAGACCTTCTTTTGATATCAAATAGTAGTTTCAAATGAATGCAAAGTTTGACAGTGTTTGTTCACACAACTTACCAATAACACAGCTGGTCAGCGATTTGAAGCCGCAGCTCTCAACAGTGGCCTCTATCATCTTCTCCTCATTTGTCTTAATAACAACAGGACCAAGGATCCTCGGGATTATGATGTTTTCCCGAAACCTGTAGTTGTTTCCCACAAGGTACTTGGTCAAGGAGTCGTAGTCATCATCTTTCATAAATTTTGCTAAATTAGGGTCTGTAGGAGGCCGATTTATTAAACTCATTGTGAACACCGATTACACTAGCTCTCGAAAACCATATAGAGAGGATTGATTATTTTATAACCTATAAAATATTCGGCAATTGTTGTCCTTAGATAAGTTAGACCACAGATGTACTTGTAGATATATTATGTGTATGTAAGCAGATCAACCAAATTAAATAGTATTCACTATTCTTTTTATTATTCCTTCGAGAATCGAGATAAGTTATTTCACTGACTTTGGTAATTTGACATTTAAATCCCCAGTTTAGTTTGACATTATGATGTGGCGCTGAGCTAGTAAATCTCAGTCATTTTAGCTTAGTTCCCAATTTCGCCGCGGGTCAAGAAATACTGGATGGATGATAGAAGCAGGCAGTAGAACATACGGTTTTGACAGCTATTCTTTTGTATTTACGACGTTAGCTGTAAATACATCAAGTTGGTTAGCTCATCTCAGAGTTGTTAACATGCTTAATTTCTAACAATATTCATACGGTTTACATTATCAGCATAGGTAATTTGGCTTACAACGTTGATACTTTTTCGTTTTGGTCCAAGGATTTCAAAAATGAAACTAAGTTGTGTCATGGAATTATGACCAACTGTCAGTTTCATCTTCAACGACAAGCAAGCTTTATGAACAATAATAAACAAATAGGATCCATAGCGTGTAATAATTTAAAGTAGAATAATATTTTTTTCTATATTAAACTATCCAAATTATGTCTGATTCTTCTGAAGATGAGGATCTTTCACGTTTTAGAGAAGTGGTGGACACATCTTTTAATAAGTTGATAAACGAATCACGAGGACAACCGACAAAGCAAGAAGTCAATGGCAGTAAGTTTTCATCATATTTGTACAATATAAACTGGCATAATATTATCAATTGCATTCCAAAAACTAACGGTTTATTGCTTTTTATTTGAGATTCTCAAATGTGTTTAAAATAAAATAACATAACCTCACTTTAATACAGGGCCGTATTTAGGTTTTGACAATGGGGTGCAAAATTAGAAACTGCAAAACCTTTCAGGTTGTTGAAAAACTCAAAAATAATCATATAAAAATACGATACCTAGGCAACAATTATTAATACGTATTATTTTGTTTTTTCTCTCTTATTAAACCCGTTTTGGATATCTATGAAATTATCGTTTGCGTATGTATGTGTGCGTGGCCGGG
This sequence comes from Athetis lepigone, assembly GCA_033675125.1. Taxonomy (NCBI): domain Eukaryota; kingdom Metazoa; phylum Arthropoda; class Insecta; order Lepidoptera; family Noctuidae; genus Athetis; species Athetis lepigone. The sequence continues at coordinate 600,716 of CM066235.1, forward strand.
CGGTCATAGGATGGTTACAGACTGGCCGCGTTTTAAGAAAATTCAATACCTAATGTAATAAAACGGGGGTTGAAAGTTTGTATGCAAATGGAAATAGCTAGTGTGTAATATTTTAGAACATTATTCCTTTTTTGGAAACTAATCACAGCATATTTTTCAGAGCAAGAAAATCTTAAGTCTGAAAGATATTTGGAAGTATCATCTCACTATAACGATGTCAAAGTACCAGCAGAAATGCAAAAAAGAATTGGAGCCAAAGTGTCTGCGATAATACAGAAAAAAATTGAATTTGTGGACATGCAAAATGAGACTAAGTATGTAATACCTAAAATATTTTTCACTCATTAACTGAATGAAAAAACTGATGAGAGTTAAATTATAATTTTGTGTCTTTTTAGAAAACGAAAGATAAAAGGTGGTGTGAAACTATTTAAGGCTTCCGTAGGGTTCTTGTCATGTGAAGAAGTAAAGGATACGTACACTGTAACTCATAACATGAATTCCAAGAAACTGAAAAATAAGAAGAGAAAATCTGATATTGAAGGAAGTTTGAATGAAGATGGTAAGTTATTATTACTTTAGCGCGCGCGTGGTGATCAATGCTCGTGCCTTCTCTGTATGAGAAGAGGATGAGACAAAGGACATTTCGGTATTAAATCTTCGAACACACGTGATTCGAGACACAGTAGAAAGACAATAGCAGCGCGACAAGCGGCTGTCGCTTGAACGTCGAAAGGTTAAAAGACTGAGACTTTTTACTTCTTTACAGATAAAATAAATGCTGTAGCAGTCAGTGGCGAAACTATTTTGTCCAAAGAAGACACAAAATTATGGAAATCCAGAAGAAAAGAGAAGTTATTTAAATATAAAGCTAAAAAGAACAGTAAAGTTTTGGAGGAGGTTGTATAAATGCTATTGTTAAAAATGTTAAAATAGTTTTTTTTTATTAATAGCTATTGTGCAGACGGCAGTATACCAAGCTATCTTAAACTGGAGATTTTTTTTAAACAATTTTGTGCTCAACACTTTAGTGATAGGGTTGAAAATCTATTCTTAATATTATAAAGCTAAAGAGTTTGTTCGCTTATTTGAACGCAGTAATCTTAGAAAGTAAAGGAATGGAGTTGTTTTGTTTTGAATAGCCCACTTATCGGGGAAGGCTATACATATAACATTACGCTACAATCTACCTGAGCGAAGTAGTAAGTAATTAAAAATGCGGGTGATACCGCGGAGGACAGCTGCTAGTCTATTAGAAATGAGAAAGATTCTAGTAGCTTGATGTGATCGACTCACAAGCGTGCTTGTTACATTGTTACATAACAACAATCAAATAAATTATAGCTACATTAACTTGTAAAACGGTATAAATAAAAACTCTTTAAAAACATTAAACATTTATTTACAATAATCACATAACTACGAAATAAATATGTACAAAAGAACATTATCACATAATAACTGCATTCCATTAAGGATTTTATTTTTCAACTTTTTACAGAACAATCACAATGAATTACCGACAAATACATTAAGCTGTACCTATCTAATATAGAATAAAGTCCTTTGTATTTTATTTCACTTTGGCGAATATTAATAGAGTTTAAGACAAGACAGTTGTTTTACCAGTGGACTGAATTTCACTTTTCATAATTATAATTCATCGATAGAAATAATATCAACTCAAAATTTTACATATAACAATTTTTGGGTATTGAGTTACAGTATACTCGTATTACAATGTCTAACATAAGTGTTATTTGATAAATAACACCAGCTTTAGACATACATGTAAAATTAACAGAAAAACTTAAATTTTGCATATCCATGAAAATAAATAAAATGTTTTCAACACACTGAGCTTAAAGGAAACTTAAAACAACTTATTCTAAATCTTAATACTCGGATATAACTTATTGGTACTAACGACACCACATAATTAACCAATCATTCATCTCTGAAGACAAATTCAGTCAGACATTTTTACAGGCCGTAAATATAGATAAACCAGCTGTTTTTCTTACTCCTACAGGAACATGCATTGTTGGAAAGTCATGTATATGCTTTTCTGTAAAGACGCTAGAACATCAAGCTATCAAATCTGTCAAATTGATGAAACTTTTCTACTTTATTGTTAAAGGTTTTGGTTCAAAGGTTTGTTCCCGTTGTCCCCGTATAAGATGATTGTTTTTTTGTTCAGATTCGGGTAGTTTGTTGTGCGGGTATCTTTATTTAAAATTTTGTCTGTCATGTATAAGAAAGTCTTATAAAAATATCTGTTAGTTTACGACATCGTTAGGCGGATATAAATAATTAAACACACTACACTCGAATTGAGAACAGCCTTCCTCAGTTTTGAAGTCGGTTGAAAATAAAGTAGTGCTTTTTGAATACTAACATTATGGGAGATTCATATTAAGAGATTTCACGACGATTTTGAACAAGAGATTATAGTTGGTAGATAAAATTGTACAACGCATAATTTACCAATATAGAGATGTCGATAGGGCCACCTTTCACAAATCCTGTCATGCACCCATTTGTACTTTATTGCACCCATATACATCCAGAGTACGGCCCTGAGGCTCTCCAGAAACTTATATTTTTAGTCCGTTTCGCTGCAGTTCTTGACTGTAGTTCTAAACTCAAGTCTCCAATATTTCAATCGAATTTTATTATCTACAGTCTTTCGCTGGGCGCAGTAGGTAGACTTCTGCCAGCATTTCTGGAGGGTAGCTCGTCTTGAGTGAAGGCTCTGTTATCTAGCCCACTACGTTTGTTCGCTGGCTCGTCTGTTGTTGCTTTATTCTCGACAGGACCGTCCATCAGGAACATTGTAAGGAAAAACATTATGCTACCTGCGGGAAAGAGAAAGTGTATCATGTATTAAGGTTGACTTGAATTGGTGGAATTTTAACGATGTTCTATAAATTTTCTTATATGATTTGGAGCCGAGAACCAGAACGTCATGTTAGTCTTGCCGTTCACTATCGAACGTAGGCCTTCCACAAAGAGCGCTATAGTTATCCCGGCCCTGCGCAGCTCGTATGTACCCGTATTAACTTTGAGTATTTAAGGCGGGCGTAAGACTAAAGTCTTACGCCCGCCGACGGCACGCGCAGCGACAGCGCTGATGACCAAAATATATGAACTTCTAGGAAGCGTATTTGAATGATGCGCGCGCACAGTGGTAGCCTGGACGCTGACAAACTACGCGCTGAGCTATCAGCGGTGACGGTGAGCGTCAGACTAAAATCAACCTAACTCTTGTAATGAAGCTAAGTTTATAGTAAAATGTGTCGAACTAAGCTTGTGTTTAAAGCTTAAACTTACTTATTCCATAAAATCCAGCGTAGAAGATCATAATGGCCTCCCTGTAACCGATGACCTTTGACACGGGGTCCACGAGGATGGGCAGATTGCCGCCCACGTTGTTCATGACGAACAGGAACACTCCGACTGTGGTGGACCTCACTGACAGTGGCACTATCTCTACTAGGATAGCAAATACGATTCCGAACCACATTTCAGCTGGAAAGGAGAAAATATTTACAGATAAAATAAATAGAACAAAATTTTGAATGTGAAACTGTCTGCCAATTAAATCAAGACTTTTCTTTATGTAATTAATAGTATTTGACAAAGTTCAATGGCGTGGCGTGACTAAGCTTGTCGCCGTCGTCGTTTAGGTAGAATAATTGACTTTTTTATAGTAAAAGTTTGTTTGTAACTCTGGGATGTTGAATGAACAATTTCTCGTTACATTCATTACCAGAATGTTTATTAAATAATTCAGTGGACTTAGCAACCCAGTGACTCCCTCCAGCCTCGTACTTTGAAATTTTCGGTTTTGCTTCTGAGTTACTTTTTACTGAATATTCAAACGTCACTTTTTAAGACGCTCTCAAATCTGTTGCTGTCTTTGTCACTCTAAAGGGATAAAGAAGGACAGCCATAGATTTGAGAGCGTATTAAAATTAAGTGACGTTTTAGTATTCAGGGGTTTGTCTGCTAGCAAAAAACCGCAAAAATCCGTTAAGTAGGTTTTCAGTGTACCGCGAACAGACAGACGCGACGAACTATGTTTTATATAAGGTTTTTTTTGTTAGTGGGAAATCATCAAATGACTTCTCCCACCCTGGGTGGCGGGGCGGTAGGGCGTGTCAGACTTTTACTGACTAAACCCACTCATGTTCCTTCGGTTGCCCTTTATGTTCCGGACCACGGTAACTATTCCGCAACCCCGGCATTATATAAGGATATTCATTAATATTCTGGTAGACAATTCTGTTTATATGCTTACCAAAGAAGTAGGAGATAGCAAGAGTGATCATGGCCCACAGAGGTCCAAACACGACAGACCCGAAGGCAGGTAAAGTCGCGATCAGCTGAGATAATGCCAGCACCAATACACGAGAACGAACACCCATCTTCTCTACATACCTGTGCAAACAAATAAGAACAAATTAGATTACATTTATAAAAAATAATATTTGGGAAAATGATACGGTCATTCAATCTCAAACTCGGCAACGCTTTTACTATGAAGCTTATGTACATACTTAGGTTTATAATTTACTAGCTTTTGCCCGCGGCTTCGCTCGCGTTAGAAAGAGACAAAAAGTAGCCTATGTTACTCTCCATCCCTTCAACTATCTCCACTTAAAAAATCACGTCAATTCATCGCTCCGTTTTGCCGTGAAAGAAAGACAGACAGACAGACACACTTTCCCATTTATAATATTAGTATGGATGGATTATTTCCACCCAGACACAGACCAATTATGCTCATCACATAAAGATTTGGCCAAGGAATCGAACCCTCAACCTCAGGCTAGTCACTAACACTAGGCTAGTCTATTCAAATTAGATATGGAAATTGAAACTGCAGGCAGTGTTAAAATATTCAGATTGAACTTTTATGCTGACTGAACAATGAAAATACTAATTGCATTTTTTTTTGTGGGCAAACCAATTAACGTAGAATAAACAAAATGTTGCTTAGTTAAAGCTTTTAAAAGTGCACATGAAGTTTGCAATTTTACGAAATACATACTTTATTTATTTCTGATTTTAGAAGAGTTTTGCTATGAATTTTGGTATTTAGAATTACTAGCTTTTGCCCGCGACTTCGTCCGCGTGGATTGATCGTTCCCGGAGGATTTCCGGGATGAAAACTATCCTATGTCCTTTCCCGGGTCTCAGACTATATCTGTACCAAATTTCATTCAAATCGGTTCAGTGGTTTAGGCGTGAAGAAGAGACAGACAGACAGACAGAAAGACAGAGTTACTTCCGCATTTATAATATTAGTACGGATTACTCTTACAATCCAACTTACAACATTATAAATATTTCGTGGATTTGCTGCCGGTAGGGTAACTATACCGTGGCGAACCCTTTGACTGAACCTTACATCGAAACAATCCACTTTACCCTATCAGACTTGGGCCCCTGGTGCATCGCACCACCTAACCCATACCTAGCTACGACTCTGGCTTGCAAGGGCTTGGGGCCCGATAAGTGAGTGCTAGGGACCCTTCTGTTCGGGAGCCCATGACTTTTTGCCACCACACCGCAAATTACGCTTAGAACTTTACTAAACATTATGTATAAAATACTGTTATTTTTTTTCTTGCTTACTTGTCCGAGATAACACCTCCAGCCACAACTCCAATGGACCCGATGCCGACGGTGACAGCGAACAGCCACCAGCCCAGGTCCACATCAGGGAAGTAATCGCGGTAGTACAGGTCTGCGTTGTAGGCGAAGCACATACCTCCTGGAGACAAAGGTATGATGTCGTTAGGATACGACTATGATATTCTATGTAAACCTTCGAACACACGTGATTCAAGACACAATAAAAAGACAATAGCAATGCGACAGCCGGCTTACGCTTGGTCGTCAAAAGGTAACCTTTCGACGACCAACCGACAGCCGGCGGTCGGGCTGCTATTGTCTTTCTATTGTGTCTCAAATCACGTGTGTTCGAAGGTTTAAAAAGTTTCAGCTGTGATACAACTACAGCTCAAGGTTTAAAAAAAACCAACGACGCTGACACAATTCAATATGGATCTATGCTCATAACTTAACACAAAACCAAATAAATGTGGAAATAAAATAGAAAAATCGCACACTTTTTCGACATAACTCTGAGAAAGTACAGGGACCCAATTCTCGTTTCCTTCGAAATGATCTCGAAGTAGAGATTACGATTCGAACCCTATCTCGACAAAAAAATTTCGAAACACGAAGTCTTTTTCTCGAATGCTGTATTCTCGGCAGGCATCGAAATAAAATTCGAATGAACATACATAGATTAAACAGATATTTACTGCGAATGAATGTTGATTTAAGGTGTACAATGTTGCCATTGTGAACAAAATATGCTGCGTGAGACGTTCCATTTCACACAAATAGAGCGTTTTTTAAAACGCTCGTTATAAGTTACAATAAAACAATTCTCTTTGCACTCAACATTTTAGAGATATCATTGTAAATGCTAGTGATTATAATTAACTACGAAATAACATACGGTTCCTTACTTTTACCTACTTTTCGTAAAGAAATATTAACATGTTCCCATTCTAAAATCGTGTAACGGAACACATTGACAAAAAATGGTTGTTTTGTTTTTGTCTGTGATTACAATGTTTGTTTGTGTTGAATTTCAAACGTGTACGGTGTGGTCTGTAAATTTTGAATATCTCTTCTTCGTTAGATAACAATTAATTTAAATTATGAGCTTAAATTGTAATATATTTTGCATGAAATCAATAAAGAATTCATCACTCATTGTGAAAATAAAAAAACGTATCTACAATTCCACTTAGTAAACGTACACTTGACATATACAGTCACTGTTCCGGTAATATATTTTTATTTTAACCTGTAATGTCGAATGTGAGATGACGTCTCGAACGGTGCTGACCACTCGAACGAAGCTCTTCGAGCGGGCAGCGTTCGAAAAGCGTCTCATTCGACATTGCCAGAATAGCATAACTTCATTTGCACTCGAAAAAAGTTCGAATTCGAACTTTTTTTCGAATTCGTGTTTAATTCGAGTGCACGAGAATTGCCTCCCTGGTTAGACTTTCATACCACTTATTCGTAATGGAAATTGACGTCCGGATAAAGAAAATAATATAGTTAAATTGTCAGCTAAAGCTCTTTTAAATGGCTTTATTAAATAAATTTCCTTGCTGACCTAGATAAGGTCGAAAGGAGGATATAAATATCTCAGAGACTGGATTATCTTAGTGCGCCTTGCTATGAGAAAGTATTGTGGACACGGAGTATAAAGAAATGGAGCTTTCTGCCTCAAGCACTTTCAAAGAATGTAATCATTATTCTAATAGGTAGAATTGTTACAGAACAATTTTGTGGAATAAAGAGATCGCAGTTACGATATTCATGTAGGTAAGAACATCGCAAAGTATAAAGGGAAAGAAAAAAGGATGGACGGTAAATCTCCAAGAATGAAAAAAGGAAACTGGCGTCAAAGTCAAAGACAAACAATAGGCACTTTTGAATAGATAAGGGGTCAATTAAAAAGAGGATCTAGTTGTTTGTTCCATGTCTTATGTCTGGATCTCTTTGGAGAAGTCAGAAACTCCTATACTCCTGGCAGGCGTTTGGGGTTTTAATACATTTTTATTTTATTTGTATTTTTTTTCGGATCTGAGATACTACGCGCCGTTTTGTATTACGAATTTACTTATAGTGAAATATTGTAATACATTTTAATTTAATAATGAGATTGCGGGTAGATCTCTGGATGAGAGACATGCGGTGCTGATTTTGCCATTAAGCTATTAGGAACACAAACAACCCTCCATTTCTTCCTGCTTCATGTTTACGACATAGAGTTGGCGACTTAACGTTATTGCTGTATGATTTAGATTCCCTCGCTGCTACGTACAAACTATGTACCTAGAGAAGAAAGTTGATGCGAGAGCGTTTTAATTTTCAGAAACTACATAAACATAATAATAAATTCATTTAAAAAACGTAGTATTTGTAACCAATTAAATGGTTACAAAAGTACGCTTTTTTATAATAATTATCGTAGCGAATTTTGTTCAAGATATTATTATATTATTTCACCTTTACAGAGCCATTGAAATGTATGTCAGCTACATAAATTTTATAAACATAAAGAAATATTTTAATATAACAAGAAAGTAATTACGCTTGAAAGGCCTGTCCCTTTCAGCCGTAACAAACGCAATTAGGCTAAATTGAAAATACTTTAACATCGTATAAACCGTGGTATAAACTAACAAAAAAAGACTTCTTGAAACAACTACAAAGGATTGAATGTGACAGGTTCCATTATGTGAAGAGGTTTGGGCCCTTCAACTTTCCTTATAGACCGAAATCCGGCCCTGTAATTTTTTATGCAAAAACTTTTTTTTATTAATACCTACTTGATATTTTATAAACTTTTACCCACCAAAAATAATACTGTAAACCCACCTAAACTACATTTATGACAAATGGTTTACTTAAAAATTTCACAAAGTTATTGAAAAATTACAATTTTACACTGAAATATCGATAAAGTTAGTTTCCAAGTAACAAGTAAATGACGTGTAAAACTGCCTGTTAAAATGGTATAAAAATAAAACAATTAAATTTTGTGATTTTTATAATATCGGTAAAAATAAGAGAAAATGTCTAAAAACCTATCAGGGAGTTTGTTTACAAAATACACAAAGCGAATATAATATTTACAAAGCTCTTTAATAATTATGTTTTGAAAACATTAAACAAGAGTTCTCTAAAACAGAAAGTAGCTAAAAACAGCTGTTAATTTTCATTTAAGAGGCGTTTTCTAATTAAAACAACAGCCGTTATATAAATTTTTCGGTGTAGGTATCCGGAAATGGTTGTTTAACGAAACAACTTTAAACTTAGAGAATTATACGTAGGCACACCAAGGCGTTAATGATGAATATTAGATACTAGCTGTCCCCTGCGGTTTCACCCGCATTTTTCGTTACTGCTCTGCTCCCGTGGGTCGTAGCGTGATGGTATATAGCCTATAGCATTCCTCGATAAATGGGCTATGTAACACTGAAAGAATTTTTCAAATCGGACCAGAGATTACCCCCTACATACAAACTTACAAATTTTACCTCTTTATAATATTAGTATAGAAGTATAGATAAATAGCACATACTTTAGCTTAGATAATGGTGCCGATTCCCTTGTTTTCCAAATGAAATTTAAGTTCAGTGCATTTTTCTCTTTCCATTTAATTAAAAACAGTACAGTTAGATCCTGGTTTCGATTCCAAATTCAGACAAAAAGTGCTACGGCTCTTTTTCATTACAAATATCTAAATAGTTTCGCGGAATGGGACTATTTATTTTTCGCCATCTCTCCGTTTCAATAGGCTGTCATAAAGTGGTTTCGGTGACTTATTTCTCGGAAGAAATTACAATGATATAAAATGTCCGGTGTTCTTATAAAGGCACTTTTAGTGTATGTAGGGTTGCCTATCACCAAAATGGCTAATGGCGCATAAAATAAAAAAAACCTATTGGGCTAAAAGACCTGTCTCTGCCCAAAAGCCTCTATAGCCGCGTAGCTAGCAGGGCTTTCGAGAACAATGAACATGTGGTATTTTTTTCAGTCATTCATTGGCAGTGTTCCTTTGTACGCTTTGCACTGGGACGACTACCATACCCCGATTACCACAGGGGTGAATCCAGGAAAGAGTTATGGGGTCAAAAAGGGCGAGTTTTAGGTCCATCATTGATAAGTTTATAATCAAATGACGACCAGTATTGGACTGGAATTTGACTATGTTGCCCTGACTTAAAAGAAGGAACTTGAAGACTGGTTACAGCGTTTACACCCTTTAACTACCTAAACTCTTTAACCTTTCGACGACCAAGCGACAGCCGGCTGTCGCGCTGCTGTTGTCTTTCTATTATGTCTCGAAGTGTGTCACGTGTGTTCCAAATCCGGAGAAGCCTGGTCGGAGGGCAGCCCTAAGTGTAGTTAACATTAAACCGACCTTGGGTTTCGCGACATGACAAGTCTATTGCCGTGACTGGCAGGATACTGACTACAAACTTACATTTGCGCTTAAAAACTCGTTGGTTATATAAAACTTTGCATTTTAATCCTTGCGGCTCGGAAATAAAGTATAAATGAAAAAAGGGTTATTTTTTATCAGAAAATGATATTGTAGTTAAAGCTTTTGTCGTGAATAAGGTTTTATACAGGTGAGGTAGAGCGTGGAAGTAGTCATATTATGTATAATACATATTCGTAATTTAGGTAATTGATTATGCACACTTAAATGATTTATGACCTTGGATGACGAATAGAAAAATATAAAGTTTTTAGAATGACCTATTGGTATTGTACCACCTAAGTAAATATGAAAGTTTTGAGGTCTGCCAAAACGGACCAACCAAGATATAGCCTAGCTTGTCTAAAAAGAAACAGGGGGCGTACCACAAGCCCATATAGCAGTATTACTTTGATATTACTTTCAGTGGGAAAGAGACGGCGCTAGACAACGTGTCTAACGCTGTCACTTGCACACTCCATCAACGACTAAAACAATCTTGCTTTAAACGTCATGGTAAGGGGGCTGTAGTCTATATATATATTGTGCAAAATTTTAAAATTAATGATATATGTTTTTTCTCCAGTAAAGCTCTCAGGCTAGATAAATGGAGAAAAAGTAGTATAGACGCTTAGTGTTGGAAGTTGGAACTGTATCCCTTCTTGAAAACTCATGTTGCATTCCATAGAGGAAAATCACAACGGAAAGCCCTCTCTACGACCCGAGCATTCGAAGGAAGAAGGTCAAGCCATTCGCGATCGTTGTGACAGTAAACTATAGTCGTACTACCAATTCGACTAACTGTGCACCTCGCACTGTGACGTAACGCTGACGGAATGCTGTCGCTACTAAACGAACGAGGAGAACACGGAGCGCCGCGCGGGGAAGCGGGAGAGGGGTCGCATTCCAGCGAGGTGCATAGATAAGTAATAGGCGTCACATCAAACAGTTTCTTGGAACACGGTCCTTTGTATTAGCAGTATAACGCGCAAATAAAGGCAAGGTCTCTCCTGAAGCGTCATTAATGGATTAAAAATGGTAACCAGGCACTCACCACAATGTCTGATGGAGGCGGCGAGGCATAGTAGTATGATCCTGGGCTGCGCGATCACGTGCCAGATTGTCACCTGAGGCATCTTCTTACCAGCCTCCAGGGTTCCGTCACTAGCTTTTGTATTTCCTAAACAGAGAGAGAGACAGTATAAAGTTTGTGAGGACGTATGGACAGTGGAAAAACACTTAGGCTTACTTAACGCTCTGAATATATACTCTTTAGGGGAAAAAATGGTTAGTTCAAACATCCTGACAACTTAAATTAAGATAGCTATACTCCTTGAAATCCGCTAGTAGATCTTAAGGTTTACTAGTTGATTAGCTGTTTGATGTGGTTCAAGTTTAAACTTAAAGTATGTACCACATTCGAAAGACAAAAAGACACAAGCGTCATTGTGGTTGAAAAAGCCCTTCACGTTCTTGAACAACGTAATGGAAAGCTACTAGTTCTCACCTTCTTCGCCAATAGTAGTTCTGGAAGGTTCCCGAAGCGTGAGGAAGGTGAACAGAGTGATGACGATACCAACGATGCCGGCTCCGTAGTAACACACACGCCAGCTCTGTGGAGACGTTTCATAATGAGTATGAACTCTAAAACAATTTACACAGCAGCCGTATTTCTTTAAACACTAAATGTTAAGTAAATAGCTAGAGTGCCAAATAATTCTAATATTTTTGGATAGATTCATATTTAAAAAATCTTGATAAGCATCTAAATATGAAAAGTAAGTAGATAGACAAAATAGTATGAAACTCACCAATCCCCAAGCATTAACTTCAGGGATGTAGCGTCCAACGGGGAAAGCGATACCATATCCTCCATAAATCCCCCAGTTGAAGATCGACAGCGCCAGGGCTCTCTGTTTCTCTGGGAACAGGTCAGTCAGGATCCCAGTAGCGAGAGGGTTGCAGCCAGACTCACCAGCCGCCATGACCATACGAAGGACCACTAAATGCCAGTACTCCTTGACGGTGCCCATTAGAAGGATCGCGATTACGAAGATCAGGGTGCAGAAAGACAGGACTCTTGCTCTATTGAACCTGTGGCGATGAAATGCGGATTGTGATTGGTTGTTGTGTTATTGTGGGCTTATTCAGTTCATCAGCAGGGGCAATGCCAGCGAGTAAGATGAACCATATGTTTTATTTTCTTGGGTTAATGAGGGTGGTCTTTGTGAAAGAATTCTATATAGAATGATATATGAGGTAGAGGGTTGAAATCCTCATTTTGCATTACAAGGGATCAGAGCCTTAGTTGGATTTTTCCAAGTTTTCCGCCGTCAGTGACGCTGAGACCTGAGAGCTGAATGTGCGATGTAGAAAACTCGTTTATAGTCCACACGTGGAAAGTAGAGGTCGCTACCACTATAAGGTTGCAATTTGACGAAAGTGACTCCTCCCAACAGATGGACATCATTTCAGAAAAGAAACTGATGATGATCGATTAGTAAATCATCGGCAAACACTACATTCTTCTCTTACCTATCAGCAACCACGCCGAGTATGACTCCAACGACGGTGAAGACTGCCATGAAGGCGGGTCCAGCCAGCACCTGGTAGTCTATGCCCAGGCCGTTGTAGCCCCACTCGCAGTACCGCGTCCCGTTCAGCATGAGAGTCTCGCATCTGTGGAGAGGTATGGTTGATAAATAAGATGGTCATAATGGGCATAATAGAATATTTGTTTATTATACTTTAAATACTCAACACCAAACAGAGGCGGAATAAATGACTTAGGCATTTTCTACCAGTCTACTTTAGGGTGATGCAGAGACAAAACATAGCAGGATATCAATCCGCACTGGGATTACGTATCTTGCAATAGCCGAGCGATCGCGATAATTTAGCAAAATTTGCTGCTCAAACGTCAAATTCAAAATACGTCACGTCAAATAGCAAACTAGCGATAGTGCTGCCTCTGTGGAGCAATCAGTTAACTAAAATATGCATTTTTCGTTTGGTGGTTTCGTATATAGTATGGTTTTTAAGAGCAAAGTTAAGTTTTTTTTATTAAAGGTGATTTTTAATTAGTTCCAGCGATTGCTCCTTTATCGTCATCGTAGCAATAAGTGCATTAGAACAATCAGCGAGCGATTAGCAATCGGTTCATACATAGTACGATTTTTTTTGACGATCGCGCGGTGATCGCGCGATCACTGCGCAAATATTGCTCATTGCTGTTTCATAGGTAATAACCCCGCCGGTCTAGCAAGTATGGATCTCGGATTTTTTTCTGTTTAAAGGTAAAAATATGGCGCATTTGTTTAAACTCAATTTATATAAGCTTCCAACAACTTAAGCTTAAAACAAAGAAAAATAATCTTGATAGCAGATAATTAAGTACATAATACGTTTGTTGGTGAAGAGTAAGGTATGGAGTAAGAGCAGGCGTCCGTCACTCGCTCAAGGCCACGCGTTTTATGCCTACCGCTTCACGTATCGTCGACGGTACAACGAACACCGGGCTGTCGCGCGCCCGGCTGAGTGCTCGCGCGTCACGGGTACAGCGCTGACTATCAAAATGCCGAAACCACGTAATTATTGCGTGATTATTGTCCAATTCCCCTGTTTCCCAATTCTCCTGTTTCCCTTTTGATTATTTATTAAAATTATTCACGCGGTTTCGGATATTTTCGACACTAAAATATATTAGTCGGGAATTCAAGGAACGAAAAATATGCATCAGTCATTTTATCAAACTAAAAATATTTGATCAATAATCAAAAAAAATAATTGTTTTTCTAAAACATTCGTTTTATTACCATTATCATCATACGTATAACCCTAGCAGATTTGCTGGACGACACGCACACACGTAAGTCGCGCGGCGGGCAAAAGAATCTCAACTCTCTCTGTGCGTGCTTATGGTACATTTCTCCTTGCTGCAAACAACTGGTATTATTATTATGATTTTGTAGGCTATTATAGCGTAGGTATTTTGGTTTTTGTATTGGAGTGAAGCTGTTACGTAGTAACTATTTATTAATCTGTGGTAAGAGGAAGATTAAGGGTTCGATTTTCACACGCCACCTATATCAATTTTTATTTGCTACTGACTGCAGTCTGATCGGTTGTCTGTGAGTTTATCCAATTCCTATTTTCCCCTTAGGCTGGGTTTTGGGGTGGTTTTTGAGAATAAGCCGTTTGTATGTGTGTTAGTAAACTATTACTTACTTTATTAGTCACGATGCATTGATAAAACCATGCTACAATAAAAACCCTAAAGGTTAAAACAAACAGTTGCGTTGACGCAGCGTATCACTATAAAGTATAAAACAAAGTCACTCCCCGATGTTAGTATGTCCATGTATGCTAAGATCTTTAAAATTACGCTACGGATTTTGATGCGGTTTTAATAGATAAAGTGATTCAAGTGAATATAGTATGTGTGTAATACGCACATATTATAGTAAAGAAAAGGGATTTCCAACGCTTTGTTACACCCGTGCTCAGCAGACGCTGGTCGCTAGTTGTAGATAAATCAAATAACAGTGTGCTAACACTTATACCTTCATTTTAATCGTTCTACGGGCAATAAACGCACATTGTTTGATTTTCACCCTTACCCGGAGAAATTAGGCGTTATCTACCGTTACTGAAACGGATATACGATAATCCAATCAAAGGAAATTAGAGGTTAGCAGAACAGAATCAATCGCGTGAGCAGTTCTGAATGTGTTCCATTATGCCTTATGTCATTATTATCGTTTTGGTTCACTTGATTGCTTGACTATCTGGAGTTTCCGTAAGGCGGAGATTATCTAATAATTGTTATTGTATTTAATAATAGCTGTCCCCAGCAGTTTCCCCCGTGTTTTCAGTTGCTGATCTGGTTCTACAGGTTGTAGCGTGATGTTACAAAGCCTATAGATAACCATCCTCGATAAAAAGGCTATCCAGCACTTTTTTTTCAATTATCTCTAAAGTTCCACAAAAAAATTACAAAATATATTAAATCAAACTTTACCTCTTTATAATATTAATGTTGATTGATTTTTCCGGATGTGTACTAAAGCATGCATATTATGTATGCAGGGGTGGCCAACCGGTCGATCGCGATCGACCGGTCGATCGCGACTGCTAGTCCAGTCGATCGTAGGTAGCCAGGCAAAAAATATTAATGTTAGTTCCGAACCGAACAAAAATTTATATTGTGATTATGATAAACTATACAAAAGACAATGCTCACACTAATATACAGGACCGATATAATGGTAAGTAAATTTAAGGAAACGATCTCAAATGTGATGTAAACAGAACCAATTAAGACTGGTCAATAAAAAATATATGATTGTGTATTAAACTACGCATATCATTTATGATTTCAAGAAGTAGGTATGTGTTTGGTAGATCGCACAGGGTTTCCTTAGTAAACAGTAGACCTTAGGTCTACTCAAGTTGGCCACCCCTGATGTATAGTCACTTAAAGCTTCCTCACGTACCTACCTAGCTATCAGTCAGTCGTGTCTCGTTGTGGAAACGGCATGAAAATCCGTTTAGTATATTTTTTGAAGTTTTTCGCAAACAGAGACTTTCTTTTATATTATATAAGGACATTATTGATCAAATTCTACTTTATGGAGTCATAGGCGTAAAATTACAACCTTCTTCAATATAGGAGGTCCAAGGGAACGACGCTTATAACTAAAACTGCTATAATTTATTAGCTGTTATTATCATTATTAGATCCTGTAAATCATTGCAAGTGTCAAGAACCGGTGTTTATATTGACGATAAATCGTGGACGGATGTTATTTACAAGCTGTTAATGTCCCCGTAAATGTCTAAAGGTGCATATTGTGTGAGAGGTATAGTTATTCGAGTTTATTACTTTTTTAGAGGGTGGAAATTGAAAAATGGATACTCCTACAAAATAGGTGTTGTGTCTGCCGTGTCCGGTGGGCTACTGCCCGTCAATCGTTGTCGGATATGCTTAATTCGAAGCCGTATTTTAATTCCGCAGTGTAAGCAACGTCAGTCGCAATTGGTATGTTCTGCGATAAATATGTCGCCATATTTTCATTTAAATGATCGGGGCCTAGTATCTTAGACTAAATTTTAATGGGAAATAATAATGGTTCCGAAAACCAAATTAATCTCCAGCGATCTGTGGCCGACTATTAATCTAATTAACCAGCGTTATACTAAATCTCCGACAAAATTACTAAATTACCGAGAACAGAGGTTTCGTCAAAATAATTATATTTTTACAACTTGCATGAACTGTTTCAATTTCTATTGTTGGTTATCAAATTTATTTTTTTACTCTCAGTAAAGATGAAAACTGGTTGCAATCTAGACTTTAGGGCACCCCGACTCGGTTATAAGCCACCCAGAAGTAGGAGCCCCGCGAAGCGGGGCTCCGTCGACCCAGCCCACCCTCGATCATATATAGAATATTTTAAGGTTTGGTAAGATTAGAACTGGTAAATTAATAGTTTGCCAACTAAGTAAAGGTAAAAATTACAAAGCATAGTTTTCAGTTGAACGTAATTTATGCTGGTAGAAAAGTATTATAGCAATAAACGTTCATGTTTATTTTTCGAAGATTTCAGTATCTCATTCGGTCGTTTCATCATTTTGATTCGGAAAAAAGTAGTCGGAAAGTTAGTATTTTAGGCAGTAAATGTAATATTTTAAGCAAGTACAATTCTTCTTTTTTTTTCAGAGCTTATATTACTACCCAATTTTAATCTGTTGATTTGTCTGACACAGAGCAATACTTTTATAATACGAATCTGATAAACTCTAGTATTTACTTATAAGTTTGATGTCTTTGTATGAAACATAAGGGAATCCAACTTTCCTTGATTTTCTAACTTGTATTTGATCTTGTTTACCTACTATTCCTAGCAAAAATAGGAAAACGGTAAATAAATTGAACTGAAATAGCCCCAATTTAATCAAACCCACTCAATAGCCCGCGGCCCGGGGACAGCATCCGTCAACGAAGTGTATCCGTCAGCTTATTAGAAAATACCCTTTTGATACAAACAAATATGGAAAGACTAGCTTTTGCCCGCGGCTGCGCTCGCGTTAGAAAGAGTCAAAAAGTAGCCTATGTTACTCTCCATCCCTTCAACTATCTCCACTTAAAAAATCACGTCAATTCGTCGCTCCGTTTTGCCGTGAAAGAAAGACAAACATACAGACAGACACACTTTCCCATTTATAATATTAGTACGGATTTCCTGACTTCTAAGCTTTACAATGAGTTTGAAAGATTTAATGGCTAGCGTCTCCGTAAATAATTTATATGGGAAGGAAATATTGTATGGCGTGCTAAGAGTGATTATTCGTCGAATTAATAATACCTTGAGATTGGCATGATTATTTATATTAATAAACTCTTATTTCAAACAGGCAACTTTTGAGTTCAACCATGAGTTGTTATTGAATAAGTTTTCAATAACAACTCATGGTAATGGTAGAGGTTGATTCCCTAAAAGTGAGAAAGCGGAAAACAAAGATGAGATAGAACAAAAAGCCGATGAGCGGAATTTCATCGAAGTTTGAACGATTGAGCGATGAATCAGATTAGACAACACTTTACAACTTATTTTCGGAATCCAATTAGAATCCGTTAATATTAAGGAGTTGGTAACAGACGTTTAATATTAAACGTTTGATTTATTATTTCCTTTTTCATTAGAGAGTGGTCTCAAGGCAGGGTTGCCTTTCGATACATTTTTAAAGCCGCAAAAACATACGAGAAGAAACTGTGGGTACTTATTAATGTATGTTAACGCCTGCAGTCTCAGGGGATGTTCAGAGAGGTTTCGGTAAAAGTAAGTTTGTGTGTCGATGTATTTCAACATAAAATACTGTCGGGTCCAGGATTTTGGGTAGGAAATAGATACCTGGGGTAGAATTTTTGTTATTTTATGTAGTTAAACTTTTCATATTTGATATAAGACTGAGGAGGTTGTGTGAGTACCAGATGGGCTAGAAAAGTATTTATTGGTGCTGATTCTCTTGTTCACAAACTTAACTAAATTTTAGTTAAATGCATCTTTCTCTTTCCATTTCTTAAAGAAAAGGACAGATGATACATTTTAGTTTAATCCTGCCAAATTAGACAGCACCTGATGAAGATTGACGTATATTTAGACGCTATGTTTTTAAATCGCGTCTAAATTATCTATGGAGTGTCTAAATTTGACGGGACTTGACTAATTTATCTTCTGTCCTTTTCTTAATTAAACGGAAAGAGAAAGGTGCACTAAGAGAATCGGCACCATTGTATACCAGCAACTTCGTCCACATAATATTAACATATTGCGGTGCATATTTGGTCAGGCCTTTAACACAGTTTTTAATAATGGTGTACGATAATTTATTTTGCTGACATTATATTTCCAACAAAATCCGTTGCACAGTTTTGGAGATTAGTGAACACATACATAATACAGACAGTCAAAAATTATAAAGTCTCTTTTTATGTGATTTTTTTACTCATTTCAGAATAACGAATCTATTAATGACTAGCTGTCCCCTGCGGTTTCACCCGCATTTTTCGTTACTGCTCGGCTCCCGTGGATCGTAGCGTGATGGTATATAGCCTATAGCATTCCTCGATAAATGGGCTAGGACCAGCAGTTCCAGAGATTACCCCCTACATACAAAATTACAAACCTACAAACTTACAAACTTACAAACTTACAAACTTACAAACTTACAAACTTACAAACTTACAAACTTACAAACTTACAAACTTACAAACTTACAAATTTTACCTCTTTATAATATTAGTATAGACTAGCTTTTGCCCGCGGCTTCGCTCGCGTTAGAAAGAGACAAAAAGTAGCCTATGTTACTCTTCATCCCTTCAGCTATCTCCACATAAAAAATCACGTCAATTCGTCGCTCCGTTTCGCCGTGAAAGAAAGACAAACATACAGACAGACAGACAGACAGACAGACAGACACACTTTCCCATTTATTATTGACTAGCTTCTGCCCGCGGCTTCGCTCGCGTTAGAAAGAGACAAAAAGTATCCTATGTTACTCTCCATCCCTTCAACTATCTCCACTTAAAAAATCACGTCAATCCGTCGCTCCGTTTTGCCGTGAAAGAAAGACAAACATACAGACAGACACACTTTCCCATTTATAATATTAAGTATGGATTAAATTAAAATGAAAGAGAAAGACTTTAATACTTCATTGTCATAACAAGCGTCTGAAGTTCATTCACCGCGTTGTTTAATACAAAAGGGACTAACGCCTTGCTCAGACAATCGATTTCAGCAGTTTATTGTCTAAGTTTAATGTCTCTTTTTAAACGACTTAAAAAAAAGTAGGCTCTCAGTTCAACCTGTATGTATGTACTATCGATAAAATTGAATCATGACCCATTTCGACGACAAATCGTTTGAAGCTGTCAAAATAATAAGACTAGACGTGTGATATTTTTAATACATGTTTACGCGATTGTCGACCTAATTGTATTTGAATATCTGTAGGAAAATAAGCTTATGGTGGGTCATGATTCCATTTTGTCGATTGTACATGTGTATGTATGTTTGTTCGCGATTATCTTGCGTTTTCTTTATCCGTATTATTCGTTGCTTGGTCATCATAGGTCATCATAGAACTTGGCCGTGTGCGAGTAGGTAGTTCAAAGATATTAAAAAAAAAAACGGTCAAACACAGAACCTACTCCTTTTTTTATTCGGTTAAAAATACATATTATTATCTTCTAATTCTTTCAGTGTTTAGCCAGAATATCTTTTTGTTGAAATTCGATTTTTTCTCTTAAATAGTCTACCGTCTCCACACAGACTTAATTAAAGCTATGTGCAAGTTATCAAAACAGTATGAATTTAATATGGCAGCCGGAGGGGCGCTGTCTAATCAAGTTATAACTAAGTTGTAATAACTACCTAGTTACTTGTTTGGCTCTATTGGCCTCGCGTTATCAATATGCAAGTGCATTGCGGTTCGAGGTGAATTTTAACTTAATTTAACGTTAATTTACTTCATTTAGTTTTAACTTTGTTAGTTGATGCGCTTGCTTGGTTAGAGTAGTAATGTAGCATTTTTAAATGCTCTGAGTTTGTTTCGGATGTTTCTTCTCACAGTAGTCAGTTACGAAACACCGGCTCCATCGTTCGATTAAAATATAAAAAACAAAATATTGGCGTGTAAAAGTGTTATGATATAACCTATTTACAAAATAAAGATCATTTTAATCATTTTAGTACATACTATTTCCATGCATATTCAGAAACATGGCACATGGCTACTCTTCCTTCTGTCAATGTCAGTGAATTTTGGCGGGTAAAGTGGACTATGAAAGTTTACATTTCGGGGTGGGCGAAACCACAAGAAATCGCTTATATTTAATACTAGCTGTCCCCCGCGGTTTCACCCGCGTTATATCAGATTTTTGGTTACTAAAAAAAGAAGATAAAAGTATTCTATGTCCGTCCCCTGGTCCTAAGCTAAATCCCACCAATTTTCAGCCAAATCGATTCTGCCGTTCCTGAAATATGTTATACGTTCCTTTATAAAATGTGTAACTAATACGACTTTCTTTTATATATAGATTAATAGGTCTTAAGATTGAGACCATAAACAAGCTTATTTATTTTTTATGTTACAATCCTAATCTGTAATAATGCAAGGTGTTGATTTGATTGGTTACCAGAAACAAAAACACGACATTTGTACATGTATCACACACTCAAGACCAGTTAACAAGCAAAAACTACAAGAATTTTATTTAAATAAAAAAACTAAATTTGAGTACCCACGTGTTTTTGCAGTGATTATTATAATTTTGAAACAAAAACTGTTGATAACATAATTGATTAATTAGGTAATAATTGCTCTGGTCTAAAGTATGAATGTGTAATGAAAAACAAATGCTTTAGGCACAGTAAATTATAGAGTAAATTATAACGTACTTAGCGGTGTGTGCAATATAAGCTCTTAAATTCTATATCTGTAGGAATCTGACTTTGATTATAGTATCAGACTAGATTTGCCCGTGAATGCATATATAGTTACAGATTAAACAGTTCTTATTCCATGACTTTTCTAATAGTTTAAACTAATCTCCTACTATGTAGTTGGTTTCTTTACAATTTGTTTAGTGGTTTAGCCGTGTTAGCTTTACAGTTAGATAGACAGACGGAGTTACGTATATGCAATATCTTCTTCTTATTTATAAAATACGAGTGTCACAATGTTAGTTACCTTACTCCTCCGAAACGGCTTTACTGATTTTTACCAAATTTTATATGCATATTCAGTAGGTCTGAGAATCGACTACTATCTATTTTTCATACCTCTAATTGATAAGGGTTGTTCACCCTTAACAATTTTAACGCGGGTGAAACCGCGGGAGGCTGCTAGTATTTTATAAATTGCCTCATACCAACGCAGATTCGTTTACAAACAATAATGTACACCTAAACTCTCATCAATACCCAGGCTCAGAATTACACCTGTAGCACTACCAATAATTGCCTCGGGATTTGAACCCGTAACAGGCAAGTCAGTAGCGAAACGCTCAACGTGGCCAACTATGCCACGCGTTGTGCACGCGACAATCTTTTTACCAACCCAGCGTGCTAAGTCACGATCTAATAAAATACTTACAAACTCGACTGGACATCGCAAAAAACTTATCTTAAAATCACAGGAGCAAATGACAAAAAGGACCAATCATTTTTTTTTGTCCCATTTCCGCGTAGTAGCAAAAAGGTGAGTACAAATAGTTCCTATTATTATAGCTGATAAGAACCTAGGTAGCCTGGCCTCGTTTTTATTATGCACTTGATTATATAGATCCCTGTGGTCAGTATGCAAATAGTGAAATACGAAATACTACTGATTGGTTTTGTTTAGAATGGCTAGCTGCCCCCTAGTATATAAAATAAATAAAATATAAATATGCTGGGACAACTTACACACGGCCATCTGATCCCAAGTTAAGCTCTGCTTAGAGCTTGTTTTATGGTAACCAGACAACTGATATACATACTTATATAATTTATAAATACATACATATTACAGATAAATTACACCCAGACACAGAACAAACAATCATGCTCATCACAAAAAGTTTTTTCTGGGTGGGAATCGAACCCACGACCTCCGGCTTTAGCAGTCAGGGCTACTAACCACTACACCATCAAATCCCCCTAGTGGTAGTGTGCTTTGTGATTTTTTCTTTTCCCAACTATATTGGGGTCGGCTTCCAGCCAAGCCGGATTCAGCTGGATATCAGTGTTTTACATAGAGCGACTGCCTATCAGACCTCCATAAACCTGTAACTGGGCTATACGGTACTTGGTTAGACTGGTCAGATTTTCTGGATTCTGACTGCCCGCAACGACTGTCAAAATTATATGAATGACAACCGGGACCAACGGATTTACGTGCTTTCCGAGGCAGGGAGTGTCGGTGTCGTCCAATATAAACTTTAGAAAGTAGGTACATGTGAATTGAAAAAGTTACATTGATACTTGCTCGGATTCGAACCCACAACCTTTTAGCTTTTTTTTTACTACAAGGCGGGTTTTTGTACTACGGCTTATACGCTTATTAAGATAAATCTATAAGTATCATATTTTTATGAAAAATTAAATATTTACCTTTAGTTATGTAAACTTAAAAAAAACCCTTTTCAACCAAGATTATCCCTTATCTTCTTGATCTGATAATTTGTAGTAATTTACAATGTTTAAATTACAAATTTATCAACATTTACAGCAAATATCAAATCATAATTTTTAACAACCTATTGTGTTTTTAAGTACTTACTTATAAACTTATTTATTAAAAACTTTATGTATAATATACTTACATACATAGGTAAATAGGAAATTATTTAATTAAATTTTATTGTTTCCTGATTAATATGGAGATTATGTACAGTTGGCCTTGGCCGTAGATAATAAATAGGATATGGTTGGCAACAAAAGTCGTTTAACACTTCGATTTCTTTTTATTAATTGATTTTATTACAGAGAAATACAAAAGGAAATTCAATGCACGAGGTAACGGGTTCGAAATCGGACAAATATTGGGGGTATTCCTCGGAGCGCTCCTGTTTTGAAGCGCTCCTAACGAAGCGCTCCTAAAATATTCCGCCAAGCGCTCCTGTTGGGAGCGCTTAGAAAATCAAACTAAAAATATTATTATTTCATTCCTCGAAGCGCTCCTATGACGAAACATAGAGAAGAGCATGAAGTGTTCGTAACAAATTATATCGATAAACATTTCGACGGCTACTAGTTGCTTATATTAAAACTAGAAATAGCTAGAATAACTGAATAGTAAAAATAAAAGCTTCGATGAAAAGTACCAGGGTGGCAGAAATTGCCAGGAGGCACCTAAATGATCTCATATAAATTGTACACCAACGATTAGAGACCAGGGTGGCAGAAATTGCGAGGAGGCACCTAAATGATCTCTTATAAATTGTACACCAACGATTAAAGTCTAAAATTATTTTGTTATTATTCACTATAACGATCTTATTATTTAGTAATTGTTTATGACTAAAATGTAGTTATAGATATATAAGAGTACATAACCTATAGCTATCAGGAAAACAGAAATGAACTAGAAGTAATTCTTTATGCGATACCATTCAACTTGTATATTATAATAATATAGTTTTAATAATTAACTTTCATGTTATTCCTTTCTTTCATATCCATCCCAGCAATACGTGCCATAGATTGATCACAAATAAAAACAAACTTTTCACTTTTCGCCAATTTTTTAATAAAACAAACTTTTCTTAGTACACAACTTCATGTGACGTAGGCGCACTCGCAACTAATAAGTTTAGAAGACAAAAAAATGCGTATTCGATGTAAACTAGTTCCGGAAATGCTCGGCTGCATTCGGAATCACTTGGTAACGCGACCACGCGACTCTCTAGGATAAAACTGGGAAGCAGGGTTACAACAGCGGGTAGTGTCTTGCTTGTGTCACTCAAGTCACTAAAGTACGTAGTTCCAGTTCATTTATGCTTCCCTAGTAGTTTAAAAAAAAAATACCAATTATGATAGTTGAACTTTAAAACGTCGATATCGATATAGTTTCTTACAAATCCTTCATGCTCTGCCCTATGGTATTGTCACGTCATAGGAGCGCTTCGAGGAATGAAATAATAATATTTTTAGTTTGATTTTCTAAGCGCTCCCAACAGGAGCGCTTGGCGGAATATTTTGGGAGCGCTTCGTTAGGAGCGCTTCAAAACAGGAGCGCTCCGAGGAATACCCCAAATATTGGTGTGGCTTTATCAATTTATTTGTGCTTCCGTAATTACACTTGGTCGTTAGGCCGTATTCGAGTGCACAAAAGACTTTAGTCGAATTCGGGCTCCCGATGTTTTAATTATGAGATCAATATTACTAATTGTAACGTCAGTACGTAGAGTTACTGCTTGGCAATTAAAAAAAAATATTTAACCATTGCGCCAATTGTACCGACAAACTTTTGTCACTGACTGTACATAATAACCGTCGAATTCTGGATATATTATAGTAAATCGTGACTCATATTTTATAGTTTATTGTAGTTATGGTGATTATCTAACTATCTGTATATTACTATATAATTAAAAGGTTCGATTTAATCTTTATGGTGTCTTTAATCGTATTTGCGTTTTATAAATTAAAACTAGATTTGTTCGCGAGTTCGTCCGTGTGATCCATAGGCAATCGAAGATTATGTAATGGCTTATGGGAGTACAAAGTTTCATGAAAATCGGTTTTGTGGTTCAACTGTTTTGTGTAACATACAGACAGAAGTACTTTTCCATTTATAATATTAGTATAAACTACTTTTTGTCCGTGGTTTCGTGCGTCATAATGAAGATAGTACCTTGAGAATAATACTTTTTTTGGGTTGTGTGTGTCCTTTTTTGCATCCCTGTTAAAATAAAAAACATTTGCCATAATCGACATTCAAAACGAAAGAAATCGCATGCAAAAGCTAGTAATGTATACTTAAACCTTGTCTCAAGAACTTAAAAAGCAAAAACAAGTTTACCTTCTAATTACTCAGGCGTAACCACTATTTGAAAATAAATACCAATAATTGGGCTCCGTACTGCAAATTATAATATGTAAGGCGTAAATACAGTCGTTATGCCAATGAGGTCTATAACTGTTTCAATTAGTCAATTGGAGCCTAATTTACTGTCGAGTTAGGAAACATGCATACTTATACAGCTCTATTCAAATTATGTCCACAAAACACAACGATTTTGTATGAAG
Organism: Athetis lepigone; assembly: GCA_033675125.1. Lineage (NCBI taxonomy): Eukaryota > Metazoa > Arthropoda > Insecta > Lepidoptera > Noctuidae > Athetis > Athetis lepigone. The sequence goes on from CM066235.1 coordinate 626,105, forward strand.
ACACGTAAAGGTGAGTATAGACTACAACATTTTCTGGAGCATTTCTGTGTAATGTAACGTTCTTAAGAATGTTACAATACAGGCAAAAGCTCAGTTTCCTAAGCATTTCAATGTAATGTAACGTTCCTGCAAATGCTCGGCGTTATGTTACGGGTAAATGCTCACAGCGAGTGTGCATTTACCAACATTTCTAATACACACATTAGCTTAACACGTATTTACACACATTAGCTTAACACGTATTTATTTTGCTGTACCTTGCGTTCATTCTTGCAACCGTGCATCGCCCGCACTCGTGGCTCGACGAAATGTTACACCAATACGCTCGACGAAATGTTACACCAATATGCTCGTTGGTTTGTAACAAAGAGGCGAGCGTGCTCGACGTTTAGTTCGTAAAAAGATGATACACTAGAACATCTCGCATATTTTTACCGACTTCACAAAAAGGAGGAGGTACTATGTTCGGCTGTTTGTATGTTTTTTTTTTTTGTATGTTTGTTCATCGATTACTCCGTCAATTGTCAACGGATTTTGGTGGTTCTTTTTTTGTTTGATAAGTCATGATTCAGGGGTGGTCCCATATAAATTTTGTGGCGATCGGTTCAGTGCTTCTCGAAAAATTCACCAAGAACAAAAAAAAATTTGACGAAATTTTCATAGACGATGTGTGCTTTGTCTTCAAGTTTCTATTTTCGTTTTATAAGATTGTTAGTAGTTTTATTTTGAAAATAAATTACTTTGAAAGATACTATACACAGTCAAACATTGGGAGTCGACACTAAAAAGTAATAAATAAAAAACTTAAAAAAAAATAACCTCCTTCAAAAACTAAAAACCCAATAATAACTAAAATTTCGGAAGTCGGGGGTTACTCTTCTGCCATTCAATTTGTGTTGCCACCGACTTCCGAAATTTTAGTTATTATTGGGTTTTTAGTTTTTGAAGGCGGTTATTTTTTTTTGAAAAAAGTTTTTAATAAGAGTGTCCGTGGAGTTTCTTGCCTGTTCTTCTCCATAGAGATCTACGTTTTGGAACAGGCAATCAGCGTCACTTTTCTTTTCTGACTAACCGACCGACTCTTTGACAATTCATAAGTACCTGTAAATGGTCTAAGTGAAATAAATGCTTTGAATTGAATTTTTTTTTAATAAAAAGATTGTTTATGTTTAGTTAATTACTTACCTAAAACGTTGGGGTAAAAGTTTGTTTTGACGATACAGTGACGTCCAAAATAAATTTAGACACAGAACTTATTTGAACATAATATTGGAAAAAAAAACTGCCAAGTAACGTTTATTGATTTGGGTATCAGAGTTTTTAAAATTCCAAAATATTTACTTAATTCAAGTGATCTTGTGGTTTTTAAAAGATGGACCTACAATTAAAACCTTCATCAAAAAAACATGGAAACATTTTGACGTTGTTTACGTCGTAATTTTGTCATGGGTCTTTCCTTTTCGTTGTCAGTAAAAACCAACTTTCAAGTTTAAGAGATTAGTGTCCCTAAAACGAACACACATTTACCTGTTACCGGACATCTTGACTTTTTGAGATGTGATTTTAACTTTTTTAAAGTGTTGAATCTCAACCCATCATTATGTATATTTTTATTTTATTTTGATTTTTCTATTACATTTTTTAGGTTTCATTACCTTGGCTTATAGGACCACTCGTGTGGGGGCACACCTTTATATATCCAAAACTACTGATACCCATGATCTCCAAAATAAACTTAGAATTAAATTAAAAACTTCATATTGCTGTTTGTCTACATTCGCACCTACAAACTTAAGTCTCATCGGGGCCGCTCATGAAGTAAGTATAATTACTTCGTGTAATGTAAAATGAAAAAAAAAACTTTTTCCATAAAAATAATAACTACCCAAAAATAACTAAAATTTCGGAAGTCGGTGGCAACACAAATTGACTGGCAGTAGAGAAGCCACCGACTTCCGAAATTTTAGTTATTTTAGGGTTTTTAGTTTTTGAAGGCGGTTATTATTTTTATGGAAAAAGTTTTTCATTTTTTACTTTTTATTGTCGACTTCCAATGTCTGACTGTGTATTACAGTATCTTTCAAAGTGATTTATTTTCAAAATAAAACTACTTACAATCATATAAAACGAAAATATAAACTTGAAAAAACGCACATATCGTCAATGTATATACCGTCGTTTTTTTTTGTTCTTGATGAATTTTTTGAGAAGCACTGAACCGATCGCTACATTTATATGGGACCACCACTGAATCATGATTTATCAAACAAAAAAAGAACCATCTAAATCCGTTTACAATTGACGGAGACATCGCGTAACAAACATACAAAAAAAGAAAAAAACATACAGACGAATTGAGAACCTCCTCCTGTTTGAAGTCGGTTACAAAACATCATTAATTTTCAATTATAATGTTTTTGCCTGACTCTAGCTACCTACTAACGACTACACCAGCTTAATATCATAACTAATTAACAATATGAACAAAAATGCATATCACGCTTCGACAGACAGATAATAATCTAAATAGTCCTGTGTAATTGAGATCAATTGTCTAAATAAAACATTCGTTTTATGTCACCGCTTGAAGTAAAGATGAGGTAATCAGTACATGTTAAATAAGACGCAGTTTCCTCTAAAATAATTATGAATCAATGATGATTGAAGTAATAAAACATGCATTTGTGAATCGAGTACATGCTTGTGATTGCTAAAGACTATAGCATAGAATTCTGTAGAAATAAAATGGTACCTAAATATATACACAATTACAGAGAAATAGACTGAAGAAGTAAACCTGTAACGACTTTTAAAAATCTACTAATGGCAATCAGGAAAGGACATCTTTTAATTTTTTTTTATAAAGGACATCACTTAAATGCAGTACCTCAAAAAGACATAGAGTCCTGATTCAGGATCAACAGCTCTATGTCTTTTTGAGATACTGCATTTAAGTGATGTCCTTTATTCAGGATCAACAGCTCTATGTCTTTTTGAGGTACTGCATTTAAGTGATGTCCTATATCAAAAAATAATAATATTAGATTTGTATAAATAGTCCTAACTGGGCTCATCAAGACACTAAAATTTACTATCTATGTTGTCGGTGAAATCCACTAAGACAATTTTATTCCCAAGTAATATATTCCCACTATCTAAAGCCGTAGTTATTAAAAAATAAATATATATGTATAAATGACCATATATTAATCCTTAAACATTTTCCAATTACTGATTTTTTTAAGTACAGAAATTACAGCCATACACGTGTTTACGCTTAGCTAGGTAATAATTATAATTTTAATACTTCCTCTAAAAAAAATTGCACGACTTTTCCTCAATTTCCAATAAGGAAAGGTTTAAAAAAAACTCCAGCACTTTTCGCATTGTTACAGTCCATTAATTTGAGGAACTGTACAAAGAGGAGGTGGGGGGAAATGTCCAGACCGCTTTGTACGCGACGGTTTGTATCTTTTATTTACCGACTAAAGATTATTGTGTCAAGGTCGGAGTGGGATCCGACCGATCTTCATTAGCCTGACAGTTGGATACGATCGATATTTAAAATTGGAATGAGTAATTAAATTCTTGCTTGTCTTGACCCATTTAAAATTGGATTTAAATGTTTAATTGTGAATGACATTGATGAGATAATGATATTCATAGAGTTTTTTTATTTACCGAGTTGTAAGTAAGTAATATATTCGTCATTCACACCTATGCAGTAAAAAATATCAAATTACTTTTGGAATGAATTTACATGATTTAGATTTTATCTTCGTGATGCATTGAAGTTGATTGCCGATAAATTAAATTTACTGCGTGTTGTAGGTTAATTTTCTGTCATTATAGTTGTTTTAGTGTATTTGTTTATTTTAAGTTAGATTGTTTTAACGAAAGTATACACTGCCTATCTGCTTTCATGAATAAACAACCGAACTGATTTGCATGATATTTATTGGAATAGATAGATTGGACCTTGGAGAAGAAACAAAACTTTTAACCAGAACTTTAATCGGCGTCCACGTTCCTGACTGATTAAAATATATTTTGTACTAGTACAAGTATAAAATATATTTTTTATAATGATTTTATTGTGGTGCTAACGCAGAGGACTCTACGTTACCTTTAGATACTCTAGGGATCATAACAGTTTTATATATCAAAGTAGTTCCTATGTACACAGTGCATGGCGGGTAAATCATTCCAAACATAGAGGAAATTACGAGAACAATGGAATTTTACGCCAAGATTCTCCATGCATGTAAGAGTATCAGTTTCCTGCACACCTGGTCACAGCCACAATTTGTCGCATAATTAATATTCCCAGCATCTACTTAATGAGTGGCCTTCGTAATTACAACATACTTTGTTAGTTATAAAATATTTCTATGCTATTTAAAATCAAACGCAGTTTAAAATTTATAAGCGTTTATTACTTCCTTAGCATATAAATCATATTTTTATTATTTGTTTTTAATATTTTTTAGGCATATTTTTAATTTAATTAAAAAATTGTTCCTTCGCTTGTTACTTTTTCCCCTTCCTCCTCATCGTTCAAACAAATATTTTAGACATCAATTAAGTTAACGGTTTAATTAGAACTGGATTAACAGTGAGTTTATCAAGTTGATAGACAGCCGTAACTTTTGGTCCTAACTCATAAAAGGAACAAGGAGTTTTCTATTTCAATGAAGGGAGGAAAATAAATAACGAAGTTTTGTAAATATTTCTATAAAGTAGAGTGATTACTATCATTTTTAAATGTGATATTAAGTAATTAAATTATCTAAGTATTTACACTGCAAGACGTTATGGTTTTAAGAACTTTTGTCACTGTTGTACAACTTACTCTGCCACTTCTCTGTACATTAGCTATATTTCCGCACAATTATAAAAATATTATTAATTATTTATTTTAAGAACCATAAAATAGGTTTTAAGTTCTGTTCCCTTAGCAATTTTGTTAGTAATGTTTGTTCAAAAATACAAGACGTTGCTATTTCCGATTTACTTAGTACATTTCCTTTCGGAAATTGAACCACTGAAGCTTTTGTTAACGAAAATCTATTAAAGTTAATATTGAGACGTCCGAGCCTGAAGAATACCTATGCCATTGTCATAGAAATAGGAAAAAAAACATGTTATTTTTATGAAACTCACGTAAAGTAATTGTTATGCAAATAATTATAATGGTGCCGATTCCCTTCTTTACAAACGAATATTGGTGCCGATTCTCTTGTGCACAAACTATCGTAAATTTAAGTTAAGTGCATCTTTCTCTTTCCATTTCTTAAAGAAAAGGACAGAAGATACATTTTAGTTTAATCCTGTCAAATTAGACAGCGCCTGATGAAAATTGACGTATATTTAGACGCCATGTTTTTAAATTGCGTCTAAATTATCTATGGGGTGTCTAAATTTGACAGGACTTAACTAATATTTGATCTTCTGTCCTTTTCTTAATTAAAAGGAAAGAGAAAGATGCACTTAACTTAAATTTACAATAGTTTGTGCACAAGAGAATCGGCACCATTATCTTCCGTCCTTTTCTTAATGAAATTGAAAGAAAAACATGCACGGAACCTAAATTTAGTTTAGTGTGTGAATAAGGGAATTGGCATTACTATTTAGTTAATTTAGTTAGCTGTTGCCAATGCCCCCAACCTCTTGGGCATTTTATCAGTTGACGGTACTGTGGGGGTGTTAATTATACCATATTATTTTAGTTTTTTTTTATATCCTTGGACAACTCACACACGGTCATCTGATCCCAAACTAAGCAGAGCTTGTACAGTCAGCATCAAAAGTCGATGACCACATTTAAATTTTCAAAATCGCTGTACACCGTATAATACCAAAATCGCTCAACATGACAAGCACCAGAAATTAATGATCATCATAAAAGAGCATAAGTAGGTGACCATCACTTTTCAGAAGTCGCTTAACAAAATTATGGTAAAAAAAAGCATGACAATCTTCATCTCTAAAGTCACTAAACAAATATTTGACAAAAATAGCATACCATCGTTTATCTCAAAGTCCCTGAACAGCATCAATTATTTTTAGGTTTAATATGTGTGTGTGTACTCGTATTTTTGTGAAGTGACATTAATATAACATTCCTTTCCGAAGTTTGACAACAAAAACATCTGGGGGCACGGTAGTACCTCCGCCAAGACGATAAATTATTCTTATCTTATTAGTAAAACCGTTTATAATCTACCCTGGGTACTTGTCGCGGATATTTATCAGATTTTTTTATATTTAATTTTTTACAACAGGGTAGACTGTCAACAAAGTTATAATTAAGAATAAATATTCTTCTTATATTTAAGGATAAATAGTTTTTTAAATACCCCCAATAATGTTTCCAAAATAATTTATTTAAAAGGGAAACTGCGTTAATTTTAATAATGAGCCATTGGTTTACAAATCAAGTTATAATTCAATCGAACTAAAAAAGATGATTAATTAGGTTAATGGTATAAATTCAAACAATAATAGAACCTGCGTAATTTTTGATAGTGAGACTTAAAGTTTTACATATAAGGCTATATTCAATCGTAATATGGAAAGTTTAGATGACTTTGAAAATGTGCTTGATCACCCACTTTTACTACTATTCTCATTGGCTCTAAGAAATAAAAATATATTTTGGAAATTTACATCCATTAAATATTTTTACTTGATTTAGTTTTGATAGGACCATATTGGATGTGTAACTCTGAAGATACAAGCACTTTTTTAGTTTGCAGTTCATTATCCGAAACAAAGTAATGTTCAGTAACTTTTGGTAGTTATGCTGTTAAGTTATTTTTGGACGTCATGATTACACTAGATACCAAAACAACCATTTTATATTGTTCAGTGACTTTTGCAAAAATGATTGTTGTGTTATTTTCGGATGTTATAACGATCAGCAATTTTTGACAAAATGGTGTTCAGTTAATTTTGAACTTTAAATGATGTTCATTTAATACTGGCGCCTATCTTGTTGAGCGATTTATGGATGATATAGTGTTCAGTGGTTTTGAAAATCTGAATGTGGTCAGCGACTTTTGATGCTGACTGTACTATGACAACCAGACAACTGATAAACTTACTTATATAATTTATAAATACATACATATTATAGATAAATTTCAACCAGACACAGAAGAAACAATCATGCTCATCACACAAAGTTTGTCTTGGGTGGGAATCGAACCCACGACCTCCGGCTTAGGGGGTCACTGACCACTACACTAACAGGCCCGTCGAAGTTTGTTATAGGTTATTTCTTTAGTTGAAAAATATGTACTCACATATCGCTGGAGTTGACCTTCTCGCAGACCACAGGCAAGTCACTGAGTGAGACGTGAGTGAGGTTCAGCATGCAGGATTTGTCTCCATAGTGAAGATCATCAGCCGTTACTTTCGACGTAGTACCTGTGGAACAAATATAGTACTGTTTAGTCACATGACTTTTTATTTTGGTATAAGAACTACAATCAATAATAAACTAGGAAACCTTACCTCTTAATATTTGAATATTAATCTTTCAACGACCAAGCGACAGCCGGCTGTCGCGCAGCTGTTATCTTTCTATTGTGTCTCGAATCACGTGTGTTCGAAGGTTAAGAGGTAAAGTTTGTATAGTTTATAAAGATTATATTATATCGATATATGTGTGTAAGTATATGTTTACTTCCGCCTTCTTGGCGTCCGAGAGTCACCTGGTTCCAGTAGAATACCAGCGTCAGGTATATGCTGAGCCTTATACCAGACATAAGCTGAGCTCGACACCCATTTGGTGCAAACTTGAGGCACGCACTGCTTGGTTAAATTTGTAATGTTTTTTTTTTGTTTGCTTAATGTTTTCTGTGTTTTGTGTTAAATTTTACACCAAATAAATCTTTTTATCTATCTATCTATATGAGTTGTTTGGTTATCAGAGTACAGGTATTGCCTAATTCGAGATATATCCTAGATGGATTCTTGTTGTAAGTGGTATCACGATATTTGTCGGAGAATTCCAGATATTCTACCTTGATCGTCTTCCATTCCGTATGCGAACACATCACACACAATCAATTAAACGTTCAAGAGAACGTTCTAACTTTGGTATAACAGCACCGCTCGCATGCTTGAAGTCGTGAGTAAGACATTATTATTCTGGTTTGTTCGAGTACAAGACGTTTCTACGAGTACCTTCCCACGCAGCAATTTGCTTCGAAACAAGAATAATAAAGCTGATAGGTTCCAGTGGAACCTTTAAATGGTCATCGATACTATTTTAAATAAATAAGTACCTTGAAGACCTTTTTATTTATTTATTTATTTATTTAGGCTTCTCAACAACGAGTACACTGTTACTTTATCATTTATGCATTGCAAACTTAATTCTAAGTGCCCCCTTACTTATAGAAAAGCACAACATGCACTATAATAGTAATAATTAATACAAATTATTACAAATAAAATCAAATAATATCAAATAAAAACAAATAAAATCTAATAAAATCAATTAAAATCAAATATTAGATTTGCTATGGTATTTTATTCAACGTTTTCTAAAAAATAAACCTAGATCTATCTATTTATTTATCTATCTATTTATTTATCTATCTATTTATTTATCTATCTATTTATTTATCTATCTATTTATTTATCTATCTATTTATTTATCTATCTATTTATTTATCTATCTATTTATTCCTGAAACCCTTTGCATACTAAATGTCATGAAAATCGTTGGAGCCGTTTCCGAGGTTAAGATTTTATATGAAAGAATTGTTCTTTTTGAATTTTTTAACAATCTGGGATTGCCATTGGTAGCTAAAAAATCTCTTGGATATCTCAAATCTAAGGTCTCTCTCTTGAATCCTGTCCATCATTAACTTGGACCTTGAAATACTATTTTGAACTTTTATTTTCTGTTTAATGATTCTTCTCTTTTTTATCAAATCAATTGGGTCTGTGCTTTTACCGAGTTGTATTGAAGAGGTAATAGACATACAGAAATACTGGCGGACAGACAGAAAATATTAGTGTGCGTATAAAATAAACCCGTTTCGTGAAATTTTACGTCCGTGGCATCATTCAAAGACTAAAACATATAAATATGTATTATTGAAAGATAAAGTACACACATAAAGCCTAGTTCAGAATGTGTGTAAAACCTTTAATTCGTATATATGCCAAAACTGTTTAAAAAGTAAAACATATATTAGTGATACCAGATGGCTGTAATATGTATGTAGGCGGGGCGTTGACCACCCCGGTGTGACATCAGCCTATTTCCATCTCATAAATGAAAAAAAAACTTAAATCATGTTTGATATCGATTTCATTTTATTTCACACGCTCAGTAAGCACGAAACAATAACTATGATCTATTATTGTTTACTAGTAACTCCATAATAACCACTAAATCTAAGAAAACAATTCATAAAATCCAATTTCAAACACGCGACAAATCTTTAAATCAATTCTGTTTCTGAGAAAAATGTTTTTTAAATCATAAGAAGTTGTAATGTTGTGCAATTTTGACGTAACCTACTCGCCCGACTACTTGACTAAATCACTCGCCTCATGTGAACTGGGCCGAACGCTTTGCCAATGATAATGACTTTGAACGGCCTTGGTAATGACTCATGATTAACTCACTTTTATTGATTGATTAGTTACGCTGTTTTTTGGTTTCAATCGTTAATGGGCACACCGATTAATTTTGTTATTTTTAGAATAGTTTTTGTTGGTTTACGCAATAAATATGAGCCCTTTTCTTCCGGGAAGGGTTAAGCGTAGGTTACTTTGTACAAATATTTCAACATCATTTATTTTTGAGTACTTTCGAAATCGGTCATATACTGCTGTGACATTTTAAAATTTCTTTCTTAACTCTTTCTTTTTAAGTTCGTCTATGACATCTGGTGCTGATTCTCTTGTTCACAAACTTTACTAAATTTAAGTTAAATGCATCTTTCTCTTTCCATTTCTTAAAGAAAAGGACAGAAGATACATTTTAGTTTAATCCTGTCAAATTAGATAGCGCCTGAAGAAAATTGACGTATATTTAGACACCATGTTTTTAAATCGCGTCTAAATTATCTATGGAGTGTCTAAATTTGACAGGACTTAACAAATATTTTATCTTCTGTCCTTTTCTTAATTAAATTGAAAGAGGAAGATGCACTAAACTACAATTTACGTTAGATTGTGAATAAGAGAATCGGCACCACTGACGTCCGTGCCTCGAAAAGCCACATAAAGCTGTTAGTTCCATTCTTAGGTCTTTACCAGTTGTTACGGGTGAAGCCAATATGTCAATCAGCATAACCAAGTGGTGTCGTTTTATCCACTTATTGGGTTGTTGAGATCTGCTAGGCATTCCCTTATATTAATTTTCCCTTCAATAGATAACACTAGTCTGTATTTATCTTGCCGCGAACTTTATCTCTAATCAAAAGCATACAAGCAAGATTCACCTAAAATACTATGTGTATTTTTGGTCTTGCACAACCGGCTAGGAGATGATTGTACCCATGAAAACAAACAACTTTTATTATGGAACCAAATCTAAAATCTCGAAAAAAATATCAGCTGTTTCGGGTCGGGAGGGCATTGAACTTTTGTTACAAACAGCTGGTATATTTTTCGCGATTTCAGAGTTGGTTCCATAATAAAAGTTGTTTATTTTCATGGGTAAAATCATCTAGTAGCGGGTTGAGCAAGACCAAAAATACTCCAAGTATATAAACACGAACAAACTTTTCGTCTGACATTTAAATCGTAACAGTCCGAAGGTTAGGTTAGTGGAACACCTACATCCCAACGTTTCGATCCAGTAGTATTTATATCTAGCCATGAATAAGTAAAGGGACTGTTCCTACCATTTGTATGAGGGACCAGACAATAGCTATGGAAATGTGATTGTATTGTGCGTGTTACCAATGATATGAAGTTTGTCTATTTGATATTGATCAGTGGTTTGTGAGAGACGATTTTATGCAAGATTTAATGCGTGTAAAAACGTGTTTTATGAATTGTTTCGTTATTATGGTAGTGGTGAATACAAAATGAATAGAAAATTTTAAAGAATTCTCTATCAAGCAGACGAAAGAATGTAACTAGGCCAATGTAATTATTTTATTCACTCTCATCTGTAACATATTTGTAACAGATTCTTATCCATGATAGAAATAATAAACTAAGGATCTTAATGCTTAGTTTATTATTTCTCACTATTTAAACCTTCGAACACACGTGATGAGACACAATAGAAAGACAATAGCAGCCCGCCAGCCGGTTGCCGCTTGGTCTTTGAAACGTTAATGTTACTGCTTAAGAGTATTGTCATCAACAATGAGAGAAATAATTAATCTGCAGAGAATACCTAGTATTATAAAATTTCCCATAGGAATTGAAAATATCAAGGTATCATGATCATGAATGAAATGAAATGATTTTAATTCCCACGACCGTTGCGGCACAGTAAGCTTCTGATTGATCATTCATTGTTTTTTTGTCATGAAATATTAATTTCATTATTTTTTAATACAGTTTTGCGACTTGCTTACGTGACTTTTGACTTGTTCGTGGATAATCGTGTCTAATAATGTAAAACTGATGTTAATTCATATTTTGAAATGCGATAAACTCACCTAACAACTCCAAAAAGTGCCCTTACAAGTAATAAAAATCAACTGTTTTTTCACACTTTGTTTTAAAATGAAATTACAACAGGAAAATTCACGATTCATAACGCATTTTAGGACTGAATCATAGGATCATGTTGAGGTAGGTATTCTCTGAACGAACGAACTATTTATAACGTACGTAGATACTTTTTTTTTTTTGTTGAGTTGGAAATCATCCAATGACTGCTCCCGTCCTGGGTGCGGCGGGAGGGCGTGTCAGACTCTTACTGGCTAAAACCCACTCATGTTCCTTCGATTGCCCTTTATGTTCCAGGGTCACGGTAACTATTATAAATATTCCGCAACCCCGGATACGTAGATACTTGCTATCTTGGCAAATTTTAATGCCGAATCCTTATGCCAGGATTTAACAGATTACTATAAGCTTATGACAAGCTCATTAAAATTCACATTAAGTTAAAAGATTTACTATTTTACTAAAAAATAGCATCGTTAAAAACACGTCAATACCTAAGCTGGGCTGGGCTGGACGGGCCTGTTGGTCTAGTGGTCAGTGACCCTGACTGCTTAGCCAAAGGTCGTGGGTTCGAATCCCACCCAGGACAAACTTTGTGTGATGAGCATAATTGTTTGTTCTGTGTCTGGGTGTTATTTATCTATAATATGTATGTATTATAAAATTATATAAGTATGTATATCAGTTGTCTGATTACCATAACACAAGCTCTGCTTAGCTTGGGATCAGATGGCCGTGTGTAACATGTCCCAGGATATTTATTATTATTATTTATTATTTATAGCTTATATCACCATTATTCCATATCCAGACATAGAAGATAATTCAGCCGGATCAACGGATATCGAAATCACGTCCCTCGAGAAATTAAATATGTATTCATGCATCTCTCATTCGTTCGGCTTTGTTGTCTATGTTTGTATGTAAATGTATGTATTTATACATACATTGTTTTCACCATTCTGTATGGAAATTCCATGGAGATACTTGTTAAATCTGTTTATTTGTCGCGGATTCCTGAAAATTCAGGGCTCTGTAGGTAGGTTTTAATGAATGAGGGCGGGATTGGATTTGCAGAATATTTTGTTTGTTCTTGTTTGTTATTGTATTTGTTATTATCAGTTATTGATAAGGTAAAGTGATGTCGGTGTGTCGGTTTATCGGTGAAGGAAAACATCGTGAGGAAACCTGGACTTGTAGTTAATATAAGTCCGAAATCGCCAACCCGTCTTGAGCAAGCGTGGTGATCAATGCTCGTGCCTTCTCTGTATGAGAAGAGGCCTTTGCTCTGCAGTGGGACAGTTATAGGCTGGTATTATTATTATAAAGTGATGTCGAGGTTTTCTAAATAGATATTTTGTCTATTGGTTACTGAAAAGGGCTTCGACGGACATTGACTTCTCGTGGTCTTTCGTCTTTTCTTAGAGACAAAAAATTCCTCGCCCTACTCTTAAGAAAATGGAAATGGTTTCTATAAAAAAACTCGAAATAATTGTGAAGCACATCTATCCTTTACCAAGTAGAATGGCTTTGGGTCTTTGAGAAATAAATATTTGAGCATATCTATTTCGTGATTTAATGGCAGGATTCCTAGTTAACGGTATGTAGATAAACTTGGTTCGCGATGGGTTTGAGATTTAATAAACATGGATCTTTTCTAGTCTCGCTAGTCGGTAGTTCCAGCTTCGGTGGTCCTATAGAGATGTCTTTAAGAATGCTAAAAACGTCAGTCAGAGTTCTAATGACTAAAACTACACTGACACACCGCGTGATTTCAGTCAGTGGTGGATTCCAGACAAAGATTTTCTAAAAAAGAATATTTGATATTTACTACTTTCGCAAGTGACAAGATCAGAGAGTTTTAAATTTTTTTTGTATGTAATAATAATGATAATTTACTCACCAATAAGATAATGTCCGAGCTCTCCTAGGATGTAGCCGATGGACACCAGACCCAGCACATACCACTTGTAGAAGCCTTGCAGCTTTGTCCAAATGCCTCCGTGAAACATTTTGTATTACTCTGTGGACAATAGGAAAATTACGTCAATATGGTTGCTACTACAAACAATCTCCATCTTTCACCGGTTATAGACTCTTAGACACCAAAATCTAACTACTATATATTTCTAGAGATCTTTTAAGACACTAAAGGCCTGTCTTACAACCTCGAAACAGTCCGTATCTACAAGATAAATTAAAAAATGGAATAGATTTTGTAGGAATTTATCTGCCAGATATTTTAATCGGAAATTATCAGAAGAATGTGAAACAGGCAATAAAACAATAATAAGGAAGTATAAGAAATGTAATTTTGACCTGAGAGAGAGATCTCTGCATGTAGAGACCGAAGCCCTTAAACCAAGTTCAATAGTGATTTGCATTATTCACTTACTACCTTAAGACAATGTAAATTAGTAACAAGTCAAAGATAAAGTACTCAATAATCAACCATGTTAGCGAACTTAAACTACATGCCCAAAGATCGCATGTAGATCGAGATAGTAACACCGGATGAGATCAATAACTGCCGACGTAGATATTTTAATCACCTCCATGTGTAAATGGCCTCAAATTATAATAATTAGGCCATATATGGATTAAACTGTATCACGTTCGTGACATACTTTGATCGTATTTTGAAAGAAAAATCGATACGCCCTGAAGCGGTTGTTGGTTAGAATGTTAAGGCTATTGTTGCACATAAAGCTGATAGAACATAAAGAGCAACGAAAGAACAAGGTTGGGTTTTAGTCAGTAAAAGTCCGACACTAAGGGCGGGAGAAGTCACTTGATGATTTCACATTCAAAAAAAATATGGCTCAAAAGTTTAAAAAGCTAGCTTAGTCTTGGTGGAGTGATACATCAGTGCCTCGGACAGCATATAAAGATGTTGGTTTTTCGTCCAATCTCTCTTGAACGTGTTGCGTTGGCGTGCCATAGACCTATGACACTGAAGAAAAGATGGCATCTATGTTTATTTACTTAATATAATATCTTCTTAATTGAAATGAGTGTCCTTAGAGTTTCTAAGTTGTTCTTCTTACAAATACCCACGTTTTGGACTAATTTTACTATGCAGTCTTTTCAGTTGGACTGCTTGTCAAATTTTTTGGCTTTCAAAGATCTACGAATAATAACAGGGACCTACGGCACGACATGCTGTCATGACCAAGATGAACTAAAAGCTGAACTGAGTGAAAAAGTCACATTAGTGTTTTCTGGTTTCAACTTTTGGCCGTTTGTCTTTTTGATTTTGCTTTTGACCTGCCCAATTGGCTCTCCATCGAAATTGGATGTTGTGGCTGAATTTCTTTCAGTAGCGTTTAATGACGTCACGTATCCCAGACATAAATACCTAATAAGTTGATTTACTTGGACCCTTTTCCGCTCCGCTACCGTTTCGCTGATATAAGGCCCTCTCGGCCTTATGTAAGTTTATAAATTTACGCCAACGGAAGTAAGGTGTGAATTATGTGACAAGTTAAGGACCCATGGAGGTCGCTCTAACGAGTCCACTTAATAAGTGTTCTGTTTTTATACTCATATTTGACATTATAAGTTTTAGGAACGTTCGCAGAATATATACCTAAACTAGCTTTTGCCCGCGGCTTCGCTCGCGTTAGAAAGAGACAAAAAGTAGCCTATGTTACTCTCCATCCCTTCAACTATCTCCACTTAAAAAAATCACGTCAATCCGTCGCTCCGTTTTGCCGTGAAAGAAAGACAAACAGGCAGACAGACAGACAGACACACTTTCCCATTTATAATATTAGTATGGATATAGAATTACTGCCACGTAAACAATGATTGTACTGTTTAAAACAAACTACTTATACAGGTAACCTTTTTTGTGAAATGAAATTTTGTATAACAGAGTTTAATAAAAAAAGTAATTTCTAAATTTTTCATTAAAACAATTATTGTTTTAGATAAAAATAACGAGTTTACAGTTAAAAGTAATAATACAAACGCTAAAATCAGCGAAACTCATTCTAATTGTCCTTCACATTATCAATATTAGACCTTTGTGTCGCTGAGACGATGGCAACTGATTTTGAAGAATTATAAACAACATACACACTGTGCTATTTCAATTGTCATAACAGCCAACAACAGCAGACAAACAGACAAAACTGAAACACAATCCTAAAAATAACCACAAACAATATCCCACATTTTAGGAGCTTATTAACCTGTCATGGAGTCCTATTTTCGGATAATAAAAACATAACAATGACCTAGTTGGAACAATGATGTGATTAAGTGAATCTGACGTTGCGTGTCTCTATCCGCCATTGTGAAGCGAGTAAAGTCTAAGTAGGCTCTTAGAAATTAATTACAGGTCGGTTGGTTTGTCTTTTAGTTTCATTTGAGTTTGGACTTGAGAGATTAGTCTTGGTAAGGAAATCTTTGGCTTGCAGTGTCTGCTGTAAGAGTTAAGTCCAAGTTATGTTTATGTTGGTTTAATTAGGCTAATCATCAGAAGTGGATTATGTATAGTGGTTGAGATGGGAGAGCCTTGAGGTTGCGAGATCGAAAACGATAAATCCCATGTGACCTTTTCAAATTATATGTGCTTTTTAGTTCTAAGAGCTAAGACATCACTGATATCGGACATGGAAAATGTCGTGAGTTTCTAAATCGCTAATCCCCTTGACCAGGCGAGGCGTGGTGATAAATTTGCCTTCTCTGTGTGAGAAGGAGCCTGCAGCAGTGTATAGCTTACTACGTACAAAAATGGATCGCACCAAACATATACTAACATAGAGTAACTTTCGCATTTATTATATTTGATAACATTGCAGACTCGCAGTTAAAAAAAAGATCTCGTTGAAAACAGAACAAGTTTAATTAAATAAACAATTAAAAATCACAAGATGATGTAGCCTTTTGTTTTTTTTATTGCAGTAATTGAAAGTTGTGTTCTTTAAACAGTCATTCTCGACGGAGACCTTCAACTTATAACCTTGCACTTGAGTTAACGTGTAGTCTTCGAAAACGTTAATTAACTGAAATACAAATAAACTTCCGCGTTTACATTCATTTCACGGCGTTTTGCAGTAAATTGGGAATTTCTCAGATCTGTCTTGTCATTAATCATTAAATAATTATATTCTTACGAACAGATTTAAGAAAAGAAACTAGCCAACTACGCAAAAACATTATTAGTCCATATACTTGTGCGTTCCTTATTCTAAGATGGAGGAGCTGTCTCCACCTTCTATTCCTCTACGACACAGATAAACCGACATCAAATTAAAAGTGCTCAAATTGAAGTTGTTCGCTCGAAGCAAGCAAGCGTTTGAGTGCGTCATAAAGTCCGACATATGGAGCTGATTTGCAAAGACTAGCGAGAATAACTTTACAGGTTCTAAAAGTTCGGCAAGCTATAAAGAGGGCCAGGAATAACGGCGAGGGCTTTTCCGAAAGATTGCAACAACGTTATCCGTCAGAGAACCAGAGTTACTGACATACTCGTACATACACACACATTCATCCACGTCTGTTGCAGATCCAAAATTGCTCTACGGATTGTAGGACTCTGCAGCGGAGACCACGGCAATGGAAGCCAGATGAAGCAACAACAGAGGCAGCTTGGTTTTGATGATGGCCTTGAATTGGATTCTGGACTACTCAGCAGCCAATCCGCACTAGGAGACCAAGATAATACAGATAACATACCACTTGTCGAGGTTACACATGACTGTACACAAACCACAAATACTCATGGCGTATGACACAGCAGAAATGTTACAAGCGAGTAATTTGGGAAAGTGTGTGATGGTCATCTGTCATGTGACCTATTAGTACTGATGTCACATTGTCTGTGTAACGGCTTTAGTACTCTGGGGACATCTATAAGACTAATAACATCAAACATGAGAAGAAACACCATCTAGAATTACTGATCGTGGCAGAAGGCTTTTAAAATTTGGTTTATTCTAAGACATTCGGTAGGTACTCATAAAATATTCTGGACTAGCAGTAATATTTTGTTAGAATTACAATCAGTTTACATAGTCGGAGTGCACTGCTGGTTTTGGCTTCAGGTAGAATGGCTCATCTTAAGCTTGGTTCATCATTAAATAAAGGAATCTTTTCCCAAACAGATTGCAGGCTTCAAATATTCTTTACTGTTGGGTTTTGTTTCTACATTTTATAAAATGAAATCATGATACGCTGTCAAGGAGGAATGGCATGACGATAAAACAAATAAATACTAAATTGTCCAATAAAATGTGTCATATGTGTAGTAAACTATTATAATTGCACAAGTATGTCGTTAACGTTCCAATTCTATAAATATTTTAATTGATATTGAATTTTAATTCAGTTTTGTCGTAAACTTGTCTATTTCAAGTACGTACGTGTGTCATAGAGGGCGTCTTTGTCCGCAATACTCCTCGTGTCATTACTTACGGATTAGGTTAGAATAAAATTACTAGCTAATGTAGTTGGCCTACATTTATTAGTTTTATAGTCTACTAGCTGACTGGCTGTGGTTGTTATCGAAATAAAATATGGCTCATCTTTCAAGTTGGATCAAACTGCACACGGAGTTCAAATTTGATTAAGATCGGTTGAGTAGTTTTGGAGTCCATCGCGACAAACAACGCGACGCGTTATTATATACATTAAGATGATCTAAAACTTCCACGTCATCGTTTACCTTAGCTAATATCTATAATGTTAATATTAAAAATATGTACTATGATAACATACCAATGTTTAATTAAAAAAATAAAGAAAATTGACAGATGGTTTAACCTCTATATTGGTTTAACTACAAACTATTAGAATATTGTTGATTTTGAATATTTAACGCTTTTGATTAAGCTTCTAAACTTATAAGAAGCTTGAGGCGTAGATTGAACTGTTATTGTTGGGTAAACTCAGGAATTTATTATTCCGTCCTGAGATTGGAAGCTGGCGGTATGACACCCACGTGCCTCGGAAAGCACATCAAGCTTTTGGTCTTGCGACTAATTTCTCCCTGACCATATTAGATTAACTATGAGAGTGAGGAAAGAGGTAGTATATCTGTATTTATTCTGTTTTTGCACTATTCTTCCTGTGTACTTATAATAAAATAATAATAATACCAGTCTATTACTGTCCCACTGCAGGGCAAAGGCCTCTTCTCACACTCTTCTCATACAGAGAAGGCACGAGCATTAATCATCACGCTTGCTCAATGCGGATTGACGATTTCGGACTCATATTAACTACAAGTCCAGGTTTCCTCACGATGTTTTCCTTCACCGATGTCTGTGATGTCCAAGATACATTTTCGAAAGTAGATGTGAATTGAAAAAGTCACATTGGTGCTTGCTCGGATTTCAAACCACAACCACTAGGCCATCACGACATGTGTACTTGGCCAATCTTAGTTAACTACTATTGGCTACTGTAACCAGTATTTTGTCTGGATAGTAATATACTCGTAACGTCGTAATGGCCTAGTGGATAACGCGCCCGCCTCTCGTGTATGAGGTTGTGGGTTCGAATCCGGGCAAGTACCAATGTGACTTTTCCAATTCATATGTACTTTCTAAAGTTTTTCTTGGACATCACTGACCTCCCGTGCCTCGGAAAGCACGTAAAGCCGTTGGTCCCGGTTGTCATTCTTAGAACTTTGACAGACGTTACTGGTTGACCAGAAACTCTGACCAGTCTAACCAAGAGGTATCGTGTCGCCCAGTTACTGGGTTGTGGAGGTCTGATAGGCAGTCGCTCCACGTAAAACACCGGTATCCAGCTGAATCCGGTAATGCTGTAAGCCGACCCCAAGACAGTTTGGAAAAAGGCTAGGGAGATGATGATGAGTAATATACTCGTAATTGCTGGTTAGTATATTTTGTTAGTGATAGTTTGTCATCTAAATATAAAGCTCCATCATTAGGCTGATGCTTCCAAACATCTTACATCATTTAGATATTTACTTCTACCAACCTATTTAACGATTTCGAAATAGTTTGATTGTAGTGACGAAATTCATTGTCAGTCGAATGTCATCTAAGTGATCGCAATAATACGGTTTAGGAATTCTTAATCAAAATTAGTATTTTATTTATTCTAAGTAAGACTTGTCGTACTAGGTCAGCTATTTGTTAAATCTGCATTTTTGTGTGTAATAAGTATCCAGTTCATATGGCGACCAATGATTTTATAAGTAAAAAGGTGTAGATAGGTTACCCAAACGAAATTCTATCTTCAAAAACGGCACACTAACGCACACATACATTACACGTCAAAGTAGGATGACATGTTGCGGAATGTTTATCATAGTTACCGTGACCCTGGAACATAAAGGGCAATCGAAGGAACATGAGTAGGTTTTAGTCAGTAAAAGTCTGACACGCCCTCCCGCCGCACCCAGGACGGGAGCAGTCATTGGATGATTTCCCACTCACCAAAAAAAAAAAAAGTAAAAAGGATGACATGATTGAAGTAGTGCGAGTGAAAAAGATATAAACATCAAATGTCAACGCGATACTCAGTATCATGTTTGTCAATTGGCAAACTTTTAATGTGCCACTTTTTGACTGCATATAACCTATCTACACTTTTTTACTTATAACATCATTGATGGCGACAATGTTTAGTGACCTTGGTAGTGGATTCTGATTTTTGTTTGCAGATCACATAATGTCTTAGTTTGGTTAATTTGTTTAATTTTGCAATTTATTTTATGCATCCCTTCTATCGTGACCTTGGTGACTGCCTGATTCATCAACGCAAAGCCTAATTGCTGTGGTTACAAACTTTAAATTCTGGCAGTTGATGTTTTATATTGTAATCCTCTACCAAGGAAAGATTTTTAGAAATTTCACGCCAAATTAAGAAAAATAAGGAATGGACTGTTTAGAAATTAATGATTTAAATATGTAAACGGAAAATACCCAGGTCTGAGGGATGATTTATAATAGACCGTGTTCCGTATGCCCGTATTACATAAGGTTTGATCTATGCCCCCACCGACCCGTAATACGAACTGCTTCATACAAAATAAATGTAACGTGTCAAATATGTGCCCCGTCCGTGACTTGTACGGGACAACCCGAACACGCGACGGTCTGGTATAAATCATCTCTGAAAGACAGCCCCCAAAGTCATAAACAATGAAAACAAGAGTCTATGGCATTCGTTTAACCTTTCGACGACCAAGCGAGAGCCGGTTGTCACGCTGTTATTGTCTTTCTGTTGTGTCTCGAATCACGTGTGTTTTTTTTTTTTGTTGAAATATAACCTTTGGATGTTTTAATTTGGATGTTTTTTTTGGATGTTGGAAAAACATCGTAAGGAAACCTGGACTTGTAGTTAATATAAGTTTGAAATCGCCAACCCGTCTTGAGCAAGCGTGGTGATCAATGCTCGTGCCTTCCCTGTATGAGAAGAGGCCTTTGCCCTGCAGTGGGACAGTTATAAGGCTGGTATTATTATAACCTTTGGAACTGCTTCTACGCTTCTACATATCTGGGCAGATGACTCAAAGCATCAACCATTTTTTTTATGACAATGCACGTTGGTGACGTCACTTATACTTATGTCAATTTAATTGGCAAGTAGGATATTCTAGTATGATTTCAATCAAGTGGTAATTAATCAAATTTCTAGACTAAGATAAAAAGTATTTAGGAAGAATTTATTGTTTTGGAGTCATTGCTTAACCTTACGACGACTAAACGATAGCCGGCTGTCGGGCTGCTAATTGTCTTTCTATTGTGTCTCAAATCACGTGGGTTCAAAGGTTTAATAGTCTTTTCAAAAAACATTTTTTTTCATCAACGCATATAATACAAAAGTCCTTCTCTAAATCGTTACTATTCAATGAAGTGCAAAATGATTTTTGTGTAATCTTTAATATTAGCAGTATATTAAATACCAGTACCATCTACAAGTATCTCTATTGTGTTTGTGTGATCAACCTAATAATTGCTGACCTCAACCTTTTTTCAAACATTGTTCAACGGTTCTACAACTGTTTTATACTCTGTCCTTCACAGAATGCATGGTTAAATAAAGTGTATCTCATAATTTCGCGCATGGATAATTGTCACGCATTCACAATTAAATGGAGTGCGAAAATGTTGTTTATATTTCTTTTGATTGGGTCGTCTGGACATTGTTTGGTTGTTTATGAACTCGTTATCAAGGTGGGACAGACGGATGTAACAATAGGCTTTGAGGGTTAAATAAAGTATAATATTTGCTAGTATTTTTTTTGCTGCTTTTAAATTCATCATCACTATTATTGTCAGCCTGTGTGTATGCATGTCTGTCTTTGGTTACACGCATCTGGATTGTTTCCAGCCGTCCTTCGCAAATAGTCGTTCTACCGCTTGGGGAAGTGTCTTACACTATGCTTGCGTGTTACAATGTTAAAATACGTTTACTCCAGCAATTATCGCCACTGCGTCTCTGATGTGACCAGCTCACTGCCACTTCAGTTTTAATGGCTATATTGGTAGTTCTGGTTCAATAAAGTTCCTAGTTTTGATTTTTAGAGAGACTCTCTGCATGGCCTTCTCCATCGTTGGCTTTTAAAATGTTGACCAGTGCCATCTTCAGTCCAACATTGACGCAGACGAAGCAAAATCTTCCATACAACATTTTCATTTTTATTTTCTACACTTTTTTCTTCTTTGCCTAATTCAATTAACTTCGACGAACTGAGCTCATTACTTGGCGTGAACTGATTTTTTAATAACTTTTAATTTGAGGAAGTCTTTCATTAAAAAGGTAAAAAATATGAAAGTATTTTGTGTGCTTGATGAATTAATTCGGATTTAATTGGTATTTATTGACTAAAGTTTTCTGGTGTCTGATAGCCTTTAAAACAAATCAGAGGTACCTTCTGGACTGGTTATACCTACAAGAAACTTATCAATTCTCGTGTAAGTTCTGCCTTAAACAGTCTCTATAATTAAATTCTATTTGTAAAGTTTTGATGTGTTACTCCCACGCCCATGTAAGCATGTGTGGGTACAATTACCATGTGAATACGGAAGCTGGTGCTAAGTATACACAAGAATTTGATAGTATCCGTCATTATTTAGATAAGGACGTCGAATGTTTTCGTTTAGTTGTGCCCGTGGGTTCATTCTCATGATTTAAGATACCTACATAACTAGATTAAGGGCCTGTTTCTAAACCTTGTAAAAGTCCTTATTTACAAGATAAATAAAATTTAAAAATGGAACAGTTTTTGTATTCATTTGTCTGCCAGATATTTTAATCAAAACTTATCAGAAGATTGTGAAATAGGCGCGTATTGAAAAATATGAGTTTGTATTTTGAATGATAGATAAACCTGGATTTACAGTTAGTTACAAAAATATGATTAACAATATTTTAAAACCTACGAGTATGAAACCTTGATACGTGATTCCAAATTACATTTGGTCAGAATTTATTAACACTTAACACGAAGATAACTATTTCATTTATAGTATTTCTCATAAAATAGTCTTGAGACTTAAAGAAAAACTTAACTGGGCTGAGATGGTCTCCAATTAATTCTTAAGTAAGTAATTAACATCTTAGTTACGCACAACCATTCATTAAATCAAACAAGGCGAAGAAATTAACATTTTACTTTAATTATGTCGTAAATTATGCAGAAAAAATTATCTCAATGATTTAGAACAATAGACAATCGAAAGGACGGTTATAAACTGCTCATTAATATTCAAATTAGGTCGAATAAGAAATATTTTCAGATCAGTGGCGTGTAATTCGCACAAGTCGAATAGATTTTTATGATTTAGAAAAACCCCTGGATGTCAATGAGGTACTCGTTTATATGTGGCGCGCTGTAGCATGGTGCGGGTGACACCTGCCTGAATGACGTTGACATCAGTCAGTGCCACAAGACTAGGGACGATAATATGCAATTCACTTTATCGGTATCGATACTACGAAAATTAGTGTGTTATTCAATTTTGTGCTACTACGTGTACAAACTTGTAAATTTAAATGTTTTATGGCTAAACATAAGTATCTTTGTACTAATAAAAAATCTTTAATAAAAAAAATACTAAAATTTCGGAAGTCGGTGGCTTCTCTTCTGCCAATTAATTTGTGTTGCCACAGACTTCCGAAATTTTAGTTATTTTTGTGTTTTTAGTTTTTGAAGGCGGTTAGTATTTTTTTGGAAAAAGATTTTTTATAATACTTTTTAGTGTTGAGACCCAATATCTGACTGTGTTTTACAGCTTCTCTCAAAGTAATACATATAAAACGAAAATAGAAACTTGAACTTGAAGTAACGCATATATCGTCAATGTATATTTCGTCGATTTTTTTTTTGTTTTTGATTAATTTTTCGAGAACCACTGAATCGATCGCCATAAAATTTATATGGGACCATTGGGTTTATGTTTTTTTTCGTTACAGCATTTCTGTTCTATTTTTAAGACAGCATGTCTCTGCAACAAGGGATAGGGAGTCTGTAGCTGAGCGCTCTCAGCGGCACGCTTGCCAAACTGTGAGAACATCGCAGGCCCGTGCTCAGGAATTTAGCGCTGAACGTGCGCAGCATCTTTCGGATATGCAATAAAAACAAAACCCTCCTTTTGGTAGTCAAGAGATAATTCATAGCACTCAGTACTAGCCGAACCACACTCATAATTTCATCACAAGTTAAAATGTTTACCACCCAACGAAGTGGGCACGGGTCGGCTAGTATTCTATAAAATATCGACATTCCATCGTAACAGTACATCCCATCACTAATTACGTCGAAGGCGTTACGTTATACGAATAACACTTTGCTTAATTTTTATTCCAAATTAATTTTAATTGTGGACTAACGCATTCTGGTTGGGTTAAAATTAATTTACTACAGTTATTATTGATTTAGTATATTAGGAATATGGTACAGCTAAACTAATAAAGTCATAATTTATAAAACACTGCAACTTTCTAAAGTGAAATGAAATGTAACTGAAACTGTCACCCGCACCTTGCTACAGCGCGCCACATATAGTTATTTTTTATATTTGTTTACGGACGTGCTCATATTGTTATGATCGTATTGCAAACCGGGCTTTTCGGTTTATATGAACGGCACGCCACTGAAGTAGTTAGGAATAGTCATTTTAACGCGGGGAAAACTTGGGAAAATTAGCCTATTTTTTTTATTTAATTCTTTGGGATATCAAACAATTGCGTAATAATGCTTAATATAACAAAATGAAACTTATAAAACACTTAAATAATCACGCAACCAGCACCGTTATCCACGAAGTAATGCTAATAACAAAAATAAATAACAAGTTGCAAGCAGACTTTTGCAAAAACTAATTATCAGTTAATATTAGGCAAGTTAACATAAACAGCTGTGAATAAACTGAGTGTACTAATAAGAAATACAATTAATGTTATGGAAAATTAGAGTCAGATTTTCCAGAAACGCAGTTTTTAAATTGTTTAAATGATAAGGCAAATATGTCAATATCAGCAAAATTATCGTTGTAACTTTTCATTAACCGATGTAAAGGAGCTCGTTCTCCTGCGTTGGTCCTGCACCGATTCGGAGCAAATAGACTGTAGGTGTAAGTATCACGAATACGTTGGGAACGACTAGGTATGCGAAGGTAGGTATATTTGGTTTATTAGGTTGTTACAATCAAATTTATTGTGACAGATCGTATATAGGAACGATTGATCAAGATATAGTCTCCTTAGATACTTTGAGAGTTGACAGAAAGAACTTATCTAGAAGAGTGTGATATGATGACCAACTGCAAAAAAAAATTTTTAGCAGATAATAGGCATAGGCATCCATTATGCCTATTATAGGCTAGTAAAAGTAAATCAATTCTTTGGATTTGAACTTACAAGCCATGGATTGTGGAGGGGTCTTCAAATAGCGATGCTTTGCGGTTTGATAGGTCTTTTAAGACGCTAGATAGCGTTTTATTAGAGGAACGTATTTGGTAAGTTTTTTGGGGGATGGTAATAATCAGTCATCAGACACACAATGAGGACAGGCAATGAGTCGACTTTGGGGGGAAATTGAGAACCGGAGGCCAATTCTACTAAATCGTTTTAATTCTAGTCTTTGTTCTGTTCTGTGAACTGTTCAATGAAAATAATAATAATAATAATAATAATTTTATTCAAAATTCTTTACAGGATAAATTATATACTGTCTTAAAAATACATCTTAATTCTAAGTCTTATGTGCCTGAACTAGGAATTCCTGTGTTTCAGGCAAGAAGATCTTAAAATAATTTAAAATTAACAAATAATCAAAAGAATTCTATAGTATAGTACATATGTGTAAAAAATCTGTGATATAGACAAATTGAAATCTTAACTTCTAAATTCCTAACTAACAAAAATACTTAAACTAGGTCAAATGTTTATAAATTGTGCAGTTCCTTAATAATAACAATAAGGTACTTAAACTAGGTCAAGAATTGTATAAACACAAAATAAAAATAAAGTCACTTCAGCACCATCAGTAAATTCTCTGTATCATCGTAGGACATTTTTTGAAGAGTTTCCTTAAGAATTCTCTTACAGTTAACTGTACTCAGGTTATAAATGTTTGCTTTCGCGTTCAATCTATTGTAGAGGAGAGGACCAAGAAACAGATAAAATTTTGATGTGAAAGCATGTTTGGTATGATTTTGAGGACAGACTAAATCTTTACGTCTTTTGTTAGTAAAATCCGTGCTATATGTTAGATCCGCGTGCTGTTTTAATACGATACCCATTATAAATAACTGTCGGACTGTTAATACTTCACATTCTTTGTATAAGAGGTTAGTGGGATACAGGAAAGGGCGGAAAGTACACACTTTGAGAATTGCCCTCTGAGCTCTCTCGATTGTTAGTAACAATGTTTTACCCGCTCCACCCCATGTCGTAATACAGTATGTTACTATTGATTGACAAAGGGCAAAGTAGACTTGCCTAACTATTTTTGGGTCTGCAATGAGGCGTAATTTTTTAAAAACAAATATCAATTTCCGTATTCGATTATTTACTGCCTCTATCTGATGTTTAAAAGAAAGTGTCTCATCGATTAAATCAACGACGAATATTTGTTAGGTAATCTGTTTAAATCATTTATATTTTTGTGAGTTGGCTGCCGACGTAAGAATCAAACCTAGGACTCCATGTATAGAAACAAAGCTACGAGACCACCGAAGCAGTGGGATTACGACGATATTGTTAGTTATATAGTCACCTTCTACCATTCATAATTCTCATGCAAATTAAAATATTATTTAAATTCTTAAAAAATACCTGAATATTTATAAAGTAAATCTTAGATAAAGTGTATAATTTATGTAAACAAACACGAATAAATAACTTCCGACTTGCAAAAAATCCGTGACAATGATTAACGTGTCACCTGACCTCAGCCATTCATGTTAGCCTAGTACCTGTGTTTATGTATTTAAAAAATTTTGTATTTAAACTTCTTTGTGCAAATAAAATAAATACATCAATTAGTCACAAAAATTAACACTGTTTAAAAATCAGGGTCAAAAAAATATTTAATGTTGACGCTGGATTTCAAATTTTAATCATAGATATTACATAGCTGATGCATATAAGATAAACGCCATATGATACACACAGACTTGGCCTTTCTTCAAGGACCAATTTGTCTCTATACAGAACATAATCAAACTTGAGTCAGCGGTTTAAATGTGCAAATCCAACGAATAGACTTTCGAAATCAGATACTCGCTCAAAATTCGTTCAAATGTCGTCTGCATGAATGTGGTTTACTGTAGCTGAGTACGAAGTCGTCGATTAAAAAATCCATACGAGTAAATATATTTGCATGTTTTACCCTGAACTTGTTTACTTCGGTTCTGACGGCTTATGCAAAAAATAAAGTGCCTATCAAGTTAGCCTCGGCCTTGCTCTAGAATCTAGATAGAATATCTTAGTTATCATCGTAAACATAACACATTCTTCCACGTTATGCTTGAATCTAAAGAAAACCAAAAGGTAATTGCGCCTTTGGAGATGCAATTCGAGAATGGAGACCCAAGTGAATAAATAACGCAACAAGGATGCGATTACCCCAAAGTAAACTGCTTATAAGGATTATGGAATTGCCCTCACAAATTTTTAAGTAGCACCTCGGAATTTGGGACTTGGAGATGTCTCGACTATGCCTCAAAATGCACCGAAAGCAATTGTCCCTGCTCCTGATCTATCCCCGATCGTCTTGGATTACCATTCCATCAGGTTATGAATGAGGTAAAAAGAAGTAATGAATATTATGGTACTAGCACAGACCCCAGCTCGAAAATTCCTTTCATCAGTTACGATTCAATAGCATTTTTGCCAATTTTTAAGGAAACCATCAAGGTCGATATGGCATCTTCTTCGTGATCTACCCATTTTGCCAATGATGGACACTAATTTTTAGCTCTTTGTGCTTAAAGCTCATTCGGCATTGATAAGACTGGTCTAGACCAGTCTAATTTGAGCTGGGCGCTTTTAAGCCACGTAAGTGATCAGTGTTTTGAAGCTCTATAATATGGTGTAAACTGTTCACTATCTAACCCGACCTCTCAAAGATTTAGCCCTCCAGCTTCACTGGATTCCGGCGCTGGATCAGCAACATGGTCCAGCGCCGGATTCCAGTAATGCTGGCGCTTGCTACTGTATTAATTAAATCAGCCTTAACAAAGCACCAAGTAGACTGTCCATAGAGTAAGTTCGGTTTGCTTTGCACTTGGATGTCAGTCAAAGATCAAGCCTACTTCATAAGTCAGCACAGACTGGCACACTAAAACATTTTCTACGTACTTTTAAGTCCAATTATTGTCAAACCTCAGATGCCACAAAAGTGTCTATTAACCCCTTGTTTGAAACAAATGGTGTAGCTATAATAAACCCATTATGGTATGGTTTGTATTTATGTGTTGTTTATCACTCAACTGGGAGCCACATTATAGCATCGGGTTTCGGAGAACCGATACCATTGTTGAACTGTTAAACTGCGCTAATGGCTTGGAAATACTCGAATGATGAGTTTTGTTTAATTAACATGATACTTCGGTTATGTATTTATGTTTGTTTTGATGTGTTTATTGGTACCTATTCAATTGGTGACATTTGTAGGATCTCTTTAGTGTAACGTCACATATTTTACAAATTTACAACCATTACTGAATAAATGAAATCAGTTATTTCAACATTATGTTTTGTTTACACAAAATCAACACCATTTAAACATTTTAGATCTAACAGCAAATATTTCGCGTACAAGTTAATGTTTTTTGTTTTAATTTAATCTTTAGATTATTTCATCAAATCCTCTTACTGTTTATTTTATGTCTACGGACGCACTGCAGCCTGCTACATTGCCAATTAAATATTCATCAAGATACTGAATGAAGCATCAAGAACCTTTAACTAATTAGGCATATCAACTCACAGCATACCGACTATGAAAACGATGTAAAATAAAATAACTCTGCATTAAAATGCGCAGATAAGTTATTTTTACTATTTAATACCACACGTTGTCTTATAAACAGTAAGTTTAAGGATTCCATCATCACTGGTCAGAAAAACCAAGTAATTGAAACTAAGAATGCGGATTACAATTCCATGACAACTACATTTAAAATAGTGATGTTACTATGTAAAATCTTGCTCACTGATTGATTGAGTGAATGAAGTATTCTGGTCACGTATCTCCCGTTGATATAGAGCAACGAAATACTAAACGTGCCTAGAAACGGATAC
This sequence comes from Athetis lepigone, assembly GCA_033675125.1. NCBI lineage: Eukaryota > Metazoa > Arthropoda > Insecta > Lepidoptera > Noctuidae > Athetis > Athetis lepigone. Next base: position 655,505 of record CM066235.1, read on the forward strand.
CAAATATCCGGGAACTCGTGATATACAACAATGATTTGAATTAAGAATTTTGTGAGCAAAATTTTTATATCAAATTAGCACAGAAAGTCGTACTTACATTAATAACAAGCGCGTGTTTAGAGCAACCAGAGAAAGCACTACCTTTATTCCTATTTCTGCCACAAAAAATAACAGTCTCGCGAGACAAATGATTTTTGTCTGCGATGCAATTGCGACGGCTGACCACTTAACATCTTCAACTTGCGGCAGGACATCTCACACTACTCTCTTCGCCCCCTATTCGATTGGAACCGAGGTGGCGACGCGTAGTTTCTGCGCGCTCCTCGATGATATTGCGAAGGGAGTTAAGACATCGTTTTTCCCTCCGGCTGCAGAAGGCGGTACAAGCTGGAATTGCAGAAGTCGCATACGTTCCCGCAATCCTTGGCGTAGAGGGGAGACAGAACGCGTCAGGTTGGTTTTTAGTCAGGAAGTGTTTAATAGACCCCTCCGCCCCAAGGCGGAGAATCGTGGTATCTACTCCTTACATAAGTATATGCTCCGTCTATCTGCAGACATGACCGGTTCAATTCATATGCATCCACGATCATCGAAATTCACACAAACTAAAAAAAAAATTTTTTTTTAAATGCCTTTTAAATGGTCTATTAGAAATAAATGATTAGAGTTTAAAAACTCTAATCATTTATTTCTAATAGACCATTTAAAAGGCATTTTAGAACGTCAAAAACAAAGAAAAATGAACCTAGTTGCCGATTCCAAAAAGTTTTTTTTTTTAAATATCCTTGGACAACTCACACACGGTCATCTGATCCCAAACTAAGCAGAGCTTGTACTATGGTAACCAGACAACTGAGAAACATACTTATATAATTTATAAATACATACATATTATAGATATATTACACCCAGACACAGAACAAACAATCATACTCATCGCACAAAGTTTGTCCTGGGTGGGAATCGAACCCACGACCTCCGGCTTAGCAGTCAGGGTCATTAACCACTAGACCAACAGGCCCGTCCAGTTGATTCGTATGGAGAAGAATGGACAAGAAACTCCATACTTACTCTTTTAAAATAATGTTGTTACAATATCATTTGTACGTACAAACGAAGCCGTGATCACAGCAAGTTCAAAATAAACACAGCTAGTGCAAAAATTCTGCAGCAAGGACGCGCGCTATGCCTACCAAGAAGTTTTTGTGCCAGCCAATATAATTTGCGTTTTTGCCTATTATGTCAAGAAGTGAAAGTCATCCTCCTGCTCAATTACTTGTGGCCTTGGACCAGGTCGTGGTGTCCTGATTCGACACACTGACTATCAGAAACTTCGGTAGTTATTTTTATTGTCGTTATTTCCTTTAAGCGTTTGTTTTGTCCTTGAAGTGGAGGCCGTGATTTGCATTATTTTAAATGATCTTGGAATCTTATTATACGGTGGACTCAATCTGTCAATTTAGGTTTCAAAATGTACAATGCAGATATTGGAGTTTCTGTTTAGCTTTTTAAGAATTATCACATTTTTGGGCAGTATATGGTAACTCTAAACGCATGATTCTATTCCTGAAAACATTTCCAAGCAACCTTTTAAAAGGTAAATTAATTAATTGTCATTGTTAAACTACGATGGTAAGATAAAAATAATGAATTTACACATCTTTTACCCGACTTCTAAAAAAAGGAGGAGGTTCTCAATTCGGATTTTTATAATTTTTTTTATTATTGTTCGCGCATATTTTCGTCCTTTACCAACCGATTTGAACAATTCTTTTTTTGTTTGAAAGGGTAGACTTCCCAAATGGTCCCATTGTCACCAGGTCCAGGATTTGATGACGGTATCATGCCAAAATCGAGGAAGGTCGGTTTCTTTTTGCAAAAAAATATTTTGAAAGCATTCGATTTTACCAATAACGAATAAGAGAACCCTTTTTTTCTTATAGCAAAATTACAGTCATGATAACAATCGATCTGTTCGTTATCATGAGTATATAATTACATGTTTTAGAATCGGTCACTTTACCAGTCACATATTTATTAAGTTTTTGTTAACAACGCATCATTAAGCAATATATTTTATTCCCAGAAATTAGTATGATACCAATAAATCATATTTTATTTGCCTACGCAGTAAGTCATTTCCGCAGACTGCGACCACAAATAACAGAAACACATTAACTTATAAAACCTATGTAATTATGTCCTTTGCATGACAATCGCGTCATAAAATAAAGTAATTAATTGCCCTATAGTTTTGCAATGAGTAAGTTTCCTTTGTGGGGAAGGGAAATCCCAGTCCTTTACGACCTGTATTCTATTTAGTACTAATATTGATGTCGATCCCCCTTGGTTAGACTGGTCAGTCTTTCTGGCTTCTGACTACCCGTAACGATTGTCAAAGTTCTACGAATGACAGCGGGACCAACGGCTTTACGAGCTTTCCGAGGCACGGGATGTATTGATGTCCAAGATAAACTTTGGAAAGTATGAATTGAAAAAGTCATATTGGTACTTGCCCGGATTCGAACCCACAACCTCTGACACGAGAGGCAAGCGCCTTATCCACCAGGCCATCACGACATTTTAACCACTATCGTTAAGTAATAATTATTTAATAGTTAATAATATGTCACTTTCATTAACCACGCTTCAGTAATAACCTGTCCCATTAACACTTCATTGCGTATACTGGTCACCGAACACAAGGAATGTGGTCTAGTCATGTGGCTATCAAGTGTTCTACACAATTGTGGTGATGCTGAACTCAGCACCAATTAGTTATGATCAATGAAGCATCGTGATGCAATTGAAATGCATCGAGATGCAATTGATAAATATGTCTTTTATTGATGGTAGTTTCCGCGTTCTTGTCACCATTTTGTTGTGCGTTCGTTCTAGTAAATATTGTTCTGTTAACCAGTTAAACAGTATTAGTTTAAAATATGTATTTGGCTTCGATTAATAACGCAGCAAGCCGTGTGCAGACTACACACATAATATGAGCTCATCATTAAACATATAATTAATAATAATCATGATTTCTTTAATCGTAGCCTAAATTTTACCACTGCAGGGCAAAGGCCATTTCATTCTCACGAAAGGAAGACGGTTCATGCCAATATCTTGATTCGATTACCTAAACACAAAAGTTAATAAGCAACTACTCGTCTAAGAAACTCGCAGTATTTTTCCTAATATTGAAAAAAAAAATTTGTGCTTCTTCTAACCTTTATCCCAAGGCACAACAACACAGTAGCATACATTTGAGTCAGAAAGTCGTAAGATTAAAAAGTTTCCGGCTGTATTTTCCGCATCAATCGTCGTATTGTCACGACAAAGTTCAGGATGTAGATCAATCACTCAGATACTTGTTACGGAACTAAGATCAATATCAATAAACTGGTTGAAACTAATCTACTAAGATACACGACAAAAAACTAAACAAAAAAGGATTAGATTAAAGTGTTGTACGTGTTTGCAATTTATCAACGTATCTATTTTAGCCTCATAGTCTACTACTACTACTACTTTTTGGACAGTGGGTAATCATCAGATGACTTCTCCCGTCCTGAGCGGGGCGGGAGGTCGTGTCAGACTTTTACTGACTAAACCCACTCATGTTCTTACGGTTGCCCTTTATGTTCCGGGGTCCCGGTAATTATTATAACTATTCCGCAACTTGAAGTTTCATTCTCAGGTTTTCTAATAAAAGGAGCAGTTGTTTGAAGTTTGGAAGTTGGTAGTGTGACCCACCCATGTTCGCCGGCCGCGATATCTCTATCTTATAATCCGCAGCCCTGGCAGGCTGGTGTGATACTCTCGTGACTCTAATAGCATGTAAAGCTGTTAAAATTGCGCCTGATCTCACCCCGGTCGTGTTATATTGCGGTCCCGTCAGACAATAAGAGTCAGGGAACAGATAATGCCCATGTGGTTGGGAACATACTTTGTGTAATTAACTAATATCAGCTACGATTGGCCGCGGCGCATGGAATTCGTTTTGTGTAAAAGTTCAGAGAAGCACAATAGGTCATCGCGGTTGACTTCCAGTCTGAACAGAAACAATTTAACACCAAAAGATTCCCGAAAAAACTAAAAGTTATATATTTCAGCTTTTGCCTACGACTTCGTCCGCGTGGATTAATGACTCCCGTTCCCGGGGGATTTCCAAGATAAAAATATCCTATCCTATGTCGTTTCTCGGGTCCCAAACTATATCTGTACCACATTTCATTAAAATCGGTTCAGTGGTTTAGGCGTAAAGAAGAGACAGACAGAGTTACTTTCGCATTTATAATATTAGTAAGGATTATAGACTTATTATACTTATATTTTCAGTTAACTGAAATATTATCACCTAGCGATTATCATCTCTTCTAATAATCCTATGAAAAAATGACGTTAGATATTACCATCTTTCCGAACAAAAAAAGCAAATATAAGCTTCATAAGAAACGCCATTATTACATTGTTATGACATAATTCCTAATAAAACAGTATCATTCGCGTATTATCACAAGTAAGCCAAGGGCGATCGCACTGATAATGACCGTGGACCACACACACTTGATGTCACAGCGCAGGAACACACAGTAGATCAAATAAACGCAACAAGCTTACTCATCCGTGAAGGCTGAGCTGCGCTGTTGAATGCGTGACAGTTTGATGTAAACTTTGTTATCTGATAATTGTTATAAATTAAGAATTTTAATAACTAGACAATTTATTTATACGAAAATATTAGCTTACAGTACGCTTAATTTGAAATTAATCATTTATTTATGATACTGGGGCTGACATGTGTGTATTTTTTTTTCATTTTACTTTAGTTCGAATAGAGCTTCTGTGGAATTTTATAAATTATAGTGTTTTGTTTTAAGATCTTGGTGAGTGCATAAATGTGAAAAAAAAGAGAAAAATTCGTAAATTAACTGAGTGAAAACGTGGCTATGAAAAGATCGCAGAAACGGTTTGCTTGTGTACAAGACGCCACGGCTACCCATGAATAAATGCTACTCGTAGTCAACTGAGATTATGAGAAAGACGGTATAGTCCTAAACTTCTTCAGCCATTTCATTACCGTTAGTGGGCCTTCTGCATAATTCTATACTGTGTATATAGAACCTTCGCCGCAGACAATTGATGGGTTCGCAACATTATTAGGTTACATCCACCGATAGTTAACATAACCGATGATCAGACGTCATAATATTAATTATTATATAACTAACTTGTATTATTAGATGGGAGTTTTATGGGCACGACTTCATCGTGTGAATGTCTGTTATAGCAGACCCAAGCGAAGTCGTCAATTAAAAGTAGTATTAAGTCCTTCCTTGGGGTGTGCCTCAAAAAGCATGCAAAGCCGTTGACCTCGGTTGTCATTCGTAAATCATTGACAGTTGCTAAGAGTAAGTAGTCCGGGACCAGATTTCAAAATCTGTCATACCAAAAGTGTTGATACCTAGTTGCTGGGTTGTGTGTCTGTGTCTGTGGTGTCTGATATGCAGTAGTCCCAAAATACTCTAGTATTGGAACTGGTTAGAAGACTGAAAGCCGACCATTAGTTGGGAAAGGCTTAGGATAATGATGTCCTTCCCTAAGCAAAGAGTTTAAGTTTACTAGCAAATAGAACCAAAATCAATTGAATGGTTTAGTTGTGAAAGCAGAACAGATATATGCAAGATAACACGTCTGTTGCTTGAACGCGTAAGTCTGAGATTTGACCAATTCCTAGATTTTAGCCTCAACCAAGCCAAGTCCATTAAAATTGCAGCTTAAGACACAAAACCTCTATAGACCATTGTTTTCATGCAATGATTTATCTAAAATTAAAATGGCCGCCCATATCCGAGGGTCTTGTCACGATTTGACTATCAGTAATACAATCCATGACGGGGCTTCATAAACATTACCTATTTACCATATTGGGTGGGAGCTTAGTACCGCTGCTTGGGGCTGGTCACGAATTATGTTTCCCCATTTGTTTGCATGTTGCAATTTGAAATGACTTGTGAGGTCTTGATCAAACCGTTTAGAGACTTTGAAGATTGCCGTGATCAGTTTTTGCATTTTCTAGAGTTTGTCTTGGATTTTTGGCCTTTTGGAGCCTCGATGGGTATAAGAGAGTTTTCCAATAATGTTCACAAAAGTTATACTATGTAACTTTTACAGAGTATACCTAAGTATAGTAAGCTCCAATTTTGTAATAATCTGAACTGACTTGATACTATTACAAAAATAAAAGTTGATTTTTGTCGAGCACTTTAGAATATATTTTATGGCATTCTGGAGTTCGTGTCGTTTACGAAGACGTGAGGACTGGCAAGGAGGAACTGGTAACAAACTTGTTTATTATAATAAATACAGCTGATAAGATAAATTAACCTCTTATAATAACAATGCAATATAATATCAGAATTGATCGACTTCCGTACGTGACAATCTATTGCGAGGTCATCGCAGTCTTGTCTTGACCACATGATTAGTCAGTGCAAAATTATGAACCACGGGGTCTGTGAGGTCATTCCAGTATTCTGATACCTCCGGTGCTTCTAGGAAATAATCAGAATTTGAAATTAGTTCCTTTTGCCGTCTTTTAAGTTCTACTGGCGAGTGAACTATTGGTATAGTGTGAAGGTTTCGTCTGCGTTGTTAATTATGTTGTTGTTGCTAATTGAAGTTATGTAGAACATTTAAGGCAGGGTCAATTGTTAAACGTTTCGTTATTTTTGTTTGTAATGTCATCTGCTATTACACTGTCTGTGAGCGGAGATAAAACCAACTAATTAAAAAGATACACCAGAAATAATTTTATATTAGACCCAAAGTAAAAAAAAACATTTATCGCCCTACAATTAAACAGGAACCGTAGTCTAGATCCAGTTCTAAGCCTTCAGCATGACAGCAATTTTGATAAAACATAGAGGAATATGAATTAATAAATATAAATATAATAAATATCTTAGGATAAACTCACACACGGCCATCTTTTCCCAAGCTAAGCAGAGCTGGTGTTATAGTAACCAGACAATTGATATAAATACTTATATAATTTGTAAATAGGTACATAATATAGTTAATTACACCCAGACAAAAAAAAACAATCTTGCTCATCACACAAAGTTTATCCTGGGTGGTAATCGAACCCACCATTATGAACATGTTGTAATAACGTATTAAGCGTATTTGGCAACTTAAATATTGTAATTGAAGTAAAAAGCTAGTACCTACATCATTGAATAACGTTTAACTGTAATGGATAATTATGATTAACAAGATTACACGACATTGCTAAGCTGAATACTAATATTTCAATTCAAACTCAAGAATGTCTTTTTTATTTTATTTACGCCCATTGACCCATTTAAGAGGAACAAAAACTAAATTGCAGTACAAAACAGCCTATTCATTGGTCAAACAATAAAATGCAGCTATTTACTATTTATAAAGTCGGTTAGTACCAGTTTATTAGTTGCCTTGCGGCTACTCGTGATCAAGGACCCACGCATTTCTACCAAGTAGGACTAAATTATGTAAAAATGTATACATTTATGTAAATTAAGGTTCGTTAATTGCGTCACAAGATTTAGTTTATGCCTTTAAATTAAATCTTCCGCATTCTATTTCCTCAATTGAATGACAGATTTAAATACCTACGCAGTTTGTTATTTTGTGGTGAATATATTAATATTCTGAATGATTAATAATTTAGTTTGTAAAAAACTTTATTTTAAACATCGGTTTTAGGAGGTAATACTGGTAATCAAGTCATCAAGTGCACGCGAATCATGTCGTCTAAATATAATTAATACATTGTTAACGACATGTATGACACTGACACATTTTTTATAATTACTCACATATTTTTTTCATGATTAACATGCCACATATCATAGTCATAGGTTTGTCTGATGAAGATTTATTATATGTGTCTTTTGAATAAGTGTGTAGGATTTAAATTAATTTGATAAAAAGCCACAACCAAATCCAAAAAAGGAAATAGTTTTTTTTATTTGGATACCATTGATACTTTTGAAATACTAATCCTCTTCTAAACTTTTGCACTAGATCTCATTATCCTAACTACAATCAGTTAAAATATTGTTATTACCCTTATCACACCGGTCGATACTGATTGGTTTATTATAAAACACACGTATTGTAATAACACCATTTTCTAAATTTACATAAACATATAAAAACTGCTACAATACTTATGGAAATATATCTCATCAAGAGCCGGATTTGTCTTCAAGAAACGTGCTTCGGTTCTTAACCGAAACATGTCCCTATCATCAATAACATGGAACTGATAGGGCCGTTGCCCATATTTTCTCTGCAGTTTTCCACCCTACGTAATTTATGTGTTGGATAACATACGATTCAAAATAAGCAGATTTTGGAGCGTATTGAATAATACACATCTGTTACAAATAATTTTATTTATTTTGTGTTTCGACGACTCATCTTCGACTTCTCAAATTCGCCAGAAGACAAAATATTTGTGAAAAATAAATCAACAGTCAATTCGTACATCAATGAGATGTAACGGTACAATCATAGAATAGGGATGACGACAGCATAAAAAAAATGGCATTCTGTTTAGTCCGTCTTGTAGATCGGCCAAAAATACGGGATACGTATTTTTTGCTAGATCAAATTAATAAAAAAATACAAAGATAAAGAGCAACAAAGTGCCGGAGTGGGGGCTTTTGTCGTCACCGCCCTGCAAAAATTGTATCTAATCGTGACGTCACACGCAACTTCAACGCACTGTAACGTCGTCATTTTTCGTTTACGAGAAAAAAGAAAAAATACGTGACCAAAATTTTTTAGTAATCTGACGGACTAATTTCTTTTTTTTTAGTCGTCTCGCCTATTGTCTCGTAAACATATACCTTTATTAGTTCTATTGTCTCCATCATAAGTCTACTAAGATTATTACAAGTTCACGTGATCATTTATAATTAACAAGCTACCAATTGATCTAAATGATCAATTTGAATTATAACTGATGTAAGATTCTATTGTAGTCCTGCGTCTCCACGTCACAATAGCTGTAGGCTTAGCATGAGTCTAAGCAAAGGGTAATTTAAGTAACATTTTTCATGGTAAAATAGTTCTTCTTAGCGCATTTTGGTTAAAACTTAATACGACTAGAATAAATAATATCATCTAATGATAATTATTAAACTAGGCAAAAGCTTTTACATTAAACAGTTTCGTAACTAAGAACATAATAGTATGTTTGAATTTTAGCCTATAATCTCTTAAATACTAAAAAAACCTCGAACAATAAAAATGCGTACAGACACCTTGAACTTCGAAAAAACTTACCGAATTCAGTGAAAGGATTGAACGGCGTTACACAATAATGAATAAGTCATTAATTTATTTTTGTTGGTGTTGTTTAATAAGAAAGTTTTTTGGGATGTAGCGTAATCGATAAGTTGTTTAAATAATGTGCCTTTTATTTTCAACATTACTAAGGTTTGTTTGCGAATGTGTCTGTATGCTGTCGGTTATAGCAGAGGCATACAAAATCATCGTTTAAAAGTATAATCTATAACAAAAAGTCTTAAATCCCTGGATTAGGCGTAAAAACGTAACAACAAACTAACAGACTAATAGTAAGTATGGATTAAAAAAGTTTAAGTTTTTGCAATGAGGTAGAAACTATAATTAATTAAAAGATAAGATTACTTGTAAGCTGTGATTACATTGTTACTGAAGATAATCTATTAAATAAAAGAGACACAATATGTCATGTCTAAGTGTTTTTAAGGCTAAGGGCGGCAGACGTTGCAATTATTGCCAATTAAGGTCAAGTCTATTAAAAATTACAGAAAAAACGCAAATGCTTGCTTATTACATCAGATTATTTATTTTTTAATTGAAAATATTTCTAATTAACGATTTTTCATTAACCCCAAGTCTGTAGATGATAATAATCTTAAGATGTATTTTATTGTACTTTCAACCTAGAACCGTGAAGCAATTAATGTAATTCGTTTAAGTATTCATTAATATTTTAATTGGATTCGCTTTAGTGGTTTTACTTGCCGGCTATCATTTTACACGGAGAGCGTTGAGTTATTTTTCCCTAAGGATATAGGACAATGCCTGCTTCCATTAAAGTAGGTTCTTTAATGAAGCAATTATAAAGGTCTGTTTATGAACGAAGAAAGTTCGTTTTATGGTATTAATTTACTTAATGGATATTATAAATCTTCTTCTTTAATATTATGAATCTTTCATATCATTTGTCTTGAGTAAATCTGAATTTATTGACCGAATTCAAAAAAGAGAGGAGGTTCTTATTTCATTTGCATGTTTTTTTATGCATGTTCATCGATATTTCCGCCAATTGTTAACGGTTTTTGATGGTTCTTTTTGATAGATAGGTCATATCTCAGAGGTGGTCTCATATAATTTTATAGCGATCGGTTCAGTGCTTCTTGAAAAATTCAACAAAAACATAAAAAAAACAACTCATATATATTGATGATATTATTATCATTATGAGTGTTATTTTAAGTTTCTATTTTCCTTTTAGAAGATTGTAAGGAGTTTTTAAATTAATTAGTAGTTTAAAAATTAATTACTTTGTAAGTTACTATAATTTTTGTGTTTTTAGTGTTTGAAGGTGTTTATTATTTTTTTGGAAAAAGCTTTTTTAATAAACGGAGCTGTAAAATTGTGAAGCCTTGAGCAAAAGTGGCGATCACCGCTTGTGCCTGGTATTAATTCATTACCTAGCGTAATGAATTATTAATTTAAAAAAATATACCAAGTTTTCAAGGAATAACACTCAATCAGTAACAAAGTATCGGTTTATCATAAAATAAATCTCAATTATCTGAAAGCTTTATAAATTAATTAGCTTTACCAGTCTCTTTAGGGTTAGTTATTATAAATAGCACAATATTCAAGTTGACGACAGCATGGTGGAGTATACAGTAATCAATAATTACTCAAGACATAACAGGTTTAGCATAGAGTAATAAGTAAACTTCATGAATAACATGTCACGTCGATATTATAAAGCATGCGGATATTGTAATAACTAATATCGTTACTCATGTTAATCGGTTAGTTAGTATTGTAGATGTATGTTTCTATGTTAAATTGAATTGCTGTGTGTGATATATTGCTTAGTTAAAACTTTGATTTCACATTTAGACAAATACATAGATTTCATTATCTTTCATTTTGAAGAAATCTTATAGTTAAAATACATCCCACTAATATGTATTTTAAGTGTAAAAGTTTATATGTTCTGGATGTTATTATCCTGAAGACATACTTATTAAAAGGATAATGGTGCTGATTCCCTTGTTCACAAACTTAACTTAGTTAAATGCATCTTTCTCTTTCCATTTCCTAAAGAAAAGGACAGAAGATACGTTTTAGTTCAATCCTGTCAATTAGATAGCGCCTGAAGTAAATCGACGTATTTTTAATCGCCATGTTTTTAATCGCATCTAGAAAACTAAATTAGTAAAAAAGTCAAAATATAATATAATAGAAAAGTGTATTAGAAAAGTCTAAATTATCTATGGAGTGTCTAAATTTAACAGGACTTAACTAATATTTTATCTTCTGCCCTTTTCTTTAAGAAATGGAAAGAGAAAGATGCACTTAACTTAAATTTAGTTAAGTTTGTGAATAAGAGAATCGGTACCATAGACTACTTTTACTGACTATCTGTGACATGTAAATATTTACTATAATAACCAACGTTCTCGCGTTTACTTCATAGACGGCATAAAGCTAATACTTTATTAGTTTACAACTCTAGCTTCTAATAAAGAAAAATATCACAAGAAATATGAACTTTAAGAAATATCTAACCAAATATGGTGCGGCAACTTTGATCTATAATATTACGATACTGGTTGTTATCATAATAACAGATAAAAACTAAAGCACAAGGAACTAGATAAAGTTCCTGGTTCGTTCTTGCATAATATCGTCCGTTCTAATCATTGTTACGGATATTGACCCGCGACCGGTCCGGCTAGTTTGCAAACAAGCCTTTTACTATTGTAGTTTTTAAAACAAAGACATTCGTGTGTCCTTGGTGCTTGACAACTTTTTTTGCTATCTTCATTAATAATTAACTAGTTGATCCCGCTTTGCCCGCTCATTTAGATACCAACTTGCGTCCCCTTTTTCTTTCATTATGGGTTGGATTTCCAAAAATCCCTTATTATTGCGCGTTTACGGATACGGATATGACTATCCGTACTAATATTATAAATGCGAAAGTAACTCTGTCTGTCTGTCTGTCTATCTGTTATCTTTTCACGCCAAAACCACTGAACCGATTTGAATGAAATTTGGTACAGCCCCCTTACCATGACGTTTAAAGTAAGATTGTTTTATTCCTGTTCAGGAGTGTACAAGTGACAGCGTTAGACGCGTTGTTTAGCGCCGTCTCTTTCCCGCTGTAATATCAAAGTAATACTGCTTATAAGGGCTTGTGGACCCGAGAAAGAACATAGGATAGTTTTCATCCCGGAAATCCCCCGGTAACGGTAACTATTAACCACGCGGACGAAGTCGCGGGAAAAAGCTAGTTAATAATAATACCAGCCTATAACTGTCCCACTGCAGGGTACTGAAGGCACGAGCATTGATCACCACGCTTGCTCAAGGGGAATTGGCGATTTCCGACTTATATTCACTACAAGTCCAGGTTTCACCGATGTCTGTGATGCCTAAGATAATCTTTAGAAAGTACATATATGAATTGAAAAAGTCACATTGGTACTTGCCCGGATTCGAACCCACAACCTCTTGCATGAGAGGCGGGTGCCGTAACCACTAGGCCATCACGACACAGTCATATGACTTCTCAATAAATAATACTTTAATCAAGGCCTATTCGAAACTATTGCAGAAGTTGCAGCTTTATTAAGATGGACAATGCAGTTGGGAACAGTATTATTGGGCTTTTAATTACGAGTTTTTGACCTCGTGGTTTAGACCCAGCTCACAATGGTCAAAATCATAAAGTCTGACCACCAGTTTTATTAGAGGTATGGGTGTTACCCAGTAACTGGATTATTTAGGATAGGTAGTCGCTTCATGTAAAATATCGATAGTCAGTTGCACCTGAAGGCCCTTTACTCTCCCAATTTCTGAACTCCGAGCTGATACTGAGATATTCCTAATGGAAACCCCAAGGACTTCAACACTGCTGAATATACGAATATCTAATAAACGTTATTTTTTCTTAGTACTGCATTAATTATGAATTAAGAATGGTACTTAACCAAAATTGACAACAGTAGGATTTAACACTTGATGTGTAAATGACCTTAGTGCTAAAAAAAATATTAAGTACTAAAATATTAATCCTTCGAACACGTGATTCGAGAGACAATAGAAAGACAATAGCAGCGCGACAGCCGGCTGGCGCTTGGTCGTCGAAAGGTTAAATTACCTATAAAAAGTTTTACGATATGTGATAACAAAACAGATAAAAATAATGCTAAATAAATTCTGATGAATATAAGTCAGTAGGGATCTAAAAACGAAAGATTAGATTAATAAGGACAAATTATGAGAAAAAATAACTAAGTAGGTAGACTTATAGTAGGCACCAATTGAAAAATTTTTTTAGAAGATAAAAAGAAAGTTTATTCAATGAAGAGAGATTTTACTCGACTGCGCGAAACAAAGGAGTATGTTTAACCCTTGTGGCGATCTAGAACAAACGCGTGTGCCGATTTTGATTCCTCCCTCAATGATTTGTCTTAATCTTGCGAGTGTCACTAACAATATTGCGACTACAGGCGACTCTACCACACTTATACTTCTTCATATCGTGAATAAAATAAAATCGACAAACTAAGGGTATCACTGAATAAGTTTTTAATAACCCTTATTAACATGAGAGGAAAAGTAATAAAAAGAACCCTCTGTTTGCATTTTAGTTTTTGTATTTTCTTTTCCTTGTTATCTCATTCTATTCTTTCTTTTAAATCTAACATTTTGAAATAAATCTAGCAAAGTTACACCTACGCAACATCCCATGAACGGAAAGGCAAGGAAAAAATAGTTGTACTTTAATTAAACACTACTTAAAATAACTCCCTATCATAGTCATTGTTAAATCAAATTTAATTAAAAAATATATAAAAGCTGGTTATTAAGGTAAAATAGTTATAATTAAAATTAACTGCCATTATCCATCCGCATGGCCCAATGTCTTTCCTAATAAAATTTGCATACAATAACAATGCATTTTGCAATTAAATATTTTAATTTAAAATGCGCTGATGTTTATAAAAAAATAAGAAGTTTTTCTCATATTTATAAACAGAGGGAGCATGCGCCATTACTATAAACGAAGATTACTTTTTAGTCTGTTTATTCTAAAAGTAAAAAGGAAGCCTATACTAAAGAGAAAAGACTTATTATCGATACTATTAATACTGGCCAGAAATATTTTAAACCAGGGGCATGCGTGATCATTTACGCGCGAATCGCAAACGCCACATTGGAAAATGGTATAAAAACACCCTAAAATATAGCCGCCCTATTATTCAATTATTTACAACGATGACAATTAAAGTCAGTTTAACTTTTTATATATATATCTAATAAAATGAAATAACTTACCCAAGACTGCAAAACACTTCGAAAATATCACGTAAAATTTTTCAATTTGCAACACCACGATATCCCGCCAAAGAAAGCGCGCGGAATTCGAAAAAATGTCAAACACGATCGCTTCGACTTTTAAAATTCGAACTCGACAGCTTGTTTTTTTTTTAAGTTTTCTTTTTATTAATTTTAGATGTTCCTATACAACCTCTATGGTAACCAAATAGGTTGCAGCGGTAACATTGGCGCGTGCGCCGTGGTTTGGTGCGCGTCGACTACTAACAAGCCTGGTTTCCTTACGAACCTTGAAAGCTACTGAAAGCCCCGCCCGCCTTTGCATTCTTAGTAACAATCAATTAGATATGAATGTTTTAGAAATATAGTCTTTCGTGTCTCTTTGTTCACGAGATAAAAAATAGGGTCGTTTGTTTGAGAATCAGTAAGCCATTAAGAATCGATGTCAGAGTTCCAACAAGGTTGTGAGAAAAGGTAAAATGATGAACTTCGTAGAAGTATGTTTAATGGTTTTACTTGAAACTCGTGCAAACTAAAGGTCATTGGCTGACACGTAATTTTTGTACTTAGTTTACAATGGGGTATTTTTAATTAAGGCAGCACTGCTACCGGAAACTTTTATGTACTATATTCAATTAATTAATCTAGTTCTTAGACAAAGGAACACGTTGTGGTTATAGATTTTGTGCGCACGCTGGTATTAAAAGACTTGTATTCAAAACTTCCTGGATCTGTTACAATTACATGATAACGTATATCTATGCATTTAAAAGCGTTATTGATTGGCTTTTTATTCCTAGACATATTTGAAGAACTAGATTGTAAGTAGGTTGAAGTACATTAAAACTTCTGGGACAGTACTGACTCCCGTGCATCGGAAAGGATGTAAATGTCCCGGTTGTTATTTGCACAGACGTTTCAGATAGCCAAAACCAGAAAGTCTGACAATCACCCTAAGCAAGGAGTATCGCAAATGGGTTGTGGGCTTATGGGCACTCGCTTCAAGAAACGTTGGTGTTCAGCTAGATCAGATAAGACTTAACGAATAGACGAAAGAGGTTTTGCGGAATAGTTCTAATAGTTACCGCGGCCCCGGAACATAAAGAGCAACCGAAGCAACATGGGTGTGTTTTAGTCAGCAAAAGTCTGACACTCCCTCCCGCCCCGCCCAGGGCGGGAGAAGTCATATTTTAATGAATTCGAATGAATTCCCATCTATAAAAAAACCTTGACATAGTTGGAAAAGACTAGGAAGACGATAATTTATAGTAGCCATTATATTATAGTACTAGGTATTCATAACTAACAAGATGTAAGCATAAATTAAAGGTTCATAGAATTCGGTAGTATGTGCCGCTCCTTTTCATAAACTTATCAAATACCGCATGAGCATCAAGTATCAATTAAAGTTTTGTAGAATACGATGCTTGACCTATTTCCCTACTTCTGATTAAAACGCCGTGGAAAATAACAGTTTCATAGACAATTTTACTTATACATTTTTTAGCTGTCCGTCATTACGAAATTCTTTCAAAATGTAGTAAATTTAAATAATATGTATGTCGATAAGAATGTTCGCTGGGAATGTAGTTACATCAAAATGAGTTCAATCCTTGTAATTGAATTAACATAGCATGCAAATGTATGTATGTAGTAGAGGATAATACAATGTAACGAAAATTTATAATTTAAGAAGTCCTGCACACAAATAATCTTTGACCAATTATTAGTAATGTCATGTTGTGTTGATTTAAGTGTGTTGAATTTATTTAGACTTTTTTACAGCAAACAATAATAAGAATAACACACAACAATTCCAAAGTTTATTCTAGGTATGAAGTTCGGAAAAAGCTCACAAAGCATTTTTACTTTAAATGTTATTAGAAATGCCTTTGGGAGTCGATTCGTTTTTATTCCCGGCCAATTAATTTGCGATAGTTTGCAGATGTGTCCTAGTTCTATTGTCTACCAGTCCTATTGTATTTTGACAGCCGTGATGCCTAAGTTCACGATTGGTATTTTGGAGCGAAGTATACTTTTCCTTATTAGGTGTGTAAGACTTCAAGAATACTTCCAACCTATATTTTTTACTTTTAACGCTTCGTTAATGACTACTGTTTACATGGGTGGTGACTGCCCAGGGGAGGTATCCTGGCTCGTCGTCTGATCAGAACCAGGCCTGGGTTGACGAAGTGTTGTGTTCCACGCACACCTCAAAGTGATGTCAGCATATAATACGGGCTCGCTAGGGCCAGTGCCTACCAGACCGGGGTTGTGGAATTTGTTCGAAGGAATTAAAAAAAGCATGCCAACATTGTTTCTATTTAGTTTCTTAACTAACATAGGTTTAGAATAAAACCGAATACGAAATTATTGCACACTTTAATTATAATATATTTTTTTATACAAGACATGTTTAGATTTTATACCTACTTTGTTTATTACCTAAACCGATAGGGTATAGTTTAGATTTTTCGTCGATCACGTTTACCTGACATCTCACTGACATAGGTAAGAAAAAAAAGTTCGAGCAATCGTGGTGACCAATGCTCAAGTCTTGCTTTCTCGGTATTGGAAGAGGCTTTTGCCCTTCATTGGTATTGTTCCAATGAAGGGCAAAAGCAGGAAATGTTTTTATATATTTAAAAAAATAAAAATCCTGTAACTTTTGCATTTTATTGTTACTCTATTAAAAAGTTGAGTGCATATTGTGAGTAGTGCAAAAAGTATTTGAGCCAAAAAACTTAATCGGAAATTACATGACAGTGTAGACTGAAACGTGTCACGTACATCGATGAAAAATATCTAACATTTATATAACCAAATGTTAACAATGTAATTACTAGGAAGGAACCAATATCTGTAATACAAAATAAACTGTCAAAACAGCTTTCAATAAAAGTCGCAAACAGCAAAATGAAAAACATCTCAAATCAAAATAAAAAACCAAAAAAACAGAAAAAGGTTGTTAATATTTTTTTCACTAGATAGTTTTTTACGATCAACAAATCTGTCATGAACTGGTATAACAAGGAAAAACAGTAACAAAAAGTTTTTAATTTTGTTAACCACAATATTTCACATCAAACGCACTCAAATTGCATACCTATATCACATATACTTAAGCTAAATCTTGTGACCAATGTTAAATAACATACAATCCATACTAATATTATAAATGGGAAAGTGTGTCTGTCTGTCTGTCTGTCTGTCTGTTTGTCTTTCTTTCACGGCAAAACGGAGCGACGGATTGACGTGATTTTTGAAGTGGAGATAGTTGAAGGGATGGAGAGTAACATAGGCTACTTTTTGTCTCTTTCTAACGCGAGCGAAGCCGCGGGCAGAAGCTAGTCAATAATAATATAAGTAAAAAGATAACATTGTAAATAACTATTTAATGAAGTAGTGTGGGTATAATTATATTTTACATATACTGAAGTCAATTTGTTAAGGAAATAAATACGATAATGCTAAACCAAGTCATAATTATATAAATAAATTGGAGCTCTAAATACATTACTTTTATAAGCAATAAGTATTTACATACTATAATTATATATTTTACATATTTTGTGATATTTTACGTTTGTTAAGACGTTGGCCTTCTTACGATTGTAGTTGAGCTTACAATCACTGGTAAATACTTGCACTATCTGTCTGGACAGTTCTTCTGTTTGCTTCTCTCACCAAAGAGAGCACCTCAATCATTAATCTTCATGGAATTCGTATGATCTTCAGAGTTTGTTTTGGATATTTTTTCTAGTGTAGTCATGTAGGAAAGCCCCATTGTTCACTTAAAATAATCAAGACATATTGACTAAACTAACACATATTAAAAATATAAATATCTTCGGACAAGTCACACACGGTCATATAACACAAGCTCTGCTTAGCTTGGGATCAGATCCCAAGCTAAGCAGAGCGTATCCTGACAACTGATATACATACTTATATATTTTATAAATACATATATATTATAGATCCATTACACCCAGACACTGAACAAACAATCATGCTCATAACACAAAGTTTGTCCTGGGTAGGAATCGAACCCACGACCTCCGGCTTAGCAGTCAGGGTCACTTACCACTAGACCTGTTGATTATTGTATATGTTTTTTGATATTATTAACATTAATTTATGCCTAATCTACAAATTAATTATCGTAAAATCCAGTTCGTGGTTGAGAATTCTATACCGAATTTGGCTTAAGTATAAGTAGATAGGTATACTAATATTTGAACAATTTAAATACATTTTTGGAAACCAGGAAACTAAAAGTAGGTAGAAAAATGCTATAAACTTAATATTAAAATAAATAATGGTTGGACTGATGCATATCTAAGTAAAGGGTAATTGGAGGCACCATGTTTATTTATTCAAGTGACTTTGTTGTAAAATAGCTACATAATAAACTGTTAAACTTTATATGTATCGATAAATGTCTGTCTGTCCGGCGAGGTGAGAAAATGATTTGTACGATTTTTTATTATATTTAGGACAAGGATAACCAAAAATCGTTTAAGCCCATGGTGTGGTGAAATCTTCGGATATGTACCTATATCTTAAGTCATTTCTAAGTATTTCTGCAGTATTTATAATTAAGCTCGGTGCGTGTTGCATTAAAGCAGTGATTAATCTCAAAGAATTTCACTCGATTCTTAGTATACGGCACGGCAATATTTTACAAATGTCAAACAAAATGGGCTCGTGTTAGCCACCAATTGCAAGTTCAAAGATAATTGTAAGTCACAGCGCGAGGTGCATAGTTAAGTCGTACGAATGAGGGATGATGATGATGAGGGATGATGAGGATGAAGAATTTGGGAATCCAAACTAAGGCTCAGTTTGGATACCCAAATTCTCACATTATTTTTAGCGTTGGACTACTTTATTCACCATAAAACGATTGAGAATTTAACCTTTCAACGACCAAGCGACAGCCGGCTGTCACACAGATATGTTCTTTCTAATGTGTCTCGAATCACGTGTGTTCAATGGATTAATTGAATATATAATTAATAAAAAAGGCACAATATCGTTAAAATATCTAAATTAAAACCGACTGCCCGACGCCCGCGCCGGGACGAGTCTTAGTTAACAATAAATAAATAATAATAAATAAAAACACCTGACGACAATTAACGTTCTGCAATAAGTACTAATATAAAGAATAATTTATACATATTATTACGTAATATCGGCTTTGATTACTAACTTTTTGCATACATTAAGGTAAGTAGTATATTTTTTATTGTGCTAGGTTTTCCTTAAGTTTCAATTGATTATTACTTTTAAGGATAAAGGGACTGACATAATCGGTGTCAGCGACAACAATTGTCATATTGTCGATGGTCGTCGACAACGTATGTCAACGTCTGCCATTAAAATGTTGCAATCTGAGACTGGTATAGAAATAGAAGACGATAAAAAGTGGGATTTGTAGGAACAGTTAAAAGATATCCCTGCCCAATCTTATAAAACAAAAATAGTTAGATATTCAAAATCTTTTTCATTTGTGACAACATGACGTATAATCTGTCCAAAAGATTGAATTTGACTGGGCCCAACGCCGAAAAACTTTTTCTCCGCTCTACTTCGCCCAGCTTCGCGTCTGTGGAGACATCATTACACTGGTCTTAAAAACATAATACCACACTTTAAAGTGACAAAACTACTTACAGGTCTGTGTACCGCCATCCAGTGAGACACCATAAGGCCATCCACCCTGTCGGCTACAGTACCCACGAAGTTATTACATATTTATTACTTGCTTTTGCCCGCGACTTCTTCCGCGTGAAATAATACTTCCCGTTCTCGAGGGATTTCCGGGATGAAAACTATTCTATGTCCTTTCTCGGGTCCCTGACTATATCTGTACCAAATTTCATTTAAATCGGTTCAGTGGCTTAGGCGTGAAGAAGAGACAGACAGACAGAGTTACTTTCGCATTTATAATATTAACTAGCTTTTGCCCGCGACTTCGTCCGCGTGAAATAATAGTTCTCGTTCCCGGGGGACTTCCGGGATGAAAACTATTCTATGTCCTTTCTACACCGAATTTTATTTAAATCGGTTTAGTGGTTTAGGCGTGAAGAAGAGACAGACAGACAGACAGACAGAGTTGCTTTTGCATTTATAATACCTATTAGTACGGATTAATACGGATTATTATTAGGCAAAGCCATGGCAATGACGTAGAACCGCAACGAACCCGGGCCGATTGTTCGGAAACGTGTGGACCGGTTATTCGGTGCGACAATAATTATGCGGTATTGGGAAACCCAGGGTCGTTACCTTGTGTCTATACTAACATAGATATAGTTGAAGAGGTTACTTGTTTGTTTAACGGGCTATCTCTGGTGTAGGACGGAGATCTATACCTACCTATTTTTACTCGCGACCCACCCCAACTTCGCACGGTGTTATAAAACTTTGAATTCAACCCGGTTTTCTCTACTATATTATGGATGTGTATTATACACATAAACTTTTCTCTTAAGTCACTCTATCGATTAAAAATACGCATCAAAATCCGTTGCGTAGGTATTATTATGGATTTAAGCATATACAGGTTCAGACAGTGAGAAGCGACTTTGTTTTGTAACCCCTGACGCAAAAGGACGGGGTGTTATAAGTTTGACGTGTCTGTGTGTGTATGTGTCTGTCTGTGGTATCGTAGATCCATAGGGCTCGAAGATAGGAGACGTAACCCTGGACTGCCTTTTAGTAAACCTCTATAATTATGTTTCTAAATGACCAGTTTTTTGGTCGGGGGTTTTTTTATTTTTAATTTAATCTTTTGTTTTTATACCGTGTATTGATATTTATAAAATGACTAGCTACCTCCCGCGGTTTCACCTGCGTTAAAAAGGTTAAGGGTAAACAACTGTTATCACTTAGGGGTATGAAAATTAGATAGTTTCCGATTCTCAGACCTACTGAATATGCATATAAAATTTGATAAAAATCGGTTAAGCCGTTTCGGAGGAGTAAGTTAACTAACATTGTGACACGAGAATTTTATATACTTATACGATAAAATGAGAGATTGACTGACTGACAACATTCCGACCTCAAAGGGAAAAAATAGATGATGGAACTTTCGGCATTCACGGGCGAAGCTACAGGCGAAAGACAGCTAATATAATGTTACGACCTATGGGAAATCAGTAGAAACCAAAAGTCGTAAGTGAAACTTCGGTGACAACTCGTCAACCACTGATAGAAAGAAAGATAGAAAGGTAAGAAAAGAAAGAAAGAAAGAAAGAAAAGAAACAAAGAAAAGAAAGAAAATAAAAAAGAAAAGAAAGAAAGAAAGTAAATAAAGAAAATAAATAAAGAAAATAAGAATTTGAAAAGAGTAAAGAAGTATATTTTAAATGATTTTAAAATTGAAACACCTAAACTGCATAGTCAAATCACCAGTTTATTTTATACCAGCTTCCAGTAATGTCATAAATCAAAAAACCACTCCAATCTCATTTCCTTGTGTGCGATAAAACCCCAAACACATTTTTTATACTTTTATTGTGCTTTTAAAATTAACTTGCAATCTGAAACCGCAGAAACCCCCGCACTAATTACGAGAATGGAGTGACAATCGGAATTATTCCACTGCCATCGCCCGGCGCGATCGGAATGACAGCTATACATACATATTATGCTTATATACGCTTGTTGCTCATTTAAAATTAACATGCAAATATAATTATTCCATTCGCGTGCTACTGAACTTTTCCTAAACGGAAAAAACATTTTTTATATAATATAAAAAAAAATTGGTTCTATGCTTTATCAGTTTAGGTAATTAACTAAATGTAAACAGTCTTGACTAGTCTTTTTATATAAAAACCGGCCAAGAGCGTGTCGGGCCACGCTCTATGTAGGGTTCCGTAGTTTCCCGTCCGTCACAATAAGTGTTCCCACTTATAAGTTAAAAAAAGGCTTTTGTTACGTTGACATACTATAAGTACGCAGAAATTATTTTGTACAACCTTTTTGTCTTTTTTGTACAAAAACTGTTCTTTTTATCAAGTTCAAAATAATTTTCCTAGAAAGTCCCTATAATGTTCTACTTTCAAGATTTTTTTCATATTTTTTAAACCTACGGGTCAAAAGTTAGAGGGGGGGGGGACGCTTTGATTTTTCCTTTTGGAGCGATTATTTCCGAAATTATTGACATTATCAAAAAATGATTTTTGTAAACCCCTATTCATTTTTAAATACCTATCTAAAAATATATCACACGTCAGGGTTGAAATAAAAAAAAAAACACTTCCCTCTTTGCATATAGGGGGGCTACCCTAATAAAACATTTTTTTCCAATTTTTATTTTACCACTTTGTCGGCGTGATTGATATACATATTGGTACCAAATTTCAGCTTTCTAGTGCTAACGGTCACAGAGATTAAGCGAGGACAGACGGACAGACAGACAGACATGGCAAAACTATAAGGGTTCCTAGTTGACTACGGAACCCTAAAAACGTCTTATAATTAATGTCGTACAGTAATTTTGTATTCGGCTTCATTTTAAAACAACGATAGAAAGACCACGACTTTAAAAAATTAAACGGAAAAAATGATGGTATTTTTTTCCGCATTTTTTAGATATAAAGACGTGTCAAGATTGTTTACATTTAGTTAAATGCCTAAACCGACGGAATGTTTATAATAGTGACCGTGACCCTGGAACATAAAGGGCAATCAAAGAAAAATGAGTGGGTTTTAGTCAGTAAAAGCCAGAAACTCTGACCAGTCAAACCAAGAGGTATCGTGTCGCCCAGTTACTGGGTTGTGGAGGTCAGATAGGCAGTCGCTCTACGTAAAACACCGGTATCCAGCTGAATCTGGTTAGGCTGGCAGCCGACCCCAACACAGTTGGGAAAAGGGCTAGGGAGATGATGATTACTGTTAGCTCTATTGACAGGTGAAGTCGCGTCAAAAGCTTGTTGATAGTATAGGAAAACACGGTGGCGTCACCTCGGATGCCAGAGTCAATTCTCAACACTCAGATATTCTTAGAATCTTAATCGTAGCAAAATTATGTCAAGTTGTCGATACACTACCGGAATTGTCAACGCCCTGTGGATTATAGGAATCTGTGGAGTTGGTGATAAGAAGATTTTTTCTAAAATAAAATCATGTTTTGTATAAGAAAATACCTATTATAATTTTGTTTTTATTCACGTTCTTTTGTGTGTAAATTCGAAACATATTGTCTTAATGGCCGCTTGATTTGGTTGCGTCGACTAAGTTTGACAGACAGACAGTTGAACAACAAAGTGATCCTATTAGGGGTTCCTTTTTTCCTTTGAGTTACAGAACTATGGTCAAAAATGACCACATGCTATTCATCAAGTTATAGTCTATATCAAACTAGCTTTTGCCCGTGACTTCGTCCGCGCGGAATAATAGTTCCCGTTCCCGGGGGATTTCCGGGATGAAAACTATCCTATCTCCTTTTTCGAGTCCCAGACTATATCTGTACCAAATTTCATTCAAATCGGTTTAGTGATTTAAGCGCAAAGAAGAGACAGACAGACAGAAAGACAGGATAATAGTGATAATAGTGCAAAAAAAATATAATCTCCAGTTGATTATAATAACACTGTGGACAATCAGCGGTCTAGTTTGTGTTAATTCAAGAGATTGAGCGTGATTCGTATCCATTATTGTTTTTTTCCGTAATCCTATTATCCTAATTACTTATTTCCGGTTCAAAATCAGACCGCAGTTTTTTTAAACACCATAAGTAGTAGAATTTTTTACCCATTGTATTTTATATTTATAATTGTTTTTTATTTGTTTTTTTTAGCTGTTAAATCCGTAAATACTTAACAAGTTATTTATATTTCGCGCCATTGATCAAAATCGTGTTAAATAGTACGTTGTTTATTTAGTCTTGTAAAAACTTAGAACTTTTAATATTTTTGTGTTTTTGCAACACAATAGTTGCTCTTATAATTCCTGGGTTAGGTTAAGAAAAAAAAATGACGAACAAAATTTGCCGGGTCTTTAAATAAGTAAAAGTAAGTATTCTAATAAAAACCGGCCAAGAGCGTGTCGGGCCACGCTCAATGTAGGGTTCCGTAGTTTCCCGTCCGACACAATAAGTGTAACTACTTATAAGTTTTAAAAAAGGCTATTTGTTACGTTGACATACTAAGTACGCAAAAATTATTTTGTACAACCTTTTTGTCCTTTTTGTACAAAAACTGTTCTTTCTATCAAGTTCAAAATAATTTTCCTAGAAAGTCCTTATAAAGTTCTAATTTCCAGATTTTTTTCATATTTTTTAAACCTACGGGTCAAAAGTTAGAGGGGGGGGGGACGCTTTAATTTTTCCTTTTGGAGCGATTATTTCCGAAATTATTGACATTATCAAAAAATGATTTTAGTAAACCCCTATTCATTTTTAAATACCTATCTAACAATATATAACACGTCAGGGTTGTAATTAAAAAAAAAACACTTCCCTATTTACATATAGGGGGGCTACCCTAATAAAACGTTTTTTTCCAATTTTTATTTTTGCACTTTGTCGGCGTGATTGATATACATATTGGTACCAAATTTCAGCATTCTAGTTCTAACGGTTACAGAGATTAAGCGAGGACGGACGGACAGACAGACAGACATGGCGAAACTATAAGAGTTCCTAGTTGACTACGGAACCCTAAAAAAGTGAGCCGTGTGCGGCTCCTGAGGCGGCTCCATTCATTTACTCTTTTCTAGTCCCATACCGTTAATAGTAACAATGAAATATCTGATATAATAAGTTATTAATTGTCAGATTACAAACATAATATATTACAATACCATTACATATAGGGTATCTAACCTTTTTACTTACCGACGGAAATAGGAAATGTTATGATTTATCATTGCTAGTTCCGATTGTTATGACCTATTATCACAATTAATTGATATAGTCTTTCTGTGTATGTTTTTAAAGTAAAGATCTAAGGCATTCTAAGGCTAGGCTTAGGAAAATAGAAAAAACAATCTAGGTCCAACACCATAATTGAAACAAATATTTAGGATGCCTCCAGCATAGAGGCATCTGAGATTTTTTAAATTTAGAAAATTCTAACAAGTCGTTAAGATGCTTTTCCAATCTTATATATAAAATTCTCGTGTCACAATGTTAGTTACCTTACTCTTCCGAAACGGCTTTACCGATTTTTACCAAATTTTATATGCATATTCAGTAGTACTGAGAATCGGCTACTATCTATTTTTTTCATTTTTAACGTGGGTGAAACCGCGGGAGGCACCTAGTAATATATATTTTTAATTTGTTTGCTAAGTGGCTCATTGTGTGATATGACATTCGTAGTGCAAGGAGACTTTGACACAATTTGAATTAAGAGTAACTTGATTTTAGATCAAACTTTGTATAAGAGGCCACTGTTTTTAATTTCTTCGTAAGAACATAAATCTGTCGAAGTCGGTGACTTTGACTAGAGTTTACTGCTTCAAACTGTTTTATAAATAACTTAATTTTACCCGCCACTCCGTCCGAGTGAAAATCGAAAGGATTTCAAGGCTATGTTTTTGGGTTTTCCATAGAGAACACAAATAAGAAGTTTTTTTGTTCCGTGGCCTTCTTTAATAATTTTGCCTTATGGTTAAAATCTTAGCTAATTATTGCTAGTTCATAATAATAAAAAATACACTATAACTCGTGGTCACAACTGTCTTTAACCTGCAAGATTGCATCAACTTCGTACACCTAAAAAGGTTTTGGGCCCAAGGTTCTTAAATATCTCGGAATACGGGGTGGGTTTCGAGATATTAAGAAGTAAGTAAATAATTATATTATTCGTTACAGACATTAAGCGTCTGTTTCACATTCTTTTAATATGTTCTGATTAAAATATTGGGCAGATAAAAAGTTAGAAACCACAATCGCGGGTAACGCTATGCTTTACTCGGTAACTGGGTTGTGGAGGTTTGATCGGTAGTCGTTACGTTATGTCTGAAATACAGATATATTATTTATTTATATATTACATGGAGGACTTACAGCTAATAAAACCAATACAAAAAGAAAACTATAATCGAACGAAAACTATATTTGTAGTGATTAAAGTTTTCTTGGTATTTATAGTTTTCTTAGATTATAGTCACCATACATCAAAGTTAGTGATTATAGTTTTCTTAGATTATAGTCACCATACACCAAATTCTTGTTTGCGCTGAAACTATTCAGCATTCTTCATAATTTTTTACATATTTTTAAAACAGAAATTTCTTAATATAAAAATATGTATAAAAATAGTGCTCCACCGTCGCTTGGTACTGAAACCCAAGCTAACGATGGTTAGGGATCCAGAGTGCCGTATCCAAGACAACTGCGTTTTGAATCTGATTCCTGACCCAGCTCAAATTATTATTATTGTTACTCGTTTCGTGTAAATATCGACTAAAAGCCGACCCCAAAATAGCTAGGAAATGCTAGGGAGATGATGGAGGTCGTGGATTCGTTTTCTACCCAGGATCAACTTAGAGTGATGAGCATGATTGTTTGTCCGGTGTCTGGGTGCAATTTATCATAAAATAGTAAGTGTACCTACATTTATACATTATTGAAGTATGATATCAGTTGTATTTACCATAGTACAAGCTCTGCTAAGTTTGGAATCAGATGACCGTGTGAGAGTTGTCCCAGGATATTTATTTATTTAGTATTTATTTATTTATTTAATTTAATAACTGGTAACTAAGACGTTATTGTACGAGGTAATACGTCTAAATAATATTTCAATAAGAAGATAAGCTCTTGTTATCAGTAAGAGCCTCCATGCTCCCAATACTGCGCATAAGCTTTACGCATGCCCTTTGTGATGCTCTATAGGTTCCGATAATGACGTTCCCATGTTCATAAGCCGCTTAATTGCGTCCATCGTTGAAAGCCCTTCCAAAAGAGCTTCGTTATTTTGCCACTTCGTTAATTTTACCATCCATTCTACTTTTTATTCACGGTGATCATATTTTGTGACTTAACTTATTTAAGCGGAATTTTTGGTATTTTTGAGTTTTAATGAAAGAGTTTTTTGAGTGCCTTAAACTGTTGGAACAGTTTTCAATTCATATGTAGTTTCTAAGTTTATCTCTTAAATATTCATTGAAAGAAAGCATCTTGAGGAAACCTCAATAAATTTTTAATAAACTATGTATAAAATGGTAAACTGACGACTGATTGCTGATATATCAACGCACAGCCCAACAAAATGCTGGTCTTAGAGATATGAATCTTGCACTAAGTGTTCTTTGTTAAGAGTAGGTAATCACTAAAAAGGATTTTTGGAAATCCCAATCTTAAAAGAGGTAAAATAGAGCATGGAATTATCGATAATAACGCGAGGGAAAGCTATAAGATAGAGTAATGTAATCAATGTTTACTCAAACATTAACATAACAGTAGCTTAATAGTTATAAAGTAATATACAGCAAGATTACAATTTATCTCAAGACCAAAAGAATTTATCTCACATAGTCGCTAGGCCAATATCATAAAGCAGTCATATCAATTAAAATAAGTACATGATATCATAAATCTAAGTACTTTGCTACCGTGGTCTTGTCACGTTTAAGATCGGAAACACGCGGAAACAAGCGGAAACGAGCGGAAACAAGTGACATGGACAGTGTTATTGTATTTATTAGCTTTGTGATTGTTATCTGATTGTGTCATTCTCGATTAGCCGTGACCTCTAGTCATGTGTGATAAGACGTGGGAAGTCGGGGTGAAGTTACGAGTTTGTACAACATTGAAGTTTAAGGCTTTGGGTATAAGGCTTCTTTTATGTTTGCATTTATGACCGTTGAACACAAGTTTGAACGTTACGAGAGAAAAAAAACAAGGCTTACTGTCCTGTTCAAGAGTGACTTCGTATGGAGCAGAATAGGTCAGAAACCCCATATTTATTTTATCTAAATAATATTTTGCAATTGTTTTTTGGCCAAGTCTTGCGTACAGTAAAGAATTTCACCCTGTGCGATAGGAAACGTTCAGAGGAGCAGTTAGGGGATCTAGCTTAACCATAGCAGCTACACGAAAGAGGACCACATTCAAGATTTATGAAACAACTAGCTTTTGCCCGCGACTTCGTCCGCGTGGAGTAATAATTCCCGTTCCCGGGTGATTTGCGGGATGAAAACTATCCTATGTCCTTTCTCGGGTCCCAGACTATACTTATCTGTACCAAATTTCATTCATATCGGTTTAGGCGTAAACAGACAGACAGACAGAGTTACTTTCACATTTATAATATTAGTACGGATTACATTCAACAAGAAAATAACCATAACAAACATTGCTATGTCAATCAATCAGACAGTCAGGAGAGGGCATGCCCAAACAATAACTCTGGTTGACTATACAACTCTGAAACGGAACTAAATTGAAGTGTAAACCAAAACGATATGGCGAAAGGTCAATCCTATTCTTACATAGATCGTAAGTATCTAAGTTCGTAGTAAAAGTGGACGACATTCAGACGTCTAAGTCACGAGCCGCGCGGGCGTACGTTCTAAATTTACAACTAGATAGACGTGGACAGCATTTTAGCAAATTATGTGGTTACTAGCTTTTGCCCGCAGCTTCGCTCGCGTTAGAAAGAGACAAAAAGTAGCCTATGTTACTCTCCATCCCTTCAACTATCTCCACTTAAAAAATCACGTCAATACGTCGCTCCGTTTTGCCGTGAAACAAAGACAAACAGACAGACAGACAGACACACTTTCCCATTTATAATATTAGTAGCCTATGTTACTCTCCATCCCTTCAACTATCTCCACTTAAAAAATCACGTCAATACGTCGCTCCGTTTTGCCGTGAAAGAAAGACAAACAGACAGACAGACAGACACACTTTCCCATTTATAATATTAGTATGGATTAATCTTATATTGGTGTATTTTATGTTCTTAGCACGAGCGGTATAAACCTTCGGACACACGTGCTTGGAGACACAATAGCAGCGCGACAGCCGGCTGTCGCTTGGTCGTTGAAAGGTTAAACGCTCTCCGCCAGAAACTATTTATGAATCATACAAGAATATATGCATGGGCGATTACGTTTGCTTATTAAGTGTATTTTTTTCTTCATCTCCTAGTTTTCGCCTGCAGCTTTGCCAGTGTGATTGTTGAAACTTCACTTCACTTCAACAGGATTGGAATTTCTAAAAATTCTTTCTTAATGGATACTAACTCTTCATAAAGGATATACGTTGATTTATCTACAAGTCAGTCAGTTGACCGTTTTATATCTTACTAGCTTTTGCCCGCGGCTTCGCTCGCGTTAGAAAGAGACAAAAAGTAGTCTATGTTACTCTCCATCCCTTCAACTATCACCACTTAAAAAAACACCTCAATTCGTCGCTCCGTTTTGCCGTGAAAGAAAGACAAACATACAGACAGACAGACAGACAGACACACTTTCCCATTTATAATATTAGTATGGATATATATAATTCTCGTGTCGCAATGTTAGTTACCTTACTCCTCCGAAACGGCTTAACCGATTTTTACCAAATTTTATATGCATATTCGGAATTTATAGAATCGGCTACTATCTATTTTTTATACCCCTGAGGGTTGCGCGGGTGAAACCGCGGGAGGCAGCTAGTAATCTATAAAGATGGCAACTTTACAAACAAAATGTTATGTGTAAATTTGTATCTAGTCTTTTTAACGTCACTCACTAAATTGCTTTACACTCTTGTCTACTGGCTCAGTCTTATGAAAAAAAAAACCTTACGACGATTAATTTTCTTTGAACTTAAATGTAATGAGTTAAATGACAAATAAGGGCGATTTTTGTAAAACAAGCGACATGTGAGCTTGATCGTAGATTTACGAACACTGAACTAAAAGTTCAACACATGGAAAGCCCTAACCAGGAACTGTAAATATACACTTTAATTTGGCATTTCCACTTACGCGTATTGCTCGATACGGTAACACAGTATATCCATAAGTTGATATCGTTCATATTTTGGATACAAGGAACCAATTTCGATTACCATTTTCGTTTTTGATTAGAATTCTTGTTTGTTTACGAGTAGATCAATATGCTAGTTCAAATCTTGTGCTAACAGGAACTAAGATTAAATGCAAAGTTTATTGCGTCATAAAATTGGTTTGTCGACAAATCGGACCACATATTTTTGGTACTAGATATTAGGAGCTTTTTGGTTTTGTACAGATTGCCTTTTTATTTGTATGAGTAAGGTTTATGAAACAAATTTCTGGCGTTGCGACGCATGCCGTGGTGACGCGCCACGCTTTTTCTTTTCAATCATATTACTTTTACAAGCACCTATTCACAATAGGAGTAACAGACAGCCCTCTATGCAGAGGTTGCTTAGAGGCAGAAGAAACGCCACAACACGTCTTCATGGAGTGTAGCAGTGTGGCCGAACAACGGGCAGAACTACTCCAACACCCTGGGACACTTCCAGAAATCTTTGGCAGACTGAAAAGCCTGCTACGATTCTAGGAAAGTGTGGGATGGTTGGAATAGGCGACAAGTCACTCACGCACAATGGCCCAATTATGAGGCTAAGTGCGGACAAGCCCAGCGAAACTAAAACTAAAACTAAATTACTTTTACAAAATATGTCGATGTTTCACATCTGCCAGGCGTCCAGTGACGGCTCACTTTTTTTTATTGTTTTTTTTTTGGGGAGTGGGAAATCATCAAATGACTGCTAACATCCTAAGTGCGGCAGGAGGGCGTGTCAGACTTTTACTGACTAAAACCATTCATGTTCAACACTCATGTTCCTTTGGTTGCCCTTTATGTTCTGGGGACACGGTAACTATTATAAACATTCCGCAACTGTATGATTGAGGTTGAGGCTTGTATCTCGGCAAGTACGAATGTAACTTATTCAATACTTATACATATGTGATGAAAACACATTGCGAGAAAACCTGGACTTATAATTAAAATAAGTCTGTCAATTTCAGTACGCAAACGTAGCGAGTAAAGTTTGTGCCTTGTTTATGTTTTAAAAAAAACGCATATTCGGATATAGGCGGTTTTGTTTTGTTTCACGTAGTTGGGTAAAAATGCCCCCTGTCCTGCACGACAATGTTAGACTGACATCACCCAAAAAAGCAAAGTTGAATGTACTCAATATTTTCCCTAAGAAATAGGTATTAATAACGATAACAACAAAGAAGCCTTACTTAATAAAGGACACAAAAGACAATCCTGTTGCTATTGTTATTTTGAAAGCTTGACTGACAGTTTGGCGTGTCATTAGAGGTCGTCTTGTTGTTATGAAGTCCAATCAGGCGCGGTTGTAGGAGTTACGTGAATCGTAATTCACAAAAAAATTGGTGCTGATTCTCTTGTTAACAAACTTAACTAAATTTAAATTAAATGTATCTTTCTCTTTCCATTTCTTAAAGAAAAGGGCAGAAGATACATTTTTAGGGTTCCGTAGTCAACTAGGAACCCTTATAGTTTCGCCATGTCTGTCCGTCCGTCCTCGCTTAATCTCAGTAACCGTTAGCACTAGAAAGCTGAAATTTGGTACCAATATGTATATCAATCACGCCGACAAAGTGCAAAAATAAAAATTGGAAAAAAATGTTTTATTAGGGTAGCCCCCCTATATGTAAATAGGGAAGTGGTTTTTTTTTTAATTACAACCCTGTCGTGTGATATATTGTTGGATAGGTATTTAAAAATGAATAGGGGTTTACTAAGATCATTTTTTGATAATGTCAAGAATTTCGGAAATAATCGCTCCAAAAGGAAAAATCAAAGCGTCCCCCCCCCTCTAACTTTTGACCCGTAGGTCTAAAAAATATGAAAAAAATCTGGAAAGTTGAACTTTATAAGGACTTTCTAGGAAAATTATTTTGAACTTGATAGAAAGAACAGTTTTTGTACAAAAAAAGAGAAAAAGGTTGTACAAAATAATTTTTGCGTACTTAGTATGTCAACGTAACAAATAGCCTTTTTTTAAACTTATAAGTAGGTACACTTGTTGTGACGGACGGGAAACTACGGAACCCTACATTGAGCGTGGCCCAACACGCTCTTGGCCGGTTTTTTGTTTAATCCTGTCAAATTAGACAGCGGCTGAAGAAAATTGGCGTATATTTAGTCGCCATGTTTTTAATCGCGTCTAAATTATCTATGGAGTGTCAAATTTGAATTTTATCTTCTGTCCTTTTCTTATTGAAATACAATTTAGGTTAGTTTGTGACTATTGGAATTGGCACCAAACCAAAAAAACCAAATATAGGTATATTTGACTGAATTAATATGTCACGAGTATGGAATTGTAGTGTTTGGATCATTCGGTTTTCTTTAAAATGGTCCCTGTTAAATCTTTTGACTACCATAACTTTTGCTTTTATTTCTTTAAATAATTTATTTTGCTCTTTATCTCGATTGTTACATATAAAAGTAACAAAAATAATGAAACTATTTTGTAAAACTTTACTGAAAAGAGTATCCACAGAGTTTCCAGCTTATATTTTTTAATAGAGAACCTACGTTTTGGAACGAGAAACTAGCGTCGCCTTAGGGTCAATTTATACTAGCGCAGAGTCGAAGCGCACCGAAGCGTCAAATTTTTTACAACTAAAGCGAAGTCGCACGAATGCTCGCGTAGTCGCCAGAATACGCGCGCACTATTTTACGTGTAGTAAAGTAATGGGCATCAACAGCAGAGTAGTAGAGACTCTCGTAACTGAAACGTATGTAAAATGTTTGACATTGATCTTGCTATGATATGGATTATATCGGAAGTTGAAGAAGAAGAAAACGAAGAAAAAGAAAGCGGAATTATAGTGTTATTTTTTTTGTGTGACGCGTAGGTTCGCTAGTGGGCGCATGTATACGTGACAATGCGCGCGCACCAATCATCGTTGTTCATGCGCAGACGCGCGAATTCGATGGCATGCGCGCGACTTTTAATTCAGTCAATTTATGCTCTAAATGGTCGCTGGTGGGAAAGTTTTGGGGTAGTTCTGATTTCTTTGATTATATATGTATTTTGGGGTGCTGAATCCGAATCTGAGGTTTGCGGACAAAATTTCGTGACGCAACATTAAAAAAAAATGAAAAAACAAAAAAAAAAACCTACTTTTTTCCGGTTTTTGCCTAAAACTCGAAAACTGTTGAATTTTAGTAAAAACTTTGTTTCCAGAAATTAAAGTACTTTAAATTCTCTAAAAATATCACTAATTAGTTTCTTTTTCAGACAAACCGATCGGCCTCAAGTGCGAGTTGAAAATTAGCAAATTTTCAGCGATTTCTTCAATACCCACTTTTTACATTCAACTAGCATGCTTTCTTATAAAAAAAATCTCCTAGTTGTCTGTACAAGTACATTAAAATAAAACAGGATCGAAATAATCAAAATTTATAGTATATAAAAAGGTAGGACTCCTAAAAACAAAAACTAAATTTGTCGTTACTTATGATCATACATTTAGGGCTTTAACCTAAAATACTGTTACTTATGATCATATAATTAATAATATTACTTTAATGGGCCATGTTTGTGGGGGTGGAAAAAAACTAGTAGTGGTCTTGTGCCAGTACCAACCACTTTGGACCCTGCACCAAACTCAATACACCCGGTACATTTCGTGTAAATGTAAAAAGGGCTGCCAACGCAATTGTGGATGCAGAAAGGCGGGTCTTCATTGTTCTCCAATGTGAAAGTCATGCGAAGGACTGTGCGGCAACGTTGAGCCCCCGGATGACAGCTCTGACTTAGACATAGATGAGACAGAAAAAAGAGACAGAGGTATATCGAATCTCACAAGTTGTTTTGTAGTCATTCATCTACTTGATATTATATAATCACAAGTCAGTGTGTCACTACCTCTTTTAATTTCTAGGAGAACAACAACTTACTCTGACGATGGAACAATCACACCCGAAGCCAGGACCCGAAGTCATCGAAGAACCTCACCCCAATGGGAAAGGTATATTCAATCTCACAATCAATTTTGCAATTCTCTTCTCTCTTTCAGAAATAATACCAACTCTTTCAATTTCTAGAACAAGCAGAATATGTACCAGGACCCACGGCCACCGAAGAACCTCAGGCAGGACCTTCCAAAAGACAACGGCTCATTTATTTTTTGTGGCCCATTAAAGTAATATTATTAATTATATGATCATAAGTAACAGTATTTTAGGTTTAAGCCCTAAATGTATGATCATAAGTAACGACAAATTTAGTTTTTGTTTTTAGGAGTCCTACCTTTTTATATACTATAAATTTTGATTATTTCGATCCTGTTTTATTTTAATTTACTTGTACAGACAACTAGGAGAAATTTTTTAAAAGAAAGCATGCTAGTTGAATGTAAAAAGTGGGTATTGAAGAAATCGCTGAAAATTTGCTAATTTTCAACTCGCACTTGAGGCCGATCGGTTTGTCTGAAAAAGAAACTAATTGGTGATATTTTTAGATAATTTAAAGTACTTTAATTTCTGGAAACAAAGTTTTTACTAAAATTCAACAGTTTTCGAGTTTTAGGCAAAAAACCGGAAAAAAGTAGGTTTTTTTTTCGTTTTTTCATTTTTTTTTAAAGTTGCGGCACGAAATTTTGTCCGCAAACCTCAGATTCGGATTCAGCACCCCAAAATACATATATAATCAAAGAAATCAGAACTACCCCAAAACTTTCCTACCAAAAACACAATTTAACTGTATTATTTTTAAAATCTCAAGAGTAATGTATGCGTTACGCTGTGGAGTTAAGGTTGAATTTGTTATGTTCAGTTTTGGATAGACGCTTCGATGCGCTTCGACTTTGCGCTAGTGTAAATTGACCCCTACGCCTTTCCAACTAGCCCACCGACTTTATGAAGGCCAGATATGTGTGCTTGTAAATGATTCAATTAAAATGTATGACACAATTTGAATTAGCATTCATTTGTACCTGAGTTTTATTAGGAAAAACTTATGAAAATCTAGTTCGAAAGTATTACCTTTTTACATATTTCCCTTTACCCTCGCGATATGGGGTAAGAATAATACCTCGCTCGATACATAAAGACGTGACCAGACTACGTATTGATGTTCGACCTCTCGGGTAAAGCTACAAATAATACGATTTTCACAGAAACTGGGAAAAAATACCGGAATATTTGTAGCAGGCATTATTTTAGTTATCCGAAATGGATTTTCTATTTATTTTTTCATTTGAATAGTTGCGAAAGTCTATTGATTTTATTTTAAATGTAAAGTTATTTTTCGGTTTGCTCTGTTCAATGAGGGTTTTTGCGTATCAGAAATCCACTAGTACATGCATATCTGACAATGTCATGTCAAAATTCACCAATCACGTAGCAGTTAGACCACAAGCTTACGTATTGCCATCTAGTGGATTTCTCATACGCAAAAACCCTCATTGCCATCGTCAGCTGAACGTAGGTCTCCCCTGAAAAGGACCAGCCATTTCAGTCACTCATAACATACGCCATTTCACTTGCCGCCTTCTTCTTGAATTCGTCGGTCGGCACAATTTTTGCCTAAACGTGATTTCGATTCGAACACTATTTGTATGTAAAGAGAGCTTTATACTGACTGAATATATGCCTATTGCCTATGTTTTATACTTATTAACTACTAGCTTTTGCCCACGGCTTCGCTCACGTTAGAAAGAGACAGAAAGTAGCATATGTTACTCTCCATCACTTCAACTATCTCCACTTAAAAAATCACGTCAATTCGTCGCTCCGTTTTGCCGTAAAAGAAAGACAAACATACAGACAGACAGACACACTTTCCTATTTATAATATTAGTATGGATTTAACTTACGAATATCTCGCAAAGTCGCCAGCCAGCCTCCTAACTGCCCGTACAATCATAATTTTGCTGCGGAGTTATTTTAAAGCTGTGATATCTCCTAAGATATACATTGAAATTAATTATTAGTAGGATTTGTGTTTCTGTGGCCACTTCAATTGCCGCTATTTTACTGTAATTTTATTTCGTTTCATTAAATCTGAGTCTACTTACATAATTAATATTGTTTTGTTGCCATAATCACGCTATCCTTTTGTTCGTCTACGGCGATAGCGGCCAGCCTACTTTGGATATACTGATTTTGGGCGCAGCATAGGTATTTTTAGTTTTTATTCGGATAACTATTCATTCCGAAGTCTGTCCACCAGAGAAACTGTGAGCATTGCCCCCTGCGCAAGATAGGACTTATGAAACAGCTTCACTGTGAGTGTGAAGAAAATTCATCATCACCAGGAGATTGCACTGATTGAAGACCAAAGGATCATAAGGATTTGTGCGATCGATAATACTAAAATTTTAGGCAAGTTCTCCTTTCGCGCGGTAGTGACTATACTCGCCTCTTTTAGTTCAGGACTCTATGCCCTTACTAATAATCACTGTGTAAAGTTATGCAATGAATAAAGCCTGTGTAACCATACATTTTTTGACGTATAAACCTGTCATAAATTTATGCAGCGTTTATTAGTAAGGGGCCTAGTATATAAGTTGTAATATTTGTAGTTAAGACTAAGCGCGAATAAACTGTTTGTCTTTCTTTCTTTCAATGCTGCTAAAGTGTATCCTTCTATGTAAACAGCATGTCCTTAGTATCTATAAAACCACAATTTGTTTATCTTTGGAACAATAGCCGTACGAAATCTATACTAATATTATAAAGAGGTAAAATTTGTAAGTTTGTAGGTTTGTAAGTTTGTATGTAGGGGGTAATCTCTAGAACTGCTGGTCCGATTGGAAAAAAATTTCCAGTGTTAGATAGCCCATTTATCGAGGAATGCTATAGGCTATATACCATCACGCTACGACCCACGGGAGCGGAGCAGTAACGGAAAATGCGGGTGAAACCGCAGGGGACAGCTAGTTAAATAATAATTAAGCACAGTATCAATGACCAGTAGTAACAATCAAGTTTGAAGGTCACGTGTAACGAACTTTCGCGACATACTTCCTTAAGTTTTTGTTGGGCTTACTATCATTAGGATAAATTAGTTCAATTAGGAGGTAAAAAATGTTATGCACGGTTAGTGGAAAAGTGTGATATGTGAAGGTTAAAAGGACGGGGAATGATGTTTGTTTCTGTTGTAGTTCTGACCTTGAAAATTCTTGATCTTTGTACAATGTGTAACTGAATTAATGCACTTTGAGAAAATAGTTGGTTCAGAATCGTTTACTGAATCGATTTTTGTAATTTTTAATATAGGTAATATTTTATCCCAAAAATAATTAAAACTACGTAAACTGCTGTCACACTTCCGCTGTACAGTCAAAAAAAAAAATGGATGAAATACCTACTACGCTAGACCCTTATGCAAGTGCGACTGTGTGCATGTTGTGTAGATTTGTAATGTGACTATAATTTTCCCCCACAATCTGTACAACTAAATTATAAAAAAACTGTGTTCTAAACATAATAATAAAAATTCAGTGTACATATTATTATTACTTACCTATAACATAATATTCTAATTGGGGTGTCTGGTGGTGTGCGTTTATTCTGGGACATGTTGTATATAAATAGACAAGATTTTTGGTGGCTGATTGGTGGTGTGTAGATTACATTATGGAGTTTCTTGCCCATTCTTCTCCATACGTAACAACATTTCCGAATGGGCGGTAGATTCACTTTTGTTTTATAAGTATGACGTTTCAAAGTGCCTTTTTTTGGCCTAATGGAAATAAATGATTTGATTTTGACTTTGACTTTACCAGCAACTCAAAACACTACTGATGCTAAGTAAATAAAGATGGCACAATAGTTTCTTCTTTTTTTACTTAGACGGGCATTAACCTTTCGACGACTAAGCGACAGCCAGCTGTCGGACTGCTATTGTCTTTCTATTGTGTCTCGAACCACGTGTATTCGAATGATTAAGAAGCTGTTTTTTGGAAATTCAACCCCTAACAATAAGTAATAAAGGGTGTCCAGTGGAAAATTTTCAACTTTGAAATTTCACATAAAAAAAACTACATGGATTTTATTTATTTTTATTAAAACTAAATGTACTACATTAATGCGGATTTAATTTTTTTAACACTATATCATCTAAATGATGACCGTTTTTTTGTACGCACTCCTGTAGTCGAACCCTTACATTTGCAATTACGCGACGGCAAAGCTCTGGAGTAATGCTTTGAGTTTTACGGCGAATATTGGCCTGCAGGGCTTGAATTGTCCAAGGATTGTTCTCATAAACTTTCAATTTAAGGTAACCCCATAGAAAAAAGTCGCAGGGCGTGAGGTCGGGCGACCTGGGTGGCCATGAGATGTCTCCGTACTTGCTGATCAGTTTATTTGGAAAAATTGTTCTTAACTTTTCCATCGACACTCTAGCTGTATGCGGAGTGGCACCTTCTTGCTGAAATTGTGTCCTATTGTTGTAACCTGAATACAGCTGCAATTGCGGTAGCAGAAATTTGTCAATCATACGGCAATACACCGGAGCAGTGACTGTTTCTTCTTGGTTAAAAAAATAGGGCCCAATTACACCGCTAGACGAAATGGCACACCAAACTGTGGTTTTCAAGCAATGTAAACGTTTCTGGTGGCGTTCTCTTGGGTTGTTTGGGCACCAGTATCTCATATTCTGTTTATTTACATATCCATCAATGTGGAAATGTGCTTCATCACTAAACAAAATGTTTCGCAACGTGGTAGGTGTTCGAAAGCGTTCCAGCATTGTTCTTGAGAAGGTTTCTCGCAAAGGATAGTCGCTTTCCTTTAGACCCTGAACAATTTGCATTTTGTATGGATGGAGCCTTAATTTCTTCTGCAAAATAACATGCACTGTTGACTTTTTGATTCCTGTGGAGGCTGCAATTTTCCTAATCGACTTGCGTGGATTCCTAATGATTTCATTTCGAACTTTAGACACACGTTCGGGCGTTGCTGCTGACGTTGATGGCCCTGGAGGAGTTCTGTTGAGCATTGTCCCTTCTTGCCTAAACCTTTGTACCCACGACCAAATAAGTTGCGTGCTTGGCCCATCACTTAAACGCCGAATATTAAAATGAGTACAAAACGCGAACCAACGATTCACCATTCTTTAGATATTGCTCAACCGCGAACGAGCAGTGCGCTCCTGTCCAGTGACTCATGGCTACTAACAAATCCGCAAGTACCGCGCTTTCAATGACACCCCTCCCGCTCACCTCACCCCGCTATTATTTCGATAATTGCAGTTTAAAGTTGAAAAATTTCCGCTGGACACCCTTTATTTAAGATTGGGTAATCTTAAATCAAAGTTTGTTAGGGGTTAAGATTACCCAATCTTAAATCAAAGTTTGTTTGAAAGATGGGCAGGTCACAGTAAACATTTATTTGTACTTTAATTGTATTTGGTCTGTTAAATCCTAAGCCGCGTTCAGATAAATAGAAATTAAATCTAAGCAGTATATTATATTATAGTATGTTCCAACGAATAAGGTAAAAACGTACTACATGACTTTGATTTCAAATCAATTTTATTTCAAGTGGGTTCTGATGTTATTTTGACTCTAATATGATTGGGTAGTAAGTTAATACCACGTTATTGTTGCGGAATGTTTATAATAGCTACCGTGACCCCGGAACATAAAGGGCAACCGAAGGAACATGGGTGGGTTTTTGTCAGTCAGTCTGACACGCCCTCCCGCCGCACCCAGGACGGGAGCAGTCATTTTAAGGATTTCCCACTCCCTAAAAAAAAACACCACGTTATTAATTTAATCATTGACCAATTCTAAGGCTCTCCTTTATACCGAAAACCCTCTGTAACGATAATATTAGGGGTTACGTATAACAGTACAAACGACATTTGAAGGGTTCCCAACAGGAAAATCATATCAAATTCAGCAGTAATCATATTGCGTGGAATGGTATTGTGATTACAGCCCAAATTGATATTAGATATTGGACTTTCAGGTGCGTAGGTACTACGGAAATGTTGGGCTTCGCGATTTGCTTTCACTAGGACGCAAAAAAGTTTTTTACTCACGACGGAAGGGAGAAAGTGCGTTTGGAGTGAGAGGTTGTGTGTGCACACAAAACCAAATGAAAGTTCCCATTTATCTCCAGAACCGCTTGGTAGATTTGTAATTTATTAACAACTAGCTTTTGCCCGCGACTTCGTCCGCGTAGATACATAGTTCGGAGGATTTCAGGGATGAAAACTATCCTATGTCCTTTCTCGGGTCCCAGACTTTATCTGTGCCAAATTTCATTCAAATCGGTTCAGTGGTTTATGGATAGAGTTACTTTCGCATTTATAATATTAGTACGGATGGTTTGTAGATAGTCATTATAGTATTATTTCTTCAGGGAGCGCTGTAGGTACCTTTTTTGCTCCTTTGAACCTTCGGACACACGTGATTCGAGACACAATAGAAAGACAACAGTAGAACGACAGCCGGCTGTCGCTTGGTCGTCGTAAGGTTAAATAGAAAATTATGTTCTTACTTACGGGCCCAACAACAAGGATTTTATTCTTCGTTTCGAGTCGCGGTTTTTATTCTACTGTACGGGTTAATTGTTTGTATGACCTATGGGTATTTGTTTCGTATGTGGTGGTTTGTGTATGCGATACTTAGGGTTTGATATTACATGTTGATAATAATAAACAGGTTAAGTGAGAGTCGATTATCGACAAAAATGGCAAAATGGTCACATTTGTTGTATGGGAGCCCCCTTTAATGTTTATTTTATTCAGTTTTTTTATTTGCTGTTATAGTGGTTACAGAAATACATCATCTGTGAAAAAATTCAACTCTCTAGCTATCACAGTTGATGTGCAACAGTCAGGTGACATAAAGACGGACGGACAGACAGCGAAGTCTTAGTATTAGGCTCCCGTTTTTACTCTTCGGATATTAAACCCTAAAAAAGCTTGTGCTAGAAAGTTTATATCGTTGACATAGCCTATAGCCGAATAAAATTGCTTAGTAAGGTGGGCCACATCAAGCTATACAATACCAGTAAGAGCTGACTTCTGATTGTACGAAAAACATACACAATGCGAGGTCAGCTAAAACTGGATTTATATAGCTTGATGTGTAGCCGTGTGTACTACAGTCAATGCTTGATCTTAGACCTCAACCAATCATTGTCAAACATAGACACATCTTAATAAACGTCCTTTAAGGTGAGCACACACTAGACAAATGGCTCCAGAATCACCTGTCTAGCTAACACTGCCGAGGCTATAACTTACGACAATGTGGTAAGGACATTAGTCTTTGTGCAATAAACAACGGTAGACTGTAGTTGATGTATTACTTAAGGTTAGGAATCTACTTACAGCGTTATTTAGGGAGAGATGGATAGTCTGTGTACAATAAAATGACGTGATGCTCCATTGGTGCCTGCCTCTCATGTAAGAGGTTGTGGTTGAGTTCGGGCAATGGTTGAGTTATTCAATTCTTATGTACACTTGCAGTCAGTCAGTGTCTCTTCACCGTTGCTTAAGCGACGGGTGGCTGCTATTCTAGGACTTCTCTTAAGGTCATAGCTCATTAAAGCCACCCGGCAGCCACTCCGCACCGACTCGCCTCCTGCGGCTAGTATTCTTTATATGCACTTGTATGGGCATGCGCTCACTATATCAACTCCGTACCGTTTCCGGATCGCCTCGGTTATAAGGCGAGTCGGTGCGGAGTGGCTGCCGGGTGGCTGTAATGAGCCAACCTACCTAACGTCTATTCCTAGGCTGCAAACTGTGTAAAATTATCTAAAAAACCAACAAATCAAAGATCATATAAATCGGTCCAGCCATTTTCGAGTTATAAATTGTATCAGTATGAATATGTAGGTGTTATGTTTTGTTTCTTTGTGACGCTCTAAAGACCAAACGCGTGGGCAGAGTTTGATGATACTTACGTCAATCGATTTGCCTTAATCTTGCGAGTGTCACTGAGGACGTCAGTGAACTAAAGTCAATATGGAGACCACCAAACGACTTTTAGGCGATTCACACACGGCACCGCGCACAGCCGCGGAGGGTGTACGTGTGTTAGGTATCAACGGATTTCAAAGTGTTCTTGTACAACATGACATCCGCCTCACCGCCCTCCGCGGCGGAGCGCGGTGCCGTGTGTGAATCGCCTTAAAGTTACGTGGGGTTTTATTGAAAACGTGTTTAATCTTTCGACGGCCAACCGATAGCCGGCTATCGGGCTGCTATTGTCTTTCTATTGTATCTTGAATTACGTGTGTTCGAATGTTTAATAACCCATACTAAAAAGCTCTGAATGATATAAAGTTAAGAACTCAAAAATTCTTTAGGTATTCTTTTATTTACTCCTGGCAATGCATTTTCAGTTAGTCCATATTTATGAAACCAATATTTTTGGGGCAAGTAGATGAAATTGAAAGGCTATAGTTGCCTTTGTTTTTGTCCAGATAACATTATCTGCAAAGATGAGTGTGTCATAAGCAAATAATAGCTATGTCACAAAAGCAGCTTGTGTTTGTATTCAAATCATGAAAACAATGCCCTATCCTTTTAGGTTATTAACTAAATGTTAACAATCTTGAAATATCTTAAAAAAAATGCGTAAAAAACATTCTAACACTGTTTCTATTTCGTGTCTCACCTAACGTCGGTTTGGAATAAAGTCAAAGTAGGGTAAGTTCGCCTGTTCGCGTCCATAGACCAATTCGCGTCCATTTTACGGATCTCCTTCAAAAAATCCTCGTAATTAAGAAAACTTACACACCAGTCAAACGAATAGTCATTTCCGGTAATACCTCAATGTATAAGAGACACGCACATAAGGTCAAAAGGCCTGTGCGACAAACCAATCCTGTTTAAAAAATATTTAGTCCCGGCTGTTTAACAAGGAAGCGCGAAAGCGCGGTTTTTTAGATAAAAAATAGTGTGCAGTAGTGCGTTCGATGATAAGTTTAATATTGTTTTATGTGAATTTTAGGATTAATAGCTGTTTCTAGACTTTGATAATGAAAAAAGGAATAATGTTAATCATGAATTTGCTTAGGTTTTTTACATTTAATGATTAAAATAAGGTGGACGCGAATTACTACATCGAATTTACAAAACTTCCACTTTGCGTCCGCAATGGACGCAAACTGTACCTACAGTAGATAATAATAAATCCAATTGCGTCCACTAAGTATTTTAGTTAAATACAGTTGTCTCCCCGTTCCCGGGGGTTTCCGGAATGAAAACTATCTAGCCTATGTCATTTCTCAGGTCCCAGACTATATCTGTACCAAATTTCATTCAAATCGGTTCAGTGGTTTAAGCGTGAAGGAGAGACAGACAGACAAACGGATTATTAATCAAGACTGATATTTAGCAAAAAGAACCGAGCTGTTTACTGTTTATTGTAAAACGTGCAATCATTATTTATGTACTACTTACAATCAATGTTGAGATGAAATATATTTATTTTTGTAAAGTAATTTTTTAATGAAAATAATGTTAATTTTTAGGGTTCCGTACTTCCGTTCCTAGTAAAGGTAAAAACGGAACTCTTAATGATCACTTTGCTGTCCGTTCGTCCACCCGTCTGTCAAGACTCTTTTTCTCAGAAAGGCGTCGTGATATCAAGCTGAAATTAATATCACATACATAGGTCTGCTAACTCTCAAAGCAGTGAAAAAATCGAATTTCTTAATCAACGCAACAAAAATGTATGGCTGTTTACTTTCATTTATATTGCACATT
This sequence comes from Athetis lepigone, assembly GCA_033675125.1. Taxonomy (NCBI): domain Eukaryota; kingdom Metazoa; phylum Arthropoda; class Insecta; order Lepidoptera; family Noctuidae; genus Athetis; species Athetis lepigone. The sequence continues at coordinate 699,825 of CM066235.1, forward strand.
GGCTTGTGTTTAAACACCGCCCAAAAAAGTACCAATTTTACTACCAAAAAGTTCTAAACGGTTACCAAAATGGATAAATGGTCACCAAATAACGCTTCTTAAAATATTATGAACTAAATCCAATTTGGTTTTTATATGAATTTGACTGAAAACTGAAACTTTATATGAATCACTAGTAGATCACGTTGTGTGGTCACAGTTTTAACCTAACCTAACCTAACACAATTTGGTGATCCATTTTGGTAGCCAAAAAGATTTTTTTGTTGATCATGTAAATTATATCCTTGCACATTTAGACATTTGCAAGGGAATCAAAACCGGGTAAAAATAGGGTACTTCCAATTGACCTAGAATCATTTAATTTAGCAAAAAGCATTGTCATGTGGCATAAGTAAAGGAAATGCTCCGAAAACCGTAAATTTGAATGTATTTTACAAAAATGAAATAATACCGGAACCCTCGTTGCACGAGTCCGACTCGCACCTGACCATTTTTTTTTTATAAATAAATAAAGTTTATTTTGTAATTCTTCTTTTTTACAAATTCTTAAAGATATCACCCCTTTATTCCTTTTCTAAGTGGTTGGACGCAAAATGGTCCACGGGTGGACGCAATTTGGATTTTTTGGACGCAAACTGGGTAAAACGCCTATTTCTGAAACTTTTCTATTTAAAAAAAAATCACTAAAGGTTGCGAACAAAACTGCAAGTAAATCTTAAAATAGACTAATATAACTAACATATCACATATTTTTTTCATAAAAAATAGTTTTAGAACAATTTTATTATCGCCGTCAAAGTTGCCAACTGCACTAAATGGACGCGAACAGGCGAAATGACCCTACTACACGGCGACTTTTTTCATAAAACGACAACTCAAGATTGTTTACTTGATTGTCTAGAACAATAGGGATGTTTTGATGTTTACATTGAAGGCTAGAGAAAAAAAGGAATTCACTTTAAACTTTCGCGTTGCATATTATAACTTTTCTGTTATTCGGGATTTAACGCGCATGTCAAGCAAAAAGCAAATATTAAAAAGGTACATCGTGTGCGCGTTAAATCCCGAATAACAGTAAAGTATTAAAAAGGAATTCTTCTACAACCTGGGTGGTCGGTCTCTCGTCTACGTCACTCGTAGATCCGCGACCACTCGGTGTTCAATCAATTAGATCCGGATACATTAATTACTTCATTAAACTTCCTTGAAACTGACAAGAATGATCGATGTCAAAGTCATGAGAAAGGATATGAGTTTTCATTAGTCCCTTAGATTAGTCCAGTCTAGACAGCATTCTGTATTACATTGTCATAATCTGTGGTCCTAATATCTGAGAAGAAGTTAATAGGGATGACGACAACATTAAAAAAATGGCATTCTGTTTAGTCCGTCTTGTAGATCGGCCAAAAATACGGGACGCGTATTTTTTGCTTCATTAAAATAATAAAAAAACACAAAGATAAAGAGCAACAAAGTTCTGGAGTGGGGGCGTAGTGGGGGCTTTTGACGCTACCGTATTGCAAAAATTGTATCTGATCGTGACGTCACGCACAACTTCAACGCACTGTATCGTCGTCATTTTTCGTTTACGAGAGAAAAGAAAAAATACGTGTCCAAATTTTTTAATAATCTCAATGGCGGACTAATTACTTTTTTTTCGTCGTCTCGCCTATTCTTGGTAAATACTCTCCAGCGTTTGACTGTTTATTTATAAGTTTTCACGTGTTAGTTCCAGAGTTGTGGTGTCTTTTTGACAAATACCATTAAACTTTCGAACACACGTGATACGAGATACATATAGAAAGACAATGCCGGGTTTGCGGAATGTTTATAATGTGCTATGTTCCTTCGAACATGAGTGGGTTTTAGTCAGTAAAAGTCTGACACGCCCAAGTAATTTGACGATTTCCGACTCCGCAAAAAAAAATTAGAAAGACAATAGCAGCGCGATGACGTGCAGCCGGCTGCTATTGTTAAAGATAAAATTATATTTTGTAAATTAATTAAATGTACTTTTACACGTCTATATTTTAATATTGTTTTTTTTATTTTCACAGATCAGGCAAAGTATAGTTGACACAGACAGATTTGAGTGGACCTATTCAGACAGTGGAAGCAATTGTCAGTAAAGGTTTAGCTCAACTAAAAACTTAAGGAGTCCTTACGTCTTGACGACTCTCTAGAGATTGTTACAGCCAACATTAAATTTCAAATGAAGCTAGTGAAACATTTTATTAATTTAAGAAGTGTAGAACCACGTACTGAATTTAAGGTAAGTGTCTCATTGTCTAATTTACCGAATATATGTTTTACTGAAAAAACAATACACACGACTAGCGTCGAGTGAAGCTTGCCTAGTCGTCTTTATTACTAGTGATGGTATATAAACTTTCTAATGCGGATATGGGAACTAGGTAAATAAATTAATATAATATAGTACCATCCTAATACCGCCCCACTGAAGAGTAGAGGCATTTTTTCTCACAGAGAAGCCACACTAAGCACAGCTGAATAATTAATATGGTGCATAACGGTTGCGGAATGTTTATAATAGTTACCGTGACCCTGGAACGTAAAGGGCAACCGAAGGAACATGAGTGGGTTTTAGTCAGTAAAGTCTGACACGCCCTTCCGCTGCGAGACGTCATTTGATGACATCCCAATCCCAAAAAAAGTAAAAAAAAAAATGCGTAACATCACGTTATGCAGTAACCGACGTTCTGATCTAACGCGTCTGAAACGCGCTAGTTTGCAGAAAAAAAATCAGAATAACTATTAACAAAATTCAAGTGCTGACTCGGCCGATCTACTAAGTCCATACTGATATTATAAATGTGAAGTAACTCTGTCTGTCTGTCTCTTCTTCACGCCTTAACCACTGAACCGATTTGAATTAAATTTGGTACAGATATAGTTTGAGACCCGAGAAAGGACATAGGATAGTTTTCATCCCGGAAATTCCTCGGGAACGGGAACTATTATACCACGGACGAAGTCGCGGGCAAAAGCTCGTCATTCATAAATCATAACACAGTTATAATTATATTTAGACTCCGCCGTATCCGAGTAAAAGACAATAAGTTAACAAGTTAACCAAAACTTAGTATCACATTCAATTATCCGATACTTTCGGATACTTTACCGAGTTCCACATTCCTATTTATGACCGTTTTCCTCCACAAACTTAGTCATAATGGTCAGCTTTAGCTTCAGACGTCGACGACCCCCTAGACACTCGCTAAACCTTTTATCACAGTGTGTATAGCCCCCGGTTGGCTGTCTCTGACACCTGATGAAGAGAACTTTTAAAAGGTTTTCAAATGAGAGTATTTGGGTAGAAGTATGTGGGGAATTTAAATATAATATGGTTTTATTTAACTTCAAAAAGAATAATTCAATGTTAAATGTTTATTTTTTGTGTTTATTACAATCATTATGTTTTTTCCGTCTATTGTGTGTTGATTTGAACGATTATTTTCATAAATTAAATTACATTCACTTATTGATTTAATAATATGTTTGTTAAAATCTAACATACTCCTACTGAGATAGATGACAGTGTTAATTTTCTTGTTCACATACTTTTTTTATATTATCTTATTCATACTCATTTTTTTTTTGGGAGTGGAAAATCATCACATGACTTCTCCCATCTTTGTGACAGACTTTTACCGAATAAAAATCCCTTATGTTCCTTCGGTTGCCCTTTATGTTCCGGGGTCACGGTAACTATTATAAACATTCCGCAACCCCGGAGACATATCAGTCAGTCCTGTCAAATTAGGCAACGCCTGAATCGATTGCTGTCTTTGTCACTCTAAAGAAATAAAATAAGGACAACAATAGATTTAAGAGCGTCTTTAAATTAAGTGACGATTTAACATTCGGGCATAAGCATAACAATTATCACACACTTTTTGATCGTCGATATCCTGTCAAGTGTAACATATAAGCAATGCCAACTATGATATAAATATATTCGTAGAACTTCAGGCGTGTCATAAAAATGTAGGTTACTCACGACGCGCTGGAGGCAAAGGCAGCGTCACAGACTTTTGATTGTATTACCAGAGCATAGCCGAAATTGCTATACTGAAAAATATGAAATTTCGGAACACGGACGGTCCCGAAAAAAGGTCGTAACGTATTCTTTTTTAGTTTTGGAAATTAGTCTGACGACTTTTTCCCATTTTTCTTTATATTGGAAATATTTTTTCAAAAGATGTAGCCGGATAGTCCAACCGTTCTCGAGTTTCATGCTTATATTGCAGTCATTTTTATTTATATTGATTAATTTGTTTTTATTGCTTTATTAATCCATACTAATATTATAAATGGGAAAGTGTGTCTGTCTGTCTGTTTGTCTTTCTTTCACGGCAAAACGGAGCGACGGATTGACGTGATTTTTTAAGTGGAGATAGTTGAAGGGATGGAGAGTAACATAGGCTACTTTTTGTCTCTTTCTAACGCGAGCGAAGCCGCGGGCAGAAGCTAGTTATTTTCATAAAGAAATACGGTCTACTTCTTGAGACGTTGATGCCATAAAACATTTTTGGAAATTCCAATCCCATTGTGTACAATAGGAGATGTAAGTTTGTATGAAAATGAGCGGACAAAAACACTAGAAATATTTAGTATTATATAGTTAATCATTTGACAGTCTAATTTCTCTCCCAAGGTCAAGAACAACATGAACTTGATAGCTGACCTAGACCCGGTCTGGCTCCGCTAAACTTGTGGCTAACTTATCAATTATGTCAATGTCAGATGTGGAGTGAAATATGTCTGTCTGTTCATGGTTTGACGTTAATTTAGTATGTAATGTCTAATATTAATTGCTTACCAATTTGCTTGTTATATTTGTTACGGCTAATACCCGAAGTGCGGCTACACCTAGTTTTAACCGGTTAGAACTAGGTGTAGCCACTTACTCTTGGTTAAACCTAGTACGAGCCGATTGTTTTCGGGTAAAACTAGGTCTAGCCTTCATCATGCCGGCTACAACTAGGTCCAGCCATTCCCTGTTGGATAAAACTAGGTCTATCCGATATCATTCCGGCTAGAACTAGGTCCAGACAATCCCTGTTGGATAAAACTTAGATGCGTGTCCCGCCAAGCCTTCCGCCCCGCGTCACACTCATGACTCAAAGCATCTGCAGCAGCGGCGCGGGGTGGAGGGCATAGCGAGGCACGCGCCTCTGCAGGTTGTGAGCGCCAGGTGCTGCTGATCTACTGCAGGTCTACTAACTTAAATTATAATTTGCAACTACTTATTGTCTGTTGTTAAAAAAATGTTCCTGATTGTTACAATTATATTAAAAATTGTACTCCTAATAATTTGTGTTAATTATTACAATGTGATTTATAAGAATAAAAAAACTCTCTACGTTTTTTTTTATTGGATTTTTTTTTATATCTAAAAAAGCTCGGCCGATAGCATGCCAGCTACAAGTACAGTCAATCCCTGTTAGATAAAACTAAGACACGCGCTGAGCTGCTGCAGACGCTGTGAGTCACACTCGCTAGTAGACCTGCAGTAGATCCTCCACCTGCACCTGGCGCTCACAACCTGCAGAGGCGCGTGCCTCGCTATGCCCTCCACCCTGAGCCGCTGCTGCAGATGCTGTGAGTCATGAGTGTGACGCGGGGCGGAAGGCTTGGCGGGACACGCATCTAAGTTTTATCCAACAGGGATTTTCTTGACCTAGTTCTAACCGGAATGATATCGGATAGACCTAGTTTTATCCAACAGGGAATGGCTGGACCTAGTTGTAGCCGGCATGATGAAGGCTAGACCTAGTTTTACCCGAAAACAATCGGCTCGTACTAGGTTTAACCAAGAGTAAGTGGCTACACCTAGTTCTAACCGGCTAAAACTAGGTGTAGCCGCACTTCGGGTATTAGCCGTAACATATTCATTAGTTGAAAACTTAAAACTATGCAAATCTTTTACTAATTGAATAAAAGGATAGTCTTGGAACTATAAAGAAATATATATAAATGCAATACACTATAAAAACTATAAAAATAACCATTATAATATTAGCATAAAATAGACATAATAATACAGATAATACTATGGTAAAGCTACACAGAAAAATCAAGTGCAATAAACCTACGAACACCCGTGATTCGACACACAATAGAAAGACAATAGCAGAGCGACAGCCCGCTGTCGCTTGGTCGTCGAAAGGTTAAATTAGTAACTGCGCTTGCTCAATGCGAATTGACGATTTCAGACTTACATTAATATAAGTACAGGTTTTCTCAGACGCGCGACGTTTAAATTTAAATTTCGTAGAAAAAGAGATGCATCATATTTTTCGAATTCTAAAATTATCTGGATGACTTCTCCAATTTTTCTCTTTATCATCTTTGACATCATTTTAGGACTTCAAAAAAATTGCCGAATTAGCGACAGTTCTCAAGATTTACGCCTAGCAACACATCATTTATTTTAGTTTATTTATTTATTTTTATCACCGCTTAATTAACTATCTAAATAACATCGAAGGTGAAATCCTTGCAAGTAGCTGAATCGAGTTGATCAGTTATGAATGAGCAGCCTAATTTTATGTACTAACATACTTATGCTAATATAGTTTTATTGACATTTAAAATTTAATAAAAATTAAGCTTTGACGTCATTACTTACGATAAACATAATATTAATCAAATATATCGATTTGGCACGCGAGATTGTCGACATGTGGGATGTGGACTCAGCGATCATTGTGCCGATAGTGGTTACTGACAATGGTTTAATAGCCAAGAGCCTCGACCAACACCTCAGGAGGCTATCGTTGAGCGGCTGGATCAAGGGCTTGATTCAGAAGGCAGTACTTTTGTTTTGGACACAGCTCGCATTGATAGGAGGTTTTTTTTATCGGAGCCCTGGCGCCCCGGTAGCTTTGACTCTATCCCCGGTACCGGTTGGTTACTAATGTATATTTTTAAAGGTTTATTTTTACATATATAAAAAATGTTTTTTAATGTATAAACGAATAATAACCTGTTTAGACAAATAGTGAATGTAATTAAATCGTTTTGCGGTATCGTAGCCTTGAATATATTAATATTATTAGTATATAAAGCGTGCAATTTATTGCCTTCATTGATTACTAATTCTTAGTTATTGCGAAATATTTTTTTTCATTTATCCTGTAGTTGATAGTGATGGTTGTTATATTGATATTAATATAGTAATAACATAAAGTGGTGTGTCGTAATTTTTACGATTTAGAAAAACCCCAGCAATTAGATGCGACAAGTTATTCCGAAAGTTACAAAATCAGGAGTTACTTTGCAGAAATCCATAACAATACTATTTATAGTATTAGTTAAAAATGCTTATAATAAATGCTTGTAATAATATTAATGGTTACGCTTTTACGCTTAACCCACTAATTTAATAATTTGTTACAGAGTTAGCTCATAGCCTGAGAAAGGGTATAGGATACTTTTTATCACGAAATTAGCGTTACTCTACTGCGCTATACTTACTACTTACTTATTACCCGACTTACTTCCCTATACTTACACTTTTTCATATACATATCGGGTGGCGAGTTGCATGTAGTAAAACAAACAGACGAATTAGATGCCTGCTTAAAGTCGGCTGAAAAAACACAAATAAACTTTGAAAAGTACGCCAAGTACCAGAAAAAATATACTAGAAATTGAGACCAATAAAGGTACAACGTGCAAAAGTTACAGCTTTTCCCTCTGAAGGTCAACGTAAACTGCCTTCCTCAGGAAATAAGGATAATGAGATGTTTCCTGAAGGCTCCAACAATAGCTACGTTACAGATACCTATCTAGAAACTTGTTACCAAGTTCCGCTGTTGCCCTTCAGGAATATTTGACGAAGAAATAAAATTGTAACTTGGAAACTCTTGTAAGAAGCTAACTTACTGGTTACTTTGAGAATCTTAAGTAATCAATGCGATTCTGTTTGTTTATTTGTCATTCTTTTACGGTTTCATTACGCAACCGATCATAATATTGATGTTAGGGGCACAAGATAAGGTGAGACGTTTTCTTAATTTAGTTTTTAGTGACCTTGAGATTTAGTAATTAAATTAGCGCAAACAAAGCCGCAGGCGAACGCTAGTTGTAGTATAAAAAAATAACATTGACAGTTAGGGCACGGTTCGCGGGCGTAAAGCACGTCCTTCATAGAACAAAATAAAACTTGACAGTAACTCCACTAAAGTTTTTGCATTAGCGGGTATACAGGATTTCAGGAACAAACATCAGAGGGGGGGTTATCTTCTCACGTTTGAAGCTGTGAGCCTCTAATCTCATCCCCATTTATACTGATGTTTCATATAAACAATAATTTTGTACCCAGTATACATACATATAGGTACGTTTATTCAAAAATGTATATTAAAAAATATATTTTAAGAGTAAGTATCAAGTAAACGCATTGTTTCCTTTGATTCGAGGTCATTCTGTTAAATGTCGAATAGGCCTATTTTGTTATGGGAATGAAATCGAAAACTTTGAACCCGTCTTAAAAAGGAACTAAAATACTATGATTCATACAAATGAAACAAGAATTAACAAAGGAAGTAATAATAAAACAAAGCTCGCACGAGTCACAACAGATCACAGACATTTTCATTCCAATTCAAATTAAATGTCCAAAAGAAATTTTTGTCTTATAATAAACTAGCCTTTGCCCGCCTGTAGCTTGTTTGTAGAAAACCCTTTAATTCGACCTATAGATTATTTTATTTATTTATATAGATTACTAGCTTCTGCCCGCGGCTTCGCTCGCGTTAGAAAGAGACAAAAAGTAGCCTATGTTACTCTCCATCCCTTTAACTATCTCCACTTAAAAAAATCACGTCAATCCGTCGCTCAGTTTTGGAGTGAAAGAAAGACAAACAGACAGACAGACAGACACACTTTCCCATTTATAATATTAGTATGGATTACTCAATATTAATAATTCATATGTACTTTCTAAAGTTTATCTTGGACATCACTGACATCCCGTGCCTCGGAAAGCACGTAAAGCTGTTGTTCCCGGTTATCATTCGTAGAACTTTGACAGTCATTACGGGTAGTCAGAAGCCAGAAAGTCTGACCAGTCTAACCAGAGGGTATCGTGTAGCCCAGTTACTGGGTTGTGGAAGTTTGATAGGCAGTCGCTTCACGTAAAACACTGGTATCCAGCTGAATCCGGTGAGGCTGGAAGCCGACCCCAACATAGTTGGTAAAAAGGCTAGGGAGATGATGATTTACATAGATTATTACATCGATAAATAACTGTGCCAAAAAGTAAAACCAGCCCTTCGGTTACAGAGTAAACCCTCTTTCATATAGAGTAGGCACGAGCATTGATCATCACTTCGCTTGTTCTAGGGGGATATATTATATTCATTTTAAATCAAAATTCCAAGGTATACTGTTGAAGGTACTTGAATTGAAAAATGAGAACCTATTCGAACTGACGAATAACAAAATTATTCCAAATGCTCCGAACTGTATACATAAATATGAACGTTTAACTACTTATTATGACTTCATTATAAGTTAATAAATATTGAACTGATGACGAATGCATTTGAAGGTATTTTTGTGGTTTTTCAAATATTCAGTTATATTTTTTATAGCTTCCTCAAAGCTAATTTAGATTCGTAATGTATTAATGAGTAACTCATTCAAACACATTGATATATTAATTCAAACATATAGATTTTAGACTGGTCACCTATAATATATGATCTCGTTTACATTTATTGTAGTGCATCCGCGATTTTAGAATTCTTATGACGTTAATTGAGCGATGCATAATGCATGTTCCTGCATTATGAATTAATTTTATCCTTGCTCCAATGACCTGCTAGGTATTTCATTGATAACACTAATACTAATGAGCTCTTTCTCCATAAAAATGTGCCACTTATATTTAAAATTGTGTTATGCCCGACAGAGTTCATAATTGTGTCTATATTTGAATTAATAAATTGTTTTTTTTTATTGATCTATCTTTCTTTACTGCTACGCGAACTAAGCTGTAACTCGATGTGGTCCACGCCACTGTTCGTTGTGGACTATGCATTAGTTCAAATCTAACTACCTACGTCGTAGCTGGGCAAAAACTACCCCATTTTTGGATGCGAACTGCGACAAAGCACCATTAGATCTACGCCGTAGCTGGATAAAGTCTACGCTGCCTGTTACTGGGATAGACCTACGGCTACGCCCCCGCCGTATTTGGATGTTTACTACGACGTAGCTGGATTAAAACTACGCCGTAGTCAATGCGGACTGCGGTACTCACTGCGTTCCGCTACGAGCTACGCCGTAGACGTCGTACCCTGTTGCGTATTGTAGGTTACGAGGCGCACGTGTTAGGCTTACAGATGTTATCGTTTTATGAATTACTGAAGTATAAAGAAAAGTATACTCTTCAGCTTTATAAATAAAGTCCAGGTTATTTATAATAAAATAAAGCTGAAGATTCACTTTTTTGTGGATTGGTGGATTAGAACAATTATTTTTGTGAAAGTTAGCCAGTTTGTTGACAATTAATCAAGATTGTCCTGGTGCCTACCAAAAACACTAGCCGCCTATAACTATATCATAATAAGTTCTCGCGTCGTTTAGGACTCTTGAACGATCTGTTTACTTTAGAGCATACAACAAATGTATCAATAGACCCTTTTCCGCAAGTACTTGTGCAAACAAAGTTGATGATCCCTGTTAAGTCTGTCGCTTGCGAGATTTATTGTCACCCTGGCCCGTAAATGTTGTTGGTGTCTGAGCTTGGGGATGGTTGTTTAAATGATAGGAAGTATACGGTAACACACGGACTATATTTTACGTTCCACAAACTGTTCTTAACTGTTAAAATGTTATCCTAGATGAATGATAAATGTTTATGTTGAATGCTAATGAGCGCACGCTATCCCGGTGAAATATGCACTGAAGTTAATTGTTAGCTTGTTACTAATAATTATAATAAAAGTGCAATACGGCAGCCGTCAATGGCCTAATTGTCGCATCGCGTATGTTAGGTATTGCTTACATAGCGAATAATAAGTGTTCGTACCGAACGGATGTGATTGTGACCTTTTCAATTTGTACTAAGAGATTATTGAGTGTTGGTGTGTAAAGGTACGTACTGATTGTTTAAGTGTTATTTTCTACATCTTAATTATTTATCGTGTGAAGAGAAGTCTGGTGATTTATAATTAGTAAATTTTCCCAAAAACATATTTTTTATATCGTTATTAAACGTGCATACCAACCGATACTTAATTATAACCTTTTTGCTTCGAGTTCTAGCTTACTTTGTACTTAATTTCATTAACATTGGTTCTGTTGCTGTATGCTACGCTTTGTGTCATCGTTAATAATACAAAGCCAAAGAGTTCATTTGTTTGGACGCGCTAATCTTAGAAAGTATTGGTCAGATTTGAAAAAAAAAATGTTGTGTTGAATAGTCCATTATTCAAGTAAGGCTATAGGTTATACAACATCGCTAAGGCCTACGGAAGCGGAGTGTATCTAAAGATGTGGTTGAAACTATTTGTGGCTATTAGTTTTATAATATTATTTTATGTCATGTTTTGTTACTATATTAGTAGTTTTTAACCAACATTTTGCAGTACTGTAGAGACACCGGCTGATAGTGTCATATTAAAACCTTTTTACATTATTTGTTCGTGATGAGATAAAATATATTTAAACTAAGAAGGACTTGACAGCCCCTAAGGCTGACAAGCGGTCGATGAAAAATTATTAAAAGACTAAAATATAAAATAATTATTAAAAATATCTTTTATTAAAGTATAATTGTTATCCCGGTACAGTAGAGGTCCTTCTGGCCTCTACAGTACTCTCTCATTAAAACCCCTTAACAAAATTAAATAGTGTAATAGAGCAGCGCGCTAACCTATAACACACAAATAGCCGCACAGGCGCCCGACGCAGCGGTTCGGAAGGCTGGCTGTGAGCGCCTCGCCCGACAATTATGTCCGTTTAGCTTCCAATCAGCTGGGCGTAAATATGATGCTTTATTTGATTCTTCAACCAGCTGGCTGCATGAGTTTGTTACCTGACTTTACTTGTTGGTTGCTAAGCTTGCTGTTATCACTGTTAAATATGAAAGAAAGAAAAACAATTTATTCTTACAATGTGCGCTACAAATAAAAAAACTTATATACTACAAACTACAAACCATAAAACTAAAGACAGCTAAGTAGCGTCACTACTGCGCGAAACGGCTAGCGTTCAGCATAATGCCGTGACCCATACATAGGCATGAGTCCATGACGCTGGTTTTCAGCGCTAGCCGACGTGTATATCACTATCACTGTCAATATCACTACTTATATAAAACAAAGTCGCTATCTTTGTCCCTATATCCCTATGTATGCTTAAATCTTTAAAACTACGCAACGGATTTTGATGCGGTTTTTTATTCATGTCACGTGTGATTTAAGAGGAAGGTTTTTAAGTATAATCCATGCTTATTATAGTAAAGAATAGCCGGGATTATTAAAAATTTTTAACACCCGTGCTAAGCTAGGCGGGTCGCTAGTACAAATATAAATTAGAAAGAATGTAGCTGCATTAAACAACGTCGCTGCGAAACTACACGCAGTAGGTGTTCGCGTTTCAGGTGTGGGTCTTTGTAGCTCTTAGCCGGTAAGAGTCCGGCACTGTCCTCGAGGGACAGCGAGCGCTCTCCACTCCTGCCGTAAAAAACATGTAATATTTTGACGAGCCCGTTGATCTAGTCACTAGTGGTTAGTGACCCTGACTGCTGAACTTAGTTCTCTGTCTGAGTGTAATTTATACAGTCATAGTGAAAAGTTTCAATGGGCCCTGGGAGAAAATTACCTTAAATCGTTGAGATAGATAAGCCAGTTCGATTCCCGGTTGTGACAAATTTTCAAAAATCTTTGTATACAAAATTATTTCTTTTTGAAAATAAAGGATTTTTTCCTTTATTTTCAGTAAATTAACCTATCTTAACAATTTAACCTTTCAACGACAAACCGACAGCCGGCTGACGGGCTGCTATTGTCTTTTTATTGTGTCTCGAATCACGTGTGTTAGAAGGTTTAAAGTATTTTTCTTCCAGGGCCCATAAAAACTTTCCAACCTGTATAAAGAATGTAAGTATTTATAAATTACTAACTTCTTCCCGCGACTTCGTCCGCGTGGAATAGTGCCCGTTCCTGCGGGATTTCCGGGATGAAAACTATCCTATGTCCTTTCTCGGGTCCCAGACTATATCTGTACTAAATTTCATTCAAATCGGTTCAGTAGTTTAAGCGGGAAAGCGTAACAGACAGACAGGCAGAGTTACTTTCGCATTTATAATATAGTAAAGGTGCTCCTAAACGGGCAATTTTTTACTGCAATTGTGTTGCTGCAATACATTGCCGGCATTGCCCGGCAATGTTTCCGAACTCTCTGCAATATTGCCGGTATTGCCGGGCAACACTTTTTGTATGACAAAAATATTGCCGAGCAGCGCCGGCAATATTGCTGGAGTTGCCGGGCCATGCTCAAAAAATTGCTGCAATAAAATTGCAGCAATTATGTTGCCCGTTTAGGAGCACCTTAAGGATGGATATCTGGTTGCTATGACACAAACTCTGCTTAGCTTGTATTCTTGGGACAACTCACACACGGCCAAGACCCTGGGTGAGTTGTCACAAGATATTTATTTAATTTAACTTATTTTTTAAGCCCCACCTACCACCTTCACAACTCTCCTGCAGGTCAAAGTTGGAAGTTGTATCATAATAATATTTTTCTTTATTCAATTCGGATGAAGCCAAAAATATTTAACTAACAACGAGGAACTTCTACGTTTACAACTCAAAAGTTAATTAAGGTTAAAAACGTTGAAAAATATATCTGATTCGCCAAGTTTATCTGCGAACGCTAGTCAACTTGAAGGTACTTTGCATAGTATAAAATAAAGCTTCGTGCCTGTCTGTGTGTGCGCTTAAATCTTTGAACTTAATAACGGATTTTAATCCAGTTATCAGCAATAGATAGTGTTTTCAAAAGATTGTTTATATATGAAATATAACAGTAAAAACCAAGATTTTTAAAGACTTTTCACATCCGTACAAAGCTGGGTTTGGTCACTAGTTATACCTACATGAAGAGACAACCTTTTTGATGACTGACACTACTAAAGTTACGTACAGTATGCAAAGTAGATAGGTATACAGGGCCGTCTGATACAATTGAGGTTTTCTTGAAAACCAATGAATCTATTCAAATGTATTCAACCCAATTGAAGAACTAGTAATAACTAGTTCTAAAATTAATATTATAAATAATATTATTAAATTAATATTATTATTATTAGTTCTAAAATTTAAACTATAGTAGATAATAATCTACTATAGTTTAAATTTTTATTAGAAAATATCCATGGGTTTTTGAGAAAAAATATATTGTATTGTATCTGACTGCTCATAACTTTTTGTTTACTTGAGGTGCACTTAGGCGCAAGTTTTTGTAATTCAACCCCTACAAGTATAAAATAGGTGACGAAGATTTATATGAAAATGGACGAGCAAAACCGCACGCAACAGCAAGTTTACGATTATCAAGGTTTTTTATGAATCCCTTTCCTTGGGTAATTAGGTCTACTTCTTCATTAAATCAGATTTCGTTTGTTTAGGATTTATTTGGATATCCTTCGACAATCAGGTCTTAAATGTTCACAGCAGATTAAATGCTCCCTATAATGATCTCTCTTTCTCATTAAAATTTGGAGTATCCTACTGGTTTTTTTTTCATTTAGGATGAAATTAAAAGAAAATTCTCTCTATTTTCTCCATTAGTAATTAAAGTTTTTTTTAAGTACCAGCTTTAATTATTTTTAACCTATTGTCTATTAACTTATTGTCTATTACTTTTACTGGCTTAATGGAATGTAGGTACTTACTGGCTATTTAAGAAATAAATGAAATTATTGTTGATTTTTAGGGTTCCGTAGTCAACTAGGAACTCTTATAGTTTCGCCATGTCTGTCTGTCGGTCCGTCCTCGCTTAATCTCTGTGACCGTTGATAAAAGGCTGAAATTTACCTGTAAACAAAAAAAAAACATATACTATGCAAATAAGTGCCTAGATTGTATCTTATATTTCTAACTAGCTTTTGCCCGCGACTTCGTCCGCGTGGCTAGTTTCCGTTCCCGTGGGATTTCCGGGATGAAAACTATCCTATGTCCATACTCGTGTCCTAGACTATATCTGTACCAAATTTCATTCAAATCGGTTCAGTGGTTTAGGCGTGAAGAAGAGACAGACAGACAGAGTTACTTTCGCATTTATAAAATAAAATAGAAGGAAATTAGTACGGATCTGTAACAAACCATTAGCAAGCAAGCGTATTCTTTCCCCTTCAAGGAAAAAATGCAGCCTCATATATTTTTTTATTTATATAAAGTGAACTGTTTCACGAGGTAGGCGCCATTTTGTATTAAAAGCCGGTATTCAAAAATTCTCCGGATGTTTTCGCGTTTCTCATTACAGCGGCTTGCTGTAGGCTTTTTATTTTTGCCATTCTTTATTTTTGTTCTCTTTTTTGTTTTTCAGACTGTGTAGTTGGTGTTGGGGTAGAATGCAGTATATTGAGCATCTCTGACCTTTGCTACGTATGCGTTGTAATTAGCGCCTAATTTTCTGTGTATAGCAAAAAACTGTATGGGACGGAGTGACCCAAAAAAAAATATCGATTGATGCCAGACGCGTAGCAATTGGACATAAATATGTGCCTCTTTGTAAATAATTTATTATAACTAAATACAAGGATTACAGACATGTAAAATCAGTTTTTTTTCTAAAGCAATTCAATTTGAAATACTGATAAAATTGTGAGGCGTAGGAATTGCGAAGGAGATTGTTTGATATGGATTGGTTTAGTTTGAAGTATTTCGGATTTTTTATTGATTGGTGATTTTGAGACCCCCTTTAAAAAGGCTTATGGGACATACCGCCCACAAAAAAAATCTGGACATTATTTTTCGGGCGAATATACCCATGCACATTTTAAAATGTGGACATCTCGCCCGGGCGAGATCTTTAGTGGGCGGGATGGCGGGATGTCCCATAACCCCCAGCTCCACCCTAGATGTAAATGCTTTGATCATAAAACAGAAGAACAAGTCTTAAAAGTCTTGTAGAATTCAAAGATTCCACTCAATCTGTTCTTTTAGCATTTAAAAGCATACTTTATCTACCATTCCAACATAAATCCAATAAACATATCCTATATTTATAATAATATATAATGTAAGAATATATAGAAAGGGAAATAGCCATCTCTTTTAAAACCTCTCAACTTCTAAAAACCTTTATTCTAATTACGTTCTTAAATATTTACGTGTGTACGTACACAGCGTACGTGACTTTACTCCGCACAAACAGTTGCTGCAACATTCTCTAAAGGCGCTGTAATAAAACTCAGCGAACACACGAACCCACTCACAAACAAATTATAACCATGAACTTACAAAGACTGCAGGTCACGAACTCAGGACAGGGTTACCAGATCGACGAGAAGTTCGGAAATGTCTAAGAATTTTCCGTCTTTTTGTCCGTTTCGTTGTCTTTTTTTTTGGAGAGTGGAAAATTATAAAATGACTTCTCCCGGCCTGGGCGGGGCGGGAGGGCGTGTCAGACTTTTACTGACTAAAACCCACTCATGTTCCTTCGGTTGCTCTTTATGTTTCGGCGTCACAGTAACCATTACAACTATTCCGGAATCCTGGCCGTTTCGTTGTCCAGTGTCCAATTATTACATAGTACATATACAACTAAGTCGCTTTCCACTGTCTTTATTGTATGATTAGATGTTTAAAAAGTGTGCAAAGGATTTTGATGCGGTTTAATTGATAAAGTAATTCAAGAAGAAGGTTATGTGTACATGCATATTACGGTAAAGAAAAACCTAGTTTTTCTAAGATTTGTAACACCCATGCAAGGCTTGGACAAGTCGCTAGTAATATTTATAATTTAAAAGTAGCTTTAACGTAACTTCGCTTCAGTGGGCTTTTCTTTAGATTTTTCCTATTTTTACAGGCCCACTCACCGCTAGTTGCAACTGTTTTTTGAGTAATACAATTTTGTGAGAACGCCCTTAAAACATAGCAACAGAAATCTGTGTGCTTCTCTCATCAAGAAAGCACTTGTGCTCCAGTGTGCACAACCTTTGTGTTCTTCGTATGACTTGACCAATTCAATTTACTTTAACCTTTCAACAACCAGTGACAGCCGGCTGTCACGTTGCTTTCTATTGTGTCTCGAATCACGTGTGTTGAAAGGTTTAAAGGACACTTTCTCTGTATTTCTAAGGTTTCTAGACACTTTGTTTTCTGAGTTTGTGTTTCTTTTCAAAGAAAACACCCGCCTCATCGTTCGCTTAAAATAAGAAAACCAATATTGAATTTAAAAAAAGAGACAATATTTATTGAAAGAAACAATATTGTTTTATTATATTTCGCCAATATACAATTTTTTTTATCAAACGACCATACAACATCTAGAATAGGGATGTTGACTACATCAAAAGAATGACATTCTATTTAGTCCGTCTGTTAGACAGTCCAAAAATACTGGACACATATTTTTTACTTGATCAAATTAATAACAAAATACAAAGATAAAGAGCATCAAAGTTCCGGAGAGGGGGCTTGTGACGTCACTCCTCAGTTAAAATTATACAAAGGTGTGACGTTTCACGAAACTTCAACGCACTGTATTGTCGTCATTTTCTGTTTAAGAAAAAAAAGAAAAAATACGTATCTCAAATTTTTTGATTTTCTAACTGACGGACTAGTTACTTTTTTTTTGTCATCTCGCCTATTAGAATTACTACTAATACTCAAACATCGACTGTAATCATATAAAAGTTCAACATAAGCTCACACCTGGCAACCTTACTCGTGACCTAATTCCGAAGCAAACGACCTATATTTATGACATACTGGCATTTACGCTGCTTTCAAAATCAATCGCATTAGTCGGCCGAGTGCTCGAGGGTTGAATGTCTTAACCACCTTAATTGTTTCGGATTATGAGAGCCTGGTGGAAAAGGGTTGACAAATGGAATTATATTTATAAAACACGGATAAAAAGGAAAATGTTAGGCGGCAACTCTTTTCGGAGGGTTTTAATTATGTTTTTACACAAAAACAATATTCAGTAATATATCTACTTATCTATATATATAAAACAAAGTCGGGTTTGTTACAACACTTATAACTCGAGATCGGCTAAACCAATTTTCATGGTTTTTGGTTCGTTGGATTTGTCCTCGCCCCGAATAGCAGAATACATCTTAAAAATAATGAAAAATCGACGAGAACATAATTATAAAAGATGAATCATTTTCCCCTATAGTTAATTCTAAATTCAATTAAAGATTGAAAACTTAAGAGAACAATAGTACTAGGAGCGCAGTAATGTGAAGTGATAATGTGAGATTTAAAATACTGAGATACTTAGTACTTAAATCAATCAAAAGTACTAGGCGCGCAGTTGTGTGAAGTGGTTAATAGAAAATGTGAGCGCAATTTTAAGAAAATATATGTTTATGAACTTAAATAGTATCCATCCATACTAATATTATAAATAGGAAAGTGTGTCTGTCTGTCTGTCTGTTTGTCTTTCTTTCACGGCAAAACGGAGCGACGAATTGACGTGATTTTTTAAGTGGAGATAGTTGAAGGGATGGAGAGTAACATAGGCTACTTTTTGTCTCTTTTTAACGCGAGCGAAGCCGCGGGCAAAAGCTAGTATCTAGCTAAACTAGCCCTTACTATGTAGTTTTGTGCTTTGTTACACAAAACTACATAGTAAGGGCTTGTTTCGCAACCTCGAAATAGTCCTTATCTACAAGATAAGGATGTTACGGCTAATACCCGAAGTGCGGCTACACCTTGTTTTGGCCGGTTAGAACTAGGTGTAGCCACTTACTCTTGGTTAAACCTAGTACGAGCCGATTGTTTTCGGGTGAAACTAGGTCTAGCCTTCATCATGCCGGCTACAACTAGGTCCAGCGATTCCCTGTTGGATAAAACTAGGTCTTTCCGATATCATTCCGGCTAGAACCAGGTCCAGACAATCCCTGTTGGATAAAATTTAGATGCGTGTCCCGCCAAGCCTTCCGCCCCGCGTCACACTCATGACTCACAGCATCTGCAGCAGCGGCGCAGGGTGGAGGGCATAGCGAGGCACGCGCCTTTGCAGGTTGTGAGCGCCAGGTGCTGATGATCTACTGCAGGTCTACTAGTGAGTGTGGCTCACAGCGACTGCAGCAGCAGCGCGTGTCTTAGTTTTATCTAACAGGGATTGACTGTACATAGTTGTAGCTGGCATGCTATCGGCAGAGCTTTTTAAGATATTAAAAATCATCCAATAAAAAGAAACGTAGAGAGTTTTTTTATTCTTATAAATCACATTGTAATAATTAACACAAATTATTAGGAGTACAATTTTTAATATAATAGGAACACACAGGAACATTTTTTTAACAACAGACAATAAGTAGTTGCATATTATAATTTAAGTTAGTAGACCTGCAGTAGATCAGCAGCACCTGGCGCTCACAACCTGCAGAGGCGCGTGCCTCGCTATGCCCTCCACCCTGCGCCGCTGCTGCAGATGCTGTGAGTCATGAGTGTGACGCGGGGCAGAAGGCTTGGCGGGACACGCATCTAAGTTTTATCCAACAGGGATTGTCTGGACCTAGTTCTAGCCGGAATGATATCGGATAGACCTAGTTTTATCCAACAGGGAATGGCTGGACCTAGTTGTAGCCGGCATGATAAAGGCTAGACCTAGTTTTACCCGAAAACAATCGGCTCGTACTAGGTTTAACCAAGAGTAAGTGGCTACACCTAGTTCTAACCGGCTAAAACTAGGTGTAGCCGCACTTCGGGTATTAGCCGTAACAAGGATATGAATTAATATTTGCTAGATATCTTAATCAGAACTAATCAGAAGAATGTGAAACAGGCGCTAAGCGCTTATACTTATTGAATTATGATAGTAAGCTGTGGTTTGCAGACATTGCTATATGTATAGTTTACAGTTTTTAGCAGGATTTAACGCGCACATACCTTTTTGTTTTTTGCTTGACGTCTCGGCAGGGTTACCTGCCGATTTCCTATATTATGTGTTCTGATTATTACAATTAGCTAGCTATTATATTTTTGAACGTCATTAACAGGTAAAATATTTTATACTAGTCGCTCCTTCCAAAAGGTTGTTTCATAATATTGAAGAAATAGCAAACACCTTATAAAAAAGTATTAAAATATTTTATATGCATGATTACAAGTAATAATAATAATAATAAAATTCTTTATTGATACAGAAACCTTTGACTTTGCTTAAGACTAGGATACATAGCTTGATTAACTAAAGGTTGTACAAATAATGTAACCCTGACTCCTAAACTAGGTGATCCTGTGACTTAGGAGTCAGTGTTCTGCTGACACTGTCATACCAAAAACCTTGTGTTGTGTTCTGACATTACAAAAAATAGTCATGTACCTTACAGGTTAAAAATAGGTTTAAAAAATTTAAAAATTTCGAATTAAAAACTAACAACAGATAAGGAAGGAAATTACGGAATAGTTATAGTAAATGACTCGTTGAAGGTGTAAGATTGAGGATGTAGATGTTAGAGTGAGAGGATATGTATGTGAGGGTGTAATGTGTGTATGTAGAACTGTGTGAATGGTAGTGTTTGGTGTTTAGGTGAGAGTATTTTAAAGCGTTTGAGATTGTGTTGAGTATGTGTTGCCGAAATGTTTCATATTAGTTGAGAAATTGCAATGTTTGACTGTTTATACGACTACTGCTGGTGATGTAGTATTTCTTCTGTTCGTATGTAGTCTTGATCGAGTAGCCAACTTTGAACTTTGCTTTTAGCTTCATGCCGATTTAGCCCAGCTATCCGAATGGCTTTACATACGTTTTTGTAAATTATGGTGCTAAGAACATAAAACTGGCGCCTGGCGAATGCAGTTTTGTGGCGTACAGACGGGCATACATTTTTTGCTTTGCGCTTAGCGGGGTCGGGCGGGGGAATCACCTTGTGTTTTCTGAGAGTGGCTCGAAGGACAAAGAGCTGTCTCACAGTAAGTAATTTGGTGTCAGTGTACAACTCAGTTGTAGGGAATCTATATGATTTACCATACATCACTTTAAGTACAGCTCTCTGTGCTCGCTCCAATACGATGAACCTGGTTTTTGCTGCTCCTCCCCATACCGGGATGCAGTAAGTGATAACGGACTGACAGTAAATCAGATGTGTAGACAATGATTATAAAACACTAATGCCCTTACTAACAACACTGTGTAAAGTTATGCAATGAATAAAGCCTGTGTAACCATACATTTTTTGACGTATAAACCTGTCGTAACTTTATGCAGCGTTTATTAGTAAGGCACTAAGTATTTCATAATACAATGTGTCTGTTACAAAAAAAACTCGTAAATTAAACCAAATCTTGACCCCCCCGACACGCCTGCGATTTTCTATAACAAACCATGATACTTGCAAGTTTCGCTAATACTAAATTTATAAATTGGCGTCCCGCAGTGCGGTCATAAAAACACCCATCAAGGGTTCACGATACGTCGTAAAAGGTACTATTTTGAAAAGCTCATGTTTCGTGTTTCATCTGATAAAAAACAGTCTAGAGATACGTTAAACTGTGATGACCTCACTAACTTTGTAACTTGGGGGTTGAGGGTTTAACCAGACGGTAGACTTTTTCGTGCGACTGAGTCTGGAACGCTGGAACGTATATATAAAACACTGGTAACCAGCAGAATTTGGTAGGTTGAAAGCCGACCCTGTGGTGTTCAGTTAAATAAATAATTAATTATTAAATAACTATATTGATTGTATTTACAGCAATAACGAATTAATGTAAATGGTTGTTGTATTGATTAAATAAATGTACGTATGACAACTGTTGGGGGCACGACGATTGCTCACTTTGACAGCTTGTGGCATTGTTGGTTCAGAGCTCGTGGAGTCACCACTGATTGTTGTGTGTACCTAAAATATCTAAAAGTGTTTATTATTTACCGAGTATACCACAGACCCGAACATAAAAATGGGAAAACGTTGAGGAGATGTTGAGTCTTGGACGTACACAAAATACTGGTATCCGGTTAGATTAGAAACAGACCCAGACATAACTGGGAAAACACTATGGAGATGACGGAGTCTAGGATGTAAGAAGTCGACGAGCTTTTGGTCTATGGAAACGGATGGTTGCAAAAATTTGGTTTCAGAATTAGACTTCATGAACTGAAAATCAAAATAAGAACGCGTGCGATTTATTTTAAACTAGCTTTTGCCCGCGGCTTCACTCGCGTTAGAAAGAGACAAAAAATAGCCTATGTTACTCTCCATCCCTTCAACTATCTCCACTTAAAAAATCACGTCAATTCGTCGCTCCGTTTTGCCGTGAAAGAAAGACAAACATACAGACAGACACACTTTCCCATTTATAATATTAGTATGGATTGATTTTATTATATAATGATTCTATTATATGTATTGATGTATTGATTAAATAATGGTGCTTTTAATATTTTTTTGTTTTTGTATGGCCATCCTGGACTTTTTTTTAAAACTAAAAGCCCATTTCATAACATTTCCTTTCAACGATCTTTTCTTCAAAAGTTAGGTGACAGCGACAATGACAGTATTGCCAGATTACTAAACAACTATTAGGCCACTCATATACACGTGAATCTAGATTGTGATAATGTGGGGGGGGGGGGGGGGAACGATACAAATCTTTTATGGATAAAGGTGATATGGTTTAAATAAATTTTGTTTACATTAATAGGTAAGTGATACGAAGTTCACCGGGTCATCTAGTATGTATATAATAGTAAACTCACTGCCTGATATCAACGTGTTTGTTAATATATAACAATAACTAACTAAATACATTAAACTTGGAGGGTTTATTGGTTGTGAAGAATATAAAAAATAGCCCTAAAGGGTTAAAATAGTAGGTGGAAGTTCGACATCCACGCGGGCGAAGCCGCGGGCGAAGGCTAGTAAATATTTTAAATCTAGATATTTTTTTTATCTTAATATTATTTTTGTACGTTGGAAATAAGAAAAGCTGTTACAGTATTATTTTTACAGCATATTACACGCCTTTTTGTTATTTCAAACCGTATTAAATGGCTTTTATTTGCATGATTTGGATTTATGAAAATGATTCCATTCGTATTTTGAAAACAATTAAACATTACTTATTTGTGTCAGGTTTGACGGGTTGTAACCTCTATGGTTGTAACTGTTTTGACACTTGATTTGCCGGTTACTATGACAACGACATCCAACAGAACATGGACAACTTTTATATGGGAAAATGGAATTGTTGTTTTACTCTATCTTTCTCGCAATTTTAGAGACAAAAAGTAGCCTATGTTACTCTCCATCCCTTCAACTATTTCCATTTAAAAAATCACGTCAATCCGTCGCTCCGTTTTGCCGTGAAAGAAAGACAAACAGACAGACAGACAGACAGACAGACACACTTTCCCATTTATAATATTAGTATAGTATGGATGCTTTGTATGAAAACAAAACATTCAAGTTCATAATTTAGGCCTATGCTGTCATATACTCCGCTGGTTATTCATCCTTCGTCAACGGACTGCATCTACTAAACCGTAATATATAAATAGCTAAAATATCGATAGAATGTGCTTATTGCATAAGAAAATTAAAGAAATTAAATTTAAAATAAAGTAAAAAAATATGTAAGTCGTAGCTTGCCAGAAATGTGAGTCGTAAATCGTTATTGTTTGTCATAGATTTGACAACATCTCCCGTCTGCGTAAGTCCTAAAGTTTAGTACGTTGGCAACCCCGTTTGCTTTGAAACTTTTACACGTTTGAGTTTTCACTTTCAGATGTTTTGGCAAGATTATATTGTTGTTTAATGTTATCGTGTTTCAGTTTACAAACTATACGAATCTATCGTATGTAATTACTAAGGTTTTCTTTATTAGGCTAAAAGAAAAACTCTCATGTATATTATTAGCAACATCTCACATCACTTTCAACATTCATCCTAGAGCTAGCTTCACAAGAGCACAAAATCAATAAGCATCATATGCCTATGTAATAAAAATCCAATACACTAAGCTGATCTCCTCGCTCCGTTGTTCCAATTGTTCTCACTTCTTCTCCCCGGATAGTAACTGCATTGTTTACCAAGTATTCCTCATCCTTTATACCCGCTTAATTGGCTTACTGTTTGTGTTTGTCGAGTATAATAATTAGCTAGGAAACGGTACGTCGTTCGCTTAAAATAAGTAAAAAGAAAAGATTTGGCGTGTAAATGTTCCAAAGAGCTGTCATTTCACCTGCGGTTTTACCGCGGTGAGATTTTTAGTTACTTCACCGCTCCCGTGGGTCATTGCCTTATGGAGCCTATTCGTTATTACGATATTTAAGGCGCGGTAAGTAGCAATTCGCGGTGGTGCATCGAATTAATAGAAATAAGGTCGAAAATATTTTGGCAGGTCCGCAAAAATGTAAGTCATTTTGCAGTTTTTATTGAATATTAAAAAAAGTACAGTTCTGTGTTTTAAAATTTTTAGACATGTCTTTAGTTTATTAAATTTTCTTTGTTATAGATATAAAAAATATGATGGTTGTCGCTGAAAAAACTGAGAATTTCGAGACGATAACTTTTTTTCCTGGTCTTTTTGAACATTTTTTTTTTCGTAGTACTAGACCATATTTGTAAATTGTTTTTGTGTAAGTCTTTTCTTTATATATTAGACTATACACTGTATTTTTTTCTGGCTTGTGGTATGTATAGATACGGCTAACTTTGCGACGAAAATCTAGACTTTTACAAGGGTTCGCTATGGACAGCGCCTTAAGCTATATTTCTGTAAAGTTTCAACAAAATACGTTAAATACTTTTTGCGTGAAAGAGTAACAAATATTCAACCATCGATTTTTATCAAATAGGTTTTACCAATTTTATAAAATTTACTAAAAAGTTTTCACATCTTCAAACTTAAGTTCAAAACTGACCGTTATGAAAAAAAAAAACAGATGACGGCCATTATGGTTGTGAAAAAAAAAGAAAAAAAAAACACAAATGGCGTTTTTAATTTTTTTGATGAATGAAGGCCAGGACCCCTTGTTAAATAATAAATCAAAGAAGATCCAATGAGGTTCTATTCAAAATATTTTTTTAAGGTAGTGTTGGTATTAGAGATTTTCCTGTAAGGAGTCTCTAATGTTATAAACTATGAGAATCTGTATTGCGTAATGCTGTCAATATTTCATGTAAAAATTGAAATGCGTGTTTTTTTATTTTATCTGTACAAATAATGGCCGCCACATGTTTATTTTTTATTTAACGCTCAGATCCAATGGTAAGATTTGAAAAAACTTTAGCAGGTTTACAAAAATGGGGACACCTGTTCATGTCATCTGACATCGCTTATTGTAAAAACAATAATATAGTGTTTTAATCCCAAGTAACAACCAGAAAAGTGCGTTTCGGGTTATCGATCGACCTATAATTACATTTACTACTTTGCAGAGTAACTGAAGGCGGATGAACAGACATCTAGACAGAAGGACATGGCGAAACTATAATAGAAGTATCATTAAGGTGTGTCCAGTCTGTTGTAATCATGCTGTAATGTAACATCAAAAAAGTATCAAGCAATGAAAGTATTTTCCGTTCACATTGACGCCTGTTTTGCGCGTAGTGTGTTCGGTTTGTGTTCGCAAGCCGACATTAAAAGGGAATTCAGTTTTATTGCATGTTACAACAGCCTGAACACAGTTTTCAAGTTTTGCCTGTTCTATTTTATTCTATTTTTATTTAATGGCAAGCAGAGCCGATGACACTATTCAGCCAATGTCAAAGTGTTTTGAAATGCAAGCGGCGAGAAAAAATAATAATAATAAAAATAAAATAGTCTCAAATTAATTAATTATACAGTTGGAGATAATGTAAAATCATAAATCATAAATCATAATCATTTATTTGCTAATATGGGTAATTACATAAAGTTATTAAAAATATAGCACAGTCCAACCATATTACACCTTGAGGCATGCAAAATTATGTACCTTGTACCTTGCTTAGTTAGTACGGGACAGAAACAAACAAAAAATAAAAACATATAAATACATATTACAATCGATGCGTATGTTGTTTCTTTTGTAACCTTAGGGCCTAGCCAAGTGGCATTGTAGAATAGGAAACGAAAACGAATAGATTGTCAGATGTATGGAATTGACATAAGCTTTCGCTAAACAATTTGATATCTCGAATTTGACAATCGTTTTCGTTTCGCTATCTATTCTACAATGCCACTCTTGTCTTTCAGTTACTGCATTTGTTACCTTAACTTTCAGTGTAGACGGTGTAGTCTAAACATTGATTCCATCATATTACAAGCCAGGGCCCAACGGCTGGGGTCCGAATTTTGTCCGCCCCGGTCCCTTATTGTGACGTCACAGTTTTTTGTTTAACATGCTAATGTAAGCGATACTTGTCTACTGGCCTGACGCGCCTGATTGATTTTTTAGAGCAGAGTCCGTTTGAGTGACGCTTCGACGGTTTATTACTAGGCGCTTTAAATATTTAGGGAGTGAAGTTATTTGTTGAGCCACTTATTGTAAAATATAAAACGATTTTTTTAATTTGGATGCAAAGTTTAGTTGAAAATATTTTGATGGCTCTGTAGTTAGGGCGATCGCGTCTCCTTTTTTCATATTCCCCAATTTTTGCATTAATATTGGTGCCGATTCTCTTGTGCACAAACTATCGTTTTAGGTTAAATGCATCTTTTTCTTTCCGTTTAATTAAGAAAAGGACAGAAGATCAAATATTAGATAAGTCCTGTCAAATTTAGACACTCCATAAATAATTTAGACGCAATTTAAAAACATGGCGTCTAAATATACGTCAATTGTCATCAGGCGCTGTCTAATTTGACAGGATTAAACTAAAATGTATCTTCTGTCCTTTTCTTTAAGAAATGGAAAGAGAAAGATGCACCTAGCTTAAATTTACGTTAAGTTGTGCACAAGAGAATCGGCACCATTATGTATACTTTTTTAACCTAAGACATCAAAGACAATAGACATCCCGTTGATCCCGTGTCACAGATTGGAAAGCACTATGTCTGTTGCATTCATATATAAATAATACGCGAGAAATATGTCTTTGGCTCTGTCAAATTAAGACACTCCTTAAACAATTTAGACGCGATTAAAAACATGATCTCCAAAAACTACTTTAGGCGCTGTCTAACTTGACAGTACTAAACTAACATTTATAACTTCTGTCCTTTTCTTGACAAAATGAAAAGAGTAAGATGCACTTAACTTAAATTTAGTTTGTGAACACGAGAATCAGCACCACTAGGTAATGATCATTGATATCTCTACACTAAGATACAAAAGATCGTCCCACTAAACATTGTTAGGAGTGGGACACGACGTCACTGTCATAGCCTGTCGTCGGCTTCCTGCCGGAAACTAGCAGCGCTCGGGAAATAGTCTGTGCGATGTGTACACATTGTGAGCGTGTGTCTGTCGCCTTATAGATGAGCATTGAGCGTACCTACGTCCTCTAGTTTATTGTGTGGGTCAATGATGTTATAAGTAAAAAAGTGTAGATAGGTTATATGCAGTCAAAAAGTGGCACATTAAAAGTTTGCCAACTGGCAAACATGATACTGAGTATCGTGTTGACATTTGTCGTTTATCTCTTTTTCACTCTCACCACTTCAATCATGTCATCCTACTATGACGTGTAATGTATGTGTGCGTTAGTGTGCCGTTTTTGAAGATAGAATTTCGTTTGGGTAACCTATCTACACGTTTTTACTTATAACATCATTGGTGTGGGTTTGTGATTTATTTACTTACTAGATGACCCGGTGAACTTCGTATCACTTACCTATTAATGTAAACAAATTTATTTAAACCATGTCACCTTTATTCATAAAAGATTTGTATCGATTTCCCCACATTATCACAATCTAGATTCACGTGTGTAGGAGTGGCCTAATAGTTGTTTAGTAATTTGGCAATACTGTCATTGTCACTGTCACCTAACTTTTGAAGAAAAGATTGTTGAAAGTTTTTTACTTAAAATATCATTGGTTGAAAGGAAATGTTATGAATTGGGCTTTTAGTTTAAAAAAAAAAGTCTTGGATGGCCATACAAAAACAAAAAAAATATTAAAAGCACCATTATTTAATCAATACATATAATAAAATCAATATATAATAAAATCAATCCATGCTAATATTATAAATGGGAAAGTGTGTCTGTCTGTCTGTCTGTCTGTCTGTATGTTTGTCTTTCTTTCACGGCAAAACGGAGCGACGAATTGACGTGATTTTTTAAGTGGAGATAGTTGAAGGGATGGAGAGTAACATAGGCTACTTTTTGTCTCTTTCTAACGCGAGCGAAGCCGCGGGCAAAAGCTAGTATATAATAAAATTGTAAAAGGTCGGTGTCTGTACATGGAAGATAAATAAGAAAAACTTAATTAGGGGAACTTTATATACGCAATAGAACCCAAAACTATGATTTTTAGAATTTTTGTCTGTTTGTCTATACGTTTGTACGGGCTAATCTCAAAAATGGCTTAGCCTAATTGAATGCGGTTTCATTAGTGCGTTGCGGTTTGCTGGGGTCTTTGTTTTGTTTCAAAGTGAAAATAATGATCATCCCAGGCAGCTTTCCTTCGTGCAGGTTCTATCCCTGTTGTAAAATGTGTTTGGTTGTCATCGACAACCGTTCGTGATAAATATTGGATAGTTTGGTCAAAAACAAAAAGTAATCAATTAATTCAGTAAATTTAACAATTGTTTGGTTCTATCCCTGATTCGATTTGTATGTGGGGTGTCGTTTCGTATGCATATGAGAGTGCGTCGTGAAGCAAAATTAAATACCCGGTCTCAGTCTTCTATTGTATGTGGGTGGAGTCATTGGAGAGATACATTCATCATTGTTTGAGGAGTGGCTGGAGAGGCCCCACGGCGCTCTCACGTATCGCCGGACACAGCCTAGGTCCTCACCGGACACGGAGATTTCAGGAGGTTCCTGTGTCAGATTTCGGGCGGAAGCGCTGCCTAGGTGTCACCACTGCGACAACGGTCGCCTGGAGGACTCGGTGGAGCATACGGTGAAGGTATGTTGTGCTTGGGCGGGCTACCGCCGCGCCGTGTCCGGCGGACGGCGAGCGATAGGTAGCTCACCGGCGGATAAGGAGCAGGCCCGTGTTGTCGGCGCGTTTGTTCCACTTGCGCCTCACAGAGCAGTCAGCACGTGACGGAGCCCTCTAGGGCCAATGCCTGCCTGAGTTGCGGATCATAAAAGTCAGTAAAAGTCTGACACTGAGGCCGAGAGAAGTCATTTGATATATGTATATAAAAGTAAACGCACTGACTGATATCAACGTGTTTGGTTATATATAACAATAACTAACTAAATACATTAAACTTGGAGGGTTTATTCTTTGTGAAGAATATAAAAAATAGCCCTAAAGGGTTAAAATAGTAGGTAGAAGTTCGACATCCACGCGGGCGAAGCCGCGGGCGAAAGCTAGTAAATATTTGAAATCTAGATATTTTTTTATCGTAATATTATTTTTGTACGTTGGAAATAAGAAAAGCTGTTACAGTATTATTTTTTACAGCATATTACACGTCTTTCTGTTATTTCAAACCGTTTTAAATGGCTTTAAAATAAAACCAACTAATTATTTGCATGATTTGGATTTATGAAAATGATTCCATTCGTATTTTGAAAACAATTAAACATTACTTATTTGTGTCAGGTTTGACGGCTTGTAACCTCTATGGTTGTAACTGTAACACTTGAATTTGACACTTGATTGATGAACAACGACATCCAACAGAACATGGACAACTTTTATATGGGAAAATGGAATTGTTGTTTTACTCTATCTTTCTTGCAATTTTTTCTTATTTGCTCACCGTTTAGACCTACCCTGGACTACGACAAACATTTTAAACCCAAAATCAGCTCAATCGGCCCAGCCGTTCTCGAGTTTTAATCAGACTAACGAACATCAATTCATTTTTAGGGTTCCGTACCTCAAAAGGTAAAAACGGAACCCTTATAGGATCACTTTGTTGTCCGTCTGTCCGTCCGTCCGGCTGTCAAGACCCTTTTTCTCAGAAACGCGTCGAGATATCAAGCTGAAATTAATATCACATACTCGGGTCTGCTATCTCTTAAAGCAGTGAAAAAAACAAGTTTTTAAATCAACGCAATAAAAAGATGCGGCGGTTTATATTGCAAATTTGGACATTTGCAAGGAAATCAAAACCTATAGGGTACTTCCCATTGACCTAGAATCATGAAATTTGGCAAGGAGCAAGGTCATGTAGCACAAGTAAAGGGAAAACTCCGAAAACCGTAAATTTGTAGATAGTTCACACCAGGCGTCCGTCTGTCCATCTGTCTGTCAAGAACCTTTTTCTCATAAACGCGTCAAGATATCAAGCTGAAATTAATATCACATACAGGTCTGCTATCTCTCACAGCAGTGAAAAAATCAAGTTTCTAAATCAATGCAATAAAAAAATACGGCGGTTTATATTGCATATTTAGATATTTTCAAGAGAATCAAAACTCAAAACCTATAGGGTACTTCCCATTGACCTAGAATCATGAAATTTGGCAAAAGGCAAGGTCATGTAGCACAAGTAAAGGGAAAACTCCGAAAACCGTAAATTTGTAGTTAGTTGACATCAGGCGTCCGTCTGTCCGTCTGTCTGTCAAGAACCTTTTTCTCAGAAACGCGTCAAGATATCAAGCTGAAATTAATATCACATCCTCAAATCTGCTATCTCTCAAAGCAGTGAAAAAATCAAGTTTCTAAATCAACGCAATAAAAAGATACGGCGGTTTATATTGCATATTTAGACATTTTCAAGGGAATCAAAACTCAAAATCTATAGGGTACTTCCCATTGACCTAGAATTGTGAAATTTGGCAAGAAGCAAGGTCATGTAGCACAAGTAAAGAGAAAACTCCGAAAACCGTAAATTTGTAGTTATTTCACTAAAAACAAATTAACGGAACCCTCGTTGCGCGAGTAGAACTCGCACTTGACCGGTTTTTATTTATATAGATGAGATTTCGACCGCGATCACTAGCGTTTTTGGTTATTGCTTCGCCCCCGAAGGCGTTGTTTATAACTGTCCTCGATTATTGAATTTGGACCGAACAAAATATTGTTTCCTCTTTATTATAGTTTCAGAAATTGTCCCACAAATATGCTTAAATACACCATTATTCCAAGGCATTACAGCTGCACATTACAGAGGCTCTTTTGAGAGCCATATATTGTAATGATAAAATGCTTAAATGTGTTTAAATTATTACGTTTTTCGACAAACTTACATGCGAGGATAATCTATACATATAACCAATTGAGTGACTGTTGATATATCAATGCACAGCCCAAACTGCTGGTTCTAGAGCCATGAAAGGAGTATAATTATGTTCTATGTAAAGAGTACGTATCCACTAAGAAAGGATTTTTGAAAATCCCAACTCTAAAGGGGTAAAATAATAATAACCTTTATTCACATAAAAAACTGTCAATTTTTAGGAGTTCCCTGATTTCTGCGCTAGGTTCAGAGACCTGTATTACAGAACCCAGTGACCTCTCTCATACATAAGTGATATTTTTTTATGTAAATAGATGCAGTAGCATGAAGTAGTAAGTAGTAGTATGAATGAAAAGGGGAGTGTAACATGGTGTCAAGGCGGAAGTGTGCGTGAGTGGGTGTATGTGGGTGTGTGTGAGTGTATGTGTGAGGGAGTGTGTGTGGGAGTGATTGTGTGCGAGTGAATTAAAATAGCGGATGGAAGTTTCGACATAACGGGCGAACCTGCGGGAGTAACCTAGTTTTTAAATAAATTTAACCCTTCTAGCATCACTCGTCTAAGTATCTGCCTGTCTGATGTAATCCCCCAATTTTACTCCGAAACTATTAAATCAACTTGAATAATATACATAAGTACCATCAATAGTTCTTCAATAGGTTAATAGGTTATTTTTTTGTTTGTTTTCAAAGGTTTTCGTTTATATCTACAATCTCATGCGTATATCTGCTATTGCGTAATGCGTAATGCGGAAATGTGATATCACAATCATTTATCTTGTTATATATATCAATTATTTGTCATGTCAGTAGATATAGATTGATCAGTAGGTGTTATTAATAGTCTCTCAGATTCTAATCATGCTGTGATTTATATACTTCTACTAGTTGACCCGACCACGCGTTGCTGTGGTTCTTATCGAAATAAAATATGGCCTATCTTTCAAATTGGATCTAATCTATACGGTGTGCAAAGATTCAGTAGTTTAGGTGTTCATCGCGGACAAACAACGTGACGCGTAAATTATACATGTATGTTAAGATGATAATTATAAGTTTATTGTTTATTATGTGTTTATCTGTTCCATCATATATCTTTCAAAGTTCTAAGCATGTGTAAATTAAACCTTTAAAAACCCCCACCCCTGATATTATTAAGATTGCAACTGTAGCATACAAAAGAGTTATAACGTCGAAATGGCAGAATAGATTTTAATCCGTCATTGACTAAACGCTACATCATGATGTAACAAAAATTCAAGATGGTGGCTATCAAACGTCAAACATGTTTCAATTCGATGGATGTTGGATGCTGGGCTCGATGGAAACATGTTTACATAGATACAGTGCTGATTTAGCGCCGAAATCCACTGATGCTGGCGCCACCTACTTCAACTTCTAAACTATAAATCAACATATAACTATCAATGTAAATCGGCGTTTAAATAAAAACTTAAAGGGAAAAACAATATACGGAAAACCAATGATATTGATATTATAAGTAAAAAGGTGTAGATAGGTTACCTAAACGAAATTCTTTTTTCAAAAACGGCACACTAACGCACACATACATTACACGTCAAGGATGGCCATGTTTGAAGTAGTGCGAGTGAAAAAGAGATAAACGTCAAATGTCAACGCGATACTTAGTATCATGTTGGTCAAATAGCAAACTTTTAAAGTGCCACTTTTTGACTGCATATAACCTGTCTATACTTTTTTACTTAAAGTATCATTGCGGAAAACCAACTCCTAAATTACTGGCTTATCTATAGTGTGCCGTTTCTTGCTGCTCAGTCTTGCTAGTCATCATGACAAGTCTACCACTTATAAAAAACGCAAGTTACATAAATACTTAATTACATACTTTAATATTACCCGTTTTACTACTCCACTAATGTGTGATTTCAATAAGTATTACGTATAATTTTTATTTTTCCGGTATTTAAGCGAATATTCTTGTTTGATAAAAGATTAGATGATGGTTTTTGACTGGGCTTTTCAACGCAGTAATAATTTTATGGAATACGCATTTAACTGAAGTCCAAGAAAAGTTTTTGTAAAGAGAAGAATAGGAAAATACGACTGGAGAATTAAACCAAATTCAGTTTTTTTATAGATATGGGGTTCAGTTTTTGACCACGACGAAACGGAAAAGATATGTATGTGTTTGTAGTGAGAGGTTGTGTGCGCACACCAAACCCAATAAATTTTCCCATTTATCTCCAGAATGGCTTGACATGCAGTTTTCTGCGGTTGATTCGTAATATCCTGGAATCATTGTGCATTGTGTCAATCAAGACATAGACAGAAGAAAGATAAAATATTCATTGTGACAAGATCTGTTAAAGTCAGCTAGTAAATAAATAAAGAGATCTCAACATGAATTGTCTGAAAACTATACTATTTCTATACACATATGTCACACGGCGTTACGAGTGTCACCTGTCACCTGTCACAGCCCACACGTCCAAGTGACGGGACCCCAAAAACTTCGCAACCTCACCGCATTTAGACAAGGAGGTTGGACCGCGACCCCGTTAAAATAACTTGTGGTGAACAATGTGTAGATTAGTGCAGAAGGCTTTTGGTGACAAAGGTAATTTTAAAACCCTGGAAAATATTACCTATCTCATAGTTTTAGGAATTTTTTTTGACGTCAAAACAGCAATGCGTTCAGTGACAAGCTTTATAAAAATGTAGAGTCACGGAATCGTGACGGTGGTATGCCGGGCACATTTTGGTTTGTCATTTATACATGATTCTGGCTGTCAAAAGACCTCGACGAAGACCGTCTGGCGGATAAGACCGTACAGTAAGCAATACGACGAATTGTTAATGGCTACAAAAATGGATTAATTCATCGTGTTTAAGTGTAACAGTAAGCATACAACGGTCTTTTCCGAGATCTACTAGATGGTCATGGTCTTCGCCGACTTAATCTAACAATACCAGCCTATCGACGTACTGAAGGGTAAAGACACACAGAGAAGACACAAGCATTGATCACCACGCTTCCTATTTATTAAATTTATTATTTATTTATGACTTCATAAACAAAGACACAAAGGCGGACTTGCCCAAGGCATCCTCGACACGTCAACCACGAACTATTGAATTTTGTTTATTGACACAAAAGTGAATGTTTTAAATAACTTTTTTAGTTTTGTCTAAATTTAGAAATTTTAGTTTTGATATAATCTGTTTTGATAGGTATGACTAATGTAAGTAAGTAGCTAAATACATAGTATGACGTCACTATCGCATTGGGAGTGAACCTGTTAGGTAAAAAAAAACTAGACCCTCTGTACTCATCTGCTTCGTGGTTAAGGGCCCAACTCCCAAACTAGTGAAGCTTCACCGAAACACAAGAGCACGAGACTCTCAGATGAACTTGAAGCGTCACTCAAGTGTTATTTTAAGATTCGAACGAGGAAGCCAAGTAAACATTGGTTTTATTGACATTGACAGTGACATAATAATTGGTGATTTACATAAAATCACGTGTGTACTGAGATCAGATAAAAATAAAGGTGTTATCTAACGGCTATTTGCAATAATCAATCGATGGATAAGATAGCAGAGATGGATATTGAACTTCGTACTTATGTCAAAATACAATCACCAGTAGCCATATCCATAGACAGATAAAATACTGGGAATGGCCGTAAGGGTATTAAACATGTTTAAATTTTTCATGTTATGTGTTACACCCGCTTAGGGCCACTTAAAATCTTCAACAGAGGTCTCCACTTTTTTGCCACATAGACAACTTGATATGTTTTTAGTTTTGTCTAGAGCCCCGTGTTTTTGAATTTCATGAAAAATTTCCTACGTATATATTTATAAATATTTACTTTAGCTAGCGATTTGAGAAGAAGAAGACTACGTAACATAGGAAGTAATAATAATATAATTATCGCCTTTATTCAACCTCTATTTGTCAAATAAATGGAGTCCAATTTGAATGCAGATTAAAGCCAGACAGCTGACGCCAAAATATATTTTTGTTGCCATTTTTATGTAATCCTTTTATCGCCAAGTCTATATAAACAATCTTATATAACCTGTTTATATTCTAGACAGATGTACTTTTCAACTTTGTGTGCACTTCTTTTAACCTTAAGATTTGATATTTTCCGGCCGAGCGAATCTCCGCCCCTCCCAGCCCTCACGTTTGATCATCTTCAACATGATCCCCTGGTTCTTAGGTTGTGTCAGCAAAGTTCTGGGATCTAAGGTCAAAGTCTCCGGCATACCGTCAGCCAGCTCCACTCTGTACTTCTTCAGGATTGTCATCAGACCAGACAGTACTTGCATCTTCGAGAACCGCATTCCTGCAACAAATGAATTAAATGGTTTATTTATAATTCTAGAATCGGCTTTGCAGCATGAGCCGCGGTGACTGTTACTATAGTAGTACACCTTCAAATGTTATAACAGACCCTGTTAAGCTACTGTTTGGCTGTACTTCTTTGGTTGTTATTGGCGCATGAAGTTGAAATGCAAGTGACTGAAGCAGTAAGGGCTTCATCTTCAGAGCTTTGGCATAGAATAAAGAAAATTTTGCTAAAATTTTACCTATTTCAGCAATAAAATTATCTTCCTAATCAGGTTTCATCGCTAAAACCGATGACATGCCATTGTTCTTATCAAGATAATATTGCCATTGAACAAGGCTAATATACAGACGGGCGAAACTGTACAGCAATAGTTGCTGGATCAATAAAAAATTATAAAAGTATTAAAATATTTGACACTATACGCTCAACATATTTGGAGAAGATCAAAACATCCCGAATAATGTTTTAAAGTTAAGCTAGTCTTTTGACTGCTCAGTTTTTGAAAAGCTGATAAAACGCAGTATGTCAGATAAAATGGCCCTAAAGCAACTGCATCATCATATCTATACATATACCTGATGGCTAATAACTAAAACTATAATAATTACCGATGCACAGCCTGGGGCCCGATCCAAACGGAAAGAAAGTGTAAGGCTTAACATCGTCTTTATTTTCTGGCATGAATCGTTCTGGCTTGAACTTTAGTGGCTCCGGGAAGTATTCAGGATTGTGGTGCATGTAGTAGACCGGCACATGGACGCGGACGCCCACGTCTAGTTTCAGGCCTGTAGGGAGAACGTAATCGTCCATAACCTCACGAGTGAGATTACCAATTACAGGGTATCTGCGGATAGCCTCAGTCATACAAGCCTCTAAGTAAGGCAGTTCATGCACACACTCGTAGTCTAGTTTGTTTCCGTGACGTCGCAGAAACTCATTCACCTCCTCAGCAGCTTTTTGCTGCACCTCCGGGTTCTTAGCGAGTTCAAACAATGTGAAGCTCATCGTGCTCGCCGATGTTTCAAAACCTGCAGCAAAAAACTGAACGCACTGCGCTACTAACAAGTCATCATCCACCTTCAATTTTATCTTATTATCAACGCCAGTCTTTACATTACTTATACTGTCTCCAGTTAAATATTCTTCTTTCTTCAAATTGAGGACAAGGTCCACAAAATCGTTCCTTGGTGATGGTTTATAGTTTCGGCTTTCAAATACGCCCTTCAGTAATTTCGAAAAGAATTTATCTATCGTTGGGGGAAAAACCTGTAGACCCAGCCGATAGAAAATAGCAGGCCAAACGGCCCTAAATATGAGTAAGAATCCACGATAGGCTGAAGCTTCGAATATTTCGTTTCCCATGAATCTGAAGGGGTTTTTATCATCTGGTCCCATGGTGTTGGAATCTACTCCGAAAGCGGCAGAACATATGCAGTCCATGGTGTACCTCATATTTGTCTGTCTTATTTCGAGCACATTAGACATACCAGTTTCGTAGTCAAGCATATCTTCGTAGACAAAGCTACACTTTTCAATTAAATAGTACATGGCCTTCATCTTTGAGGACGAAAAGAGTGGAGTAAGATTCTGTCGGACTATTTTCCACCTTTCGCCGCCACTAAAGAATAGAGTTTGGGTGATAACTTCGCTTTCAGAGTAGTCGGTTGACTCTCTGCCGTTGACGTAATAGAAATCTTTAGTTAGCACATGTTTGATGATCTCTGGGCTGAGCACCACGAGAACAGGCTCCGTGCCGTAGAAAGCTCCGAAATACGGTTGACCGGCAAACTTTTGACATAGTTTTTGTATCACTTGGCCAGGATACTCCCGTTGTAAAATATATCTTCCGTAGTTACCCAGAAGGAGCACAGGTTCCTTAAAGGGCACATTTTTATTTTTCCAGTAACGAAACTTTCTCGTAGATATTTTATACAATAAATAAAAGATTATTGTCAATAAGGACCCGAGAACAAGCAGGGCGTTCATATCGGTTATAGCGTTGTTGCAAACTAAGCACTTCGCATCAAGTTGATAAAATAAAAAAGATAAAAATACCTAGACTAAACTATATCTGTAGTCAATCCTAACCTTCACGAATAGATCTGACAAAACATGACAAGAATAACGATAATCAAATCAACATGTTTTTTACGATTGTATCTATTTTTGAATTATAAAATACCTACCCGATTAGATTTGTCGTAAACACAACGTGATATTGGTTGTAATTTATAAGTCACATAGTAATGTAAGATTTTCATTATACTTGCATTTTTTATTTTGATTTTATTTGATTAGTTAGTGGAATAACACCACCACGTTGAACGACATCTTCCTTCACATTTTCGTCTTCAGTTTTCTGTCATTTTCTGGCAGAGTGGCGTAGCAGTAGCATCGAGAATGGTGGAAACTTAGATTAGGTGGTGGAAAGTTGTACACAGAAACAGTATTAACTCAATAGTGTGTTACTCTTCTTAGTTTTTGTTCTTAGTTATTGTAACAAACCATGACTACTAGATGACTAGAAGTCGAGAATAAGGATATATTTTTTGTGATTTGTTTTTCCATAGCAGTGGCATCATCTTTGAATATA
Source organism: Athetis lepigone (assembly GCA_033675125.1). Taxonomy (NCBI): domain Eukaryota; kingdom Metazoa; phylum Arthropoda; class Insecta; order Lepidoptera; family Noctuidae; genus Athetis; species Athetis lepigone. The sequence continues at coordinate 738,228 of CM066235.1, forward strand.
ATAAGTACTTTTTGTTTATAAAGCCACTTGTAAAGCTTTTGGAACTTAGATTGTGATTTATTTGACAACATAATTAAGCTCAAAGTCTTTTTTATTCAATCGTGCAAATCTCTAGAACTACCAGAGAAATCGGTAAAAATAAAAATATTTCTATATAAATAACAGCCTGACTTATCGGCTAAAAATATCAAGCTTGTCCCATGGAAACCCAACATTTCTTCTTCATTCATTTTAAGGCTAATTTTGGACCTTTTTTGCAAAATTGTAAAAGCGACATTGTGAATGGTTCATTGCCATGTTGCCATGTTTGGGGTGGTTTGGGTCTACCTCCTAGCGGTCCACCCCGGGCAACGGCACCACTTATGGTGACGGCTGAACGACCCAACCAGCGGTGGTAGGTCTCGCAAGAGTCCACCTGGTAGCTACCACCTTCCCGCCGGAGTCAGGTGTCAAGCAGCTTGCTGTGTTTCATCTGTGCGCGGGAACACCAGAGCCTTTTGGGGGATGAATGGTTGTTAGCTGTGCTGCATATAGCCGGTTTTTGTGGGTCCTTGAGTGACACCGGACCGAGTAGCTCACGCTGGAGGGTAGCGGGATCCGTGGCACGGTCTTGCCGGTGACCGACCGCAGGTAGTTGGGGGCCCAAGTAGCGCGCTAGCCACGTGCCAAAGGCTGCCCCGCCACCTCGCGAAAAATCCCGGAATAGCTCCACCGTGCCAGCTGGCGACTGGATGGGAGGACCCGGTGGCTATTTCGGGGGGGCTCGGGCGTCCCCGCAGTCTCCAAGTGAGCTCCTCATTATTCGGTTTTCACTCGTGCAATCCACTTGGCGAAAGCAGCGCCTCGACATCCAAACGTCCCCCAACCCCCGCACTACTTAACTCAATATGAACAATAAAAAGAAGAATAGGGTTAAACACCGGCGGCACTTCCTCCCGCTGAAAGTGCACCTAACCAACATACGTGGGTTGCACTCAAATCTCGACGCAGTCCACCACCACCTCGAGACTGAAAAGCCGCACCTGTTCTTCTTGACGGAGACGCAAATTAAAACCCCAGCGGACGTGGCGTACCTCAACTACCCAGGCTACTCGCTAGAACATAAGATCAAAGAGAAAGCTGGGGTCTGTGTGTACGTCCGCGACGACATCTGCTGCAAGCGTCTTCGCTGCTTTGAGACTTCCGGTTTTCTACTCTGTGGGTCATCGTAGACACAGGATCCCAGAAGACCTTATATGCCTGTGTTTACCGATCGCACGTCGGAGACCAGGAGACAACCAGGCTATTTGACCATCTTGCCGAGACTGCAGATAGTGCCCAACAACGGTACCCTGCTGCGGAACTAGTATTTCTCGGGGACTTTAACGCCCACCACAAGGAGTGGCTGTTCCCGTTTGAGAAAACCTGCCACGCTGGCAAGGAAGCACGCAAATTTGCGCTGTCGTTAAACCTCACCCAGCTGGTAAACGTTGCGACGCGGGTACCTGATGTTGCTGACCACACACCCAATTGCTTGGACCTTCTACTGACAACGGATCCGGATCGGCACTCTGTCTCGGTCTCAGCTCCACTGGGGTCGTCAGACCACTGTCTGGTGAAATCCGTATCGGTCTGCTCCCCTCCGGATCTCAGCCCAAAGGGCACGAGGAGAGTGTGGCGATACGAGTCAGCAGATTGGGATGAGATGCGGCAATTCTTTGCGTCTTTCCCTTGGCGGTCGGTCTGTTTTTCTTCTTGCGACCCCTCATGTTCTGCTGAGGCTATCGTGGATGTGATTCGGCAGGGAATGGAATATTTTATTCCGTTCTCCGACCTCTCGCTTGATCACAGAACTCAAGCATGGTTCAATGCGGATTGTGCTCGGGCTGAGGCCCTTAAACAGTCTGCATACCTGGCTTGGGTGCAAGCCCGCGACACCAAAGCAAGGGCCCAGAGGGTTCGTAGGAAGAAAAAAGCCTATAATACTGCCGCCAAGTCCTGCAAAAAGGTGATTCGGAAGGCTCGATTTGACCATATCAGTCGAATAGGGGCCAGACTTGCGTCCTACCCTCCTGGTAGCAAGCAATTTTGGTCCCTAACCAAAGCGGTCGAATCCAACTTCTGCCGTCCCACATTTCCACCGTTGCAGAAACCCGACGGTACGCTGGCCCACTCCGCAATAGAGAAAGCGAACCTGTTTGCTTCCCTATTTGCGAGCAACTCGCGTCTTGATGCAGGCCTCCATCAACCACCTACATATACCTCATTGCGATTCCTCAATGAAGGATATTGCTGTTCACCAAAAAGAGGTACGGAGGGTTCTGCTGAATTTAGACGTAAATAAAGCCAGCGGACCAGATGGAATACCTGCGCGAGTACTTAAGCAGTGTGCGCCTGAGTTGTCGCCTGTATTGACACGTCTATACCGCCTCTCTCTCCAAACTAGAACGGTGCCAAAATCCTGGAAGCTGGCTAATGTGCAGCCAGTGCCCAAAAAGGGCAGCCGCGCCGATCCCTGTAACTACCGACCAATCGCCATCACCTCCATGCTCTGTAAAGTCATGGAAAGGATTCTAAATAACAAACTGTTGGCATACCTAGAAGACAACAATCTACTCAGTGACCAGCACCGGCTTTCGCCGTGGTCGGTCTACTGGAGATCTTCTAGTGTATGTTACACATTGCTGTGGCGAAGCCATTGAGAAAAACGGCGAAGCCCTTGCCGTTTCGCTCGACATCTCAAAGGCTTTTGACAGGGTTTGGCACGCTAGTCTCCTTAGCAAGCTTCCTGCTTTTGGCATCCCGGCTGACTTTTGTAGCTGGGTATCAGACTTCTTGACGGGACGGTCGATCAGAGTGGTCATTGACGGCTGCTCTTCGGACCTTATGGCCATTGATGCCGGTGTTCCTCAAGGGTCTGTCCTTTCTGCAACACTATTCCTGCTCCATATAAACGATATGCTAAATCCTAGCATAGTCGGTTACGCAGATGACAGTACCGTTGTAGAGAGATATCTGGCCAGCGCAAAAGACAGTAGGGACGATATACGTTCACAGAGAGAGGCCATGGTAGAGCGAGTGAACTTTGCCTTGAGTCGTGTGTCCCAATGGGGCCATCACAATCTAGTGCAGTTCAATGCCGCCAAAACGCAAGCGTGTCTGTTCTCCGCTAAACGGAGACCATTCGACCTGGCTCCTACTTTCCGAGGTGCACCTGTAAATGTAACCGGCTCCCTAGAACTCCTTGGCATGGAGTTGAGTTCTGACCTCAACTTCGGCACTTTCATCGAGTCCAAAGCACTGACTGCGGCGAAAAAGCTGGGCATCCTTAACAAGGTTAAGCGATATTTCACGCCGGGACAGCTTCTAACGCTTTATAAAGCTCAAGTCCGATCGTGTATGGAGTATTGCTGTCACCTATGGGATGGCTCAGCCAAATACCAACTGGCCGCATTGGACTCGGTAGAACGCAAAGCCAGGAGGTTGATTGGCGACAAGAAGCTGGTGGCCCAACTACAACCTCTAGCACATCGGCGTAAAGTTGCCTGTCTGGCGGTGTTTTACAGATTGCACTTCGGTGAGTGTGCTCATGAGCTACACGAGCTCATTCCCCCGTCTCCGTTTTTCCACCGGACATCTAGACGTACGGAGGGATACCACCCTTTCTTGGTCGATATTCCTCGTATCCGCACGCAGCGTTTCTCGAATTCCTTTATTATGCGCACCGCAAAAGAATGGAATTCCCTGCCGGCGTCTGTGTTCCCAAATGCATATAACCCGGATGTATTCAAGAGACGAGTGCATAGGCATCTTTTGGGTGAGCTTGCTCCATCGTAGGCCCCGTCTATGCCCTCGGGCTAGTCCGGGACCAAGAGCAAGCCCATATGTAATAAAAAAAAAAATTGCTTCATGGTCTATGAAGCAATGAACCATTCACAATGTCGCTTTTTTTTATTTTTTTTTTTATTCTTAGCAGTTTCATTCATTCACAAAAACTTCGGCGGACTCCACTGTTGATTCTGGCTTTCAGGAGCTGCAGTGGTTGGGAATAGTGTGGTGGGATTGTCCCAATATAAATTCACAAAAACTTGACAAGAGTTATGAAGTCCCCTACTCTTGAATATTAGTTCAAACACCTATACAAGAGTCAAGAGTCCTTATCTATGACTGTCTACGGAGTGCCTTACAAACCAACAGACTTTGAATGTAAAATTGGCAAACTTCTTCTATATGAATGCAACAAATGATAATGTAGCATTGTTCTGCAAGCATCGAATGCAAAACATAGATGCCATTTTGAATATGTTTTGGGCCCTTAGCATATAAACGTCTATTTTTAACCTAAGAAGGCTCCATAGTCTATGTAATAAATCAGCAACTGTCAGCGTGGCGTAGCATTGAAATTAGACAAGTATTAAATTTATTTGAAACGTAATGTTATTTATAAGATCATTGGAAATTCCTACGCTCTTCCTTATTTTAGGGTTCCGATGCAAAAGACAATGTAAGACAAAACACAATGTCTTATAATTACATTTCCCACCCCGTTCTTCTGTGATTAGATTGTACAATCGACAAATTGGATTCATGACCCATCATAAGCTTATTTTCCTACAGACAGTCAAATACAATTAGGTCGACATTCACGTAAACATTTATTAAAAAACCGGCCAAGAGCGTGTTGGGCCACGCTCAGTGAAGGGTTCCGTAGCTTCCCGTCCGTCACAATAATTGTTCCCACTTATGAGTTTAAAAAAAGGCTCTTTGTTACGTTGACATACTAAATACGCAGAAATTATTTTGTACAACCTTTTTGTTTTTTTTTGTACAAAAACTGTTCTTTCCATCAAGTATTTTTTCATATTTTTCAAACTTATCTCAGGCTCTGCCTATAGTTTTGGGATCATATGTGTATGATTGTTCAAAAATATTTACCTATCTATTTATAATATCCAAAACCTTTTAATTCTGTTAAAATATATATATACAAAACATTTGAAACCAGTTGAAGTATTTAAACAGACGTAAAAAAAAAGATCCTAGTATGCTAACAATAAATCACACAAAATATGGTATTGAATATTCAATTAACATCTTTCTATTATATGACCGTGACCGTACCAGTCTATGTATAAAAATAAACTATATAACATATGACATTATATATATTGTGCGCCCGCATTTACTGCGCCAATATTAGCTTGTTAGCTTACTTGTTATGTTTTCACGCTTAAAAGCCTGAACGAATGAGAGCCAAATATTTTTATAAAGTACAGTCAGCACCAAAAGTCGATGAACAGAATGGACATAACAACACACCTGTTCACAGGGGGGTGAAATAGCCGCTAAACGCTTCGAGAAACGGATGGTACGGCCGTGCAATCCTTTTCTCGAAGCGTTTTGTTATGTTGATTCTGTTCATCGAGTTTTGGTGCTGACTGTACATCAGACATTTTCATACATTGTTGGTCCAAAAAAAGATCTAGATTTATATACTTTTAAAACCTAAACCTACAGTTAATTTTGTTGTAATTATGGCGTTGCTTCATGTCAAAATAATGATTTTGCTGTAATGAAAAACTGAGTTTATAAAGTTGACAGTATACTTTAATATCATAGATCACTTAATTGATATAAACAAACAACTTGTACTCTTAATACAAGTCGGAAAGAAAATCATAACATGAGCATCAGTAAACAGATCATCAAATCATCAAAAAATATATTAATCATCATCATTTAAGTTCATTCTATTGGAGGATCGAGAGCCGTGTGAACATTAATACTGGCTACTGCCTTCGTAAAATGTTTTTTTTTTTTCACCTTTTCACGCTTTAATTAATTATTTACTGTAAGTATACAGATCATATGAAGGTATTATCTACATATTATGGGTCTAAAGGTGGCCATTAACGGTGATTTTGGCGCGGCAGTTGAACTGACGTACCTCCAAAATTTGATCGTGCGTGAGTGTCGAATCGCCATGCCAGAGTTGGTGGCCGCCTAAACTATTTGGAGTGACGCCACAGTTTACGGCTAGACAGACTGACGCCAAAATGACCGTCAATGGCCACCTTTAGGAATAAAACCCAAAATAAGTATAAGTTACTTAGCACACACGAAGCTTGGCTATATTTCTCTTTCTTTCTTTCATAGTTTGACAATTTATTGTGCGACAGTGATAAAGCTTAGTCAAAGCTATAAAAGTTTTGGCATCGTCGTTATATTAGCTCACCTTTTTCCGATCAATGCTAATTACCCTGTATGAAAAATAAATCAAATATTTAAACACAATATAGTTTAATGAACAGTAAATATAGTTATCAGCTTGATCATATCTATTTACACTCTATATTATAGCCTACGCTTTATTTTCCGTCCGATCGAATCTCCGCCCCTCCCAGCCTTCACGTTTGACCAACTTCAGCATGATACCCTGGTCTTTAGGCTGTGTGAGGATGGTCCTAGGGTCCAAGGTCAAAGTCTCCGGCATACCGTCAGCCAGTTCCACTCTGTACTTCTTCAGAAAGGTCACAAGACCTGACAGTACTTGCATTTTTGCGAAGCGCATTCCTGGGAAGGAAACAGATTTTGTTAGTATCAATGATATTATAAGTAAAAAGGTGTAGATAGGTTACCTAAACGAAGTTCTTTTTTCAAAAACGGCACACTAACGCACACATACATTACACGTCAAAGTAGGATGACATGATTGAAGTAGTGCGAGTGAAAAAGAGATAAACGTCAAATGTCAACGCGATACTTAGTATCATGTTGGTCAAATGGCAAACTTTTATAGTGCCACTTTTTGACTGCATATAACCTATCTATACTTTTTTACTTATAATATCATTGGTTAGTATTATGTTTTGTGATTGTAGCTTATGTTGAAATGGTATACAATGAGTTTCTCTCTGTATGTGTGCTTGGATCTTTTAAACTTCAGTTCGGTTGTTAAAACAACATCATCAATAAGATAAGATAAGATAAGATAATATTTATTTGCATAAAAACACGGTATAAAAGGTGGTACAAATATTTAAAATAAAGAGCATACATGTTTTTGCTTAACATTATAAGCGTGCAAAGTTTTGTGCGTTATTTTATACAATGTCAATAATGTCAATCATGTCAATAATGTTTTTGTCAAGGAACTCTTTAATACTGTAAAAACTCTTAGTGGACAGCCAATCATACAATTTACTTTTAAATAACCTGGTACTCGGTATCCGATTAAATATATATGCGTATTAGATATAGATTGCGTGAATCAAAAGTAATGTTTATATTATGTATAAGATCTCGGGAAAGATTTATAATATCCGTGCAAAGTTGGGGCTGGTCGCTAGTCCTGCTAATTTTATTTGTTAAAATCCTTGTATCATTACTTTGGAAGCCAAACAATACAGTCTATAAACTAGTTTCCTATTATTATAAAATATTAAAGCCGTTTAAAAAATGCATATAACAACATAGACACTTAGTATTTCTCTTGTGTCTTGCTTGAGTCCATTTCAACCAACCAGACTTAAAACAAAGACCCAAATAATAATTGTTTCATGCAAGAATCGAATCTGTAGATAGATAGATAGAATATTCTTTATTGTACACCAATAGGACAAAAACAGTAAAGGACAACACAAACAAATATGCAAGAGTACAATAGGCGGCCTTATTGCTAAAAAGCAATTTCTTCCAGACAACCTTTGGATGGAATTAAATTAATACACTGTTTAGCAATAGATCAATCAAGTACTGCTCCAACCGGACTATTGCCGTGTAAATGCAAACAAACTGATGGCTCATCTGATATTAAACCTTCGAACATACGTGATTCGAGATACAATAAAAAAACAATAGCATCGCGACAGCCGGATGTCGCTTGGTCGTTGAAAGGTTAAGGCGCTGCGCAAACGTGGACACTTTTGTCTTGTGTCAGACACAAGTTATATAAATTGAAATGAAATTGTTTATATTTCAAAATGGAAAATTATTAAATCACTTTTACACTTTTTTTATATTTATAGAACTTTCATATTTATAGAACTACATGGAGTCGGCATTTTTAAACTGACTACATCCGAACAAAGAGGCCGAAACAAACTCAGGGATGAGGGATCATCGTCTCTTTTTAAGTCCAGACACATACTCTTTCGATTACATCAATATACTTGTGTAATGAACTGTGCAAAATAGCTTTCGTATATATAAGCCTTTCCAAAACAGTTCCAATAGCACTGATATACTTGCCTTAACGATGATGGTGTGTTTTATCGATGACATAAAGTGTCTTCGTTTGTGCAGCCCCTAAGTGGTCACTGTCATAAACATAGATAAATGAGGTTCTACTAATATAGATGTCGTCGCAAGATCTATATTATGTTTAATTCTATACGAAAGTCACGCCTATTGGTGTTTATGATTAAAGTCTACATACTAAATAAATGTTATTATTATGGAAAAATTTGTCCATAATATTTAATTTTTCAAGCTAAAAATATATTGAATTTAGTTTTTAAATGATTGATGGTCATCTAATTTTATAATTCATAATAATTATAGTCAATTAATATGATAATTTGTCAGATATTTATCGACAGAGTTATTTTCGTATTTATATACTTTATATCTGTCACATTTATTCCCCAGATATAATAATTATAATTTGAAGGATTAAAATAAATTTACACTGACTTTAAAAAAATTTGACAGGCCGTTAGTTCAATATTAACGGTACATTAGTTCAATTCCCACCCAAGACGAATCTTTATGTGATGAGCAATATGGTTTATTGCATTGTATGGTTAAGTGTATGTACTTATAAATTATTTAATCAATTGCTTGGTAATATTATTTGTGTTAAGACTATAGATACTGGAGATCAATCAACCGACCGCCCCTTTTCTTAAAGTATTCTGCGACGCAATAAATTATAAATTATATACGGTTGTCTATTGTTTGCCCGAAGATTATATGCCATAATCATCATTTTCCCGAATTTCATTTACCCGAATTTCATTTGCCCGAATGTTTCATTTGCCCTAAAAGACATATGACATACTTTTAATTGCCCGAATTTTAGATACCATAATATACGAATGCCATAAGTATTGTTTGCCCTATTTTTATGTGCCATAATAATTATTAGACATAATATTTAAATGTCATAATATTTAAATGGCATAACAAGTATTAGACAAATATTTAAGCCCCGTAATGGTTTTTTTTTCTGTGCATGGTTGATGGTGGGCTAGGTCGACGGAGCCCCGCTTCGCGGGGCTCCTACTTCTGTGTGGTTTATAAAAAAATAACCACGAAGGGGATGGCGGGGTCTATTCGCTCGCTTCGCTCGCTCACACGACCCCGCCATCCCCTTCTAACCTAACCTGTCCGAGTCGGGGTGCCCTAAAGTCCCAATTGCATCCAATTTCTCTTGATATAAACAACCGTTATACACCCAATGTCGATGGCAAATTATGTTATGGCATATCATAATTATGGCATGTGATAATTAGGACATGTGATAATTATGGCTTACAATGATTATGGCAAATGATGTTATGGCAAGTGACTTTATGGGAAACAATGATTCTGGCACGTGACTAATATGGCAAATGAGAGTAGGGCAAATGAGTATTATGTCATATGATATTATGGCTGTTGACTATTATGGCAAATGAAATTAGGGCAAATAAAATTCGGGTAAACGGCGGTATACCATTATATACGCCTGCGTTAGGAAACTAGCTTTTATTTACAACTTCATCCAATTTCGGAAACGAAGTAGGTGATTATAAAGTAGTCCATACCATGCCATTTCATTAAAACCGGTTCAATGATTCAGTGGTGAAAGTGTAGTGGACAGATCCACAGAAATACGACAGAGTTATTTTCGTATTTATAATAGACCACTGAAAAGACTTGAAACTGTTTCTCTACTATATTATGCATTTAATATAAGTATTTAAACATTTCTCTTGAATCGATATATCTATCAAAAAACGGCATTAAAATACGTAGCGTACTTTTAAAAATCTAAGCATACATAGGGGCAGACAGACAGCGGCGACTTTGTTTTATACTAAGTAGAAATGTATGGTAGTAATTAAAATTAAAAAAGAAAATCATTACCTATGCATATCCTCGGACCGGATCCGAAAGGGAAGAACGTGTAAGGCTTAACATCGTCTTTATTTTCAGGCAGGAACCGTTCTGGCTTGTATTTCTCCGGCTCCGGGAAGTATTCAGGATTGTGGTGCATGTAGTAGACTGGCACATGGACGCGGACGCCCACGTCTAGTTTCAGGCCTGTAGGGAGAACATAGTCATCCATGACCTCGCGGGTGATGTTGCCTAATACGGGGTAAATACGAAGCATTTCGTATATGCAAGCCTCCAGGTAAGGCAGTTCATTCACACACTCATAGTCCAGTTTGTTCCCGTGACGTCGCAGGAACTCGTCCACCTCCGCGGCAGCTCGTGCCTGCACCTCCGGGTTCTTGGCGAGCTCAAACAATGTGAAACTCATGGTTGTCGCTGACGTCTCGAACCCAGCCGCGAAGAACAATATACACTGCGCCACCAACAAGTCATCATCTACCTTCAACTGTATCGTCTTGTCAGCACCGGTCTTTGCGTTGCTTATACTGTCTCCAGTTATATAATCGCTCTTCTTCAAACTAAGAACCAAGTCCACAAAGTCGTTCCTCGGTGATGGCTGGTAGTTTCGACTCTCAAACACACCTTTCAGTAATTTAGAAAAGAATTGATCTACCGTTGGTGGAAAAACTTGAAGCATCAAATACTTGTAGAAGACAGCAGGCCAAACGGCCCTGCAAATGATTTTAAATGCACGGAAGGCTGAAGCTTCGAATATTTCATTTGCCATGAATTTGAAAGGATTGTTTTCAGATGATGACATAGTGTCAGACTCCACTCCGAAAGCGGCGGAACATATGCAGTCCATGGTGTATCGCGCAGCAGTCTGTCTTGCTTCTAATTCATTGGAAATGCCAGTTTCATAGTCGAGCATGTCTTCAAAAACGTTGCTACATTTTTTTATCAAATGGAACATGTTCTTCATTTTTGCGGAAGAGAAAAGAGGGGTTAAATTTTGTCTCATAATCTTCCAATTGTCACCGGCGCTGAAAAATAGGTTCCGGGTGCAAACTTCACCTCTGGAGTAGTCGGATGCCTCCCTGCCGTTGACGTAGTAGAAATCTTTAGTTAGCACATGTTTGATGATCTCTGGGCTGTGGACTACGAGGACAGGCTCTGTGCCGTAGTAAGCTCCGAAATAGGGTTGGTCGTGAAACTTTTGGCAAAGTTTTTGTATTAAGTGACCAGGAAATTCCCGTTGTAAAATGTATTTCCCGTAGTTCCCCAGTAGAGGCACTGGTTTAACGTGCGGCACATTCTTCTTTTTCCAGTAACCGAACTTTTTTTTCGATAGTAAATACAATAAATAAAATATTGAAAGTAACAAGGTAGCGAGAACGAGTATGGCGTTCATTTCCGTAACCGCGTTGTGAACAACTGCGGCTCGCCGACATCTTTCGCATCTCGTTATTAAAATCGGCGCATACGCAATCTCCAATACACACAGCCAACCTAACGGTAGATGCTAAATTTATACCGATTACGTGTTTCTTGAACAATGGATTACAATAAATTAAAAATTTGCTAATCGTCGCTCATTTCATGTTTATATTACTTATCATTAAACGATTATAAAAGGATTAACTAAAAAAAGGATTGAATTTGTCATACTCATTTTGTCTAAAGCTCGATAATTTACGAGTCAGTTGGTTAAAATATGCAAAACATTGAAATTGTCCGTCAGATTTGAAAAAAAAACTTTTAGTTTAAGAAAAAAGTAGGAGAAACAAAAGAAAAAATCCATGTACCAATAGGAATTTTTCAATTCTTGGTTTATCTTAGACATCACTGATATTAGTGAAGGAATGTAAGTCTAAAATTGCTGGCTACAAGGTTTAAGACTGACTAAACTGCAAAATTTCTCTCTATCTATCTTTCTCTTTTCTTAAGTTTCTGTGTAAAACATTATTACTGTTGTGACGTCTGATGGGAGAAAACAATGACTTCGGACACAGGTCTCTGAACCTAGATCAGCAGTCAGGGTCAAAGGTCTTGTGTATCTTATGTTTGTGAATAAATTTATGATAAAACTAACACGAAGCTACGTAAATAGTGAGCGCGGAAGTCGTCGCAATACGAATGAAGTTGTCAAGATTGATAATGAGAACCACGTGTTTACTGAACTAAGTGAATATGTACAATCGACAAAATGGAATCATGACCCACCATAAGCTTATTTTCCTACAGAAAACAACTGCAATTAGGTCGACAATCGCGTAAACATGTATTAAAAATGTCACACGTCTAGTCTTATTATTTTGACAGCTTCAAACGATTTTTCGTCAAAATGGGTCATGATTCAGTTTGGTCGATAGTACATATGTATATAGGTATTACTTTAAGTTCGTTAACAGTTGTGAAAAACGTATTCGTACTAATTTGTACTTTCGTACTTCGTACTAATATTATAAATGCGAAAGTAACTCTGTCTGTCTGTCTGTCTCTTCTTCACGCCTAAACCACTGCACCGATTTTAATGAAATTTGGTACAGATATAGTCTGGGGCCCGGAAAAGGACATAGGATAGTTTTCATCCTGGAAATCCCCCAAGAACGGGAACTATTTATCTACGCGGACGAAGTCGCGGGCAAAAGCTAGTAAAGACATAAAAGTTGTCGCCGACTTTGGTGTGATGGTCCAGTGGAAAAGCGGGGGCTTTACCCCCGCTTTTCATGTAAGAGGTAGTTCGAATCCGGCCTATGTACTTTCTAAAGTTTATATTAGACATCACTGATATACCGTGCCTCGGAACTGACGTAAAGCCGATGGTCCCGCTTGTCATTCGTAGAACTATGATAGTTGTTAGGAGTTTTCGCTAGTCCCATCTTGTGGTATCGTGTCGCCCAGTTACTGGGTTGTGGAGGTCCGATAGGCAGTCGCTTCACGTAAAACACTGGTATCCCGAAGAATCCGGTTAGGCTGGGAGCAGACCCGAATATGGTTTGGGAAATGGTTAGTGGATGATGATGTGTTGTAGTCTACATCGATCTTTGATTGTAAGTAAAATAGGCAAGATAGAATATATTGGATAGCATCGTTATGCTATATTTACGTAGTTTTAAAGGAACAAATAAGTTTCTATAATGCACGATACTCCTAATAGTGCCATTACAAGAAACTCATCATTAACTTTTTCGGTAAATGGATAGTGTCCGACCGAAGGTCTATTTTTGGCCGAAGCCGAAGCCGAAGCCGATTAATCGGCAATCGCCACAACCTTCGGCCGAAGCCGAAGCCGAAGCCGAAGGTTTGTAATGTCTCAGTAATTAATTTTGTTCAATATTGTCTACAAGCTACAATACGGTATTTTACCATAAGTTGACGTACTTTTTATGAGTTTTCAAAACGATATTCTCCCATCGATTTTGTATGGCAAAACACCTTATGTCACTAAGTAAACAGCTCAATTGTCTAACTATTTTTTGATTGCAAAGCATCTCAAAATCTAATTTTACGGTAAATTGAATAAGAGCCGGATTTTTAGGGTTTAAATTAGGAGATTTTTTTTAGATTTTTTCCCTTTTCTTAAAGAAATGGAAAGAGAAAGATGCATTTAACTTAAATTTAGGTTAGTTTGTCAATACGACCGGTCCGTCGCTCTCTCACTCTGTCTTTCGTAACAGTTCGTTCAATCTCGACGGTTGCTCGGACCTTCGGCTCAACCTTCGGCTTCGGCCGAGTTTTGGGCCGAAGCCGAAGGTTTCGCCGAAGATGGTTTTTTTGGCCGAAGGTGGCCGAAGCCGAAGCCGAAGCCGAAGCTTCGGTCGGACACTATAAATGGAATATTAAAACCGGTTTTTTATTCATAACAAGAAGCATTATTAATAGTTTTTTTTTTTTTTTTTTTTTTGGTGAGTGGGAAATCATCCAATGACTGCTCCCGTCCTGGGTGCGACGGGAGGGCGTGTCAGACTCTTACTGACTAAAACCCACTCATGTTCCTTCGATTGCCCTTTATGTTCCGAGGTCACGGTAACTATTATAAACATTCCGCAACATAGTTAAATATTTAGCGCTTATACAATTACTTGAGTTGATAATGGGAATATGGGATCGTGTTATTCACACGCAAGTCTTGTTGGCGTGATGTTAACAAAAACGGATACTTAATAACTCTATTTTAGGATTCCGTAGTACAATCGCCTTTACATGGGTTTCGATGCACACTTCAACGACCAAGCGACAGCCGGCTGTCGTGCTGCTATTGTCTTTCTATTGTGTCTCAAATCACGTGTGTTCGAAGGTTTAATAAATAGCCTTTTGTCAGATTGATTGATTGATTGATTTATTTATTTATTTATTGTTTGTCACTGGTGGATATTTGGTTCTTAAAACAGTTAAATGGAAAATACAGAAGAGTCATAAACTGTCCACTGTGGACGGTCGTGATAAGTTTGTCGGGCATGGTGGTCTCCCTGACTGTTAAACGGTTGTGGGTTTATAAAATGTATACGGAATTTTTTTGGAGGGCCTGTTGATCTAGTTGTTAATGACCCTAGCTGCTAAACCAGAGGTCGTGGGTTCGATTTCCGCCCAGGAATAACTTTGTGTGATCGGCAGCTTTGTTGCATGTCTGGGTGTAATTTATCTATAATCTGTATGTGTTTAAAAATATATAAGTATGAATAAATACAGAAGATCCAAAAAGATGGGCTTACAAAAAATTAAAATTAAACAATAATTACTTAATTGTTAGTTAACAAAAACCAAAGATTAAATAAGAGATGACAGACAGTTTATTATGGTGCAGTCAAAACTCCTGGCCAATGAAAAATTCGTTTGACTAGCATTATCAGTCAAAAGTTTTACCAATATGCTTTATATTTCTAGGTTGTTAATATAAATAACCACGAAGACTATAGAGGGAACTCCGCTTCCGCCTCAGCCTTCAAACCTAACCTGCCTAAGTCAAATTGCTCGGAATCTGGGTGTTAATTTAACATTTTATTTTGCCTGTCGAAAGAACTTTTGACAGGTTAAGTGTTTTTATTTTTCAATCAATCAATCTTTTTATTTGTGAACACAGGTAGGTACAAAATACAGATCTTACATAAAAAATATAGTCGAGCTCTGTGCCCTACCAATGAAGTTAGTGTACAAATGTTTTGGCATTTTGATATGAAGTTTATATAATGCAAAAATTTGGTAATCAATTATATTATTTTTACATGCATGTCAAGTTAACAAATTATATTTAGTTATATAACAGGTCCGGCAAAGTCATATTTTATCATTAAAGAATTATTTTATACAATAATACGTTTTATCTGTTAAAAATAAATCTGTTGTTTTCTGTCTGGAACATATTTACTGAATAATATTTGATAAAAATTCGATCGACGGTCATATATTGACCTTTATCTTCCGTTCAAAGTGTTCAAACTCAGTTTTTTTTTCATCATTGTCTATTTAAAGTTTTTACATTCATAAATTATTAATTAAACTTAATCATAATAATATACGAGCGATAGAGATGAGCAAAAAACTTGAGTTATGTGTTGTCGATCGAAACGGAACGGGCGTATGCCATTCAATATTTTTTTTACTATAGTTACCTTAATGAACAGGTACAGTCACCGCTGCTTATAGACATTAGCATACCAGAGGCGACGGAAATGCTCTACTAAAAAATAAAAAGCTTTTTCCAAAAAAAGGTAACCGACTTAAAAAACTAAAAGCACAAAAATAACTATTTCGGAAGTCGGTGGCAACACAAATCGACCGGCAGAAGAGAAGCCACCGACTTCCGAAATAGTTATTTTTGTGCTTTTAGTTTTTGAAGTCGGTTACCTTTTTTTGGAAAAAGCTTTTTATTTTTTTACTTTTTAGTTAGAGTCCCAATGTCTGACTATGTTTTAGAGTAACTTTCAAAATAAAACTACTTATAAGCTTATAAAACGAAATCGGCTCCCTGTGCGCAACGTCACGGGATATCCATGAGTGCTATATACTAAAACCTTCCCCAGAATGTAACAAACACTTTGCTGAAAACCGTATCCAAATCGGTTCAGCCAAACGCGAGATAATCGCGGACAAACATACATACATGCATACATACATACAGGTCGAACAGAGAACCTACTTTTTTTTTTTGAAGTCGGTTAAAAAAATAGTTAACGCGACCTGTTTCGCGGTCAAAGGTAAAGGGCAACCAAAATATTACGCGTTACGTTAGGTTTTTGGTTACTGCCTCGCTCCCGTGGGACATATCGTGATATTATATAGCCTATGTTACTCAGGGATAATTTAGCTTTCGAATGGTGAAAGAATTTTTAACATTACAATCAAACAAACAAAGTTTTCCTCTTTATAATATTAGTGTAGATTTGTATAAAGCCTCTCAGGGCATTTAGCAATTTCTCCGCATCGCTGTCAATAGGACAGGTGCCCTAAAGGCTGGCAGCTGGCAGCATTGTCACGTTGTATGGCTGAATTCATTTGAAGTCTATATGTGACTAACATTTAATTTTAGAGAGGTCAGATTTATACTATCACAGACAAAAGACAAGAGACAAAAAATATATAGACAAATATTTTTGTAAAATATTGTGTCGAGTTTATTAAAAACTGCTTTGTCATATTATTTAATCATAATATCATATCAGGTGCAGAGCAAAGCCAGAGCTCACTGATAAAAGAATCAAGTAGAAACCTCCGACTTGAGTTACAAATAATGCATTTTTATTAACAAAAACATTATTTTGCTATAATACACATAACCTATACGTACACAGTAATAAATAAACTTCCTATCCGTGAAAATTATTCTGTAATCGGACCAGTATTCTCAGGGACAAACGAACAAACACGCTATTTTGCCTCTATATAATTTTTGTATATGTAGATTAAATTTTTATAAAAAAGTCAACTCCCTGCAGTCGATAACAGCACGGTTTCCGAAATGAACGCTCTTATAGTTCTCGCGTGTTTACTGTCTATCGTATTTTACTTAATATATTTGATATCGAAAAGAAAGTTCACGTACTGGAAAAAAAAGAATGTGCCTTACCTTGAACCGGTGCCCCTTCTTGGTAACTACGGCAGTTACATCTTACAACGGGAGTATCCTGGTCATTTGCTTCAAAAACTTTGCAAAAAATTCCGCGATGAACCCTATTTTGGAGCTTACTACGGCACGGAGCCTGTCCTCGTGGTCCACAGCCCAGAGATCATCAAACATGTGCTAACTAAAGATTTCTACTACGTCAACGGCAGGGAGTCAACCAACTACTCTGAAAATGAACTTGTCACCCAGACTCTATTTTTCAGTGGCGGCGACAAATGGAAAATAATCCGACAGAATCTAACTCCTCTCTTTTCTTCTGCAAAAATGAAGAACATGTTCTATTTGATAGAAAACTGTAGTTTCGTTCTTGAAGACATGCTCGACAGTGAAGTTAGCATGTCCAACGTTTTAGAAGTAAGACAGACTGCCGCGCGGTACACCATGGACTGCATATGCTCCGCTGCCTTCGGTGTGGAGTCCAACACAATGTTACCGGGTGACAACAACCCTTTTAAATTCATGGGAGACGAGATATTCGAGGCATCAGCCTACCGTGGATTTAAAATCATTTTCAGAGCCGTATGGCCTGCTATTTTCTACCGTCTGGGTTTTCGTGTTTTTCCGCCAACGATTGATCAATTTTTCTCAAAATTA
Source organism: Athetis lepigone (assembly GCA_033675125.1). Lineage (NCBI taxonomy): Eukaryota > Metazoa > Arthropoda > Insecta > Lepidoptera > Noctuidae > Athetis > Athetis lepigone. The sequence continues at coordinate 756,025 of CM066235.1, forward strand.
TTGAAAGGTGTATTTGAAAGTCGAGGCTATAAACCATCGGCAAGAAATGATTTCGTGGATCTGGTCCTTTCTTTAAAGAACGAGGATTACATAACTGGGGATAGTGTAAGCAACGTAAAGACTGGCGGTGACAAGAAGATAACATTGAAGGTAGATGATGAATTGTTGGTGGCGCAGTGCGTACAGTTCTTTGGAGCAGGTTTCGAGACGTCAGCGACTACTACAAGCTTGACATTGTTTGAACTGGCCAAGAACCCGGAGGTGCAGGCACGAGCCGCCGAGGAGGTGGACGAGTTCCTGCGACGTCACGAGAACAAGCTGAAGTACGATTGTGTATATGAGCTGCCTTACTTGGAGGCTTGTATGAACGAAACTTTACGCATGTACCCTGTGATAAGCAACCTCACCCGCGAGGTCATGGACAACTATGTGCTTCCTTCGGGCCTGCAGCTAGACGTGGGCGTCCGCGTCCATGTGCCAGTCTACTACATGCACCACAATCCTGAATACTTCCCGGAGCCGGAGAAGTACAAGCCAGAACGGTTCTTGCCTGAAAATAAAGACGATGTTAAGCCGTACACGTTCTTCCCGTTCGGATCCGGCCCCAGGCTCTGTATAGGTAATAATTTTTGGTTACAATACTTAACCAAACACGTATATTTTCACCATCTATCAAGTAGGGGCTCGGCTTTAATGCACTTATGAGACTAAATTCTAGCACTTGTCAGGTGCTTCAGATGACTTATCATTCCCAGCTATGCAGGTGACAATAATGCCGTGACACTTTACTTGTGTTCTCAAATTCAAAGACCTACTTTAAAGTACGCAAAATGTTTACCTAGGTGTTTGAATCTAGCGAGAAAGAGTTCTGGAGTAGAATCTTGCACGCAGCGAGGAATTCAAAGTAGTATGTCTCTTGCGTTTATAATAGTATTGTTTCCAAAGTAGATATGTTTAATAATTTAGTTACCATCCCTATGAAAATAAGTAAATGCAATTAAAAAAAAATTACACATTATTTAATTTATTCAAGACCAATACGTAAGAAAGACATGATTTTATAATAAATAAGTATCATCATCATTAAACCTTTCGACGAATAAGCGACAGCCGGCTGTTGCGCTGCTATTGTCTTTCTATTGTGTCTCGGAACACGTGTGTTCAAAGGTTAAATTCACATATTATTATATTGTTTCTTTCACAGGAATGCGTTTCGCCAATATGCAAGTACTGTCTGGTCTCGTCACTGTCCTGAAAAAGTACAGAGTGGAACTGGCTGACGGCATGACGGACACCTTGACCTTGGACGCCAGGACCATCCTCACGCAACCCAGGGACCAGGGCATCATGCTGAAGCTGGTCGAACGCGAGGGTTGGGAGACGAGGAGATTCGTACGAACGAAGAGCTAGGCATAAGCGTCATTTAGAAACATTTGGAATTCTGAACTGAATGTGTCGTCGAAACTGTTTTATCGTTGTATACAAATATGATAATAATAAATCATTTATTTCAAGTAATATAATAATTATTCATAATGTTAGTAACAATTTATTTATAAATCATGTAAGACTCCCCGGTAAAAAACATACAAAAACAGTGGCTGCTTGTGACACCACTGTAATGAAATAAAATTGTTTATTAAAACCTTATGACCTTAACCTTAACCCTACCCCTAACCTACTGCTTAAAGATTGCAGGTCTAGTGGGAACTTGATAGCAATAGTTTAGACCACAACCACATATCTTTGGTGTGCACCAAAGATAATAGGGGTTTTTTTTTTGGTGAGTGGGAAATCATCCAATGACTGCTCCCGTCCTGGGTGCGGCGGGAGGGCGTGTCAGACTCTTACTGACTAAAACCCACTGTTCCTTCGATTGCCCTTTAAGTTCCAGGGTCACGGTAACCACTACAAACATTCCGCAACCCCGGCAGGCGTTGGCCCTGTTGGGCCCCTTCCTGTGCTGACTCCTTCTCTTTGAGGCGCGCGTGGAACACTAACGCGCCGTCGACGCGGTCCTGGTCCTAGCCGGGCGGCGAGCTACCCATCGCTCGCCATCCGCAGAACCGCGCCTACGGTGGCCGGTAGTCAAGATATTATGGGTTAAAGTTTGAAATTGCCGATTGGTTTTGCGGAATCAAAATTGTTTATTTTAATAGTTTTTAATTAACAATTTAATCAAAATAGTTACCATTATTATCTATATGTCGCAGTAAGATAGTTAAAGCCGTAATATAGTTATATTCCTAGGGATATAATTATCTTCCGTAACTTAGTTATACGAAAGCGATTTATTACTATCTCACTAGGAATATAATTATAAAACCGTCGAAGTTTAGTGGTATACTTATATTACTAGATTAAGTTTAGTGAAATAGCTTTTGGAGTGTGCGGCGCCTGTATGTAAGAAGCATCCAGTGCTATGTAATTCTAGATGTCATGATTCCTCTTCTTGTCTGAACAAAAATTAAAAAATACTTAAAAATATCTCAAAACCTTTGGGTAGAATAAATCAATACCCGATTTTTCAGGAGAGCAGAAAAATATTTTTTTGCTATGTCTATGTCTCAAAAAAAGTCATATTGTCATCATATTGTAGTATACTAAATCTTATTCATTCTCAAACATTTAAAAAAATTTAAAAATTCTAAAGTGTTCCACTTTTTTGAGACAGACCAATTACATGATTAAGCTTTTAAGGTGAACGCGGACTTGGCCGCACCGCACGCGCCGCAGTCTTCGCATTCGAATTCTTTGTATGAAGTTCTATGCCACCTCGCACACCTACCCGCGTCGCAGTTGCCGCAGACCCTGGAACGACCGAAATCTCCAAACCGCAGCTGATGACGTCACCCGCACGCAGCGGACGCTGCGGCTAGCGCGGCGCGGATGACGTCATTCGCATCCCCGCCCCGGCGCGAGCGTAACGCGAGCTGAACCCGGATGCGTGCGTAGGGATGCAATATCGCTCTGAAAAATATCGATATTTACACGAGGGATATCGATGTTAAAAAAATATCGGTCTCAAGACCGATACATCGATATTCCTGAAGATATTTAAAAAGAAATATTAAGTTTGGCCAATTTAATAAAAATAAGTCTACTAGAAACAGTCTACAGTCTAGTCTATTTAGCACTAAACTATTGTTTTAAAAATTAAAATAAAAACACATATTGTTATTTAAGAAAACGTTTACTTTTTTTAATTAAAAAATCTAGAGATAGAATTAAGAAAAAGAAGCTTAGATAGCCTTGTACCTAGAAATCTATTTCTTTCTTGGGTAATGCTCAATACGTAAGCGCGTGACGGCGACCAAACGTGTTGACAGCTGTGTGATCCTCAAACAACTAAAGAGCGATATCGATATTTTTTACTAATGTCGTCGATACATCGGCGATATATCGTTCATAAAAACATCGATGTTTATATCGATATTTAAACAATCGATGTATCGTTTTCATCCCTATGCGTGCGGCGACGGGAACGACTGCAGTGACTGCGGTGCGGATAGATGTGCGAGGCCATTAACAAAATGCGATGACTGCGGGGACTGCGGCGCGTGCGGTGCGGCCAAGTCTGCGTTCACCTTTATTTTTCTCTTTTATGTCTTTAATTGCAGATTTCTTTTGGTGAAAAAGATTTATTTTCCACTGTTCATTTTTATTTTTCAATGTTCCATTGTTCATCTCCAAAGATAAACTTAGAAACAAAACTTATTTTCAAATAAGATATTCAATATGTATTCAATAGAGATAATGAACACACACGCGAGGTGGTCTTAACTAAAAATATTTTGTTATTTAAACAATATTGTTTTAATTGGGATACTATTTCAGGACTAACTAGTTTTGCCTAGGCTAAACTAGTTCTTTTTTTTAAACCACTCAGAAATAGGAGCCCCGCGCAGTGGGGCTTCTATTTCTGGGTCCGATTTGAAAAAAACTTGTTGTGTTGGATTTCCCATTTATCGAGAAAGACTATAAACTTGGTATCATCACTCTATTACCTGTGGGAGAGGAGTAGGAATCAAAGAAGCGGGTGAAACCACTATTTGAAAATAAACATTCTAATCGCATACGCTTGAAAACTGGATCTACATTTGATGACATTTATATGATTCCGCTTGGTTGTCATGAATTTTCCAGACTACTGCATGTTATACTGCAAGTTATGTCATATCTCACACAAAGTTTACATTTAATCAAGACTGCTTTTAATTAAACTTTGATATATCGACCTAAGATAAATACAGCATCAATACAAATCGCTAAGATTAAGAGGTCAATTTATTGCGCCACTTACATTAGTAGCGTAAATAAGATAATATTAGGTATATTTTTCTAGATAAATCGTATTTCGCAAACTAATAATTTATTTATCACAGACACAGAGAAACTATTGGAAGTTGTAATATAATTGTAGAATTAGTTCGTAAGTTGGTATTTTAAAATTATGATGCACTTATTTGTTTTGCTAAGCGATGACCTGAAACACAGGTTTTGTAAACCTAGCTCAGGAGAGTTGCCAATCTTACATTTGTAGGTTTAAGTTAAATTTTCGGGTAAAATTGATAATTTTCATTATACACAAAGTTTTTAGATACTAGCTTAATTTATTATTTAAGACTTACTTAAGGCGATTAATATAACTTTATTTTTTTATTTATTTATTCTTTATGCACAAATGTAAACATTGGCAGACATGCCCAAGGCATTCTCTTCCAGTCAACCATAAAAGATATATATTTACATTTAAATAACAACCATAACTTATACAATATTATTCGTGTTTGTTCAACAACTTCAACTTCAACTCTTAATGAATGGCCTTTGTGGAAAAGACACCACAATTCTGCCAATAACACGTGAACTTTGATAATAAACCATCAAACGCTGGAGAGTATTTTGCGAGAATTACCGTAAACATAAAATATTAATAGTTAAAATAAAGATCAAAATTTAAGAATTTCCTCGCAGACGAACATTACAACCACAGATAATGAATATTTCTCTAAGAAAAAGAAAAAATAAATATAATACAATAAATAAATAAAGAAAGAATAACAGTTACAATTTAATCTTATTAATTTCAATGAATTTACATAATTTAAATACAAAACGAGTAAACACAAAAGAAAGAAGACATTTTACCGAGGTAGGACGAGGAATATGAGAAGGAATGATTTCATGAATAGAAAAACACAATTTGGGACAGGAAAAAAATATGTGGTCCACGTTTCCCTCATCCAAACCGCATTCACAAATTGAATTGTCCCTAATCCTAAGTTTGGCCAAGAAATGAGGAGTGCAACAATGATTTAATCGTAATCGACAGATAGTAGAAGTAGTGATTTTTTTTTCTAATTTATATTTAAAAAACCAGGGCTTGTGAGGAATCTCTGGTTGAATGTCTCCATAAAATTTACCCTTTATGGACTTAGAAATTTGCCATGCAATGGACCAAGATTTTAACATAGTAAGAGGAAGAGTAGTACAAATATCATGAGAATAAATTTCCGAGTGAGCAAGAGAGCCAGAGTAAACAGCACTCTTGGCGCATGAATCAGCTGACTCATTGCCAAGAATGCCGATATGACCAGGGATCCAAGCTATGACAACTTTAATACCAAGTTCATGGCATTGAAAGTGTTTGTTCAAAGTACCAATTTCTAGTACGAAAGAAGAGATCGAACATATTATGTTATGAATTGTCAACAAATCGGTCAGTATGTCAGAAAGGGGACACTTGCTAAAAACGTAAAGATCTTTATAGAGAAGAAAAGACAAGAAACTACTCTTTAGAAACTATAGTTTAACTACACACACTTAATTAAGCCGGCTACGTCTATTTCGATATAAATTGAACCTTTAAACCATAAACAAGTATATACATAGTTACTTAGCAATTTAATACAGTTTTCTCTTAAAATAGATATAAGTACTGTAAAATATATCTCTCACGAGGACTTCCAAACATAAGTTGAAGGACCCCGGGGTAAAATCAACCTCTATCACTTACAATTACCAGTATAAATAAAGATCAACGACTTATATTGGCTTCTGGTAAATTCCCCAAGGAAAGGGAGGAAGGTGAAGTGAAATAAAGGTTGAAGGTTACTTTTACCGCAAATCAGCCGGCTTAGGGTGATAAGGTGTCGCAATAATTTGACCTTATCATTAAAATTGTACGGGGGTGCGTAATAGTCTGATACGGGATGGCCTGCCCGGCGCGGGTGAAGTCATTCGATGAGATCCCAACCTCAAAATAAAATATAAAACATTAAAATTTAACCCGTGATGATTCTTGTTAGAGTAAACGGCCAGAAATACTGGCCTAATCTTTTTGTTAAAATAGGCAAGATAATAATATACACGTCAATATAATAGTGTAAAAGTGATAACTATATTTAGAAAATAAATGTCATGTTAGCAGTTTCTTCATCGTTTTAATAACATCACACATGATTATATTATTTTCTTCTTTTGAAAAACTAATTATTTTAGAAAAACAGACCTAGTATCGGAGATAAAAAGGGAAATCATTGAACAGCGACCGTACTTCCGTAAAAAATGTAAGGTAAGTAATTAAAAAAAAAGGTATTGCATTTAATAAGTAGAGAATAATATTGTCGTCAATCATCTAACAAAACAAGGTGTCGGGTATCAAAGTATATTAAAATTCCGTCCACGCGTCGTTCAAATCTATATATATAAAACGCTTCCGTTACTGAGTGACTGACTGACTGATGGACAACGCACAGCCGAAACTACTGGTCGTAGAGAGCTGAAATTTGGCATGTGTGTTTGTTAGGGGGTGTAGGCGCCCACTAAGAGAGGATTTTCGGAAATTCCCCCCCAAAGGGGAGAAAAGGGGAATAAACAGATTTTTTATTTCTTAATGGATTCACTTAAAACTTTGCATGTAGGTTCCACCAGTGAAGCAACTAAGCACTGCGAGAGGATTTTTGGAAATTCCCCCCCAGGGGGGAGAAAAGGGGGTTAACCTGTTTTTTTATTTCTTAATGGATTCACTTAAAACTTTGCATGTAAGTTCCACCACTGATTCAACTGAACTCTGCGAGAGGATTTTTGGAAATTCCCCTCCATAGGGGAGAAAAGAGGGATAAACTGTTTCTTTAGTTCTTTATGAATTCACTTAAAACTTTGCATGTAACTTCCACCAGTGATGCAACTGAGCACTGCGAGAGGATTTTCGGAAGTTCCCCTTCATGGGGGAGTAGAGGGGGATAAATTGAGTTTTTTATTTCTTTTAGGATTCACTTAATACTTTGTATTTAGGTTCCACCAGTGATGCAACCGAGCACTGCGAGAGGACTTTTGGAAATTCCCCACCATGGGGGAGTAAAAGGGGATAAACTGTTTTTTATTTCTTTATGGATTCACTTAAAACTTTGCATGTAGGTTCCACCAGTGATGTAACTGAGCACTGCGAGAGCATTTTTGGAAATTCCCCTTCATGGTGGAGTGAAGGGGAGATAAATTAAATGTTTTTATTACTTTATGGATTCACTTAAAAAATTGCATGTAGGTTCCACCACTGAAGCAAGTGAGCACTAAGAGAGGATTTTTGTTTGCAGTCACCAAGCTGTATCTCATGCACCATGTTATCTGTTGCCGCTATAACAACATCCTCAGCTTATACCTAAGCACAAATGACTAAATAGTTAAGTGCCCACAAACAGTATAGAAGTCAATTCTGAACATTAAATATACATATATTTAAAACTAGCTTTTGCCCGCGACTTCGTCCGCGTGGAATAATACTTCCCGTTCACGGGGGAATTCCGGGATGAAATCTGTCTTATGTCTTTTCTCGGGTTCCAGACTATACCTGTACAAAATTTCATTCAAATCTGTTCAGTGGCTTAGGCGTGAAGAAGAGATAAACAGACAGACTGACAGAGTTACTTTTGCATTTATAATATTAATACGGAAGTACGAATTAATGTTGAAGGATGATTGGTAATGCATGGGTTAAAAACTACTGAAGGGATTTTAACCAAACTTGGTACGATTACAATTCATACTTCTGGGCGGGTTATAGACTATAAAACATAACGCTGAGACACATAGGAGCCGAGCAGAAATTAAAAATGTGACAAAAACGGTAAATATATTCCTTTTGATAGTATTCGTTGCGTGCGCTGCGTAAATGGTTGATGTGCCGCATAAATTATGTACCAAAAAATTGTGTCTCTTAAAACGTTCTAAAAAAAAAGCACCTCAGCTCCGGCGGGATCTTATGGCGGAATGGAGACTGCGACTGTTGCGACCCTGTGGGCACGCCTCTTTGAGTAGTGTCTGGAGAGGAGGAAACTTGAAGGGGTTATTCTTTGTGAAGCCTGAGCCACTAAGAAAGGTTTTTTTTAATTCAACCCCTACGGGATAAAATAGTGGATAGAAGTTCGACATCCACGCGAGCGAAGCTGCGGGCAAAAGCTAGTCTATACTATTTTTATAAAAAAGTATTGTTTTCAAGTTTGTGGTGGTAACCTCTAGCGAGCTACTGAATCGATTTAAATAAAAATTCTTCTATAAAATAGAAAGCCAGTAATTTGTGAGACTAAAGACTCCTAACAGGAAAACCTCTAATACTACGCGGCCATATTGTGTAAAAGTTTTAATTCTATTTTGAATAGCACCTCATTGGATCTTTTTTGATTTGTTAACAAGGGTTGCTGGCCTTCTTTCGTAAAATAAATAGAAATGTCATTAGTATTTCTTTTTTATTTTTATTTTTTTGCAGCAAATAATGGCTGTCACCAGTTTTTTGGGTGTAACGACCAATGTTAAACTTAAGTTTAAAGTCGTGAAAACTCTTTGGTGATTTTTATTAATTAGTAAAACCTTTTTGATTATCCTTTTAGACGTATAGTATCAAAAGTCAAAATCAAAAATTATTAATATTTAAATTATTTAGTATTTGTTAAATCTATTAATAGAATGTAAATATAACCTTAAATATAATTGGTATTTTACCGTTGACAGAGACTAATATTACCGGATTAATAAATCAAATTTATTATCCTTGCGTAACTATAGATTAAGCAATAAATATTTAAATTAATATATTGTGTGCCAGTTACACCTACGCCTACGGGTACTTGAAATCAAATGACGTGAGATCGGATAACACATGCTCGAAAACGTTTGCTCGATAGTTTTTGAAATCGATAAATCATGAGCTCGAAAGTTCACTTCCTCGATGCATCAAAATCTCGAATGACGGCAGCGCGAAGGTTCATTGTTTGATGTATCAAAATCTCGAAACGTCATTTCTCACGTGAGTCGTGAGTCGCAGAATTTCGGTCGCTTTCATAGAAAAAGACTCGCAACGCAAAATGAGTGGTCTGCTGTTCGTCTCTGGTGTCGCAAAATGAGTGGTCTCTGGTCGTGTTCTGGTACGGTGCATTTTGCGTTGCGAGTCTTTTTCTTTGCGACCTCTGCTGTCTTTGCCCCGCCTCCGTGGGTGATCGCGTAATGTTACGTTCCTTTATTTACAGGCTCCATGAAGAGTCGAATATAAGGCAAAAGGATATCTTGAGATTAAAGAAACAAATAAATCCTAACTATGGTGTTTAATTATGGTGGACCTAATTATGGTGTTTTAGGTTTTTATTCCTTTCTATTAGGTCGTAGAGTGATTTTAGTAAAGCTTTTCTATCAATTTTCACGCGCATATAAACAAACACATTCCTTAGCTTTTTCATCAGTACAGATAACTGAAAGTTGTATACACATCAAACATTTTTATTTAATTACAACCCATAACAAATAACAAAGGCAACGAGAATAAAATGTCACAGTTTTACGCGACAATTCTATATTTTATTGGGCTATAAAACAGTCCCAACTACACACGAGGGACGATACTATAGTTTACCAATAAAAATGTGGCTGTTTATACGTAGACTAGCGACACGCCTCGACATTGCTCGGGAGTAAAGGCTCATTTAAGTACAATCGACCAAATGGAATCATGACCTACCATAAGCTTATTTTCCTACAGATATTCAAATACAATTACTTAGGTTGACAATCGCGTAAACTTGTATTAAAAATGTCACACGTCTAGTCTTATTATTTTGACAGCTTTAGATTTGTCGTCGAAATGGGTCATGATTCAATTTTTCCGATAGTACTTGATATAATACCCCCATATGCTAGCTTTTGTGGACTTCGTCCGCGTGGTTTAATAGTTCCCGTTCCCGGGGGATTTCCGGAATTAAAACTATCCTATGTCCTTTCTCGGGTCCCAGACCAAATTTTATTTAAATCAGTTCAGTGGTTTAGGCGTGAAGAAGAGACAGACGGACAGACAGGCAGACAGACAGAGTTACTTTCCCATTTATAATATTAGTACGAAAGTACGAATACCGAAGGGAAAATGTCAGAGCAATCCTACTCGGATAGGTTAAGTTAGACGCTGAGAGCGGAGCGTCGTGTTTATTTATTTTTTTAACTACCCAGAAAAAAAGCATTTCGAATTGCTTTGACATTATGCTGAATTACGCCGTATGTAAAATGACGAGGCATTAGGTAAATGGTGGACTCATACAACTGTGACGTAGACACTGAGTGTCTCTGCATGAACGCAAATGTCTCTAATTGCTTTTATTGCGACACGTCAGTAAGTGTCGCGTCAGTCATTGTGCGAACATTTATTACAAACTAGCTTTTGCCCGCGGTTTCTCTCGCGTTAGAAAGAGACAAAAAGTAGCCTATGTTACTCTCCATCCCTTCAACTATCTCCACTTAAAAAATCACGCCAATCGTCGCTCCGTTTTGCCGTGAAAGAAACACAAACATACAGACAGACAGACAGACACACTTTCCCATTTATAATATTAGTAAGGATATGGACTATACAGACATTATGTCTGACATTTATGTCGGTACACCCATTATGAATCTTTGAAAATCTCGGCGTTTCTCTACATTATATAAATAAATAAAAATAAATCTTAGGACAGGTTAGGCTGTTGCGGAATGTTTATAATAGTTACCGTGACCTCGGAACATAAAGAGCAACCGAAGGAACAAGAGTGGGTTTTAGTCAGTAAAAATCTGACACGAAGGACGGGAGAAGTCATTTCATAATTTCCCACTCCCAAAAAAAAGGTTACACATGGCTGACTGATTCTAAACTAAGCAGAGCTTGTGTTATGGTAACCAGACAACTGATAAACACACTTATATTATTTATATATAGATAATTATACCCAGACACAGAACAAAAAATCATACTCATTACACGTTTCTCCTGGGTGAAATCGAACCCACGACCTCAGGCTTACCAGTCAGGGTCACTAAACACTAGTCCAACAGGCCCACACAATATACAAACCATCCTCTTTTTTTTGGGGAGTGGGAAATCATCAAATGACTTCTCCCGTCCTCGGTGTGGTGGGAGGGCGTGTCTGACTTTTACTGACTAAAACCCACTCATGTTCCTTCGGTTGCCCTTTATGTTCCGGGTTCACAGTAACTATTATAAACATTCCGCAACCCCGGCAAAACCTTCCTCTTGAATCACTATCTGATGATGACTGATGACCGCATAAAAATTCGTTAAAAGTTCAATATATCTAAGCATATAAATGGCCAACATAGTCAGTAAACTTCACTTAATTCTTTGTAAATATATTGTGTACATAGTAAACAAAAACTTGGAATAAAAACTAACAAAGAATTTAATTAATTTTGGCCTTGGGATTTGTGCTTAAGAGGACTTAGAAGTACAGTTGACAAAGTAGATAAGTATGAAAAATAAATAAATTGTAATTAGACCTGCATAGGTCTAATTACAATTTATTTATTTTTTTGAACATCGATGGATGTATTCAAATGAAATTTAAAATAGGTTCATATCCGCCCGTTCTCCTTTATATTAAAAATATTCATTAGCATTTAAAATAAAAAACATTTATATATGACGGCCCTGCATAATTATGTATTCACTTTGCTGACTGTACATCGAGTGTTTATTGTAAAGGTGTTATTTTAATTAATAATCGAAGTCCTCATCATCGAGTACGTTTGGTGTACACTCGGTAATTAATTAATTTTTAGCAACAAACGTTACAACAAAACGTATCGTGTAATTAGATTTAGCTGTTTTACCAAAACATAATTAATCAAATAAAAATATTTAACATTTATGAACAAAAACAGATAATTAATGAAGCAATTAATTTGTTAAATAAACCACCAGTTATATTCTGTCTATAAAAACTTATGTACTTAAGTATGTTTTTCCGTACAGAGATAAGTGTTTTCGTCTGTTAACCAATAATTAAATAAATTGTACACAATCTAGGTACTATGATTTGACAGCGTGATTGTCAATCTAAGATTGGACAACAGGTAACACTGTTTTATAGCTAAATACAGATATGCGACAGTCTGTCTGTGTGATTGTGATAAACTTTGAAAATTGAGTCTTAATTTTTAGGATTCCGTACCTCGAAAGGTAAAAACGGAACCCGTCCGAAGTCCGTCCGTCCGTCCGTCTGTCAAGACCCTTTTTCTCAGAAACGCGTCGAGATATCAAGCTGAAATTAATACCACATACTCAGGTCTGCTATCTCACAAAGCGGTAAAAAAAATCAAATTTCTAAATCAACGCAATAAAAATATACGGCTGTTTATATTGCATATTTAGACATTTGCAAGGGAATCAAAACCTGTAGGGTTCTTTCCATTGACCTAGAATCATGAAATTTGGCAAGAAGCAATGTCATGTAGCATAAGTAAAGGAAAAACTCCGAAAACAGTAATTTTGTAGTTATTTCCCAAAAAAAAAAAAACCATTTACGGAACCCTCGTTGCGCGAGTCCGACGCGCATTTGACCGGTTTTTAGGAAGTTTTTACTATACACCTGCACATCACAATAGGCAAAACGAAGAATTTCAAACATTTGTAATACCAGTGTAGTTCTAGGATATATCTATGAGAATTTTCCCGCCAAATAAAATGTCATAATCAGTCCGATTACCGCGGCCCCGGAACATAAAGAGCAACCGAAGGAACGTGGGTGGGTTTTGAAAAAACATGTGGGTTTTAGTCAATAAAAGTCTGACACTCCCTCCCCGCCTCGCCCAGGGCAGTTGAAGTCATTTCATGATTTCATAAAAAAAAATAAGCGATACATACATTTTGAGTTTTACAGTGAGTTTTATTTCGTCTTCCAAAGAAAACACACCTGCCAATATGACAAAGCAAACTTCTTAAATGTAAACAATGACATCGCTAAATGTCCAGTTTAATATCCACTTATAAAACCTATTTACGTTCCTGCAACGTAATCTGTAGTTAAACTATTTATTTACTAACAAAGTACCTTGCTGTACTTATAAGGTATTATTTGCTCTAATAGCTATTAACATAATAATGCGTGAAACAGCAAAAAATTGGAGGATCGGAGGTCATGGGTTCGATTCCCACCCAGGACAAACTTTGTGTGATGAACGAATGTTTGTTCTGTGTCTGAGTGTGAATTATCTATAATATGTATGTATTTAAAAAAAATATAAGTATATTTATCAGTTGTCTGGTTATAAGCCGGTGCATTAAAAAAAGGAATCTTAAATGGCGGCATGTACAGTGGGCAAAGCAGCTAAGTATCCAGGGCCGTCATATACAATTGAGGTTTTCTTGAATACCAATGAATGTATTCAAATGAAATTTAACCTAATTGAAGAACTAGTCATTTTCTACTATAGTTTAAATTTTTATTAGAAAATATCCGTGGACAGATAGTACAGTCAGCATGTAAAATTTAAAGTTAAAATTTTTTGTTTCAAATCAAAAATATTATAAAGAATTTTTATTGTTTTCATCGGAAACATTGCCTAGTTTTACAACAATAACAAACAGGTAACAACGGCAAAATAACAGAAAATTATAACAAGGTATTCGTAAAAAGGATCACTGAGCGCGTCAAGGCAGCGTGGAAGCACATCAAGACTATTTTTTTTATGTTATTATTACTTATTATTATTATTTATTTATTTTAATTACAATGGCTATTACACCAATTACAGTAACTAAACAAAATTAAAATTATTACCGACATTCACATCAATCCAATACCTACTTTTATTTGTATTGATTTTTTTTCTAGGACCTAGTAGAAGTAAATATAATTATCCCAATGTTTTTATTTAAGTAAAAAGATGTAGATAATCGGTCTTTTTATTTATTATTATTAAAAACGGCATAATCATGCACTCGTATTGATAACACACGTGAAACCGAAATCGCCAATTCACCTTGAGGCACGTGGTGATAAATGCTCGTACCTTCTATGTATGAGAAAAGGCCTTTGCCCTGCAGTGAGACAGTAATAGGCAGGTATTACTTATTATTAAGGTAGCTACAGATTAAAACAAACATCATCATCTCCCTAGCCTTTTCCCAACCGTGTTGGGGTCTGCTGCTAGCCTAACCGGATTCAGCTGGATACCGGTGTTTTATGTGAAGCGACTGCCTATCTGACCTCCACAACCCAGTAACTGGGCGACACGATACCTCTTGGTTAGACTGGTCAGAGATTCTGGCTAACCAGTAACGACTGTCAAAGTTCTACGAATGACAACCGGGACCAACGGCTTTACGTGCTTTCCGAGGCACGTCATCTTTTACACATTTACAATTGATTGTAACCCCTTTGGTCCCTGTTGTCATTCGTAGAACTTTGACAGTCGTTACTGGTTAGTTAGAAACTCTGACCAGTCTAACCACGGGGTATCGTGTCGCCCAGGTACTGGGTTGTGGAGGTCAGATAGGCAGTCGCTTCACATAAAACACCGGTATCCAGCTGAATCCGGTTAGGCTGGCAGCCGACCCCAACACAGTTGGGAAAAAGCTAGGGAGATGATGAATTGAACCAAGAAAAAATCACATGAAGAGACAGTATCTGAGAAATGTCAAAACTTCAGAACGTCTGAACCGATTCTAATGAGACTATCACTGGAAAATAGCAGATTTTAACAGGAGTAACTTGAACTTGGTCCAGCCCGCGTCAAACAAAAGTCGTTGAGTCAAAAATCACTCAAAAGGTGGCGAAAAGGAGGTGATTTTTCTCTGATGAACGTACATAGTTTACTTACATTATGAAAAACTTGTGAACTAAATGAGATAGTAACAAAATATAATGAACAGTAGGTATATAATATTGTTACTATCTCGAGTTATACCTATCTTTAAACATAACATTATTAATTTTTGCAATGTCATTTGATTACTTATACAATTCTTTGCATTTGTTTTTAAACAAAAAATAAAAAGACTTAGATAACAGTTATTCTGTAATCTAAGTGGAACTGTTATCTATTACATAATTTAATAAAGCTAAATATACAATCCATACTAATATTATAAATGGGAAAGTGTGTCTGTCTGTCTGTCTGTCTATCTGTCTGTCTGTCTGTTTGTCTTTCTTTCACGGCAAAACGGAGCTACGGATTGACGTGATTTTTTAACCGACTTCAAAAAAAAAGTAGGTTCTCTGTTCGACCTGTATGTATGTATGTATGTATGTATGTTTGTCCGCGATTATCTCGCGTTTGGCTGAACCGATTTTGATGCGGTTTTCAGCAAAGTGTTTGTTACATTCTGGGAAAGGTTTTAGTATATAACACTAATAGATATCCCGTGACGTTGCCCGCATAGATCGCGTTTTGCTTTCTTGGATTGTAGATTTTTATAAGATTATAAGTTCATTTTGAGAGCTACCCTAAAACGTAGTCAGACAATGAGACTCTAACTGAAAAATAAAAAATAAAAAGCTTTTTTAAAAAAAAGATAACCGACTTCAAAAACTAAAAGCTCAAAAATAACTATTTCGGAAGTCGGTGGCTTCTCTTCTGCCGGTCGATTTGTGTTGCCACCGACTTCCGAAATAGTTATTTTTGAGCTTTTAGTTTTTGAAGTCGGTTATCTTTTTTTTAAAAAAGCTTTTTTAAGTGGAGATAGTTGAAGGGATGGAGAGTAATATAGGCTACTTTTTGTCTCTTTCTAACGCGAGCGAAGCCGCGGGCAGAAGCTAGTATGTTAATGAAATAACCCAAAACCTCGGACACCCCAACGGACTTCTATACTAATAAATTGATATGACGTATAATTATTTATTTTCATAAATTATAGTAATAGATATTTTAAAATGTTGTTGTCGCGCTACTTCTTACAGACTCGTAGCTCTATCGCCGCGCCCGCCGCTGTCAACGAACACGGGAGCGCTATCGTTTACATCGCGTTGGACAATAGTGTACAGCGTCGTTAAAAAATATTAGAGGCGGCATGACAAATAATATTTTTTTGGAAAAATATAACCTATAATTGAATTCGTCTTAGTTCTGGGAGTGACATAGTGTATGTAATTTTGAAAAAAAAGGAGAAATATGGAAATAATAATTAAATAATCAAAAAAACTCAGCTGCCATTTCGGAAATTGGTGGCAATTACATGAAACAGAAACAAAGCCACCAACCTCCGAAATCCGGTATTTGACACCATCATCAATTGACGTACTTTTTATGAGCTGTCAAAACGCAATTCTCCATAAATGCCAATACCAGCTTGTGACGTCACAAGCTAGCAACCCTGACTAACTATTTATTGATTTTAAAGCAATTAAAAATCCAATTTTACAGTAAATTTAAAACAAATCCGATGCTTAGAACTAATAAAAAGATAGGTTTTATAAAAAATATGTCTTAGATTTATCGGTTAATAGTGTCAAATACCGTATTGCAGTTGGGTTTTTTGATTATTTTTGTGGACTGATACATATACAGAACCCTTATAGAATCACTCGAGCGTCAATACGTCCAATGTTATCCTCTCTTTATCTCCAAAACAACTCTACAATTTAATAATTAGTTTTTTACTTACGTAGTTTATAGTTTACAGGAAAAGCTATGAGGACGGACCTCTTTGTGGGCCTATTAATTCGCTGGTTTTCAAGCTTACGTTCAAACTGGCCACTTTTTTTTTTAATTTATGTTAGTAGGATCCTCTGATTATCCTTCCAATACCACGACAACCGACAGTCAACTGGCGGTTGTCGTGGTAGTGTCTCGAATCACGGGTGTTCGAAGTTTTAATTAATTCATTACATACGCACGTGGCGACATCTATTGCACATCGTGCGAAATACAACTGGCGCTATCGATATTACTTATGTATAAAATAAACTACACATTGACATTTTAGCACAGATTAATAAATAGTTAATTTTAGTCTATTATTTTTAATAAAAAAAAACCAGCACCCCATAACACGTATACTCTTAGACTAAAGACTCCTTACAGGAAAGTTCGAGTAATTACTATTTCGAATAGAACCTCATTGGGCCTTCTTTTTTTTTTACCTATTAAAAAAATAAAAATTCAGATCAAGACCTATATTTAAAAAACAATACAAATATTATCTCTTTACAATTAGCAAACAAATTGCATTTGTTTATGAATGATGCATTATGGCCAGAAGGCATTTGTTTTAGGCGCTTTGTTGTGTTTGACTATAAGGCGAATGTAACATCTGAGAATACTATGAATAGAAAATAATTACTAAATAATGAATTCGGTCGATCAGATAGAACATTTATTTAAATTGGTAACGTTTAATTGCAAGTCTGTTAAACGTTCGTTAGAAAGTGTGAGAAGTATTTGTAAAAGTGCCGATATCGTGGCGCTTCAAGAAACGTGGCTGTTGCCTCACGATATACCGTGGCTTGGTACCATCGATGAAGATTTTGAGTACTCGGGGAAGTCAGCGGTCGACACATCAGCAGAAATCTTGCGAGGGCGTCCGTACGGTGGTGTAGCCTTGTTGTGGCGGAAAGGCATTTTTCAGTCGGTTGAGTTAGTGCAGTGCGAAAGTGCGAGACTTACGGCTTTAAAAGTGACTATGTGTGATAGATCAATTTTAGTATTCAGTGTGTACATGCCTACCGACAGTGCAGAAAATATGCCGGAGTTCACAGATTGCTTATGTCAAATGAGTGCTATAATTGACAACTATGAGGTAGAAGCCGTTTTTATGTTAGGGGATTTTAACGCGCATCCTGAGCAGCCTTTTTGGACAGAGCTGTGTAATTTTTGTTTAGAGCACCAGTGGATATGCGCTGATGCTATGAAGTTGCATGAAAATTCATCTAATTATACATATATCAGTGATATGAATGGTAGCAGGCGCTGGCTGGATCATTGTATTGTAACGTCAGCAGCGTGGCAGTCTGTTAACAGTGTTTGCATAGATTATGGTGTTTTCTGGTCGGATCACCTACCATTGTCTGTTGTTTGTGATCTAAAAACTGTCATGCCAAAGTTGAAAAAGTCTGCTGAACTAGGCCCTAATAAGGTGATATGGCGTGAGCGGAATGACAGTCAGATCGGCACCCAACTAACATTTTGGTTATAAGAATAAGTGCTACATAAGCTGCTTAAAAGAATTCAAGAACTCAAGGTTCTATAAAAGCAAAAACAATTGGGTGATAAAGCGTTCTGTATCTCTCTTATAACCCTGGATTGGGCCTGTTCATGTTAGAGCTTGAAGCTACTTAATGGTTATAGAGAGTGATAAATGAGTGATTATTAAGAGTTACAATAGTGCTATTGTAGCAGTGATTACCACTTCAAGAGTTTTATAACCTATACACAGGGTATATCTGCAAGCTAAAGTAGTAAACAAGTTATGGAAACCACTTTAATGACTTTTTTGGTAACACATGGTTACTTCTTGTAACCAATATATAACTTAAGAATATACCGGACTTATTTAGTAGCAATAAATTTCACCGAAAGCGCTAAATATTTAAACTATTTCGCACAGTTTTACGTTCTTGTTAAAGTCAATAGTGATAATATTTTTCTAGCAGGCATTCATGTCTTCGTGTTTTAATAAAATAATTAAGGTAAGTGAAGTGTTTAAGATTACTGGGTGTTACAGGAATTAAATCACATGCGGCGGTAAGTTTACGGTAACAATATATACTAGTTTTCATCACATTTTTGAAACGCCTTAAAAATAAACAACTTTTGATGATAAAATGATGTAAAAAATACTGCCTGAATTTTTTTCTTTCTTTATTTATCTTATTTATCAATTCCTGGTACCTCCTTAAGCCATTTTAATTGAAAATTATGAACAATGTAAGTAAATAATTGGACTAGGAACATTACAATAAGTTTTGTCATTCACAATTTTTTTATAGGATATCTTTACTAAATGGCGTCTTAGTTCTAATTACTTAAGGATCCTGATAACTCTGTTATTCCTCCCGTAGTGATTAAATACTGAAACTAAGCACTTGCATGGCACCAGATGTTCTTAAACTTGTTTATAAAAGTGAAAAAGCATAGAGTTTATAGGTTTAACTTGTTTAATAGTTCTACGCGGAGCTGTAAGCTGATATTTTTTAGAGTTCTGTTATCGTTTAAAGAAAACCCTTTATATATCACACGCCTGACTGAATGACAATAAAATCCAAGAATCACTACTTAGTATAAAACAAAGTCGCTATCCGCCGTCTGTCCCTATGTATGCTTAGATCTTTAACACTTTAGTTAGATAAGGATACTTTATAATTTGTACCTGAATTTTGTTTTTTTTTTCAGAATGCCTTTCAAAATCGTCAAGACTTATGAAAATAATAAAGACAAATTGTTCGTTGTACCTTCCTTCTGGGAAGACAAAAATATATTCAATTACCAAAGTTTAGACTACCAAAGTTTAGACAAGCAGTGTTTGATTGAAATATTTTGCTATGTATAGTTACTTTTATGATGGTTCCTTTATGGCTCTACTAATCTAAAAAAATAATGTAAGTAAGAATAGTTGAATGTTTGAACACATGTTGATATTGTTCATGACTGTCTTGCGCAGTGCGCTATTGTACAGAGGCATTCGCCCTGGTGTGAAAGTGTTGGAAATCATCTACTGACTGATTAAATAACTCTTTGACTGATTATATTACTAGTAGATATGTCAAATGACTAAAAATAAAACACGATTTCTTCAAATAACAATCTTTTATTTTCAAACTGTGTGTAAAAGAAGTACAGGAAACTACTTTTTTTAATACACACTAATTTACTTTTTACATCTTTAGGATATAATATAATTTTATTCGATGCCGATGGTAATATGCTACTTTCACAGACTTTATAAATATTGAAGAACGATGACCTGATTGGTTTATCAAATACTATCATTTTTTCTGTTATTTGTTTACCGTGAATATTTTTTTGCCTTTCTTCAACTGTGATATATTTAATTTCAATGATATCACCGGCTAGTGAAATAAAATATTCATTTTTAAATTTGCACATGTAAGGGCACACACTCTTACATTAACCTTGTATAAACTAACCTTTGACATATGCACGTGCCGGGGAATCGCAAATAAAACATCTAATTTTGATGTTTACATTGGAACCCTTAACACGAACTCCTTGCTCCAAAACGATGCTCATTTCGTTCACAAAATCTTCTAAGAATGAAGTAAGGTTTTTTGGTTTACCTTTCCCATAATAAATGCCAATAATAAATGGATCACTAGTGTCACCTTGATAAATGTTAGCCAATATAGGCCAGAATTCATATTTAGAGCTTTTAAATATAGGTAAGCCATCGAAATTTATATTCAGAAGAATGTTGTTTGGCAGTGGTACACAATTTTCAAGTATATTTGATAAAGGCATAATAATCCCATGATGCCAATATTCACCACCTTCGATGGTTTTAAGACAAATTGCTGTTGGCGTTTGTAAAATCGTTCGAGGATCGGACGGTAAAATATCCGTGAATCTCCTATTTAAAATTAAAAGCAAATCTTTTAAAGCGGCTTGGCTTATATTTTTTTGTAGAGCCCATGATCGTAAATCATTTTTAAAATTAATATTTTTCATATATTCACTTTCTTGTTCGTCATCCGAGTTGTTTGAACTACTGAGAGGTAACAGATCGTCACAGGTTAAAGGATATTCGACACCGGAGATAATTTGCTGATGTACGGAACCCTGTTCTATTTTAGTTGATCGCTCTTGATATGAATCGTTATCGAGTTCACTGGATTTGTATTTTGTACTTCTATTGATATCAGAGCTATTGCCTGGGATAACATCAAAATCTTTTTCTGGATTTTGATTTAGGAAACATTGTTTTTCAACTATATGCAATGCTTCTCTATTCACAGTATCATATTTTTTTTTCTCAACTGATTTAGGCTCGTCGCATTGGATTTGCGATAATTTAATGATATTTTCATATTCTCTCAAAGCCTTTCTCTTGACTCCACCCGTTTGTTTTTTAATTAACCATGGTTTCATTTTGAAACAATTAAAGATTTCCAAATAAACGCAGTATTGCAAACGTAACTAACTTTAGTTTTTGAGGTTAAGTTAGGTTAAGTGAATTAAATTCTATTTAACTCAACTTAAAGTGATAATGAAGAGTTATAAAATTTGCACGTAATGTTTCCTGCTATATACAAGTTTTTATAAAAACCACAATATTACTTAAGGTTGACCGATAAACTGCATTATGTAGCCTGCAATGATTTAAAGGTGGATTCTAACTCTTGCAGAATCTAGCTCTATAGGACTTATAATCAACACTTCTTAGATCCTTATAGCTTTTTTACTAACTCTTAAAGCTCGACAACACTTGTTAGGTGATACAAAGTATTTGTCTAACTCTTTTTAAGAATACCAGTTGATAGTAAGTGTTAGTTCACACCTGAGTATAACTCACAGCGTTTAATACTTCTTAAAGCTATTAGAATAAGCCTTAAGGTGTTACAAGACCTTTTACTACATCAGTAGTCGAATCTCAGCCGTTAGTAAGTGTTAGTAGACACCTTACAATTGCTTTTATAGGTTTGTGCATCTTAAAGCTATAAGAATAAGTTATACAATGGTTTCGATAAACTCCATGCTATCGTCTTGATTTATATTTTTTTTATTTATTACTATTATTCCTCTGGAAGGTTTAATTATTTATAACTAACCCTACTGTAGAGTCGAATGTTGCTATCGGAGTTCTTATATACCATAAATAATACTCAGAGCTCTGAAAATAGGCTGCCATAAACTCTAAAATGTTTGTTGGGCAGATATCATGATCTATGTAATGAGAAGCTTAAGTATATTGATTTTCCTGAGCAGTTTGAAACATGTGCTGACAAAATGTGTACACTTTCAGAACATAGACTAATGCTCGACGGATTGTATAATGAGATTATCAATGTGTTGTCGGAGTCGGCTATACTGACGTGTGAACAGGGTGTGGCTCGAAAAAAGAGTCGTGTGATTGGTTGGAATAAGCATGTGCACGGGGCCCACAGGGAGGCCCGGATAAGCTATGAGGTATGGGAACAGCATAATAAACCACAGTCCGGTCCGGTGTGGGATACAATGCGGGAGACTCAAAAGGTGTTTAGAGGAAGGCTTAAATGGTGCCAGAAACATCAAGACCAAATTAAAATGGACATTTTAGCTTCACATAGGTCGTCTAAGAACTTTGCTCAATTCTGGAAAACTACCAATAGACTCAACATTAAACCGGGTCTTCCTGTGAGTGTCGGGGGCTGTGAGTCATCGGAGGATATCGCCAGTTTGTTCAAGGAACGTTTTGTAGTGTCTTCACCACTGGGACCATCAATGGAGAGCATCGATGCTGAGGCTTGTCAGGGTAAGTCTCTTTCCCGTTTTTCTGCCAAGCAGGTGGCTGGCGTCATAAATGGAATGTGTAGAGGCAAGTCACCGGGACATGACAGTCTCAGTATTGAGCATTTGAAGTATGCAGGCGTACATTTGCCTAGGTTACTAGCTATGTTCTTTTCGCTCTGTATTAGTCATTCTTACTTACCCACAAGCATGATGAAAACAGTGGTGGTTCCGATCGTAAAGAACAAGACTGGGGATATCTCCGATCCCTCTAACTACAGACCAGTGTCGCTTGCTACCGTAACAGCGAAGGTATTGGACAGTTTGCTTGATAAAGAGCTAGGTAATATATTACGGTTACATGACGCACAGTTTGGGTTTAGACCCAAGCTTTCTACTGAGAGCGCGATTCTTAGCCTCAAGCAAACTGTCCGATACTACACGGACAGAAATACCCCCATATATGCCTGCTTCCTTGACCTTTCCCGGGCTTTTGACCTTGTAGCATATGATGTTCTATGGGGAAAGCTGAAGGAGGCAGGAATACCTTTGGAACTGTTGGAAATTTTTAAATTTTGGTATAAGAACCAGCTGAACAGTGTTCGTTGGGGAAAGACTCTGTCTGAGGAGTACAGGTTGGAGTGTGGAGTAAGGCAGGGGGGGTTGACCTCGCCTAAGCTCTTCAACTTGTATGTCAACGGGCTGATTGCTGAGCTTAGCAGTATGCGTGTCGGATGCTGGGTAGACAATGTTTGTGTTAACAATCTAAGTTATGCAGACGACATGGTACTGCTGGGCCCAACAGCTGGCTCGGTCAGGGAGCTGTTGCGTGTATGTGAGCGATACGCCTTGAGCCATGGCCTTGTGTACAATGTGAATAAAAGTGTGTACATGGTTTTTGAGGCCTCCGGGAAAAGTGTACTATTGGACCCAGTAATAACACTTGGCGGGTTACCACTCAAAAGAGTGCTCAGTTTTAAATACCTGGGGCACTTTCTCACCGGCGACCTCAAGGACGACATGGACGTTGACCGTGAACGCAGGGCGTTGGCGGTCCGTGCTAATATGTTGATACACAGGTTCGCGCGTTGTAGTAAGGAAGTAAAAATTACCTTGTTTAAAGCGTATTGCCAATCCTTCTACACGAGCGGCCTGTGGGTCAGACATACCAAGAGATCGCTTGACGCCCTGCGTATTCAGTATAATAATTGTTTTAGGATGTTGTTGGGACTGCCGCGTTATTGTAGCGCATCAGGGATGTTCGCTTCGGCGCATACCGATGACTTTTATGCCATTATTAGGAAAAAAACCTTTTCAATTCTATCAATGGCGCGGTCTAGTCCGAACAGCATCCTGAAAATGTGGATAGACAAGCACGATGCGCCATGGCTGTCTCACGCTATGGCAGTGCTTGTCAAGTAAAATTTTTGCCGTGTCTTTATTTATAATTACTAACATAGTTTTTAAGATTTCTGTTACTAACAAGTTTTGGGCCTAGTTGCCATCAATAAACAAATTTATTATTATTATTATTCCCATTTATTTATTTTTATACACATTATTTACATTTTTAAATATTATTATAAAAAGACAAAAACATTTAAAAATATAAAAAACAGTAACCCACCGGTATCGGGAACAAGGTCCAAGCTACCGGTGGTCAGGGCTCCAGAGAAAGGAATCTCCTGACAATGCGTGCCGTGTCCAGTAGTACTGCCTTCTGAATCAAGCGCTTGATCCAGCTACCTAACGAGAGCCTCTTTAGATGTAGATCAAGGCTCTTGGCTATTAAGCCATTGGCAGAAACAACTATCGGCACAATGATCGCTGAGTCCACATCCCACATATCGACAACCTCGCGAGCCAAGTCGATATACTTAATTTGTTTATCTTTCTCAGCCTTCACGAGGTTCCCGTCATGTGGGACGGTAACGTCAATGATCATTGCGCGCCGCTCCAATCGATCCACCACCACTATATCAGGCTTGTTTGCTAAAACAGTCCTGTCAGTGATGATGGATCGATCCCAGTACAATGTGACATTGCCATCTTCGAGAACTGGGTCGGGCACATACCTGTAGTACGGTACTTCAGATTCAACGAGGCCGTATTTCAGAGCAAGTTGCTGATGGATAATCCTGGCCACGAGGTTATGCCTATGCAAGTACTCTTCGTTAGCTAGACGAGAACAACCAGAGATAATGTGTCGGATCGATTCTCCCGGCATGTGACACGCCCGACATATGTCAACCGTACCATCTTTCACAATAAATCTCCGATAATTCTTCGTCATGATAACTTCGTCCATAATTGCACAGACAAAACCTTCGGTTTCCCCAAATAGGTCACCGAAGCGCAGCCAGGATACGGACGCTAAAAAGTCTACATCGGGCCCATGCAGGGCCCGGAAAAAACCGTCCGTGAAGCTCCTTACTCTGCCATACCTCCTCGCGATCTTTCGTCTCAAGTACTAAAGGTTTGCGCCATTTCTCTTTACCTAAGGAGAGCGAGTGAGGTCCTTGTCCACAGCGACCACATCTCGGTGCATCCCCACATCAGCTTTAAGGAAATATTCCCTGAGGCTGTATATCTCGCGGTTGTGAAGAGACTTAGCATTAAGAAAGCCTCGTCCTCCACATTTCCGCGGGATATACAGTCTCATCACTGATGATCGCGGGTGATGCATCCGATATGCCGTCAACAATGTACGGACCTTCCTATCCAGGGCGTCGAGTTCCGTTTGAGTCCATTTGAGTATGCCGAAAGAGTACATCAACACCGGCATGACCCAACCATTAAAGGCGCGCACCTTATTTCCGCCTGACAAAAGACTATTTAAAACTTTGTTCAGGCGGCCAAAGAAGCGCTCCTTCAATGATTGCTTCACGCCAGTGACATTAATGCCTAACGCTTCCGACATACCCAAATATTTGTATGTCTCAGTTGAAGAAAGGGATCTAAGGTTTATGGAATCTGAGAGTTGAACTCCCTCAGATTCCATAATCTTCCCTCGCTTGACATGCATGACCGCACATTTGTCCACACCGAATTCCATCCTGATGGCACTACTGAAAGTTTCTGTTACCTTCAGTAGCTCCCTCAGTTGCAAATCATTGGGGGCAAAGAGTTTCAGGTCATCCATGTAAAGGAGGTGAGATATTACCTGACCTCCTCTCTTCAACCGATAGCCCAGGCCTGAATCCTCCAGCAATGTGCTCAGAGGATTCAAGGCTAGGCAGAACCAAAGCGGACTCAAACTATCGCCCTGGAATATGCCCCGCTCAATCCTTATCGGTTCGCTATTCCGTTGGAACTGTCGACATCCTGGATAGCGAAGTACCGTCCTCCATTGCCCCATGCACGACTTCAAGAAGGTGCACAGAGTTGCATCAATCTTATACAACTCCAGCACCCTCGTGAGCCATGCATGTGGCACGGAGTCATAGGCCTTCTTGTAGTCTATCCAACATGTCGACAAGTCCTTTCGGGATCGGCGAACCTGTTGGTTGATGGCCATATCAATCAGGAGTAGCTCCTTAGTACCGCGGGACCCATTCCTACATCCATTTTGAGAGGGAGACATGATATTATTAATCTCTATATGTTTATTGATTTTAGCTCTCAAAATAGATGTAAGAACTTTATAGACCGTCGGTAAACATGTGATCGGTCTATAGTTTTTGGGTTCCACTGTACTACCTGACTTATGGAGCAGGTGGGTTATACCTGTTGTTAAAAACTGGGGCAGCGCTCCTGATTCCAAGGCCGACTGGAACCGAGACGCCAAGCAAGCATGCGAACCTCTAAACCATTTGATCCAGAAGTTGTGCAGTCCGTCCGGCCCTGGAGATTTCCAATTAGGCAACGGACGAACCGCACAACCTACATCTTGGGGGCTGATTGTAATTGCCCCCATTTCTGGTATCGGCTCGCACGCTCGCTCAATGCTCCGGATCCAATCGCCCTCAGTGTGTCCGACAGGCACCGACCAGATGCTGCGCCAGAATGAGCACATGGCGTCATCATCCGGCAAGCACGTATCAGACACACTTTGAATCGGTCGCTCCAAGTTCTGTATACCCACCTTTCATCACTCTGGAACGTGCGATTCAGAGCATATCGATCCACCCGTCGCCTATACCTACGTATACGGCTTGCCCATGCATACACCTTCTGCTTCAGAAAGTCGATGCGCTCTGTGACCCGAGACATATAGTCTCGAGGACTAGTATTAGTCCCCGAGAATGCCCGTCTCACAAAGCGCATCACTCTTGGGCGAGTATTGCCCTCTCTGAAGCTGATAAGTTTGCCGATGAGCACTCTGGCCTCGCTAATGCGCCTCTCAATTCTGTACTGCCACGGCGGTACGGTCGGTTTCGGTCGTGTAGCTCTGTCATTATTAGGAAATTTGACATGAGCTACACGACATACCGCAACAGCCGCGCAATACAGAATCGAATGCACATCAACGAGGTCTTCGCAGTCATCAAAATAATTTGATAACTGCAAATCCAGAGCACACACCAGCGCCCTATTTTTATTATGCATGGGCAAGCGAGGTAAGCGTGGTCTAAGTTCGGGGGGAACGGATCGATATTCCCGAATCGCACCCTCCAAAGCGCTCCTTAATTCGTCATTGCACTGGGTACTTACTTGAGAAACCATGTCATCACTCTCTTCATCATTATGACTGGAGGTTGGCATTACAAGTGGCTCAACACTCACGGTCTGTGACGGAGGGGCAATGACACGGTTTCCCTGCATTTCCGTTCGCAGGCGATCAAGCACAGTGTCATCCAACATATGATTACGCTGGATAACACGCACCTGATCCGACAGTCGTTGCGCCGAAACGTTGATAACTGGCTCAAGCACCTGAAACAGAGAGAGCATCCGAACACGGTACGCGGTCAGATTATTTCCCCCCTCTGTAGCCCCATAGTATGCGCGCATGACGTTCTCGTTAATAGATTGCGTCCATCGCATGCGCGCACTTCCACCGGGAGCGGGGACCCTATCAGAGGCCGGTGGGCCTCGAAGTCCTAGGCAATCCAGTGGCCGGCGACCTCCCCGCCGACGTACAGGTGGTGGCGACGTTGGCGGAGAGAAATACTCGTCACTCGAGCTCGACGCAACTGCCACGGCCGGTGTCACAGCACTCACGGTGGGGCTGGGTTCCGGCGGCGGCGAGGCGGAGCTGAGCGACGGGTCCGGTGATGGTGGGCGTGCTTTACGAGCAGCGGCTCTAGTTATCATCATTCATCTTGGTTCATTTTTCGTTTTGCTTGGTTTTGTAGTAACGTAAAAGCTCCTATTAACGACCCCCTAAAATGTGTACTCTATTACCGATCTAATTTTAAATCACTCATATTATACATAATATAGGGTTCCAGAAAAGTCATACCTTAAAAATTTGTTACATAATTTTGTTTTATAACAAAAAGAGCAAAGTTTGTGTGTTAAAATAGCCAGTGAAAGAAATAATTTGTCAATAATTGGGAAGCGCCCGAAACGGACGCAAGTTTCATAGTGTCGCGCCTCCAGCCGAATAAGTACACCTGAATATTGCTTAAGGAAATTAACGCACTAAAAATTGATTAGTTTTCTTGCTATCACATTACAACTGTAACGCATATATTCGTTTTCTAAACTAATTCTTAACATAGTACTTTTAATTGGTTTTTATGTTATAAAATCATGTTTTAATAAAAGGCGGTAATAGAATCCAAATTTTAATACTTGATTCTAATAACGACCCATGGCGTTGTTAAAATTTTGAGAACGTTTAGTATTTTAAAATAATATCTATTATAAACTAACTTATTTGATTATACTTTTTTCTTGTTCAATTCTTAAAATTATTTTACTTCGTTAGGTCTATTAACGACATAGTTATTTCTTAAGTTTTTGTGACAAACTCGATCTATTTATTATTATTTTTAATGGTCGCTAATAGAATATTGTAACCTTCTTACTTGATTCTATTACCGACTCACAGCTGTGAGGATATTTTTGGTAATATTGAAGTACTAACACAAAAACAAAATGTAATTTTTTGATCAAATTGGCTTATTTCTTGCATACGTGACGTTTTGACAGATTTTGTCACAGCATATCATTAATGTAAAATAAAATTTACTTTCCTGTTTCATTCATGGCATTATCTATGTATATTTCATATATTTTATTAAATTCTATAATCTCTTTAAAGTTTGTAGCAGAAAGCAGAAGCGCAAACAGTAGGGACGCCTCTGGTCAACTAGAAGCTGGGCTTATAGCTATAAATGAAGAGACCAGCATATACGAAGCTTCATAAACCTATTATTCATAGCATACCAAGGATTACACTGCGTTACAAGGGAAATCATAACTATTGTTATATTATGATTTTATATTATTTATTCGTTTTACCATCGAATATTTACACCAATAATTACTTACTTATAGATTATTGGTGTAAATATTAATAACTATTTATAACAAAACCATAATGTAACACTTACTTCAAAGTAAACAACACCATAAAATACCTTAAAAACGATTTTATTTTATTTTATACTATAGTAGAAGTGACAACTTCGTATGGGTCGGTAAAAGAAGCAGAAAAATCGCTAATAGAATCTTGCCGCATTCTATGGGTCGGTAATAGAATCAACTTCTCTTTTGGATAAAATAATTATTTTGTAACTATTGTGTTATTGAATATTGAATTTAAGAACTGAATAGCAAAGAATACTTCGTAAAGATTAATTATAAATTATAACATCTTCCCTAACATAACAGCTTATATCTATTTTTTTTAAGTGAATCCTGAGACAGCTTAAACTGGCGGTAATAGGAGCATTTACGTTATATCATAATCGGTGACATATGTCACCGTAGACTTCTTTGATTTTTTCGTGTAAAATCATTATATTTTACAAAGGTTTAATATAAATATTGTTAATATTGGTTTAAAGTCGGATTGTAAACAGCTAAATATGATTTTATTTAAATATTGTAATAATTATAGAGATTTAGTAAAATAAGAACCTGATGAGATGACAGTTAGTGTTGCCATAATATTTATATTTTATATTTATATTAATATTTATTTTTAATATTATTATTATTATTATAAATAAAGGTTCCTGGCCTTCTTTCATCAAAAAAATTAGAAATGCCATTTGTATTTCTTTTTATTTTAATATTTTATTTTTCTCAACAAAAATGGTCGTCAAAATTTTTTTAGATATATGGCGGCCAGTTTTGGTCGTAAGTTTGAAGTGGGAAAACTTTTTGCGTTATACAGATACTTTAAGACTTAAGGCTTCTTTCCTTTAATACCCCGATTCTATCGGCGTCTGGTCTGGATGTCTAAATGGTCAATCTGGCAGAAGGGTTCCGTACAAACTCGTAAGTTTAATTTTTTTTATGCCCATCTACCAATTCAAAGTTTTTGGATTTTTTCCTTACACGTTCTTTGTGACATGACTTGATGCAACTGATTGTAGGTCAAATGGAAGTATCCTTAAGTAACAGATTTTGATTCCCTTCCGAATAAGCGGCATAGACGGAACATACAAGGCCGTATTTTTTAATTACGTTGACTTTGAAGCTTGATTTTTTTTCAGCGCTTCAAAGATTTACAAATCTGAATATTTAATATTTTCACGTCCGACTTAAAACTCCTGAATGGATTTTTATATTGTTTTCACTAGTAGGCGAAATACAAAGAGTAATTCATCAGGAACGTTTCGATGTTGTTTCGATGTTTGATGGACCTGATTATAGATTTGATTATTATTGATTTTATTATTGTGATTGTTTTGATTATTTGCTTTGATTATAGATATTTGTAAATTTTAATGACATTGATGAATATAATTATTGATTATTTTATGTTTTTATTATTATTTATTAGTGATATATTTACATTTTTTCTTGTTGCATGATAAATGTTTATTTTAATTTAATTTATTTTGTTAAATTCTCTCTCTGTTAATGCTGTTAAATTGAATAAATGACAACGACTATGATGTTTACAAAGTGAATAACGTTTCGCTAGTGAATATATTTTTTTCGATATATTTTTTGCCGTAGCCGTCATGACAATAAAACTTTTAGAGAAATTGCTCTTATTTTGTTGTAAGTTGTATAAGTGTACAGCGGCTTAGCGATAGGCTGCTATGCTGCTTTTCTCAGGCTTTATACCCGCACGGGACAATCCTATAATGAACAAAATGTATTTTTGAAGGTCGACAGATCCTAAAATATTTTTCATTTTTATATTTATTTATCTTTTTGATATACACTGTTTAAGCAACCAGTTACATTATAATAACAACAATTCAATCTTATTAATATCACAAAAAAAAAACAACACATATCAATCAATCAATCATTTATTATTTGTAATACATAGATAACAAAAAAATACAGATCTTATAAATAAAAATACAGATCTTATACTTAACCCTTTTTTTTGGGGGGGAGTGGGAAATCATCAAATGACGTCTCCCGTCCTGAGCGCAGCGGGAGGGCGTGTCATACTTTTACTGACTAAAACCACTCATGTTCCTTCGTTTGCCCTTTAAGTTCCGGGGTCACGGTAACTATTATAAACATTCCGCAACCTCGGCAGGCTAACCCTTTAAAGACATAACCATTAAAATAGTCAGATTATTATCAAGAATGCGGTCAACACGCGCGATTCAGGAGACACAACACCGGTCACAGATCGACAGGGCGGCACGCTTAGCAGGCGATGGATTCTGACACATGTTATCTACAATAATATAAACTAATAGCCGAATACTAGAACGTCACTTGTCCTTGTTTTATCTCTTTTTTATGGATGGGAAATCCTCAAATGATTTTTCCCGCCCTTGAAAAAACGGGAGGGTGTGTCAGACTTTTACTGACAAAAACCCACCCATGTTCCTTCGATTGCCCTTTATGTTACGGGGCCACGGTAACTATTAGAACTTTTCCTCAATCCTCGCAGGCATTGGCCTCTTCACGTGCTGACTGCTCTTCGTTCTTGAGACGCGCGTGGAACAAAACGCGCCGTCGACACGGGCCTGGTCCCAGTCGGGCGGCGAGCTACCCATCGGTCGCCGTCCCCATTCCCGCGCCTACGGTGCTTTAGAATGACAAAGACAGCAACAGATTTGAGTCTAATAATGAGGGACGTTTGAGTTTACGGGCATAAATGATTCACAATCACACATGAGTGTTGAAATGTGCATTATTATAAGACGCGTGCCCGCTGTCGCCATACGATCCTGTCTTTGTGAGACATTCCAGAAATAAATGGCAGTTCTTTATTCGTTTCATGGCACATCAAAAATTCACCTAGTCTTTTTATTTAGTTACTAGCTTTTGCCCGCGACTTCGTCCGCGTGGAATAATAGTTCCCGTTTCCGGGGGATTTCCGGGATGAAAACTATCCTATGTCCTTTCTCGGGTCCCAAACTATGTCTGTACCAAATTTCATTCAAAATTGGTTCAGTAGTTTAGGCGTGAAGAAGAGACAGACAGACTGGCAGAGTTACTTTCGCATTATAATATTAGTACGGAGTAACTGTGGAACTATCTTGAGCGTACACAAAAAGATTATTGGGATTGTATAAGCGTGAAAGAGCTACATTGACCATGGTAAAAGCATCCAAAACATATCAATTGCGTTTTTTTTTTGATGGATAGGAAATCATCAAATGACTTCTCCCGCCCCTAAAGAGGGAAGGAGGGTCAGACTTTTACTGACTAAAATCCAGTAATGTCCCTTTGGTTACCCTTATATATTCCGGGGCCGCGGTAACTATTAGAAGCATCGACACGCCGTCGACACGGGTCTGGTCCTAGTCGGGCGGCGAGCTACCTACCGCTCGCCTTCCGCAGGCCCACGCCTCCAGTGGCCATCATCTTGTGACTCTCGACAACTAAGCCTGGGTCTCTGTCCGGGGCGTGAAGCTTGACGCTGCCTCACGCGCCCCGCCGCTTTCGTCTCCAGCGTGTCTGCTTCGCAGGAGGCGACGGCTTCCTATTCAGTCTCGCCCCGAAGCATGGCCTGAACCAGCGCCGATCGCCTCTGCAACGACACGGTGGTGGTACGCCCAAGCGGGGCCTACCTCCACCGTATGCTACACCGTATCACGCAGGCGGCACTTCCGCCCGAATCCGACATAGGAACCTCCCGAAATGTCCGTGTGCGGTGAGGAGGATCATCATCTCCCTAGCCTTTTCCTAACTATGTTGGGGTCGGCTTACAGCCGAACCAGATTCAGCTGGATACCAGTGTTTTACGTGAAGCGTCTGCCTATCAGACCTCCACAACCCAGTAACTGGGCGACGATACCCTTTGGTTCGACTGGTCAGACTTTCTGGCTTCTGAATACCCCTAGCGTCAAAGTTTTACGAATGACAACCGGAGCTTAACATGCTTTCCGAGGCACGGGATGTCAGTGATGTCCAAGATAAACTATAGAAAGTACATATGAATTGAAAAAGTCACATTGGTACTTGCCCGGATTCGAACCCGTACCCTCTTACACGCGCCTTTATGACGACCCAGATGTGTTATTCTGATGTATAAGCTACGAATATCTTGCAAAGCCATCGGCCAATATTCTTTATTGTACACCAATAGGACAAAAACAGTAAAGGACAATACAAACAAATATGCAAGAGTTCAATAGGCGGCCTTTTTTCGCTAAAAAGCAGTTTCTATTAGTTACATACTATCATTTATATTGCTTGCTGCGGAGTAATTTTAAAACTGTGAATATTTTCAAAGGTATTTTTTGAAATTATAAATGACTTCCGCACAATGAAAATTACGCTAGGGGCATTTTGCGTTTTAGTAATTTTATATTATCTCCGGAACTATATGACCAATTGACATACTGTAAATGGCAAATCTTATCTGTATGATGTCCTTGTAATACTGAAATAATTTATTGTCATAAGAATTATTATTTTGTTGCTCAAATAATCAACCAAACGTAAGTATGCCGAAAAATCATTTTTTTAATGCAATAAAAGAAGTATAAAAGATAAAATATAAAAGATAAAGATATGGTATCGCGGACTTTTTTGTAGAAATAATAAAGACAAACCAGGTTGCCATACATTGTTTTTAATTTTAAGCAACTGTTTAGGCAGCGCACGCAAATAATTCTGTTTTATGAGGTAATTTTTTCCGACTTGCTAGACAAAAGTTGTGATAGCTCGGTTAATATACATGTTATAAAAATAATTTATAGCCTATAGCACTCAGGAATAGTGTAGCTTTCTGCCAGTGAAAATTTTTTTAGAATTGGTTCATTAGTTCCAGAGATTACCCCAAACATACAAACTTACAAACTTACAAACATACAAACTTACTAACTTACAAATTTTACCTCTTTATAATATTAGTATAGAAGTATAGACTAGTATAGATTAATTGACTGATTGACTGACAAATCGCTGGTCCTAGAGACTGAAACTTGCAGGATGTGGTCTTAGTAAAGAGTAGGTAACGACTAAGATAGGATGTTTGATAATATAAAGTCTGAAGACGTAAAATAGACATAGCGAAAGCTAGTTCCAAATATAATACTTCCATGACGTCCAACATATTGTTTCGTTCAACTAACCGTCGGAGTAGAGTGTTTTCGGAAAACCGTCCTTTCGGTGAGCGGTATTTCGGAATACCATACGTAGCTCACAAAACACATTACTACACAATGGAATTACCTTTCGAATGAATTGCACCCACATTTAAGAAGCGTGGGATATTACAAAGCACTTCTAATGTAATATTTCTTGTTTTTTTTCAAGATAACTTGACAACTGTGTCATTAGGTATGACATTCGCAAGAATGCAATGGCAGCAGATATCTATATATATAAAACAAAGTCGGGTTTGTTACAACACTTATAACTCGAGATCGGCTAGACCAATTTTCATGGTTTTTGGTTCGTTGGATTTGTTCCCGCCCCGAATAGCAGAATACATCTTAAAAATAATGACAAATCGACGAGAACATAATTATAAAAGATGAATCATTTTCCCCTATAGTTAATTCTAAATTCAATTAAAGATTGAAAACTTAAGAGAACAATAGTACTAGGAGCGCAGTAATGTGAAGTGATAATGTAAGAAAATTTAAAATACTGAGATACTTAGTACTTAAATCAATCAAAAGTACTAAGCGCGCAGTTGTGTGAAGTGGTTAATAGAAAATGTGAGCGCAATTTTAAGAAAATATATTTTTATGAACTTAAATAATATCCATCCATACTAATATTATAAAGGGGAAAGTGTGTCTGTCTGTCTGTCTGTTTGTCTTTCTTTCACGGCAAAACGGAGCGACGAATTGACGTGATTTTTTAAGTGGAGATAGTTGAAGGGATGGAGAGTAACATAGGCTACTTTTTGTCTCTTTTTAACGCGAGCGAAGCCGCGGGCAAAAGCTAGTAGAGAAATAAAGCATTGAGCTGGCAACGAAATTAAGAGACAGTAATTGACGTTTGAACCCAAGAGACCAATAGGAGGAATCCGGTTGAAGCTAATTGAAAGAGAGCGGTGGAAGCAAAGGTGTTTAATATTATAGTTTTAAGTCACTGCATTATCCTCACCTGAGATTTAGGCTGAGATATGTAAGGGTTCTTAAGCTCTTGCTTCGGTAAACCACTACCATATAGGTGCCTTATTATCGGTTAATAAAGTTAAACGAATGTGACAAAGCAATGTCTGTCTGTATTAGGACGGTTACGAAGTTTCACACTGCGGTGATAATTATGCCCAAAGAATCAGAACGCAATAACAGGAGGTTGCACAACTTGGGTCGCGCCACTAACTAAATGTATGGCTTTCACTGGGTGGCTCAACTGGTGGTGCCACCAAGTGATACACTCTTTGCAGGTAGAATATTATCAAATGACTCCTCCTGCCCTGCACACCTGAAGTGTCAGACTTCTACTGACTTAATCCGACCCATGTTCCTTCTTAGCCTGGTCGCGTGTCTGGTTTTTCCAAAGTGTTACCGCGGGGTATCACTTTCGAAAAACCCAAAACCCCGGCAGGCGTCGGCCATTGCGGACCCCTGCATTATCCTGAGGCGCGCGTGGAACACGTACGTGCCGTCGACGCGTTGTACGGTGAGCTAGCTCATTACTCATCGTCCGCAGGTCCGCGAAGTGAAACACCAACACACGCAACTTGGTGACCTAAAGAATTATGGCCCTATGACAAACCTGGAGACGTTATTGCAGACAAAGATCATAACTGATCAAAATGATGATGCTACGAGTTCTTTGGACTGCTCAACAGTGATGCGTAGGTATATCCTATAGCATTGGGCTTACTTTATTTTATTTGTAAAAGTATTTATTTTAGAATAGTTTTTGTTTATTAATCTGGTAATATGTTTTAAATTATTTTACCTTACCAAATGTAATAAATAAAATGAAGGATGTTTACCTTATTTTTCATTTGATTTATTATGGACAATCAATAATTACACACTATAAATGGATAACAATAGCTTAAAGTATAGGTATTTCATTGCGTAACTAACTATGTTATCCACATGTTACAAGTTCAAATTGAAAGGTTGACCACAGTACTACTACCTAATAATAAAAATAAAAATAAACTTATTAACCCTCTGTCAGAAATAACAAATAATTAGCAAACAGATACTTGAATCGAAAGTGGTTTTTACATTTCCCCAAAACCTAGATAACTATACATATAAATGTTTAAATACACAAATTATCAGAGAATACATGATATAAATCTTTCCTACTTCACGTGTACTAGATATCCTAGATACTTTTATTAAAGATTTTATATTACCCCTTTTTCGGATGAAGTACGTTTAAGCAGGAAAAATTTATGTTGTAAGAATCTCCAAGTCACTGTAGTTGAGGGCATTTTTTCCTTCAAACAATTATTTTAAAAGAAGACAAATTATTTCAAGATACGAAACAAAGCTGCCACAGTAACGGGAATTTCCTACAAAACTTATAAATCGTTGTCAACCTTAAGTGCTAGTTCATTATCTAATTAACTATAAAAACTTAAACACAGTTCTAACATAAGTAATATTGCACAAAACGTCAACATGATCGCGTTATTATTTCTTACTCTTCTATCTCTAATCTTATACGCAGTCTACCTCGCGTCAAAGCGAAAATTTCAGTATTGGGAGAAAAAGGAAGTGCCCCATCTACCACCGGTCGCGGTATTTGGAAATTTCGCCGAATATATCTTACAGCAGACCAGCCATGGACAACTGGAACAGAGAATATGTCAGAAATTTCCAAATGCGCAATACGTTGGCTCCTACTTCGGCACAGAGCCGACTCTCATTGTACAAGACCCTGAGTTCATCAAACTTGTCCTGACGAAGGATTTCTATTTCTTCAGTGGCCGTGAGGGATCCAAATACTCACACAAGGAGCTGTTCTCACAAAACCTCTTCTCAACTTACGGTGACAAGTGGAAAGTGCTACGTCAGAACCTGACTCCAATATTCTCTTCCGCCAAGATGAAGAACATGTTCCATTTAATCGAGAAGTGTTGTCACGTGTTTGAGAAAATCGTCGATCTGGATGTGCAACAATGCAACGAGATCGAAGCGAGGTGTATGATGGCGAGGTACACTATGGACTGTATCGGATCTTGCGTATTTGGCGTGGACACAAACGTCATGGTAAAGAAAGAAAACAATCCTTTCAGAAAAATTGGTGATGCTATATTTGAAATTCGAAGATTTAGAGCATTTAGGTCAGTCGTACGAGCCATCTGGCCAGTGGTTTTTTACTCACTGGGATATAAATCATTGCCAGTAGAAGTCGAACGCTTCTTCAACAATTTGATGACAGGAATTTTCAAAACACGCAACTATACGCCGACGTCGAGAAATGACTTTGTTGATCTCGTGTTGAAAATGAAGAACAAAAATTCGGTGTCAGGCGACAGTTTAACAAATATGAAGGCTGATTCGGAGAAAAAAGTGAATTTAGATGTAGACGACGATATGTTGGTGGCGCAGTGCTTTCTGTTTTTTGCAGCGGGCTATGAGACTTCGGCTAGCACTTTGAGTTTCACTTTGTTTGAGTTGGCGAAGAACCCTAAAGCTCAAGAACGATTTTTAGCTGAGGTGGACGATTACTTGCGTCGTCATAACAATGTGCTGAAGTATGAGTGTGTCGTAGAGACACCATACGTGAACGCGTGTATTGACGAAGCTCTTCGACTATATCCAGTATTAGGAGTGGTTACTCGCGAGGTGATAGAAGACTACACATTCCCAACAGGACTGAAGCTTGAGAAGGGACTCCGTGTGCATATTCCGGTATACCATATGCATCATCACCCGGAATTCTTCCCGCAACCAGAGCAGTACCAACCAGAACGATTCCTGGATGAGAAGCAGAATATCAGGCCGAATACTTACATGCCGTTTGGTGATGGCCCCAGAATCTGTATTGGTAAGTTTAAAAAAAAATGTTCTGGTTTGTATTTGTTAAATTGAGAAACGCAGATTTTTGTAGAGGTAAAGAAAAAGATACCTATCTAAATACTTCTGTATAAATGTAGCGTGCAACAATTACGGCGCTCTTGGGCCTACCTATTAACTAATAGATATCTAAGATCTTTAGACTAGAAGAAATTAGGCCTCCGACTTTGTTTTAGTAAAACAAAGTTGTTTTTGTTAAATATCGGCTGTGGGCGCCAGTGTAATAACAGGCACGCGAAACATCTTTGTCTTTGAGATAAGCAACGTATCTATGAGACCTATGGTCTTACAGATGTCTATAAGGAGCGGGACCACTCACCATCAAGTGGTTCCACAGCTTGTTACCTGTCCAAAGATGTAAAAAAAATATTACGTGAGTTTTTACATCTCGAATAGAATCCTTATGTATTCTAATCTATATTCTATTAAACTGCACCGTCGTGATTGACTATGTACTATACTCGTATATCCAACCATATACAAGATAAGATACGTGTGATGTTATTCTGACATTGGACTTGCTTAGGGCTAATACTTAAAACATGCTACGTCAATTGTTTTAGTATACTATATTTATTAAATATAGTAATAGTGCAAAGGCCACCTTGGGGTCTTTTCAAATACAGAGAAGACACTTTTTTATTTCAATCTGTTTGGACATTTCGGCGTTACTGTGTCTGAAAAAACGCTTAGCTTAAAAGCTGTATTATATTAATGACCCGTTCCAGCTAACAAATCTTTGGTATTCTCGGCTTTTCTTGGGTCATTTTCTTTCTCTATTCCCATATTACCTTTTTTTTATTTAGTGGGGATTTTTAGGGTCAATTTGGAAATAAGTCTTTCTTCCTCCTGAATTACTTTATCACATTATTAATATTTTGTCGAAACCGCGAGCAATAGGCCACAGTTGCGAGATAGATAAAATCTTTACAGAATACAAAAAGAAATCCTCTACAAGATTTCAAAGGTATAATTTCTTTCTTTCCCAGGTATGAGATTCGCAAGAATGCAAATGACGGCTGGTCTGATAACATTGATGAAGAAGTATCGAGTGGAACTAGCACCAGGGATGAAGAGGCAGGTGGACCTGGAACCCAGAGCCTTAATAACGCAACCAATCGGAGGAATTAGACTGAAATTTATTGAAAGAGAAGGGTGGGAGGGACGACTCTTGAATTCACCTTGAATTTGTGGAATGTTTCTTCTTTATAAGAATACTAGCTTCTGCCCGCGGCTTCGCTCGCGTTAGAAAGAGACAAAAAGTAGCCTATGTTACTCTCCATCCCTTCAACTATCTCCACTTAAAAAATCACGTTAATCCGTCGCTCCGTTTTGCCGTGAAATAAAGACAAACAGACAGACAGACAGACACACTTTCCCATTTATAATATTAGTATGGATTTAGCTGTCCCTTGCTGTGTAACACGCGTTAAAAATATACAAGGTATGTACCTTAAGACAACCCACACACGGGCTAGACTAGGCGGAGCCTGCATGATCTTAACTAGACAACTGATATATTAATTTAGTTATATTTT
Source organism: Athetis lepigone (assembly GCA_033675125.1). Taxonomy (NCBI): domain Eukaryota; kingdom Metazoa; phylum Arthropoda; class Insecta; order Lepidoptera; family Noctuidae; genus Athetis; species Athetis lepigone. The sequence goes on from CM066235.1 coordinate 795,755, forward strand.
GTCTTTGCTTACTGCTCCCCTTCCGTATGACATAGCCGCCATAGCGTATTGTCACGTTATGTAGCCTATGTGTTATTCTGTTGTAACCTGAATTTTTGATTTTTTTTTTCAACAATTTCTGTCAATAGTTTTCCTTGAAAGTTTTATAATATTTTATAATCTCGTCATATTTTGACCAAAAAAAAATTAAAAACCTAGATGACATTATTGTTATTTGAATCTTTCCCATCAAATATATTGATTACGAAATGTATGTTTATTTAACGTATATTTATTAGCCTTAAAATAATAATACATGGTGAGTACAGTTAGTCACCACTGTAAATATCATCCCACCTAATTATGCATCGTTATAAAACGATAAAATGATCACGTAATTAACTTTATCTACTAGCTTAAATATTCCATTTAGATTTAAGTTTGTAAATAACTTAGGCCACGTCCGCACAGGCAGGTGGCTTGCTTAGCGCCTAGAGCCTAGCGGCTTGCATCCTGGCTACTTGCTTGAATACACGGGTGGCCGCACATGAGGTGGTTTGCGTGGTAGGTCGCTAGGTGCCTTGGGCATTTGCTTGTCGCCACGTTGACGAGATGTCGCTTTCAAAAATAGCTCTAAAACTACTACTCACAGAAAATTCATCTTTAAAATATAGTTCACGGCCTTATCCGTCATGTTGGGTTCATGATATAAATAAATCACGGTCAAGTTATGGGGAGTTTAATGTTCTATATAAACAATTGCGTAATTTTGACGATAAATTTTATTAATATTTGCGTATGACCAGGGAAACCCTCTTTGATCTACTTCTCAGTAAAGTTAAAGGAAAACTAACTCATTTGGATACTCATCTAAGAAAAAGGTTCCACAAAGGTTTTCTTTTGAAAACTGAAACAATCAATATTTCATCCATTGTTTTCTTCTAACCTCCTATAGTATTACAAAAATCCGAGTTAAGTTTTCACCCAGTGGCTACTTTTCAACCTGGCGCCTCGCAACAAAAAACCAACACGTTTGTTTACATGGATGCACGCCAAGCGACTAGCTAGGCGCTAAGCACGTAGTGCAGCCGGTCGCGTTCATTTTAGAACGTTTGTTTTACTAAGGTACTAGCTAGGTGACGCGCTAGACACTAGGCGCTAAGCAAGCCGCCTGCCTATGCGGACGTGGCCTTAGAGATAAGCATGTGATTTTATTCTATCCATTTTTTTGCATTAAATGCAAAGAAAATCTGTACAAAGGCGGACTTAACGCCCTGGGCATTTTTTGTGTGAATAACACGTGTGTATGTGTGTTTTTTATACAACTAGCTTTTGCCCGCGGCTTTGCTCGCGTTAAAAAGAGACAAAAACTAGCCTATGTTACTCTCCATCCTTTCAACTATCTCCACTTAAAAAATCACGCCAATCCGTCGCTCCGTTTTGCCGTGAAAGAAAGACAAACATACATACAGACAGACAGACACACTTTCCCATTTATAATATTATAGTATGGATGGATATTTATATAATAAAATTCTTCGCTCTAAATTTGTAAGATGACCTACTATATTTTCAACACAAATATGGCTTGTATATTTTTTACAGCAACTGAATAATAAAATTAATTGATAATCAAAGTTCATTGTTTATTATTTCCTGTAAACATTCAAATTAATCCCGTCCGTGGAATGTTGTTTGTTCCGATTACAAGGGAAATTCTCACAATTTTTAAAACGTCTCTCATTTTAATCTCCGAAAACCTCTATACCAACACCTTTGATAATTATGATTTTGACATTGATTGTTGATGAAATGTAGTGGCGACTAGAGTTAAACAATTTTATGGTATTTTTTGCCTCTCTTTTCGAAAAGGAAGCTGGTAAAAAAATAGAAAGAAAATTGACCAAAATGAAAACCGTAACGGAATAAAAAGAGAGTGAAACAGTTGAGACGGAATAAGTCTAGGATTTCTCACATCATTGTCCTTCACCGATGTCAGTGATGTCCGAAAATAACTTAGCAATGTGTAATTTATGAATGCTTGGTTACAGACCCGCAAACATCATCACGAAATAAGAGTCTAACTTTGCACTTTTTTTTACTATTTTTGATGAACTCATTTTTGTTTTCAAGGCGAGTTATATTTATGAACCTATCAACGACCAACCGACAGCCGGCTGCTTTTGTCGTTCTATTGTGCCTTAAATCACGAATGTTCGAAGGATTAATGATAACGAACCAAAACAAAATATTATAAGCATGCGTCAGTCAGGCAGAGTTCAATATAGCTTGATCTCTCTTGTACTAATCAGCAGCGTGTGTTAGTGTAATTACTGTATAATTAGTAGTAATGAAATTATACTAATAATGATAATACCGTATGGTAATTAGTGACTGATACTAAAGTGCATAACTTTATTCATGATTTTCTCCGCGATTTCACCCGCGTTCTATTAGGTTTTTCAAAACGAAAAAAAAATTTTAGAGTGCCTCACACGAGACAAGTTCGGTTGCCCTTTATGTTTCGGGATCACGGTAACGGGTCCACCCTTTATAGCAGAACTTTTTACGTCATAATTTTAATTTGCATAGCAACGGATAGCATAAACCGCTTTTCGCAGAAAATCGTTTGGCTTACACTCATTTACCATACACCGAAACCCATAATTTTGTAAGTCAGAATCATCTTTAGGCATAAATTTCATATCCATAATAATCAATAAGTAGAACCATCATATCGCAGAAAATTCGCAGCCAGAATCATCTTTTGGCATATATTTTATATTCATAATAATCAAAAGTAGAACCATCATATCGCAGATCTTTTGGCATGCTTTTCATATCTTATTTTGGCATGCAGCAAGCATGCAGCAAGCATGCAACATGCAGCAGGCATGGCTTCTGTCACGGCTCCGGCGCTGCGGGGCTCTAGCGGCCCCACGCGAGCTAATCGTCGCAGATGGTTTTACGTCCACCACCGCAGCTTCCGCTCGCGGGCCGCCTCGCCCCTCCGCGCCTTCGCGGGTTTAAATTACATTCTAGGGGTAGGGCAGACAAGACTACGTGAAGTCGGTTTTGCAGCGATTCATTTCTGTCACTCACTTTTGTAGCACCCCATAGTTGTTTTTTTAAAATCATATATTTATATTTTTTTCAACATGACTAATAATTATTTCTATTGAAATTCTGTGATCTTCGTAGTATGCTAAGTCAAATTATGCCAAATAATCGGCGCTCTAAATAAACGTTATGCTAAACGAAATTATGCAAAATCGTAACTCTGACAAAGGTAATTATTCCCAATACAATTCTGCCATATTAAAAGTATCTCATTTAAAATTCGCACATAAAAACATTAGGCCAAAAAACAATTATGTTAAATATTTTTTATACCCTAACAATGTTCGTTTAAAAAAGTTTCTGCCAAGTGAGTAATGCCAAATAGGTTTCGGAGAAACAAGTTTCTGCCAGATAGAGGGCACCCCACGGTAACTGTTATAAACAATCCGCAACCCCGGCAATGTAGCAAGAATATTTTTGTTGTAATATTTATCTTTGTTGTAAAATTTATTGAATTTTGCTAAACTGTTGTTAGTAATGTATGTAAAGTAAATTATGTGTTCTCAACATAAGTTTCTAATAAGTTTTTCTCATCAGTCGCATACGACGTCGTTTGACTTTAGTTAAACATTCAAAATCTATAAAGCTAATTGATGTGTGTTAGCGGTGTACCGCTAAAGACTGCTCAAAAGGTTCCTCCCCTACTTATTTATTCAGTGTATTTATCACTATAATAGCGGCCAGACAAAAATCCCCAACACGTTTTTTTAAGCTTTTCTTTCAAAAAAAAACCTTTCCCAGACGCTTACGAACAAACATTTTCAAAACAAACATACTCAAATCATGTCTCGTCTAAAATGATTTGAGTATTTTAGAGATTTGCGCTTAGCAACACATTCAGCGCTACATTTGTTATTTACATAGACAGAATTTTTACATCTGCTATCAAATTGGTATGCTCCATTAGTGCAAGACTTTTGGCTTATAAAACGGAAATAAGTTAACACAAGTGACCCGGGGACGTAGCTCGTCTAATATAAGCGTGATCTTGACCTTATTATCTCGTCAGAAAGCCATGGTACTTCTGCGATAACCTGTAACAGATAAACATCCATATATAAGCTGATATGTGCTCTAGCTTCAGACGGTCCGGGGCTGCGCGCATGCGCACTGCCGCCCGGACTCACCCTGACACAGTGGGGCGGCCATGTTGGAAATATTTGAGGGATAATACCGTATCAACAGGTTGAGATGCTAATTATGGTAATACAATTAAGACTCATTTGTTTAGTGGACTTGAGTACCTAGGGGTATTTTTTATAGATTTGTTTGAGATATTTTTTATGATGAGTATGATTGTTACCGAATTCGTTACATTTTTGTTTAAGCACCTAGTCAAAAAAATTACTAAATTATTCACATTGTAGCATCAAAAATCTCACAAAATATAACAGTTGGTAATCACTGTGATGTTACAATAGTCAAATAGTCAATTGCCAAATCGTTTACTTTCATTAGACCAAAAAAGGCACTTTAAAACGTAATTTACAAAAGTAATTCTAGTTGCCCATGCAATAAGAACTATAATATATTTCATACTTAATATTGGCGACCCCTGACGACGGACAGCTGACAACAACGGCAAACATAAAGGGCGGTCGATCTAATTGTATTCAGTAACGCCTTATAAAATGTAGATAAATATAGTTGCTGTAAGAATCATCATTATCCTTCAAAAAAAAACAGGCGTATCTAGACAAACAATGATATTCCATAATATCAACCCCAATTTGTTCCCAAGACATATCCCACAGCCTCCAAAGACATGGTCACCCTAAGTATCCCACTCCAAGCTGCAAGCCCAGTGTTCTGACGCGTTTCAAGCGTCGCCGACAAGCGCAGCCGGAGTAAAACATTAACTAGCATTCAGACAATAACATATCCAACAACTAAATCATATCAGTAACGAAATTAGAAGAAAATTGACTATTTTGTACCATTTACCAGTTGTTAAGTAGTGATTGTGGTTGAAGTGTTAATAATTATGGAAATTTTGTGAGTTCGTGTTGTGATGAGGTAGCTCGTGAACGCATGTATGTTTTCTAAGTGAGTAATTTTCTTTGGTTAATTTTGTTGGTCGTTTTCAGTGAAAATAAAGCAAGATGGTTTACGGATTTTTGTGATAAGGCATTCTTTATAAAGAAGTACTTTGTATTTCGTTCGGAAAACATGAAGATGCAGACTTTTTTCTTTGATTCACTGTATGTTTTACGCCAGTCGATAAATAAGACATTAATTATTTGAAAATTAAAATTTATTATATATATAAAATACTGTATTTGGTAAAATATCTATTATTTTACCAAATACAGTATTTTCTAAAAAGCATATCAACAGTTGTAGAAATTTGTGAAAACACGTGTTAGTCGACTCAGCCTCGATACCTGCAAATCTGATCTAATAATACCCAAGATTTTTGATGCTGATCTTTCGGTGCTAAAGTCCTTTAAAAACTCTTAATAATTAATATAAAACCTCTTAATAAATTAAAAAAATCACAAGGTTTTTTATAGTGAAGAATCAAATGGGCAACAACACCAAGATAGTGGAATATTAGCTTGACTTCTTGGCTTTATTTTCTTGACAAAGCAACAATTTATTATCTCTAGTATTCTAATCACTATTGTATCCAGAGTTGTATACACCACACTATAAGGTCCAATTGAGAACCAAAGCCAACCTGATCTGGCATATTTGCTGAAATAGGCCTCTTTACAGTCTTCTTTTGTTTTTATTTATAATTTTTTGTGTACCACATAGATGTCAAATATACCCTGTTTTTTTAAGCTTGCTAACTAAGCAGCAACATACAACTGGTCTCATGTGTCTCGCGAATTAATAAGAACGCTTTGTGCGTACCGCCTTATACGCAGTGCGTTGGCCTGCTGCTATGATAATCTCGTAGGCGCGCAATGTATGCGTGTACATACTTGTACTAAATAACTGCGTAGCGCAAAAGTAATCATCTCTTTGGAACATGCAGTAATTTTTTCCTTATTCGACACAATACAAAGACAGTAGCAGCCCGACAGCCTATCGGCTGTCGCTTTGTCGTCGAAAGGTTAAACTACATTTCATGTCCTTGCTTCTTCAACATTTGTGGATACAAATGTAAAGCGTCTGAAATGTGTTCAAGCTTTTAGTCATGCTGCTAAAATTCTCAAATATTTAATCAAGAACCTCAACATATCGTCACACTAACCAAGATCAATAGGGATGTGGACTACATCAAAAGAATGACATTCTGTTTAGTCCGCCTGTTAGACAGTCCAAAAATACTGGACACATATTTTTTGCTTGATCAAATTAATAACAAAATACAAAGATAAAGAGCATCAAAGTTCCGGAGAGGGGGCTTGTGACGTCACTGGTCAGTAAAAATTATACAAAGGTGTGACGTTTCACAAAACTTCAACGCACTGTATTGTCGTCATTTTCTGTTTACGAAAAAAAAGAAGAAATACGTGTCCCAAATTTTTTAATTATCTAACTGACGGACTAATTATTTTTTTTTTGTCGTCTCGACTATTATAAAGGTGAATTCGACCCATTCGGAATCCACCCATTGCCGTCTCCCCTTTTCAATATAAAGTCCGGTTTTTCAGTTAGGTTTTTTGTACACGAAATATTTTTTAAGCCACTGAGTTTAATTTACTTTAATTTAACTTACAAGATTTGTCGACTAAATTTACCTATTTTATTAAATTATTTATAATATTTACATCGCGCGTGTACAACAACAAGCGCGATATTAGAAACCAATATCCAATCTAAAAGTATTTTTTTAGCAGCTCAATAATGCTTGTGACAATAAAAAGAACGAACCATCAATCAGTAATTTTAACAAAACCATTCAAACACTAATCGCTCACAAAGGGTCGTTCTGTAATCAAGAATTACATTATTTTATTCAAAATGTTGGTCTCAATTGCTGCAAAGATAAGAGGGATCACGAGTGATCCCGTAGGCTTTTGTTCTTCATTCGATTGTATTTATATCCCTCTAGCCTTTTCCGTACTATGTTGAGCTCTGTGATGTGCTAGAAAACTTTAGAAAATAGATATTGCTTTAAAAACATGCTCACGTTATTAGCCTCAGACGCGACATGCGTCAATCTTAAAAAAAACAAACAACTAAATCAAACTGAAATATTCTTTCTAGAATATTTCGATTTCATGCATAGTCATCATCTCCCTAGCCTTTTCCCAATAGTGTTGGGGTCGGCTGCCAGCCTAACCGGATTGAGCTGGATACCATTACCGGTGTTTTACGTGGAGCGACTGCCTATCTGACCTCCACAACCCAGTAACTGGGCGACACGATACCTCTTGGTTAGACTGGTCAGAGTTTCTGGCTAACCAGTAACGACTGTCAAAGTTCTACGAATGAAAACCGGGACCAACGGCTTTACGTGCTTTCCGAGGCACGGGAATGCTGAGTGTTAGGAAGAAAATCCCAAAGGGCTTTTAGCCAGTCTGCACAGAACTCGCCTAACTTCGAACTCCAAAGCAGTACACCAGATTTAAAATTGTCAGACGGGCCTCTAAAATAAAGTAAAAACCAGCCTTCACTCGACTGTGAAGGGCCGATAAAGTCGCCGTCTGAAGCGCGATTTATTATCTTTCATAAATGCAACCAACAATATTCCCCGCCCACGAGTAAACACGCGCCGACACTCCTACGCTTTATCATTGCTATGAAAATAAGTCGTTGACTTAAAATTATTATTTTGACAGCAAAGGCAAACATCAAAGAGTTTTGCAGGACAATGGCCTTGGTTCAGACTCGAGGTTTTAAAAAAAATATGACGTGTTAAACAGTGGTATTTGTTTGGCCCGCGACAATATGGTGCCGATCCCTTGTTCACAAACTTAACAAAATTAAAGGTCTGTGCATCTTCCCCTTTCCATTTCGTTAAGAAAAGGACATAAGATACATAAGGTTGGCCCTATCAAATTTGCCAGCGCCTGAAGTAATTCGACGAATTTTAGTGGCCACGTTTTAAATCGCGTCTAAATTATCTATGGAGTGTTTTAATTGTCTCTTATTGCTCTTATAACACAGAGACACTTGCATTGATAAACAATCACGCAAGGTCATGGGGATTAACCTTTTGACGACCAAGCGACAGCCGGCTGTCGCGCTGCTTATGGTCTTTCTATTGTGTCTCGAATCCCGTGTGTACGAAGGTTTAAAAAAGAATGTAACTATCTGTTCTATCCGCACAATACAAATCCATTCTGCAGTTCGTACAAGAGTAACACACATTTATAATATTAGTTAGTTAGAAGTAAAGATTATAATTTATCTGTCATCTACAGGAAAATTATTAAAACCCAACTGGCAGTTCCAAAGGTTAGCGCGTTTAAACAATAACAAAATAATTAGGTAAATATTACTAACTAGATTGTTATACTAGATTAATATTTTTTCCATTGTATAATAAAGGTCGTGATGGCCCAGTGGATAAGTCTCTGGGGTAAGAAGGTCAGGGTTCGATTCCGTGCAAGTATTAATGTGACTTTTTCAATTCAAATGTACTTTCTAAAGTTTATCTTGGACATCACTGACATCTCGTACCTCGGAAAGCATGTAAAGCCGTTGATCTTGGTTGTCACGCAGTTACTGGGCTGTGGAGGTCTGATATGCATTCGCTTCATGTAAAACACTGCTATCCAACTGAATTCGGTTAGGCTGGAAACCGACCCCAACATAGTTAGGAAGGCTAGGGAGATGACGATATAATATGATAATGACTTCTTCTTATACAAAGAAGGAGCTTTGACCACTGCTTCTTGAATGCAGAAGACTCCAAAGGAGAAGGGAACTACTCCATACATTCCTGGGCCCAGGTGTTAACTGAATCAAACTAGCCTTATTTGTAAGAGAATATAATAACAAGGCCTCACTGAAATTTTGGTGAAATTTGGCTATCCAGGAATAAAGTTATATAAAATATAGTAAAAGTGAGGTTATATTATAACATTGCAGTTTTTTTGTTTTTTTTACGAAATACTTTTGAATGGCTTTGGTTGTGTTATGGTTTTTTGCATGGAGCGTGTGTAAAAAGTCAAAGATCTGACACGTTTGGCTCTCTCGCGCCAGGACAGTCGCTACAGTCGAAGACAAGTTTCTTCATCCAATATCCTGCACTTAGAAGCAGTAGGAAGTGTAGGCACCTACCTTTTAAAAACTAAAAAAGGGACAGGAGGATATAAAATAAAACACTAATATATGACTAAAATATGTATTATTCATCATCAATAATTAGGAGAATATCGTCTAAGAATTGTGCAGGGGGTACGATATTTTCTTGGTATCTTGCCCAACTGAGATACCAAACTATGCACATTACATGGGCACAGCAGCCTACAGTTCTTTTACCTACAATGCAATTACAATAATACCCTAATATTGAATCTCGTCCTCTTCGACAGCTGTCAACTAAAATGTAAACAAAATATGTTTTGCGACTTATATGGCGGGATTGTATTCGACCCCGCAGTAACCAAGAAGTATTTGAAGCCGACAGCTGTCGAAGAAGGCTGCTGTCTACCTCCCTGCACACTTCTATGATGAACCCATCAGTTCCCCGCATATGTTCACCAAAATAGGACCGTGCCTGCTTTAATTGATAAGTACCCAAGGATACAAGAATTAATTCATCATATGACAACTGGGGAAAATCATTTAAATTATCATTTTGAACAGTTATTGCTTCAAAATCAGCCCTACGTCTATTATATTGATTGTTCACAATAAAATCACCTAATGTGTTATGTCTATTCATATTTATATTAATTTGATTAATGATATCCCCACTGTCTATTCTATCGGTTATGGGAGGGTGAAATCTATTTATGAGAGCAGCAGCCACCTTAAAATCTTTAAATAAACTTCTTGAGGCTGTATTAAAATAACATTGCCTAAATAATTTAAAATCTCTTTTAAACCTGCCGTTTACAACCTCTACCACCCAACGGCAAATGGTGACTGCTCTCGATTTGTTTGCGTCAAGTGTTGAGAGCTGTGTTTCACCCTGCGCCATGGTAGCAGGCACGTATGTCCTAAATCCACATTGATTTAATAATGGTAATGAATCTCGGAAGCCCCTATCCAGTATAAATACATCACCATGTTGAAAAAATTCCCGGAGTGGGTTTTCACTTAAAAATTCATGTCTCATTATATCCGAGTCTGATGTGGTTGCTGGATAGGGGCCCAAAACATCAATAATATGGCCATCTGTGCACACTATTAAAAAAGGTTTGGTTAAGTTTCGGTATTTATGCAAACTGTATGTTTTTTTTTGATATAAATAATTAGAACTTTTTTCTACATAGCAGTATGTTCCGTCAAATATAGCAATGGGCCTAGAATCTCCTTCATATAAAGCACTAGGTATGGCTAAGTTTCTTTCTTTAATTAGTTCCCTAGTGATGTGTCCTAATCCTAAATGCTAGGGCACAAAATGTTCATTAAATATCTCACGGGCTTGACACAGCCACTTGCTTAGAGTTTTCTTAGATGTTTTAAATAATGTTGCCAATCTTTCATTAGAGTCCCCACTTCTTAATTTCATAAGATAGGCTGCTAGCACTGAAGAACTGTTGCGTATTTCTAACAATTGCGGCACATCATTAAATATTTGACGAAACTGAGTTTTAGTCAATCCAACCCAGGTATGCACAACATGGTCTTCCATATCATCAATATTTCCAAAGTTCAATAAGCTTTCTTTAGGGGACTCTTTTAATGTCATCATATCTTGGATATGTCTCGCAGTAAATGTTTGTAAGTAATTACTCCTTAAACTATCAAGGAAATCCCATGCCTCAATAACTAAATGTGTATCACAAAGACGATTATTTTGTGGCACATAATATTTATACTCATTAAGTAACATTTTTCTTGTTGCTAGAGGAACTCTGTAACGTTCAGTTCTCTGACAACCTTCTATGAAGCAATGTCGCTCCGATTCAATTGCCCGCATGTAATCTGGCAATAAAATTGTTGATTCAGGGTTCTGCCTTCCTGGTTCCACAATTGGGACAACTGGTGAATGTGGTTGCACTGAGGGATCATATACATCATTACCGTGAGTTTCATCTGGTTGAATGGAAACATTTGCAGGTTCACGTAGACTGTTGTCCTGATTTCCATCCAATTGTCCAACAGAAACACCAACTGACGATTGGGCTGGTGGCAGGTTACTCTGTGAGGAAGTTGAGGGACCGGTTCTCATATTAACAGCAGCTCTGTCTGCTAATATCCAACAAGAGTGGCATATACGATCCGCCTCACCCACCTATAAAAAAAAGTAAAATTAAGTCCACAATTATAATGTAAGTACCTACTGATCAGATCAGATATAAGTACATTTATTTATTCATATTCAATAATGATACACTAACAATAACAATGTTGAGATTAGAATTTCATGCAAAAGCGAGCTTTACTCAGAACTAAGTTCTATATCAGGAAACCTTAGAGGGAGAGAGAGATTTGATGTCATACATTAATATAATAATATAGTAAAAATCATTATATTTACTGTATTAATATTGTGAAATGTATTTGCAAAAATAAAAAGATGTGTAAATTATTTATTGGTTTTGCAAATAAATCTTTTATTATTCAAATACAGTTTGAGTAAATTAAGATATAGTACTAAAGTAACTTACTGTTTGTGGCAGTATCCACTCTCTGATCACATTATATATAGCAGATTCACGAGCAGAATCATTACGACGAAGAAGGTGGCTGTACCGCTGTGATAACAGTGAACAACCGCAGCGGACACAAACACTGGAATGGCCAACTTGGGTTGTTGCTTCAATCGCACGTCTCCCAAGAACTACATCTTGAGCCAAGTCCCAACATGCTTGGCATACATAGTTCTCATTAGTTACCTGAAATAAGTTAACTATTTAAATCTTGTTCAACCGTAAACACGTTTTGTAACATGTCACTAATACAAGTGCATGTTCGAACAAATCTCTATGTCCCAGCTTTTTTTTAGCTTGGTAAAATCGTACTGACTAAAATCCACGGTGTCCTTCAATAGCCCTTTGCGTTCCGGGGTCACGGTAGCTCGTTAGTCCCGCGACCCCGGCAGGCTTTGGCCCTCTAAGGGGGCCCCGTCAGCTTGCTGATTGCTTGTTGAGGCGCTTGGAACACAACGCGCCGGCGACCCGGGCATGGTCCGTGATCGGACAGCGAGTCGCCAAAAATTTAAAATAGGTAAAAACTTACAGGCTGAGATCCACGCCACCGACGAATAACTGCTAAAATCGCCTCATCTTCCAAGACTCTTCTGCCAATAGAGTTACTGCGACCAGTCGCAATCAAACAATTTACACAGCGATTCATGTCGTCAATATCCAATCGATAGGCGTAAACAGTTGTCCAAAATAGAGAGCCAGGTAATTCAGAAATGCAAGATCCGTCAATAGTCCAATAAAAGCCGAGGTCGTGGGGTTAAACAATAAAACAAGGAAAATACGTGAGCACTCAGAACGAAAAACAACGAACGAGTGTCATCTGTCAATCGGTGACTGACTGATATCAGGCAGGAATGTTGCCAGAAGAGAAATTAAAGGAAATCGATTCGCTATGAATCGATTCCACAAAAAAATACTCGTTACTCGGTTTTTTATACATATTCACTGAGATTTTACCGATTTATTCGTAATCGATTACTAACATTTCAGGCATTATTTAATCGATTATTTAGTTTCATAACTTAATTTAAGTTTTCTCGCTTCCTAGGTAGAAACCAGGTACCATATTTTGTAATTTTCCTTAGAAAAATATGACGGTTTTTTTAATACACATTGTGGCGGTGTAGACTACGGGGGATGGTCGAAACACTGCACTGGCTTGTAAAGTCATTTAATAAGTTGAAATCGTTGAACATGAACACATATATATATATACGTAAGCGCAAGCGCGTGGGAAAACGTGGCACAGCGCAGCGCGTCTCGTCGAGCACTCGCGCGAACGCACGCTTCGGCGTGTTCCTCTACCGCGCGCCTCTACCGGTGGCGATCGGAAACAAGTCACTGGGTTACCAGCTACACAACACCACAACGTACTAACGGTCTCACGCTATACACTCCCCCTCGAGTCGTGAGAACGCCCTCGCTCACGAACTCGCACAAGATACAAATTAACAAACGGGACAAACGTGCTTTCGTGGACGTCCTCTGTGTCTTTTTGGGACCACGGGACGAGGAGGCGAGTCACCACGGGAATGAAAACGCGTGAGCTCGGACACATGAAACTTGCCCAAAATACTATCCGGGTTATCTAACTCTGCGATGCAGTAGGCTGTAGGACTAACCCTTTTTGCAATAACATATGGTCCATCTCTTTTCGGAATGAACTTAGCCGATATGTTTTTAGCTGCATTACTAAGGACATGAGACTTTAAGAGCACATGATCTCCAATTTCGAAAACTTCGGCAGGGCTCTTGGACTTATCCGCGCATTACTTGCGACGGTCCTGCTGAGCTTCAACTCTTTCTCTAACCGAAACTAGACCATTAAGAAAACTTTTCAAATAGGGTGTAATCTGAGGAACAAAATTATCCTTGTTAAGAATCGACCTAATGTCGTGCTGCACGCTGAGTGGCGAACGAAGCTCCCTAGCAAACATGAGGTAAGCTGGAGACGAACCGGTAGTCTGACAAACCGACGAGTTCATGGTAAACCTTATAGCAGGAAGGTGCTGTGGCCATGACGAGTGGTTAGTATCAACTAGACGTGACAACTGAAACTTCAAATCCCTATTTTTACGTTCAGCTGGATTAGCTGACGGATGGTATAAAGGTAACAACTCTTGACCTATACCTAAAATAAACATACACTGCTGCATAACAGCTGAAACAAATTGGACGCCATTGTCCGAAACAATGCGTCGAGGAAAGCCATAACGAAGAAAATATTCTTCAATTAACGTACGGGCGCATACTTCCGAGGTTGCCTCCTTCAAGGCGTACAACTCAGTCCAACGGATCGCTGTGTCCTCTACCAACAATATCCATTTCTCATTATTGTCTCCTTTTGGAAGAGGGCCGAACAGATCTATGGCCAACACTTCACCCCTTTGGTTTAAAACGGGAGTCTGTAAGAGTCCGGACGGCTTCGTGTTTAAGGACTTATACCGTTGACAGGTGGTGCAGGTCTTGATGTAGTCTGTGATGGCCCTACGCATACCTGGGAAATAAAAACCTTGAGCGACCCTACTGTATGTCCTATCAATTCCATGATGACCACCTATGTCGGAATCGTGACACTCCTTTAAAATATCTGATCGGAGGGAAACCGGAACTACCAGCTGCGGCTCTTCACTATCCACATCAGGGTTATACCTATATAAAACGCCTTGCTGCAAGAAATAGCCTCTTTCTGACCAACGCTTAACTCCTATAGACTCAGCATCAGACGTTTCTTCCAGATCACTAATGATTTTCTTTAGTTCCAGATCATCGAGCTGCGCGCGCCGGAGATCAGCTGGACTTCTAGCAGGTAAGTCGACGACGACAGAACAAATTCCACACTGATTTTTATCTTCTTCTTTACAGGGCGGGCGGCTGAGCGTATCTGCGATCACATTGGCTTTTCCAGGCGTATACTGAAACTGAATGTTAAAACATTGTAGTTTAAGAGCCCATCGAACGAGCCTACCCGATGGCGACTTCAGGGTAAGGAGCCACTTTAACGGCTGATGGTCGCTACCTATAATGACCTCATGACCCTCGATATAACCTCTGAAACGTTCGACAGCCCACACAACGGCGAGCGCCTCTCGCTCTGTAGTGCTGTAATTCCTCTCGGCTGGGATGAGCAGACGGCTAGCATACTCTATTGGGCGTTCATCTTTACCTTCGCCCTGTAACAACACTGCACCTATGGCATAGCTGCTAGCATCCGTCCTCAACACAAACGGCTTACTATAGTCAGCTTGAATAAGAATCGGTGCCGAAGACAGTCGTGTCTTCAACTCCTGAAAGGCACGAGCCTGGTCAGATCCCCAAGACCATGGCTGATTCTTCTTCAGTAAGCGTGTCAGCGGCTCAGCGACAGCAGAAAAACTGGGAATAAACTTTCTAAACCAGGAGCACGTCTGTAAAAAGGTCCTGAGATGACGCAGCGATGAGGGTGCCTTCATATCCAGAACTGCACGGACTTTATCTTCGTCAGCTGACACACCATCCTGTGTTATAACATGACCGAGATACTTTACCCTGTCTCGTGCAAAGACACATTTTTCCCTATTCGCGCGTAACTTGAACAACCGTAACCTCTCGAATACTGCGCGTAGATCTGAGACATGCTTCTCGAAGCTACCATCTGAAATCAGCAAAAGATCATCTTGGTACGCTAACAGGGTCACGTCTTCCAGTGAGGCACCTGTACGAAGCCTGTCTATGAGACGCTGGAACGTTGATGGGGCGTTTTTCAACCCAAATGGCATACGCTTAAATCGAAACGAACCAAACGGCGTCAGAAATGCTGTTTTGTCCCTGTCCTGTTCACGGACGGAGACTTGCCAAAAACCACTGCGCATATCAAGGGTACTCATGAAACAATGCTTTTTTGTAGACTGAACAAGCTCGTCTATCAATGGCATCGGATAGACGTCGGTTTTCGTAACCGCATTGAGCTTCCTATAATCAACACAGAAACGTACCTTACCGTTAGCTTTTGGCACTAAGAGCGCGGGAGATCCCCAGGCGGACTCACACTCCTCGACTATACCGTCAGCCAACATCTTGTCGAGCTCCGTCCGCATAAGCTCTTTCTTTGCAGGCGTCAACCTGTAGGGCGGGACAGCAATGGGGAGGTTATCACCGGTATCGATAACATGCTCGGCATACGGAGTGGCGTCTCCCCCTGGCTCAAAGATATCCCCAAATTCCACGAGGAGGTTGGCAAGAACTTGACGTTGCTCAGAAGTAAGCGAAGTCGCCTCATCGTCCCGAAGCACCTCTAAAGCGGCACACGAAGATACAGGTGACGAAACCTTTTCAAACTGTATTTCGAATTTTTGTTTACTATTTTCCGCAAAGTGCCATTTGCTTTCGCCAAAATTAAATACAAGATTAAATAATGTAAGGAAATTAATACCTAACAAGCTTTCATTATTAACAGTTTCAGGAAAAATCAAAAACTTTACTACTCTAGTTTTATGGTGTAATGTCACCTTTACCTCCGTGGTAAGTACATTCATCTCCCTACTAACACCATCCGCCAACCTAACATTTTGCGTCGACGGTACTAACGGGTGTCCTAACCTGAGTAGGAGAGCGTAGAGCGTGTGACCGGCGATACAGCTAGTAGCTGCAGAATCAACGAGCGCCGTGCCACAATTTCCCAAAATGTTTATATTTAACACGGGGCGACGAAAAGGTAAGTTACAATTATAACCATCATCTAAACTAGATACATAAGTATTATTAACACACGAAACATTTTTATCAACATTATTGCAACAAACTAAATCACCCGCGGTACGCGCAGGGTTATCTTTTAACGATTCACAAGATTTAATAATATCATACTTAATACAATTATTACCCACATGATCAATACAGTAACTTAAATCACCCGCGGTACGCGCAGGGTTATCTTTTAACGATTCACAAGATTTTATAGTATCATACATAACACAATTATTACATACATGATCAATACAGTAACTTAAATCTCCCGCGGTACGCGCAGGGTTATCTTTTAACGATTCACAAGATTTTATAGTATCATACATAACACAATTATTACATACATGATCAATACAGTAATTTAAATCACCCGCGGCACGCGCAGGGTTACCTTGTACAAACATTCGCGTTGGCGGGTTAACTCGCTGCGACGGCGACGCGGGGACGGCAGCGGCGGCCGAGCGAACCGTAGCCGTAGGCCTCCGATGCGCGGCGGCGCGTGCGACGGCGGGGGCGGCGGCGGGGGCAGCGCCAGTGGCGGCGGCGGCGGGTACTGCTACGCGCGCTTTATAACAACCGTTGTTGCGAGCTAGGGCTTCGCTATGGGACGTGTTGTCAACTGAATAAAACGCTTGCTGACCCGAACAGTTTTTACACTTAGATTTTATAACGTTCGCGGCACCACATCCGTAACACTTTATTTCACTTTTTAGATTTAAATTATTGTCATCATTATTATTATTATTACGCTTAAGTTTCTCACACATATCCTTTACGTGGCCTGAACGTTTGCAGTACGTACAGAACTGCTTCTTGTCCTTGACGACGGCGGCGGTGGCTGTCTCGGCGGACTCGGTGGCGGGCGCAGCGCCGGCGGCCGGTACATTCCGCGGCGACGACGACGACGTTGACGACGACACTACACGCGTACTCGTCTGCGTGCGTGACCTCGCGAGAGACGAGCTACTAGCCTGACCTGGACTAGCCTCCTTCAGGGAATCTTCCACGTTACGGCACTTGTGCAATAACTCTTCGAAACTGTTGACGTTTTCTCTGCATACACGCTGCCTAATGCGTTGACTTAGAAGCCCATAAGCCATATCCAGTTGCACCTTTTCTGATAGGTCGTCCCTTGGGAACTTGGCTAACAGCGCACGTACCTTGGCGATGAACAAGTCGGTATGCTCCTCTCCTTGAGTCAAAGAAAACAGTTTAATGTAAAGTCGGTGTGGCGGGTCACGGTCGCCGAAGGCACTCTTGATCCGTTCCAGAGCTTCCGACCATGACTTGGTAGACCGCTTTACACCTTGCCACCATACTGCAGCAGGCCCCTCCAACAACATCGAAAAACCACGTAGGGCGTTTTCGTCAGAAGCGGCGACGCAATCTTTATAGGTTATTACGGCATCAATAAAATTTTCCAAAGATTCGTCCGCGCGTCCGCCATAGCGTGTCGTGCACTTCGCGAAATTTCCATTCGCGCCAAATGCAAAGCCGGATGCTTGGACCTCTGAAGCGTTATGCGGCGTTGACGATCGTACCTCGCGTAATAATTGTTGGCAGAACTCTTGTTGGGTTTGCTGCATAGAGTTTAGCAAACTTGCGAGTGTTTCTTGAGACATTGTAATGTTGGTGGCGGGCGTGGCCGAGCCGCCATTATTGTTCGTATTCAAGCGATCTTCCGACCGTGTTCGCGGCATTTTCGATACGATAAAAGACACAAGCTACACGTATAACGCCGAAAAACACAACACAAGGTTCGAAAGTCCCAGCAGAAAGTCACTTCGTAGTGTTCGTTGTAACACGACAAACTTTTCACTACTCGTCGTTTTCTACCTACACACGTTGGGCAGCCAATTGTGGCGGTGTAGACTACGGGGGATGGTCGAAACACTGCACTGGCTTGTAAAGTCATTTAATAAGTTGAAATCGTTGAACATGAACACATATATATATATACGTAAGCGCAAGCGCGTGGGAAAACGTGGCACAGCGCAGCGCGTCTCGTCGAGCACTCGCGCGAACGCACGCTTCGGCGTGTTCCTCTACCGCGCGCCTCTACCGGTGGCGATCGGAAACAAGTCACTGGGTTACCAGCTACACAACACCACAACGTACTAACGGTCTCACGCTATAACATTTCAACTAGTTAACTGCTGGGCCCAGAAGTCGCCTTCTCCTTTAAGAATCTGAAATCGCCAATATTTCAGATCATTAACAAGCTGTATTCTGACTTTGTCCGCTCATTATTATAGAAAGTTTAAATGTTTCTTCTCAATTATAATCGGTTTTTTAATCTATTTCACTATTAACGTTGTACATACCTACCTATAAGTGACGTTTTTACTCAAATCACCTCCAGAAAGCTATATAGTGGAAATTATTATATGTAAACTATGTGTGTTATGCAAATAAATTGATAATATACCTAACATACATATCATATACATATCTCACATCGTTAGGCGTTGAATTTCCAATATCCGCTGCTCGCCTACGGCATGGAAAATCTACCGAGTATATAAATAATAATAGTGAGAGCTCACTTCCTAACTACGATCAATGAAATGCAATCTATTATAATTTGCGACCGCCCACGTTCATCGCCATCGGCTGAATGCTAACTAATGAATACGTATTGACGCTCAAGCAAGAGCAGTCAGCACGTGGCGGGACCCTCTAGGGCCAATGCCTGCCGGGGTTGCGGAATAGTTCTAATAGTTACCGTGGCCCCGGAACATAAAGGGCAACCGAAGGAACAAGAGTGGGTTTTAGTCAGTAAAATTGAGACACTAAATGGGGGAAAAAATTTACGCTCAAGCAAAATTTACAAATAAGTTGGAAAATTTACAATTAAATTGGTCATGCCTTTATTTGACTGGCCTGTAGAATTTGTGACTAGTGACCCTGACTGCTAAACTGCAGATCGTCTGTCTATTCATTTTCCACTTAGGACAAATTTTTGTGATGATCATTTGCTTGTTCTGTCTGGGTGTAATTATAACTAGCTTTCCCCGTGGCTTCCTCCACGCCATGATAGGTCTTTACACAGGTTTTTTAGCGTGATGCTAAAAAACCTGTGTATTATTCAGATGTATCCATACTTTATATTTTCAATGGGAAAGTGTGTGAGTCTATCTCTCTGTCTGTTTTTCCGTCTTTCACGGCAAAACAGAGCGACGGATTGACTTGTTCGTTTTAAGTAGAGACAGTTGAAGGGATGGAGAGTGACAGAGGCAACTTTTTTTCTCTTTCTAACACGAGCGAAGCCGCGGGCTAAAGCTGGTAAGCTATATTACTATCAAGATTTATCAAAAAAAATTCAGTAGTTTTTGCGTGAAAGAGTAGCCAATATCTATCCTTACATACATCTACACATACAAACTTTTAGCGTTTGTAAGGATTGATTAATATGGATATTGTACGTAGAAAAAGTATTTTTAAATCAATTGTCTGATACCATAGTCCTGCATGGCTTGAGGTCAGACGGCCGTGTGTGAGCGGTCCCAAAATTAATTTATTTATGTCTATATCCTATTTGCAAGATAATTGCAATGAGTTACTCGATTAACCCAAATTGACGAGTCTACGAGCTTGCTACGAAATTACTACGAGACTGCTACGACGATGCTACGATGTGATTATGAAAGAGTAGCTATAGCCCGCGGTTTTACGCACATTAAGTAAGATCTTTATTTACTGCTTCGTTACCAAGGGCCATAGCGTAATGTTATGGAGCCTAAGCTATTTTGATACAAATGTTGTATTATTCTACAGTTTTATTTAAATCTCTTCAGTAGTGTTTGTTGTCAGTATACTTCATTTTAAATAATATTTATTACCAAAACATTCGTGCCAGGTCAAGTTTTTCAGTAATATAATAATTTTCTAAAGAATATATATTAACATTATGACAGGTTAAATAATTTTATTTTACTTTTTATACAATAAAAAATAAAATAAAATTCTGGAGGAGATTTATCAATTGATATGTTTGTTACAGACATTTGAACATAAACAATACTACTTTCTAAAAACCAACAGATTTATAAGCACGAAAAAGTGAGAATAAAGCTTGTATTTACGGTTATCTTCTTGTAGAAAAGTTGTACTTCCTTTTTTTTGTTATAGTAGCTAAAAATAATACAGACTGTGTCATCTACTACCTAATAGGTACGGTTCATAACAACTCACTGACAGACATACGCCCAATAATCCCGAAGGTTTATGCTTGAACTACTTCCAACCGGTTTCAGTAATGAAACGAAGCAGTAAGAAAACTTTTTATTGTGCAAAGCTGTTCGACCAAAAGTACCCAGTTCAAGTCCGTAATTCTGTTTCCTGATTGGCCCGCTAACCTTCACGTCAAGAATGCTGCTTCCCCATTGGCCGAGAGACCATAAACGCGGTTTGTGGCCACTAATACCGTATTTTGATTGGTCGAGCGAGCGACGTAATTGTGCACACTGGATATTGTGTTAGTTAATAAAGGACAATGAGTTTAACGAATTTGTGAGGAAATTGGGTAGTTATCCTTGTTGTTTATGTGCTTTGAGGGACGGGAGGTACCTAATAGGCTGTTGGGAAGGAACTTGAACCAAGTCTTTCCTTCTTTAACTGCTATCTCCATTAGACGTTACTCCTGTCAAATTGAAATAACCTTAAAACGACTAAAGTTAATAGTTTAAACCTTTCAACGACCAACCGACAGCCGGTTGTCGCGCTGCTATTGTCCTTCTATTGTTTCTGAAATTACGTGTGTTTGAAGGTTTAAAAGTCAGTCAATTTGAAACTACAGGGATTAAATCCACATTAATCAACTTTTTCAATCGCCTTTAAAAATAAAATTATTTAAATGACATTAAAAAAATACACGTTAAAATTAGACCTTTAATGATTAAAACCAAATCTAGCTCATCATTTGAATTTTTCTTTAAATCTCAATTAGCTATATTTCTCCAAATATCTGGCAGGGCCAACCAATAACATGTAATCATAATTTTCTAAGTTATTGAGACTAATTTTATTTTCCTAACTCGCAGTTAAGCAATTACTCAAATTCTGTGCAATTTTCATTATACTACATTCACATACAACGCATTGAAGTCAGTCTTTAGGTAACGAGTTTCATAGTATGTATTTTGTTTTCACAACATATACAGCTATTTCTTTTTGACCTTTGAAGTCAGATAAAACGCACTACAATGGTCCCTCATGTTCACAATCTTGGTACTTTCGATTGGATTTGTTTCAATTTTAAGTTTTACCTTTACCTACCTTGTGAGGACCTAACGACAGCCGGCTGCCGGGCTGCTATTGTCTTTCTATTGTGTCTCAAATCACGTGTGTTCGAAGGATTAACTTTGCCCACTTCCAGGTCTTGTTTTTGAACTGCTTTTCTTTCTTTCTTACTGAAGCTAGTGAAATTAAACGATCTAAAAGTAAAGTTTACTTAAATAGTAAACTTCGAGTTTACTGTTACAGTTTATGTAACTATTTCAATAATCCACACGTTTGATTGTAATGAATAGGCTCAAAAACTACTGGACCGATTTTAAAAATTCTTTCACCATTCGGAAGCTACATTGTCAACGAGTAAGAGTAAGGTTTTGTCCGGGAGCGAAGCAGTAACCAAAAACCGAACGTAACGCGGGTGTAACCGCGAGGAAGAGCTAGTTATATGAATAAATAAATAGAATAATTAACTTTTTAGGTACTGCAAGCACGTAAAACCGTTGGTCCCGGTTGTCATTGAACTTTACAGTCGTTACGGGTAAGCCAGTAAATCTGACCAGTCTAGCCAAGGGGTATCATGTCACGCAGTTACTGGATTGTGGAGGTCTGATAGGCAGTCGCTTCACGTAAAACACTGGTATCCAGCTGAATCCGGCTGGCTGGAAGCCGATTCCAATTTCCAATACAGTTGGCAAAAGGCTGATGATGAGGTATTGCAAGTTTTTATTTGAGAACCTCACACCGGTCAAAAATGGCCGATGTGAGATTCTCTTATCCTGGAGAGATGTATAAATATTAGTTTTTATGACGTAATTGGTAAATTTAGTTTAAAAACTGCTCACCTAATTCTAAATACTACTTACTTTTATTCGCATTTTTCTCAATACCGTTTGAGCGTAAGCGAAACAATCTACACACAAGTTACTCACATTTTCGTATTTTTTTATCTTACTCGAGCAAAATGTCGCTCCTTCGCCCTTGAAAAAGCAATCTAAAGGAAAAATATTGCCATCTAGTAAATGTAACCATGATATTTTTTGGAGTGGTCGTCTCTCACTTACGGCCAACTCTCCCAACCTTAACTTAATCTTTATATTCAGTAATAACAGGCGAGGGTATATATATCTACAACCAGATTTTATTGCATTTGTGGTTGCCAGATGTTGAAACTGATCATTTTATAAAATATTTTACTAGAGATCGACAATCTCATGAAATACTCGTTCATTTCATGAAGTGGTTAGGTTCGGTTAGATTTAATGTGTTATTTATATTTAAGAATTATTAATTTTAAGATCTCTTCACGACATTATATTATTGCTTTAAATGTAGCAATCAGAACAAAACTTGTACTCGGACTCATCATCATCAGCCTTTAAACGTCCACTGCTGAACAAAGGCCTCCCCCAAAGATTTCCACATGCATCGGTCCTGCGCCACCCGCATCCAGCGGGACCCGGCGATCTTGATGAGATCATCGGACAGTCACAGTCGGGTAGTCAGACTAATACTTCAAAAAATTGCCTCTTACAAAGAAACTGTAGATCAAAACCACGGTGTTAGAAAATTCAATTATTCATTAAAATGTGCTGACCATTTTTCATTTCAAAATAATAACTGCGGTCATTGTGACGTTTCCCATTATTTTATTACTAACTAGCGACCCGCCCCAGCTTCGCACGGGTGTTACAAATGACTCCGATCTTAAAAAATCCCGGCTTTTCTCTAATTTAATAAGCATGTATTATACATATAAACCTTTCTTAAGAATCACTCTATCTATTAAAAAAACAGCATCGAAATTCGTTGCGTAGTTTTAAAGATCTAAGCATACACAGGGACAGACGGCGGATAGCGACTTTGTCTTTTAGTAGGTATGTAGTGAGTAGTGATTATAATATGTAATCGACAAAATTCAATGTTCAGTGCGATTGCAAAATATTGATGTAATAAATTATCAAAAATATTCATTTTTTTTTTTGTGGTTTATAAATATGTACTGAACCTTATTATAATATGTAATCGACAATGGTGCCGATTCTCTTATTCACAAACTAACGTAAATTTAAGTTAAGTGCATCTTTCTCTTTCGGTTTAATTAAGAAAAGGACAGAAGATAAAATATTAGTTAAGTCGTGTCAAATTTAGACACTCCATAGATAATTAGACGCGATTTAAAAACATGGCGTCTAAATATACGTCAATTTTCTTCAGGCGCTGTCTAATTTGACAGGATTAAACTAAAATGTATCTTCTGTCCTTTTCTTTAAGAAATGGAAAGAGAAAGATGCATTTAACTTAAATTTTGTTAAGTTTGTGAACAAGAAAATCAGCATTCAGCACCAATGTTCAGTGCGTCAAGCTCCTTCTTAGTATGAGAAGAGGGCTATTATGTTGGGGTCGGATAACAGGCTTTTATTTTTTATTTTTCTTACCGTACTGACTGTCAAAGTTCTACGAATGACAACCGAGAGCAACGGCTTTACGTGCTTTCCGAGGCACGAGATTTCAGAGATGTCCAAGATAAACTTTAGAAAGTTCATATGAATTGAAAAAGTCACATTTTTTTTTAAATCAACCTTAGTGAGAGCTGGAGTCTGTACTGGGTTTAGGACCTGTATGACGGATCTCCAGGCTCAAACCTATAAATTACACTATATACTTGCGCATTCGTAATACAATGGTAAACAAGCTCCAAGTATTGAGAGGAAAATAATTGTAACTTAACAAAATATATAATAAGTGGGTATTGGAGAGTGATGTGTGTCCGTACTTACATTGGTACTTGCCCGGATTCAAAACCCCCACCTTTTTACTCGTGAGGCGGGCGCCTTATTCACTAGGTCGTTACAACCTTTATGATTAAGAGGACGAATTGGAAATTTTGGCATCAGTGATCTCTATTTTTGTCAGTAATTACGAAACGAATAAAAATATGAGTTGGTGACCTGAACAGTTCATGATGAAAACCTTATTTTGTTAAAGTTCATTACATGATTAAGTAACTTTTGTAACAGAGAAAAAAATATCAAACATACCTCTTTTTAAATAGAGTTTCACATTTTATGGGCAAACGGGACCGATTTTAGCCCCTAAACTTGCTCTGTAGACAAGTCTATAAATACTCCTTAAGGTTGTAAGAGGAATTTCTCAAGTTATCATTTCCAACTAAATAAAATAAGAAAAAGCATTTTGTCGTTTACGTCCTTTAGTTATAAGCTAACGCGCATATGCAATCCTCGCCCCGCTGAGACGCTCAGTCCCCTCTTGACCATTGTCAGCGACGGGTCTGTGCTAGTCGGCTATCGGACTGCATCGGCGATTGCGTGATCAAATTTAGCGGTTTTATTGAATAAAAATGGGAAAAATGAAAGAAAGATATTCCAAAAGGAAAAGAAGAGCATGTCTTTTAGAAAAATGTGCAAATATGACGAAAAGAAAGTAAGTTTTCATAATGAATTGTGAAATGTAAAGTTTACTAAAAAAGATGACGTTCGAAAAGTCACTTTGACTTCAATGATGTTTATCAATGTTCGGAGAGCGAAACTATGGAGTCGTCAACTAGTAACAAAAATAAAGAAATGACAGCTTCCTTTTATGGTATGTATGAAAAATTCCTGAACCTCCTAACGTTTTGTAAAAGCTATAGATAGTGTTATTATTACTAAATGATAATAATGATTATTGTAATGATAGATGTAAAATGGAATAATGAAATATAACCTTTTTTTTTGTAAATTCTAGAAATGAAAACGACGCTTTACCGAATTATGCAGAGTTGCAAAACGTGTAGCCCGCTTAAGTTTTTGTTGCTATTTATTATTCAAAATTACAATCAATATACCTAATTCAACGATGAAGTTAAAATCCTCTTTTATTCCGGGACCTCTTTTATTTTAGAAATGCTGATACTAATGACACTAACATATCACAAAACGCGGGCATTCCCGCAGCTACAGTGAGTATATTAGACAATTTTGTTCTTTATACATAACCGACGTATTAGTTAGTACTAGGCCCTGAATTATTTATATTTTCAGATTAGCGGACAGTGTTCGAGTGATAAAGTTTCTACAGAAATGATAATTCGATGCCCTACTGAAGCACTACTAAGTACTCGGTTTATAAAACACAATAGATTGTCAGATTTTGTCGGAAAAGATGGAAGCAGGTTTCAATGGTTGCCTAGATATGAGAACCTAATAAAAAAAAATGAAACATAATCAGTATCTGTGAAGTAAATAAATAAATAAATACACAATGGGCAAGAAAAACATTTTCCTGCGCCATGCTATCACATCCCATTGTACGATATTGATAATTATTTTTTATGTTAGTTTCAGATGGAGCTGGAGGTACTAGATATAGGGCATAGAATAATATATGTGAACCACTTTGTAACAGAACTTTAAAGTTCTCTGAACACAATTTTTTGTTTAATTGTGGATTATAGTCACATTAAAATTTGAGTCTAAACATCACGTAGGTTAGCAATCAGAATTTACATGTGTTTTTTAATTGTGTGGTTACAAAAATAAAAAAAAATCGTCATTGGCTGATATAAACAAAGACGCCGTTGCTGGAGTTATGGCTGCTGGTTGTGGTCAAGCACAGCTCAATCATATTTTGTCTGGAGTAGGTTTACCCAACATGCCCGATTTTACTTACAATAAAATGCATAACGATATCTGTGATGACTGGGAAGAGACTGCATGGGATGAGATGGAAAAGGCTGGCGATAAAGAAAAAGAAGCTGCAATAAAGGAAGGGAGAGTCAATAAAGACGGTATACCGCATACATGGCGTGCCTTTTAACTTTTGTCGTTTGAAGGAAATACCGCATCTAGAACCATATAGTATTTTTTATTGTTTTTAAAAGTATTTGCGACGTAGTTTCATTGACTTTTGCATAGGCTCGAATCAGCTTAAAAATATTTATTTCACTCCAAAGTAGGAGTCTTCGATATGGCTGGTTTGAAGGCGACGACTATTCCTTCACCTGAATGAAACCTTTGACCACATAGGTTTTTCTTAATTTTAGTAAATGTAACGAAATTGTTAGGGCTTAAGTGAGGGCTCTTTAGAACATCGTCAAGATCTTTTACGTTTTTCTGCTTCAAATACTTAATTGTTTGACAAGCGTTTTGTGAGCTTGCGTTGTTGTGGTGTGGGATGATGCATCGTTTTTGGAGAGATTTTCGAATTTCAGCAAAGACTTATGGAAAATAAACTGTGGTATACCAGTTTGCATTAACTGTTTTACGATTTTAAAGTATAATTGTCGCAACGTTATCGGTTTTCTCAACGAACATGGCGACTTACTTCCTTGAAATGCTTCTGAAGCGAAAAACTTTAGTAGGCTTTGGTTCGTTTTGGAAGACCCAGATTTTTGATTGATGTTTAAAATCAGGACCCTAGGCATAGATCTAAGATGCGTCACTACTGATGATGTGTCACCTCGGTTGAACTTTTGAAGAGTTTTCTTACATCATCGGACGTGGGGTGCCTTTTGATTGTCGGAAGGAAATGTACGTCAACCCAACGGAAAAATAGCTCTATCCCACTAAGTGCCTCATGCTAGATCATTCGAATAGCTGTCCCTGCAATGTCCAATAATGCCTCTATCCCTGTTTATGACAGATATTGGTGCCGATTCTCTTGTGCACAAACTAAAGTAAATTTAAGCTAGTGCATCTTTCTCTTTCCATTTCTTAAAGAAAAGGACAGAAGATACATTTTAGTTTAATCCTGTCAAATTAGACAGCGCCTGATGAAAATTGACGTATACTTAGACGCCATGTTTTTAAATTGCGTCTAAATTATGTATGGAGTGTCTAAATTTGACAGGACTTAACTAATATTTGATCTTCTGTCCTTTTCTTAATTAAAAGGAAAGAGAAAGATGCACTTAACTTAAATTTACGTTAGGTTGTGCACAAGAGAATCGGCACCATTATCTCTCCGAATCACTAAAGTCGTGGTAGGCTTTTTCGAAAGTTATAGAAAATTGTAGCACGAATATTTTCCTTAGTGAGATTCATTTTTGTATGTGTCTTGACAGATTCAAATTGACGTTGTGACTAAACAACTGCGTTAATCCTAGGTAATACTTTAAATTTATAATAGTTTTTGAAATAACGCTAATTCGAATATTGAACACTTCCAATTTCAAAATTACCCGTAAATGTTTATACGACAAATCTTAAAAGGCATCCCTTGTAGATGTCATTGCAGTTGGCTGTTGGCGTAAGCGATCTTACCGGAATAAATATGCGGCATTAACAGGGTGTGCAGCTATAATTGGTAGACGTTTTTGTAATTATTTCTTATTACGATAATAAATATTGTATAATAATAATACACACGAAGTGTTATATGTGTTTTATTGTAAATGATATCAATGTAGAATAAATTATGTTTCTTGTTAAAATAAATAAA
This sequence comes from Athetis lepigone, assembly GCA_033675125.1. Taxonomy (NCBI): domain Eukaryota; kingdom Metazoa; phylum Arthropoda; class Insecta; order Lepidoptera; family Noctuidae; genus Athetis; species Athetis lepigone. The sequence goes on from CM066235.1 coordinate 823,975, forward strand.
CACACACACACTCACAGTAATTTAATACTTACAAGGGAAAGGTTCCAGCCTTACAATACTTACGTAAGAGTAAACAAAGATATTTTGATCGTATAAAATATGATTTTTTTAAATATTTTACTGTAAAAAAGAGATCTATGTGCTAGTGTTTTCCAAATAACGAAAATCTAAATTACGTTATTTGAACTAACACGTGCTAGTGTTAGCACGTGTTAATTTATTTCCGGGAAGACAATCAATAAAAAAGACAGGAAAATTCATAAAAAAATTGTAAGACAACTCCAAGGTGTCTATGTTCCGAGCCGCCACCGCCGCGCACCGTTCGCCGGCGCCCTCTGTTGCAATGCATACGTTACTTACCGGGGTGTGTGAGGGTTGCGGGGTGCGCGCGCCTGGTTTTTAGAATTATTGTTAAACAATTCGTCGCCTTAATGGAAAAATATTAATCTGGTATTATTATCTAGTAAAAAATCGTTTTAGATGTTTGCCTAATTATTTTGTTATTGTTTAAACGCGCTAACCTTTGGAACTGCCAATTGGATTTTAATAATTTTCCTGTAGATGACACATAAATTATAATATTAATTCTTACTAATAATATAAAATTATGTGTTTGTTTTAACATCATATTAATTAATACAGGCTACATATATTAACATCACGCTATGACCCACCAGAAATCTAAAACCTAACATAACGCGGGAGAAACCGCAGGGTACAATTAGTATAAGGTACATATACGAGTAATACAGCAACGGAGCATTATACTAGGTGAATTTTTGGTCCTGCACCACCCGCTACTAGATGATTCTACTCATGAAAACAAACAACTTTTATTATGGAACCAACTCTGAAATCTCGAAAAAAATATCAACTGTTTCATATTACGGTCGGAGGGCATTGAACTTTTGTTAGGAACAGCTGATATTTTTTTCGCGATTTCAAAGTTGGTTCCATAATAAAAGTTGTTTGTTTTCATGGGTAGAATCATCTCCTAGCGGGTGGTGCAGGACCAAAAATACACCTTGTAGAGGTGTTTGAAACCGCACAGAACAGATAGTTAAATTATCTTTTAAACCTTCCAGCACACGTGATTTGAGACACAAAAGAAAGACAATATAGCAGCCCGACAGCTGGTGGTCGCTTGGCCGTTCAAAGGTTAATATAATTAATAATTTGCAGGCGAAAGAAAGCTTGTAATAAATAAGAAATTATAATGTACTTTTTGTTTTATCCATACTAATATTATAAATGGGAAAGTGTGTCTGTCTGTCTGTATGTTTGTCTTTCTTTCACGGCAAAACGGAGCGACGAATTGTCGTGATTTTTAAGTGGAGATAGTTGAAGGGATGGTGAGTAACATAGGCTACTTTTTGTCTCTTTCTAACGCAAGCGAAGCCGCGGGCAGAAGCTAGTAATGAATAAATGAATCTTGGTTCATCAATCATTAAAGTAAATCGTTCCCACTGGAACGTCAATGAAATACGCGGGTCAACGACAGACTGGTTTATTGCATACTTCATCTAAACTACCCACCACCTTGACAATATCAACTAATAAGTTAAATCTAGTACAAATCGTCACACTTCTCCTCACCAAGTTAACGGCTATCTGTACAATTTCTTTAACACATCAATGTAACAAATTAATGAACGTTTTTTGCTCTATTAAACGCACGCAATGCTCGAGCGGACGCACCCAGGGGCGGCGGCGATAGCGATGGTTTGCGCCCGGGTTGGGGTAATGTCTGTTCGCTTTGTACTTGCGACGATTTCAGCGCTTCCTGTGCCGTGAGCTTAGCTCCACTGCCGCCGCTGGATGCGTCCTCAAACAGATCCTCCTCGGCTCCATCATCGACTTCCGGTTTGGCTGTTTCCTCTAGACCGATATCTTGGGCCACAGCCCCACCACTCATTCGCGATAATGAGTACCTCTTTTTACTACCTGAAAGGATCTGGTCCGCGTGCCTGCGCCATTCAACCCCGTTACCGATGTCCACTTTATAAGAAACTGGACCAGTTTTTTTTATAACTGTGCCCTCGGTCCACTTTTCCCCCTTCGCCGAGTAATCGCGAGCAATCACCGCGTCTCCCACCTGAAATTGCCTATCAGCCCCTGCAGCGCGAGCGACCTGTCGTTCTTGTTTTTCTCGTACGACAGCCGCCACGTCTGGGCGCAGCGCATCTAGTCGGCTTCGCAGGCGCCGCCCTTGGAGCGCCACTGCCGGGGACACTCCTGTCGTCGCGTGATCACAGTTACGGTATTGAAACAGAAATTTGCTTAGTGCGGCGTTAACGTCTTCGCCTTCGTATATCGCTCTCTTTAAAGCCTTTTTTACCGTCTTAACCGCGTTTTCGGCCGCGCCATTTCCCTGGGGTCGGTAAGGAGCCGAAGTGGTGTGCTTTATACAATTATTTGTACAATATTCCTTAAATTCTAAAGAAAAGAACGGTGGGCCGTTATCAGTCACGAGCTGCGACGGTAAACCAAAGCGTGCGAATATATTTCTAAAAACTTTAATAGTAGAAGCCGCATTAGTGTTACGCATAGGAAAGGCCTCTATCCATTTTGAATGGGCGTCCACCATGATAAGGTAACGCACGCCCCCGCAGTCTGCGAAGTCCGCGTGTACGCGCTGCCACGGGTGAAGCGGGAACTCCCAGGGGTGCAGCTGCGCCCGCGGCGGCGCGTCGCGCACGGTGCGGCACGCAGTGCACGATCTGCACACTTCCTCAATATCGTGATCTAAACTCGGCCAGTACACGTAGCTTCGCGATAAACTTTTCATTTTGTTTACGCCTAGATGCCCTTCGTGAATTTCCTTTAGAATCTTCTTCTGAAGAACGTCCGGTACTACTATTCTATATTTATAAATGACGCATCCCTGATCGACTACAAAATCATTTTTCCGTGCAAAAAATTTACTTTCCTGCTCGCAGCTCGGGCTTAACGGCCAACCAAAAAGAACATAGCCTCTAATTTTACATAATAATGGGTCGCGTTCAGTCTCTCTCGCTATATCTTTAAAACTAACCGGAAACGATTCCTCCACAAGATTTAAATAATCTACCATGTCTACCGAACGGCCCTCCCGAGGTAATGGCAACCGAGATAAAGCATCGGCCGGACCGTTGTCCACCGATCGTACAAATTCTATTTTAAAGTCGTATGCTGCCAGGCGTGCAGCCCATCTCTGCAAACGGCTAGCAGCCGTTTGCGGGATTCCGCCCTTGGCGCCGAAAATATGGGTCAGCGGTTGGTGGTCAGTGCGTAGCGTGAAGCGCCTACCAAATAAATATTGGTGATGTTTTGTGATCCCGAAAAGAATAGCCAACGCTTCTTTATCCAGCTGGCTGTAGTTGCGCTCGGGCGCACTGAGCGTGCGCGACACGCAGCTGACGGGCCGCTCGCTACCGTCTGCGTACCGGTGCGCCAGCACGGCGCCCAGGCCATACGCGCTGCTATCTACTGATAGTACTAACTCGCGCCCTTCCTCGTAATGTGCCAGTACCCGTTCACTCAGGAGGGATCGCTTGGCTTCCACAAAGGCTTTATCACATTTGGAGTCCCAATTCCAGCTGCTATCCTTTTGTAATAACTTATGTAACGGATGTAATAAGGTACTTAAGCTTGGAATAAATCGCCCGTAATAGTTGAGCATCCCTAAGAAACTCTTTAGTTGCGAGACGTTCTCAGGTCTAGGTGCACTGGAAATGGCCTCCAATTTCTCTGGGTCCGGTCGCAAGCCTTGTTTGTTTATAATAAAGCCCAGATATTTTACGCTATCTTGTAAAAATTTACATTTATTTAGTTTTACAGTAAGTCCCGAACTACGCAACCTATCGAGTACAGCTCTCAGATTTTTTAAATGTTCAACTCTATTAGCCCCGGTAACACAAATGTCATCTAAGAATACCACACACCCTGGCACCCCGCGCAGTGTCTCCTCCATAATCTTTTGGAATTTCTCAGGTATAACAGACAACCCGTAAGGCGTACGTCGATATACGAATGTACCCATATGAGTAGTTATAGCGGTATAAGGTTGCGAATCGTTCTCTAAAATGCACTGTTCATACGCATGTTTTAAATCAATTTTAGTGTATTTATCGCCACCACTCAGATTCGCGAACAACTCCTCAATGCGCGGCAAGGGATAATAATCTCTTTTTAACTTAGGGTTTATGGTTATCTTGTAATCTCCACAAATACGTATGTCCCCATTTTGTTTGATAACTGGGACGATTGGAGTTCCATAATCTGAGTAATCGACGCGGTATATAGAACCATCGGCGACAAGGCGCTCCAACTCACGCTCGACACGCGCGCGCAGTGCCAACGGTACGGGTCTCGCTCGCACGTAAACCGGTTCCTTATCCGTCAGCTGTAGTCGTATGGGCTGTTTGCAAGTACCTAACTTATCGCTAAATACCTCTGGGAATTCCATACATAGCTTGTTTACGCATTCATCATCTTTGATTTCATTGAGGTTTAGTTGTGTCACTTTTAATGCGCGCATCCATTCTCGCCCTAACAGAGGTCGCGCCCCTCCATTAATGACGTATAGTTTTAACGACTTTCCTTCTACAGCACCTAGACAAACGTCCACCTCAATGTAACCAAGTGATTTGATCCGTGAACCAGAATAACCACGTAAAATTAAATTATCTACGTTTATCTTTTTATGTGAGAACATACGTTGATACATACTTTCACTTATTGCTGAAATACGACTACCCGTGTCTACTTCACATTCGATTTTTATGTTATCAATTGCTAACTTAATAAAGAATGGTTTGTTACCTCGTGCTGATAATGTCAAGTTGAACATACCATCATCCGAGTCGTCACTCACATAATTTTGCTGACCACCACTACCTCGCACTTGTTTGCACTTCACTTTCAAATGCCCTTTTTGACCGCACTCATCACAACTATAATTTTTATACCGACACCTCTCCGCCGCGTGCGCCTTGCCGCAGCGCCAGCAGGAGCGCGCGCGCTGCTCCGCGGCGGCCGCGCCGTCCGCGCCTGCTCCTGCCGCCCGGCCGCCTGCGCCGCTGTGCGCTCGTGCTGACCGGCCGCTCTGGCCTCCTCGCCAACTGCGAGCGTTATGCAGGCCTTCGCTCGCCTCACCGCTTCCCGGTCCCGATGTCTCCGCCGCCGCTGTCGTTGTGCCGCTCACCTCGGCGTGTTTCTCCGCTGCCTCAAGGGCCAGGGCCAGTTCCACCGCTTCCTTGAACTGTATCTTCTTTTCAGCGAAGATTCTAGATCGCATGACGTCACTTGTTAGGCCCGAAACGAATTGGTCGCGTAAATTCTCCTCAAGCGTCGAACATGACTTGCACTTTCCGAAATTACATGTAGACGCGAGGTGTTTTAACGCCTGCAGATACTCCGTGAGGGACTCGCCGACCTTCTGACGGCGCAGCCTGAACACGTGCCGCTCGGCTATCTCCGACCGTTGCGGTTCCAAGTGTTCCGTCACCAATTGCACTAATTCGTCGTACGTTTTGCTTTCCGGAAAGCTCGGTGAACACAGGTCACACATAAGCGCATACGTTTCCTCGCCTACTACCGTTATTAGCATGGGTACTTTTAGTTTATCATCAATTTCGTTTAGTGTAATGTACTGATTCACTCGCCGGATATAGGCCGGCCACTGCTTTGAACTCAAATTAAATGCTTCTATTTTACCGATAGGCATGTTGAAATTTAACCGGCTAAATTCGAGGAAAAAAAAATTATAACCGAATATTAATGAATTTTCTAGAAATCCCGTTCTCGTCGCCAATGGAACGTCAATGAAATACGCGGGTCAACGACAGACTGGTTTATTGCATACTTCATCTAAACTACCCACCACCTTGACAATATCAACTAATAAGTTAAATCTAGTACAAATCGTCACACCCACATAGAGTTAATAACGCGTGTAGCAAATCGAAGCCACTCATATCTGATTTTCCTCAATGCCTCTCATCTTTTCATTGATTGAATCAGTTTGATATACTCCCACACAAATACTGTCAGCCAAATAGCTTTTATGTTACTACTAGCTTTTGCCCGCGGCTTCGCTCGCGTTAGAAAGAGACAAAAATTAGCCTATGTAACTCTCCATCCCTTCAACTATCTCCATTTAAAAAATCACGTCAATTGGTCGCTCCGTTTTGCCGTGAAAGAAAGACAAAAATACAGACAGACAGACAGACACACTTTCCCATTTATAATATTAGTATGGATTCATCAATTAGTTGTTGACAAAAATTTTGTTTGAGGCAGCCTTAGAAATAGATTGAGAAAGATTTACTGATAAATAATTTCTTTCTTAATAACAAATGATATAGATAATTATTTTATTTATTCCTGAGTAACAAGACTCATAATAAATAATCATGTTATACCTACTTAAATTAACCTTTCAATGAATAATCGACAGCCGGCTGTCGGGTTGCTATTGTCTTTCTATTGTGTCTCGAATCACGTGTCACGTAAAAATCTACATAAACAAAAACTGGAATTACTATAATAACAAAATAGGACACATTGGTGCCGATTCTCTTGTGCACAAACTAACGTAAAGGAGACAATTTTTTTTGTTCGGGGATTAGGCCCACCACAAATTGTGGCATTTATTAATGAAATGCACGTTAGTTTATTCCTTATAATCTCTAGATTACAGTGGCAATATTAGCAAAACTCTAAGTAACCGGAATACTGGGAAATACGACAGTCAAAACATGACTCTCATAATGACCTAAAATCTCACAAGAGCGATTATTTAATGAGTGAATAGGTTTCCTAGGTATTTTATGTTACAATAGTGCACTTTCAATAATAATATAGGTGTAAATGACATAAAAACCTGGCTTTGGTGTGATTTTTTTTCGATTATTCTTTTACTGTGGACGCCAATGCTTTTATAAGTAAAGTTGTTGCACATTTCGTTGAAATCGAGCTGTACAATTGTTACAACAGCTTTATATATTATGCGCTGTATCTCCAGAAGCCATTTTTCTAACATCTATTGAATAAAAATACGAAAAGAACAGAAGAAGCACTTATCTGACTATCTAGAAAACTGTTGGAATATATTAGGCTAAGTTTACATGACCGCGAGAAGCCGCGCGTCGCCGCGTGGTTGAGGCCCTGTCCAGGAAGGCGCATTCGCCGCGATTCGACTCGCGCGAATTCACTCGCGGGTAGGCAAGATACTAGGCACCAATACATCGCGTCCACAAGCATCGCGCGACTAATAAACTCGCGCGTGACTCGCGCGTAATGCGCGCGAGTCGAGATACTAGGGCCGCCTTGTTGCGTCCAGATTTCGCGCGAATTTCAGAGCGAGTGCACGTATATAAGAGAAAGAGAAGGAAATACGACTCGCGCGTACGTACGCTCTATACGCGTAGACTCTGGACGCAACACTCGCGCGTGTTACGCGCGAGAGAATCGCGGCGAATTCACCCTCCTGGACAGGGTCTGAGGCGTTCGCATGATGATGTGCATACCAGTCCGGATGTCAATGTTGCTTGAGGAGGGGGCAATTTGCTTATGGATTTTATACCGAAGGCTGAGTCGTCGCAGAAAATGACAAAGACAATAAAAAAGCTTTCTTGCATCCTATTTTAAATGAAAGTCTTTCACTTAAAATAGGATGCAAGAATGCTTTTCAATGAACGTAGAACGCGCGGTAATGTCTACGATAATTGCTGCTTACTTTGGTCTTGTACCGCGCGGTTAATGGTACAGAGCGGTTTCGCGCGGTCGTATGAACTTAGCTTAATAATGTAGTCTGTCAGTGTCAAACTGATTGAAACTGTACCACAGAGCATCTACAACGGAATGTTAATTAGGTACGTTTCGTTTCACATAATATATTTAAATTCACGTTGAAATAAATGTAAAAACGCTCCTCAACATGCATTTTTCCGTAATAGTTTTTTACTATTTTTTCATTATTCCCGTTAGATATCTATATAATTTTTAGTGGGTTAGTTATAATAAGGTGATGACTTGTTTCATGCGTAAAATTATTAATAAACGTAACCGTTTAATAGTGGGACCAAAAAAAATTGTCTCCTTTAAGTTAAGTGCATCTTTCTCTTTCCGTTTAATTAAGAAAAGGACAGAAGATCAAATATTAGTTAAGTCCTGTCAAATTTAGACCCTACATGATTTAGACGCGATTTAAAAACATGGCGTCTAAATATACTTACGCAAATTTTCATCAGGCGCTGTCTGTTTTAAGATGCACTTAACTTAAATTTACGTTAGTTTGTGAATAAGAGAATCGGCCCCAATAGGTACGTCTCAAACACTAAACATATTATTGAAAGTACACCACCGAAGTTTGCTCAAACGCTTGGCGGTCGGAGCACTCATGCAAACCGATTAGGTCCCGACCGGGGATCACTTAACTTGAGCCGCTAAACTGCTCAAACCGAGTCTAATGCTCAGGTACCGTGGTTAAATGCTCAAGAATTGACGTCATTGTTCAACAAGATTTATGTCGCCGTTATTATTAGAATGAATTAGCTGTTACTTGCTTTTTGCCCGTGATTTTATCCATCTCAATTCTTTTTGCTGATTGATCCCAGTTGTCATTCGTAGATCTTTGTCAATTGTGTAGATAGTCAGAAGCTTTGAAGACTGACAATCAGTCTAATAACCTGGGGCCCTAGTCTGCTATTACAATCGTGTCTCAATGACCAGTCATCGGCCGGATATTTGACAACTTTGACAGTTTTTGTATGGGAAATGTGTCAAAAGTTTGACGTTACACGTCAAGAATCGATCATTGAGACACGATTGTAATAGCAGACTAGGGTCCCTGGTCTAGTATACGGGTTTATGGTTTGATAGGCACTAGCTTCATGTAAAACACTGGTTTCCAACTAAATTCGCAAATCAAGCTGACAATCTACCTGATATTAAGTGGTCACCGTCGGCAATAAACATCTGCTATGACGATTACACATATAATATTTCTCATGTGCTTGTAACTACATCGGCTCTCATAGCCTCCAAACCAGAACACAGCAACACTGTTTTGTGGCAAATGTAAGTTTTGTGGAAGTACTTACCCGGATGAGCTGCTTCATAAAGAACTCTATTACTATTGAATGACGGTTATCGCAGGCGTAGACAAAGACGTGACTAAAAAATGTTCTTTTCTGGAGTTCAAGCTTTCTCCGTATCACGAAAATTTCGACTAACCTGATTCACATAAAATCAAACAAGCCAAATATCGTTGTAGTTTGATATCGGTATTCACGTATTTCTTGAACGGTCCGATCGAGCTCGAACCACAGTTCAATATACTCAATAACAATCTGTTAAATCAGTTATTGCCAGTAACATTACTGATATTTATTAGGTATTCAATTAGGATAATTAAATACCTACAGACTTTAGTTTTAGAAAACCTGATTTAAGTCGTAACAGTACTTTCGAGTCAAGCATCTATATTGAATAACGATTATTAGTTGCACACGACACTTCAACTGAGCGATTTTAAAGTCGGTGCTGTTCAAGATCGATTGGTAAATATGAATACGAAAATGGTTGAAACGACTAAATTGCTGCGATATGGTTATGGTTTTGATTATGTGAATAGTTTATTTGTTACGCTTCTAGCATGTAGAAGCATAACAAATAAACAAATGAAGATAATTATGATATATACATAAGCATAATAATTTAAATATGGACTTAAATTTGATTTTATAAAGGGAAAAAACGCAACTATAAAACTATTATTTAATGTACTAATTCTGAAATCTTGAATGAACCAATTATTTAAATCTTCATAACTTCATTCAAAAAGTTTCAGATTTATTTCAAATGAAAAAATATCAGCTGACAAACCTAACTGCCTCATAAGCAACAAAACTATATTCCATCAGTTTACAGTGCACAAACGTGACATATCTTTTAATTAAAAAACTATATAGCGACCCGCCCCAGCTTCGCACGGATGTTATAAATCTTTGGAATTCCCTGCTTTTCTTTATCTATAAAAAATCCGTTGCTTAAACTTAAAGATCTAAGCATACATCTGTACAGACAGCGGTGAGCAACTTTGTCTTAAATACTATGTAGAAATTACGTAAAAAAGAAAACAAAGCCACACTGTTTACATTTAGTTAATTACCCAAACCGATGCTGTATATAGGTTCGTTTCTACATGACGAATTTCCAAGAAATTCTACGTCCAATTAAACTACAATAATATCGATTTTAAACAAGTACGGCTACATACATTAATATATTACTCACGTTCCGTAAAAACAAATCACGAAAAAACATAGAACAAATTAGAAAAGTGTTGCTACCGTAACGTAGGTACTACTGATTTATGGTATCGACGAATACGGATTCGACCTAACTCTGAGGTTCCCAATCTTTTTGTCTTGTTGAGAGACCACCTCCCATGTTTTTTCACTATTAGGTAGATCACCCTTTTTTTTTGGGGAGTAGGAAATCATCAAATGACTTCTCCCGTCCTGGGTGCGGCGGGAGGGCATGTCAGACTTTTACTGACTAAAGCCCACTCATGTTCCTTCGGTTGCCCTTTATGTTCCGGTAACTATGTATTATAAAAATTCCGCAACCCCGGCAGGAAGATCACCCTCCCACCACAATTTATGAAGGCTTATGTTGACTTCATAGGTAGTTTTAGAATCTATTCTTATATGTGTCAGAGTGGAGTCGCGTTTAGGCGTAGTATTTAAACGATGGGATTCCCAGCTGCACGATGAACAGCAGCTTTAAATAGGGTGAAGTGCAGAGAGCCCAGTTCCAGGATGGCTGGCGCTGTTTGGGTGAGATCTATGTTTCGCAATGAAAAGCAATAGGTTGTGGTTGTAATGATGATCATCACCACAGATATAGAAAAACTTCTCTATGTGCGTCCGTCCGTCTGTGAATAAACGCTTTAAGGATTTAGTCACTAAACCGATATTAAGAGTAAGTTTGTACCCCAAGGAAGGCTACACTTTGTATTTACAAATATAATTAATTTGCTACTTATGGACCGACATCGTCATTTTTTTTGGGACGATTTCGCTACTCTTCCTAACTGCAGCGCAACTCCGAAAAGCCAGAATCAACAGTAACGTCCACCAGAAAAGTAGAAAAATAACGAGATAACAAAGTTCGACAATTGTAGGAGAAACGATTCTACTGGCTTGGATTCCTAAACGAAAAAAGAAAAGAACAACAGGAGTGTTAAATTTCTTACCGTTCAAAACAACCTTCGAACTAAACTACTTACAATACCACTGAATTTGAGTAAGAAAAACATATTTTACACATAAACAAGAACCTTTTACTGTTCATCTTCTCGACCCCTAGGGGTCACTAGCGAACTTTGGGAACCACTGCGCTAACTCAACTGCCTAAAATTCAATTGGTCCCAGTTCACGCCTCCCGAACTGCCGATATTAATACATCGAAGGGTTTCTCTTGTAAATCACTTGAGATGTTTGGTTAATGTAATACTATGAACGGTTTAGTAGGCATTATAGAGGTGTAGTTATGTAAATCAATCGTTTATGAGTGGGTGGTCTTATTAATATTCACCTAGATTTTGCCTGCGACTTCGTACGAGGTTAATTTTATGTTATAGCCAGCCTATACTAGTGGTCGTGATGGCCCAGTGGATAAGGGTGGTCGTGATGGCCCAGTGGATAAGGGTGGTCGTGATGGCCCAGTGGATAAGGCGCCCGCCTCTCGTGTAAGAGGTTGCGGGTTCGAATCCGGGCAAGTACCAATGTGACTTTTTCAATTCATATGTACTTTCTAAAGTTTATCTTAGACATCACTGACATCCTGTGCCTCGGAAAGCACGTAAAGCCGTTGGTCCCGGTTGTCATTCGTAGAACTTTGACAGTCGTTACTGGTTAGCCAGAAACTATGACCAGTCTAACCAAGAGGTATCGTGTCGCCCAGTTACTGGGTTGTGGAGGTCAGATAGGCAGTCGCTTCACGTAAAACACCGGTATTCAGCTGAATCCGGTTAGGCTGGCAGCCGACCCCAACACGATTGGGAAAAGGCTAGGGAGATGATGATGATAGCCAGCCTATACTACTTGGAAATAACGTGGTTTTCAGATAATGAGTCAGTAGTTTCGAATATTAACTAAACTAATATTTTATCTTCTGTCCTTTTCGTAGTGAAATGAGAAGAAAAAGATGAACTGAACTTTTATTTAGTTTGTAAACAAGGAGAACGGCACCAATATATTAAAACTATCTAAGTGAATGCTACAGAAATTATCTCAAATCATTTTTCATATTTCTTTATCAGAACCGCTGAGCTATATGGCCTTCAGACTTTATAATCTTAAATTAAAACACTTTTCATCTTAGGACATGAAACCGGATAGAATGTTTGCCGGTGTGTAGCCGGTACGTGCGCATGGGCAGCCTACCGGACCTGACGGAGCGGTCGCGTCCGGCGCCCGTCCGCGCCGCCGTCCGGACCGTGTCCGACCCGCACCGGAATCGGACCATCATCACTCCGGTCAGTTGAATCTAACTAAAATGTATATTATTGATTGACCTGTTGATCTAGTGGTTAGTGACCCTGATTGCTAAGCTAGAGTACGTGGGTTACTACATAATATTGTTCTGTGTCTGGGTGTAGTTGATTTTTAATCTGGTATCCCTAGTTTGGGATCAGATGGCTGTGTGAGAAGTTGTTCCAAGACAATAATTTTATTTCTCTTCTTCATTTTACGCAGATCCCAGTGAGCACAATATACAAGAAAGAATGGCCGTGGAAGAAGCAAAAAACTCCTCTTCGAGTAGCAGGGTCTTGCATCGGGCCTCGACGTCGGGATTCTGCGGCGTCATCGGTCGGAGCAGCGTCAGTTCGACGGTTGCTAGCCAGACAACCACCGAAGCTGCCCAAACCACTCGTCAACCGGTTCACACTGCTCTGCATATCCAGCGGACTATGTGCCACTGCCCTACTGCCTTTCACAGCATTCGCTGGTGCAGAAGCAGGAGCTATGCCTCTATCTATAATGCACACGGCTGCAGCAGTTGTAGCCCCATTCTCGCCCCTTATCCTCCAAAAGACTGGAACGAGATTAGTGATCGCAATCGCACACACCCTGGTTTGTGTGCTTTTGACTGCTCACACGGTGGAGACTCCACTGCCTGTTCTTCTAGCGTTGTACGGAATCTGTGGCGTGACACTATCGCCGATGTCTTTGGCGTTATCAGCAGCAGCAACTTCCTTGGCCCAAGCGGCGGGTGATGAAGTTAGAAGAAAGGTAGCTCTTAGAAGAGCATTGAGAGCGTTAAGAGCTGCCCAGGATCTAGGGCTCGTGTGTGGGTCCCTGCTTCTGGGCTTTGCTCTACTAATATGGTCTGAGGAAGTGTCAAAACCTGGCACTCCGGCACCAACTAATGTGTCTGTGCCAAGATGGCCGCCACCTGAGGAATACTTCTTGGAAGACGATTATGAGGTAAGTTCTCCTTGGATAAAAAAAAAATTTCATCTTTAGTAATTTGTGCACATATTGATACTTACATTCTGATCTTCTCTTTTCAGGAGCGGATCTGTGGTGCCGCCGGCTGCCCAGACATGCAGACTTTATCGGGGACAGTGCTGGATGCTGACGGCAGGATGCTGCTGGTGGCCATGTGGGCATTCCTGGCACTGCTGTCAGTGGGGATGGGTGTGTACGGCTCACCGTCAGCGCCCGCGCCGCCCCCAGATGCTCGCTCCGTCTTCGGAGACCCTCGGGCCGTGCTCGGAATGCCGATGGGACTATTCATAGGACTCCAACAGGGATTTATTTATACGTCGTATATTAAGGTATGTGCAGTCCAAAATTATTCTATACAATTATATGAAAGCTTGCTGGATTGTAACGATTTACTTTTTAGTGGTACGGAGTATGCGTGGACGGCTGGTGGTGTGCCTGGCGCTCCTTATGCGGGACAGGAGTCTTGCAGGCGTTAGCAGCAGGCACGCTCTCTATGGCGGCAGCGAGGGGCAGGAGGGGCGCCCTCGCGGCAGGAGGCGGCGCCGCTCATGCGTCGCTTGTGCTCGCACTGCTGCGCTGGAGAGCTGCTAAGACAGATCTAGCGCTCCCTGCATTGGCAGCTGCTGCCTGGGGCGCCTGTGCTGCACTTTGGGATGTACTGCAGGTAAAAGTTTTTCGTTTATTTCTTTGCATTTCTACAAGCTGCTGTAGTGTTCTGAAGATTGTGTTAACAAAAACAATTGACATGCACAAAGCAGTCAAACTCGATACAGTGTATCTATACAAATAATAATATATATAGTGTGGCTATACAAAAAAATCTATGTAAATATCGTACTAACAGCATACAGAACAGCATTGTATCGTTCAGCTACTGCTCGAATGGTGTTGTCAAACCCTTTAATCGATTTTTTTTTACAAACAACTTCCTCTCCTGGTCTTCAATTTGCAACAGTGTTCTCTTTTTCTAAAAATACTAAAGCTTTTCAACAAAACTCCATTCCGTGCTAAAAAAGCAATTTCTTTTGCCAGGCTGGCATCTGCATAGGAGGCCCCGGCTGGCGGGGAGCGTGGTCTATGATCCTGGCGGCGCGGCACTCGGGGCTGGCGCTGGCGTGCATCGCGCGGCAACTACTCTGCGTGCGCGCGCAGCTGGCAGGGCTAGCGGCGGCACTGCTCACTGCGCTCGTCACTCACACTATGCTGGAGCTCAGGTTGCGCAGAGGTGAGTCACTGGCAGCCGCTCCATAGCTGGCAGGGCTAGCGGCGGCGCTGCTCACTGCGCTCGTCACTCACACCAGGCTGGAGCTTAGGTTGCGCAGTGGTGAGTCACTGGCAGCTGCTCCACAGCTGGCAGGGCTAGCGGCGACGCTGCTCACTGCGCTCGTCACTCACCCCATGCTGGAGCTCAGGTTGCGCAGAGGTGAGTCACTGGCAGCTGCTCCACAGCTGGCAGGGCTAGCGGCGGCGCTGCTCACTGCGCTCGTCACTCACCCCATGCTGGAGCTCAGGTTGCGCAGAGGTGAGTCACTGGCACCTCCTCCACAGCTGGCAGGGCTAGCGGCGGTGCTGCTCACTGCGCTCGTCACTCACACCATGCTGGAGCTCAGGTTGCGCAGAGGTGAGTCACTGGCAGCTGCTCCACAGCTGCTCCACAGCTGTCAGGGCTAGCGGCGGCGCTGCTCACTGCGCTCGTCACTCACACCAGGCTGGAGCTCAGGTTGCGCAGAGGTGAGTCACTGGCAGCTGCTCCACAGCTGGCAGGGCTAGCGGCGGCGCTGCTCACTGCGCTCATCACTCACACCAGGCTGGAGCTCAGGTTGCGCAGAGGTGAGTCACTGGCGGCTGCTCCACAGCTGCTCCACAGCTGGCAGGGCTAGCGGCGGCGCTGCTCACTGCGCTCGTCACTCACACCAGGCTGGAGCTCAGGTTGCGCAGAGGTGAGTCACTGGCAGCTGCTCCACAGCTGGCAGGGCTAGCGGCGGCGCTGCTCACTGCGCTCGTCACTCACACCAGGCTGGAGCTCAGGTTGCGCAGAGGTGAGTCACTGGCAGCTGCTCCACAGCTGGCAGGGCTAGCGGCGGCGCTGCTCACTGCGCTCGTCACTCACCCCATGCTGGAGCTCAGGTTGCGCAGAGGTGAGTCACTGGCAGCTGCTCCACAGCTGGCAGGGCTAGCGGCGGCGCTGCTCACTGCGCTCGTCACTCACACCATGCTGGAGCTCAGGTTGCGCAGAGGTGAGGCTCGAGGTTGGTGCCTTCAGTTTTGCGCCCGGTTGGTGCCTCAATACGGAGTTTTCACACCACAACCATGTCATTTCTCAATTCGATCAAATATTAAAGAGTTTCTAATTTAACATCCCTGCTGTATTCGTATTGATTTGTAAAATTCTGTCTTAATTTAGTCAATTTTTTATTTTATTTTAAGTAATTAAATCCAGAAGTCTAATGAAATAATTCATATACTTAAAGAGAAATCGGTAGTATGAAACCTTACTATTTCTTTTTTGTCTTTCCAGGAGAAGCAAACCGCCAAAGGTCCTAGCGAAGACCAACAGCGACGCAACTGGCGGCGCTGGCACCTACCACGTCCGATGACGTCGACGAGCCTGACGTCACCGACGTCGCGTGCCACGTCATTAGTTAACGTCGCTGAGAATAAACGACGTTATTAGTTAACGTCGGTAACCAGTGAGCGACGTGTTTAATAACCGTCGCTGACGAGTGACCGACGTTTTGAGTAACGTCACGATAAGTGTTCGACGTTTTGAATAAACGTCGAATCAAAGCCGACGTGTTGTGACACTGGACAATGTTTATTGACACTACGACATTACGCTGTTAACGGACTATTTGTCGATTTCTCAGAAGCACTAACTATTCTATATAAACGAGTGAGATCTATTTACCTTTCTACTTCTTGATAACTATTTTGTAAATGTTCTTGTGGCGTATGATATGTTTTTACTGTTTTTTTTTACATTTACATACTGGTCGTGACATTTTTGTTGTTGTACTATCTGTAACTACTTTAACCTAGATAGAATTATAGATGAATAAATTTGGGCTAGTACCTATTGCCAAAAATAACCAATCTACGTAAACAATCTTACTTAACTATTTGGTTTTTGATACCTGCATCAAAATGAAAGAAAGTAATATAATAATACACTTTTAGCTATAAATTTCTTTTTCCTGGTTCATTAAATTAATTATTGCAAGATAGCGGATTGGCTATTGGTAGGGCTTCGACGGAAGGCGAATTACCTTCGACGCGGACTGAGTAAAAGAAAAAATATACGGAAAAACTGACAAGCGCAAGTGTCTCGCCTAGGGCCAGGGTTGAGGGAAACGTGCACCTACCTCCTCAGGAAGCCGCTCGCTCGTCTCGTAGAGGCTTGGAGCTCCGGAGTCCTCGAGCACACAGTTCGGCTCACCACGTGGCGGCAAAGTTCAGAACACAGCACTTCAGTTCAACTTCAACCATCGAAGCCACAATATAATTACCACTATTGAAACAGCGGGACTGCTATGAACTTATAATCAAGCAAATTATATCGTTCTGCGAAATTGCGATAAAAAACACAGCCGGAGATGCGATCACGGCGAAATCGATATTGGACTAATGTCTTTTTCTAGTTTTCTTGCGAGCGCGAAAAAGATGGCGACACTTGACAAGGAGAAATTTACGAGGTGCACGTTGCAATTGGAAGGGTAAAGGACTAGCTTGACATCTTGCGTAATAGTTCTACAAAATAAAAATAGATGGCGCTAACATTTCCTCCCCCTTTTAAAGGGTCACCTTTAAAACCCAATCATAAAGTGTAATAAAGAACTGCGAAAATATAACATTGAAACTGCGATTTATATAAGAAACTGCGATAATCTTAAACTAACTAACTGCTAGCACTTAAACTACTGTGGTTACAAAATTAACAATCTTATTGCGTTGGTAATGGGCACAAACGTACGACCGGACGCAAGTATGTACCTTTAGCGGTTCTTACAGAAACTACACGCGTTATACCATCGTTGGAAGGAAGAATCTTCTCTACAATCGCTAATGGCCACGATAAAGGAGGTGCATTGTCAGTTATAATGACTACAACAGTGCCAGGCTTGATTGACACAGATGGAGTATTCCATTTCTCTCGGGTTTGTAAACTGTGTAAATATTCAATTCTCCACCTTTTCCAAAAAGATTGCACTAATTTATCGACTAGAGAATGTCTCTGAAGCAAGTTGAGATTATCTGATTCTACTTCAGGCGCGGGCAATGAGAGTAAAGGAGCGGTATGCAAAAAATGACTTGGAGTTAACGCGGTAGGTTCTGCGGGGTCGGCACTCAGAACTGTAAGAGGCCGTGAATTTAACAAACACTCGATTTGAACGAGCACTGTAACTAGCTCTTCGTAAGAGAGAAGCTGTTGACCGATGACCTTGAAAAGGTGCGTCTTGACGACCTTCACCATACTCTCCCAACACCCGCCAAAATGTGGGGCGGCCGGACAGTTAAACTTCCATGTGATACGGTTTTCAGCAAGCTCTTCTTCGAAGCGAGAGCGGAAGTCGACGCTATTAAGAAATTTATATAAGTCGCGTAAATAAGAATTAGCGCCTACAAAATTAGTGCCTCTGTCCGAGTGCATTACTTGGACAGGGCCTCTGCGAGACAAAAATCGTTTAAGTGCGGCTAAAAAACTGGCGGTGCTAAGATCAGTTGCTACTTCAATATGTAGCGCGCGAGTTGTGAGACAAGTGAACACGCAAAAATATGCTTTCAAAGCCTTTGCACCCCGACGGCGAATGGGAGTGTAAGCTATAGGACCTGCGTAATCACAGCCCGTATGAGTAAACGGTTTAATAACCTGACGCGTCCGACAGTCCGGCAAGTCAGCCATGAGTGGGAAGACGGGACGCGGTCGAGCGCGGAAACAAATATTACAATCGTGAACTACTTTACGAATAGCACGACGAGCGGACAATATCCAGTATTTCTGCCGCAATAGTGACATGAGCTGTTCAGGCCCAGCGTGTAAATATTTATTATGATAATATTCAATTAATAAGTTAACAAAAAAGTCATGGCTTGGCAGAAGTACCGGGTGCTGCTGCGAGTAACTTAGATCAGAATTGGTGAGACGTCCACCAACTCTGATTAAATCGTTATGTAAAAACGGCCTTAATTTATTAAGAGATGATGAAACTTGCGTGTTCAATTTTAAATTTAAAATTTCTTTATTGAAATGTTTATTTTGAATAAGTTTCAGCAATTTGTTTTCTGCAAAATTTAAATCGGCTGCGGTTATATGTACGGAATCGCGACGTGGTAACAAATTAGCGAATCTATAAATGTAAACAATCGTACGGAGTATTTTACTCCATGACGAAAGGCGGCAAAGAGTATCATAAACATGAGAAGCGTCAGCGGAAATTAAAACAGCGTGAACGAGTTTCTTTTGTTCAGGTATCTCGTCCAACGTGAGCGGTTCCGTACCTTCAGTGATAGGCCACTGCGATGGATGTAACGTTAGCCAGGGGGGCCCTTGGGACCACAGAGGGTGGTCTTTTAACTTAGCAGGAGAGACACCACGTGACAGACAGTCTGCCGGGTTCTCAACCCCTGCAACGTGATAAAAGTTATCTGCGGAAATATTATCTGTAATTTTAATAACTCGATTGGCAACGAACGTTTGCCAACGGTGCGGTGAACCTTTAATCCAATAGAGTGCGACTTTTGAATCAGTAAAAGCGTAAATTTTAATTGAAAAGCGGTTATCATAAGTCTCAAGAACAGTCCGAAGCAATTTTGACAGCAAAAGTGCTGCACAAAGTTCCATACGAGCAATCGTAATGGGCGAAGAAGGCGCGATCTTTGACTTGGAACATAACATGCGAACAATATTGCCGGAGGCAGAGCCAACGTGTAGGTATACTACGCCGCCATAAGCTTCGCCACTGGCGTCAGCGAACCCGACCAATGTCAATTCGCAGTCATTCGTCACTTCTAAACAACGTGGTATTTTAATTTCGTTTAGGGCTGGTAACTCTGAAGTAAATTGTTGCCAAGCCTTGACGATATGAGTAGGAGCAGGGACGTCCCAATCCACCTTCAACTGCCACAACTGCTTAACAAGAAGTTTAGCTACTAAAATAGAAGGAGCGACGAACCCCATGATATCCCACAGTCTCGCGACAGTTGACAGTATGGTGCGCTTAGTGCACGCGACAATCGAACTTGGCGGGTTAATTTTAAAATAGAAAATATCTTGGTCTATAGACCAGCGAAGACCCAAGATTTTATGGTCAGCGGTTTTATCAAATTCAACCTCAGTCGGCACCTTATGAGAGGCGGGAAGTTCATTAAGAACAGACTTCGAATTACTGTTCCACTTCACAAGGTCCCATTGAGCGCCCTTAAAAAGAGCGATTAAATCTTTAGCGGTGTCAATCGCCTCGTCCTCGGTATTGACAGAAAATGCGATATCATCCATATACAGGCACGAGGAGGCGACGGCAGCAGCGCGGGGATGCTCAGCGCCATCGTCAGTGATGAGTTGCTGCACAGTGCGCAGAGCGTGATAGGGACTGGACTTTAAGCCAAAACAAACTCTACTGAATTCATATAAGCAAAGCGGGTCGTTAGGATTAAAACGATAAAGAATTCTCTGATAACGTCGATCAGATTCGCGAATCATAATTTGTAAAAACATTTGTTTACAATCAGCGGTCATCGCTACAGAGTGTAGACGAAAATTTAAAATAATTTTGAACAAATCACCTTGTAGGTTGGGCCCACTGTGCAGCAAATCATTTAACGAAACACCGGACGATGTTTTACAGCTGCCATCCAGCACGGGACGCAACCTAGACGAGGACTTGTCTGGGCGGAGAACCCCATGATGTGGGATTATATAAGTAGGGTACACATCTGCAGTTTCATGCGGGAGAACTGAGACGGGCGAGATATAACCTTTAGAAAGGTAATCATTTAAGACTTCGTCATAAGCGGCGCGTAGCTCAGGTGAAGCCTCAAGCTTCCTCTCTAAACATAAAAAACGTCTGCGAGCGATATTGAATGAGTCACCCAGTGTGAACACATCCTTATCAAACGGTAGACCCACGGTATAGCGACCAGTAACTGGGTCCCGTTGCGTAGTTGAACGATAAAAATATTCACATTCAGCATCAGCGGGATGCTGAACGGGCGGGCCAGGAACTTCTTCAAGTTCCCAGAAGCGGGAAATTAAATTATTATCCATAGGCGAAGGGACTATGGCGCAGCACGATGTGACACATGCTGGGCGGTTACTGAGTGTAGGTACGACCCCCATGAGTACGTAGCCTAACACCGTGTTGACAGCGGCGGGCACTGACGGGCCACCAGGAACCACGTCAGGCAAAAGTAAATGCGGAAACAGCGATGCTCCAATTAAAATATCAATTTTACTTGGAATAGCGAAATTATCATCAGCGAACTGAAGTTTATTCGAGTAAGGCAGAGCCTTAATATCAACAAAAGCGGAAGGTAAGTTGTCCGTAATTTGATCAACTACTAACGAGTCAATATCAAATTGGATATTTTTATTAAAGCGTGAAAATATACGTAAATTTACTGTCCCGAACGACGTCCTCTCTGTGCCTCCAAAACCTCTTACAGTCGTAGATTGAGTATTGTTTTGACGTAAACGTAAACGTTCACAACATTCCCTAGTAATGAAGTGACTTTGCGAAGCGGAATCAAGTAAAATTCTTATTAAATGTTCACGTCCAGTATTATCGTATGCCACGACTTGCGCGGTAGCGAGTAAAACAGTAGTGTGCGAATTACATTGCGGCGTAAAGGAAACAGAACGCGGAGCGTCAACGGACATCGAACACAAAGCTATATCAGGCTGCGTAGCGGAGTGCACCGGCTCGGACGCGGGCGCGGGCGCGAAAGGGACGACAGCAACGTTCGCTTGCGTTGACGTCACCGGATCGGGCGCTTCGCGCTGCGGCGCCGGAGTAGGTATAGTGGAACTCGCGGCATCCGCGGTCCGTGGGTTCGAATCCCGAGTAAAATGTAATAGTGAATGGTGACGTTGTTTACACGTTCTACAGCCAGATGCGGATTGACAACTCGAAATTTTATGTTTAATACTTAAACAATTAACACAACCGTTAATTTTCCTAACAACCTGTAAGCGTTCGTACGGAGTTGATTTATGAAAATCAGGACATTTAAATAAGTGTTGATGTGTGACATTAGTACACAAACATTTATCTGTAGAAACAGAATCGACCGTGCTTACATACGCGTTATAACGCGGGGAGGACTGCGGTTTTTTACTATCACTAGAACTGCGGGAGCGATCAGCTGAATTTGCGGAGTTATGTACTTGCGCGCCGGCTGTTAAAGCGTGAGCGCGATGCAATATTTTGCTTTGAGTATTGACGAAATCGACTAAATTATCAAATAAAGGGATATCAGACTGATCCTGACTGTTTTCAAAGTTACGAACAGTTTCACTGTCTAACTTGGAAATAGCTATTTGTACGAAAATTAAATTTAATAAATCCGGAATTTTTAAATGTTGTAAGGCACGGACAGCGTTAACAAATTTATCATTAAAAATGTCCAAATTATTGGAAGTAACGGAAGTTAGCGGTTTAAAATCTATAATTTGTTTTAAATAAGTGGCCGCTAGTGTGCGTTTGTCTTCATACCTATTCACTAGCGTATTGAAAATGAGTTCGTAATTCTCAGCGGTAGGTACAATGCCGGCGCATGCGGCTAGCGCTTTACCGGTCAATTTGCCCTGTAAATAATGTAATTTTTGATGATCCGAGAGAGATGGATTATCATGAACAGCGGATTTGTAATTTGAGTAAAACAATGGCCATGAACGAATGTCACCGTTAAAACTCATTAACTCAATTGGCGGTAACTTTATGATAGAAGATTTTTTCTCTAAGATGGACGGAACGACGTCTGCATTGGTATTGGAAGCAACCAAACGTTTTAAGCGACTATATAACTGTTCAAACGAAACTAGTGCCTTGTAATCAGCGCGCGCGGTGGGATCAACTGTCAGCAGGCAGTTATTATATTGATCCATAACTATTTGAAATTCGGACCGAATAGCGTCAATGTTTGAGCTAGCGTCCAAAAAAGCCTCTTTCGCGTCATCTCCTCTGCCTATGTCTTTAGATAAGTCGTAGGCAGACTGTAAACATTCGAATAAAGCATTCCGTTTGGCTTCCAACGCCAACAACGAGAACTCCGTACTATCAGACTTAACAGCTTTCTTCATTTTGAAATGAGAATTTTAAATTAAAAAGTACCTACACAAATAATTAATTTGTGAATTTGCGAATATTATAAAAGTAACCACAAGTGGGTAGTAGTACCTAACTAGCGTACGAGAATCGCGTGTCGCGAGCGCCGAGCGCGGCTCGACGACACGTACCTACTTGTACGCGGCGGCAGTTATGGTAGGTACCTACCTACCAAATCTTAGCGAAAATTATTGAATTAGAAAGGAACTTATTTCGCGAATACCACTGAGAATATGAATATTACAGCGAATAATAAGATGAAATATTAGTATGACAGCGGGAAAATAAGTATTTAGTGTTATGCGGGAACAAAATGAAATAATTACCTTCGCGGTACGCAGCGTGCGTAATGGCGGAGGCTACGTTTTTTAAGCTAACGAAAACCTAAAAACGGCGGGTTTTAACACTAAATCTCCTATTAGGTGACCTAAAAGGGGCGGAAACTGTATTATCTAGGTTCGAAGGACCACATTAATGGTAGGGCTTCGACGGAAGGCGAGTTACCTTCGACGCGGACTGAGTAAAAGAAAAATTATATGGAAAAACTGACAAGCGCAAGTGTCTCGCCTAGGGCCAGGGTTGAGGGAAACGTGCACCTACCTCCTCAGGAAGCCGCTCGGTCGTCTCGTAGAGGCTGGGAGCTCCGGAGTCCTCGTGCACACAGTTCGGCTCACCACGTGGCGGCAAAGTTCAGAACACAGCACTTCAGTTCAACTTCAACCATCGAAGCCACAATATAATTACCACTATTGAAACAGCGGGACTGCTATGAACTTATAATCAAGCAAATTATATCGTTCTGCGAAATTGCGATAAAAAACACAGCGGGAGATGCGATCACGGCGAAATCGATATTGGACTAATGTCTTTTTCTAGTTTTCTTGCGAGCGCGAAAAAGATGGCGACACTTGACAAGGAGAAATTTACGAGGTGCACGTTGCAATTGGAAGGGTAAAGGACTAGCTTGACATCTTGCGTAATAGTTCTACAAAATAAAAATAGATGGCGCTAACAGCTATTTTTGGCAGAACTAAGAACAGTCCGAAAAAATAAAGCCACCATATCAAAATATCACCTTAACCTCTTATTTAAAACAAGCAAAGTTTGTTGAATCATTAAACATTTAAAGGATACAGGCATAGAATGAGGAACTTCCATATTTTTTGTACTAGTTCCACAAGTGAACTAATCTCTCCCAAAAACCAATTTTTACGAACATTTAGAAGATTTTGATGAAAATACTTTGACAGACGTGCTCACTAAAACAGTATGTATAAGTAGCTTCTTTTATTCTTACCTTCTCCTGACCCGCGTAAAGCGATACCGCGTTATTTTAAGTTCAATCAAAGTATTACAGTTAGTACAAAACGCGCGGTACGACATGCTTGCTACGGTTTTCCGCGCGGAAGGCACAGTGAGGGGGTATGTTTGAGGGGATCAAGTAGCGGAATTGACTCGTCAACCAAATCTTAGTGTGACTATAGACCGTAAATACGTTTAAACTTAAAACTGCAAATCAAACGGATTATTTCTTTGTAGTGCAATATATGGTTAATTTGTGTGAGTTTGGTGACAGCGGTTTCTAAATCTGCATTGCACTTCCACTGTTATTTCTGTTCCGTGGATGTACCGCGTTCCGCCACGCGAAGCAGAACAGTATAAATCCGTCTAGTCTTTAATTGCGATTTCCTCATTATCGATTCATTAGGACATTCTTTATTCTATGACTGGTACCCTTAATTTATTATCTTACGCCATAAGCCTGCCGTGGCTTTTTAAAGTAAGGAAAGGTTAATTAGAAGAAAATGGTCATCAGAAAATTACATAACATTAATCTTCTCTATAACTTTGTTAAAAATTACTGAGAAAGTGTGTTTGTTTTACCAGTAAATTTTAACAAAAAAGTTGAACAGTGAATGTTGAAAAAGGGTTATTTCTAAACTTGTTCTGAAAACATAATAAAGAGCACTGCCTACCCTCCCCTGCTTTCAAAGCCACGGCCATACATACAGTATTACTATAAAATAAGGACCTAACCCTAACTACTCAGGTTTATAAATAAATATATTTTATTTTAATACCTACCTATTAAATCCTTGACTGAATGTTCACTACTCTAAAGTCAATGTTTTATAAATGTATAGGATAGAGTCGTTGAAATGTTATTTGATTGAACGAGAAGTGATTGAAGGTTGGACTTTGGAAGGCTTCGTTTATATGTCATTGTGATGACGTGGTTATGGTGATAAATTCTAGGGGTCCTTTACTATGGTGTAATATATGTCGAGCGAGACGCTATAATCACGTGGCTATTTCTAGCTTATGTTAGCTAGCTAGCTACATTTCCGAAAAATTCTGATTAATAATAGAAAAAAATGAAAATATAACAATAAACTGTTTTTCGTTTCAACAAACTGTATTTCAACAAAAAGGTTAACGATATCTGATAAATTGGGAAACCTATTTCAATTTATTATTACACTAAACTGGCACACGTGATGTAGACTAAAGACACCCTACTAAGAGTGCTCTTGCTATCTGTGACTCAACAAAGACCATACAATCTTAGACTATCTCCTCTAAGCATACAATAAACAATAATATTGAACTACTAGCTTCATTTTGCACGTATCACTGTCGTATAAACGAAGCCTGACGTTAAGTGTTAGAAAGCAAACTGTAAGATATTACAGCCCAGTACAAACTAGACGCTTAGACGTGATACTAAAACGCATTTCCGCGCGGATACGCTTTGCATTGTGTGTGGACACCGCGCGGAAATGCAATTCTAGTATGTATTCTAGTATGTAGTGTGGATTCCGCCTTATACAGCACGCTACGTAGTACACGCTTTCAAGTGTATAATCTTCGAAATTAATAAAGGAACCGATTTGAAATAAACTTTTGACCAAAAACTATGTTTTTGGAAATGTGCTTTAGAATCCCAAAACAACAAACACTGTAATTTTATTGATAGAAAAAAAATGTGAATCTTAAATAACTTCTTCCAGTACATGATCATTTTTTATTATAAATTTCTGTGGTATCATCCCCAATCTAAAGTGTAACAACTCAAGTCGGTTTTTTTTTTCATTTCTAAGATTTTGGACTCAAAAGTTTGAATCAAATATGCACCGCGTCGCATAAATCCCTTAATATTTTTTATAAGAGAAAAAAATATTGTTTTATTCTGACCAATCTTTTGTATATAAATTCCTGTTATTGTCACAAATGAGACACAATAATATTGTCATCTTGTACGGCAGACGTCAAGAAAAGTAACAAAATAAGAATTACCGAACAAATTCAAATTACTTTGACACTTACAACATTTATTACCCTGTAAACTTATTAACGTCGACGTCAATTTGTAAAATTATGTTAATATAAATTTTGTTATTTTGGTTATAAAATGTAATAATGTCATAAAATGATCAGACAATATTATTTGGGTATGGAATAAGTAAGATAACGAAGTCGGATGTGAGTTTTAGGATAAAGCTGTGTTTACGACGAAAATATGAAAATAAATAATTGTTGACTGAATTTCAGTTTTTATTTTAATAACGGATGTGAATGTAACATCTTATTTTTGAGACACACTGGTTTCTACGGAATTATATTATTATATTTCTACGTTTTTAAGTAGTTATCCAGGTCCCGGTAGATGGGCATGCAAAACAAGCCCAGCGATAGATCGAACGCAAGACCAACTTACATAATATGCTTTTCTAAAGTTTTCTGAAGGTGTCCATCCCATCACCATTCCGGACTACAAACTAAAAATCTGAGTGTTCTGGGTTCGATTTCTTGGGTTGTCGTTGCAAGTGCTAATCGTAGTGAAAATTTGCAGCGAAAATCAGCGTAAGTAACAGTAACGGAACTAAAGGGGTATACCAATATCTCACACACGAACTAAAGTGTCTATATAAATAGGTGGGATAATAATAATCTGGTATTAGTACATTATGATACATATGCGCTGTGTTGGTCATTACTTACGAGGCGATATTTGTGCGCAAGCCGCAGGCGAGCGCATCAAGTAAGCCGAGTATGTAATGACAATAGCGCGCGAGTATCATACGACGCTTTTCAACACACTTGTGAGTAAAATAAACACATTTTCTGAAAATGACTGCGCTTTTTTATCAATCTTCCACTGCATGAAACTAACGCACGCCTCAAAATTTATCCTTTGACTTTGGCGGCAACAAATTATACTACTCGCGTTGTTGAAAAATTATTGTGTAGTTATAGTGGGCTCATAGCTCGTAGAACTGACGGCCGTGAAAAGGTTCTCGAGTGGCGGCCGCGTATCGAAAAACTCATCAAGTTGTCCCGTTGGATGCGGGTGGTGCAGGACCGATGCATGTGGAAATCTTTGGGGAAGGCCTTTGTCCAGCAGTGGAGGTCTATCGGCTGATGATGATGAATTATTTTATTAAGTGTAAATAAAACACACATCGTCAACATTAACACTTTAATTTTATTTTTCCAATGTTGTCTAAGACTAGAAACCCCGTCGCATCGTCGTCATCTCATGAAACCATCGTGTTTGTATATAATTCTATAATCGATGTTTTCGAGCCTTAAATACATTCAAAGGACTTTAAATTCTGTGATGTTTATTGCAATAATAACTAGAATTTGTAATTCTAAATAACACTCCATTTATTAACCATAGATTTTTCATGGCTATAAGGCAACCCCGTCAGTTATTCTTGCCGTTAGTCCTTATTTTACAAATTTTAAAAGGCTGATCGCAAATTAATCCGATTTCCTGGGCTTATAAACACATACATATAGTTTCTTCGTTTGTTCGACGACCATGTAACAGGGTACAATACATTCGATACAATATGATAATAGGTACATAGCACTAGCGACCGCGACATGGATCATTTCTACAATCAAATGTCTGAAATGGCAATTACTAAGATTTAAAACTTATCTTTTCTAAATACGGTATAAACAAATTTAATGTTCTGCACAGCGTAACAGGCGCCGCACATGCGTTTTCGTATTGCGATGTTATTTTAAAAAAGCATTCGGGTTTATTTTATAACATTCATTTACATCAGCAACCACAATTGCTGAGAACAACAGAGTCTACAAATATAACACAGTCAATAATAAAATTCAAGCTGGCGACACGTTGCCTGTGGCCTGTGCCACAAATTGTAGTGCCACAATGCCACAGCATGTGGCTAGTGCCACATCATCTGCCAGTTACCTCACTATGCATGTAACCAGCACCAAAGTATGCAACCTTCAACACTCCAACAAATATTAAGCTGGTTTTTAAGGTCTCAATAAAATATTTTCTTGTGACATTGTGTCTTATATGTATGGTGTCTAAGCCCGTAATTCAGTTGTCCGTTAAAACCAGTTAGTTTGAAAATTTTTATACACCAATTTCTACCATTTTTGATAACAAAATAACACAAATTGATTGCAGAAACCATCTTCGCCTTTCTTTAATCACAAGTTAAGGATAAAAATACTAACAACACATATTATATCATACTATTATTGTCTGCAATAATCGATTTTTATTTCTAGCTGACCAAAAAACGTACAAAATTTTTACCGTTTTTTTTTACCTTGTTCCTGTGGGTTTTTTTTTTTGTCAAATCGGACATTTTTTAGTCAAGTATCAAGATCGTTTTAAATTTATTTAAATAGTAACATAAAATTACTTCAGTCTAATATCAGATTTCTGTGACATTGCAAGCATTCGTGTATGATTTGAAAAACAATATACATCTAGAAATATATATTTTTAAATACATAATTGACATCTAAATAAGTAATGCTGAAGTTATAAGCTTCAAATAAGCACCTATTAAAATAGGTCGTTATTTGTGAACATAATTAATAATATTTTTTGGCTACATCGCGTGCTATTTCTGTAGCTTCTTTTACATTTTACTCTCTACCGTTATATTTTAAACTATATTAAAATATTCATTCATTTCAATCACTCAATGCCATTTATTTCCCGCCACAAATTTTAAAAGTAACGGTTAAAAGGTAACAAAACAGGAAAAATAAAAATAAAAG
The DNA here is from genome assembly GCA_033675125.1 of Athetis lepigone. Lineage (NCBI taxonomy): Eukaryota > Metazoa > Arthropoda > Insecta > Lepidoptera > Noctuidae > Athetis > Athetis lepigone. The sequence continues at coordinate 852,863 of CM066235.1, forward strand.
AAACGTATGAAAACAAGTTTTGTCTTTATTAAAAGTCTATCCGTAAAATAATCTAAAAATAGCATCACAATAATAATTAATTAGCGCAAGAAAAAAATTATAAACAGTTTACAAATCAATAAATAAAAAAAGTGGACGAAATATACGTTTACAAAAACAAAACACAATTTTTGAACTAAAGTCGACACGTTCCATTTTTAAAATGAATACACATTGACCACTAACATTAATGTTCAACAAAATATTTGTTGTGGTTGTAAAATGTCAGGATTAGGACACTGTACACCGTTTATGACACTGCGCAACTAACTTTCGGACAAAACACGTCGGCATTGTGTTACAAACATCATAGTACAAGAAACAAGGTATGGCATTCAGAGACTCCTTGATCGGTCACGTGACAAGCCCACATCACGATTAGTGTCAATGCTCTCATATTTTGGCTCTCGGATTTGTGTTACAAAGAATTTGTTTCGGCAAAGTTGATGGCTGTTACAACTACTTTATTATAGATTTTTGAGGTCAAAAATACCAACAACTTTTCCCTATTCCAATGTAATGTTGGTTGTTGCAACTGTATCGTGACGTAAGCAAAACACACTTTGGGAGTGTCATACCTTTTTCGTTATACTATGACAAACATAAGACTTGATTATGAGTACCAACCTATCTAAGATGTAGGAACTGAGTGTAAGCTACGGTAAAACTCACAAAATACATAATAATATAAAATTATACCATACATAATTATCAAAGGATTTATACAAAATGTCTCAAATTAAAATCTCATAATTTAATCAATGTTTTGGCAATCAATATATTGATAAGATACCGCAGCTAAAATACAAAATTCGAGTTGTTGACAGTTAAATAATCTTACAAAGTACATGTTTACACACATACATAAAGCCGCAATTATATTATGCTGACGCCGCATGTCGCAACGCGTGGGTAAGCTATCGGTTACATACATTTAGTACACGACACAGCGACACGCGGGACGGGACTAATGTAATCAATCCAGTAATAAATGTATGTAACCGATAGCTTACCCACGCGTTGCGACACGCGGCGTCAGCATAATATAATTGCGGCTTTATTGTAGGACCTGCAATAACCCGGATTGGCGGACAAAACAGGGGGCTAACTATAGTATTACACAATAAATAACATAAACTTGATTATAACTTAGTAAAATTACGCGTGGATCTATGAAAATGCATCGTTTTATAGTTCTTACACGGACTTAAAAAAAAAGTAGGAAGTACTTCTTCTAATTACGTGTGAAGCATGCTAATGGGCGGTGAGCGTGTATGCGTGCGTCTATGGCAACGTAGGCAATGTCGTACCTTGTGTATTTGTGTGAGTGTAAGGCATGTTTAACGGCTTGTATAACTGTGTTAGTGTATTATGTTTTACAAATAAAATTGTAGAACTTATAATATGTACGTATGCTTCACATGTTTTTAGTGTAAAATTACCTCCGTTTTTTTAAGCCCGTGTTTTCATAGTAAACTAGCTGGATTGACTAGTCTTCTATACTGGTTTTGGAGTTATATTTTCCACCATTTATTTGGCAGTCATATAAAATTCGTAAATGCTAGCCTAACGGATGGAAAATATTTAGGCATTATTCTGTTCTGTAGGCGATACACACACACGCGAATTTTATGGGAAATTAGCCCTTATTGATTATGATTCAATTTTAATTTTCAGAGTTCCGATCCACTTAAAAAAACGAAAACGGAAGATCATTGTTTGTCCTTATGTCGCAGTTTTTTAGATTCAATAAAATATTGCATAAAATAAATCAGATTATTATTCAATCCTCCTATGAACAAAATATTCTTTCGCATTCCTAATTTTACAGGACGACGCAACACATTCGATTTTTTATCGCTATTTTTAAATATTTTAACATTCTACATTATAAACAGCGATCTAAGTTCGATTTTAACACTATAGATATAAGCGACTATAAATAATATACATAAATTAAATAAAAAATACTGTAAGAAGCATAAACAATCAATACTGTTGGCCATTTATTATATTCCATTCGATTTATGAAAATTGTTGTCAGTGTTGCCGCAGTCACGTTAAAATCATAGACAAGCTTGGTTATATTGTTGTCAGCGACCTTTTTGACAGTTAATGTCAAAATAAATGACATTTTAAGCTTGGTTTATCTAGATGGCGCCAAATGTAGAAGAGTGTGTCAAGATTGAAGGAGACAAAAGATCGCATGACCTTCTTAAATCCAGGATAGATAGCGAATGGGCCATTTTGATACCTTTTCTTTCTTGCAACGGTTCTTCATTTATCCGTCTCTCTGTACAATATAATTGAAGTTAGTACAAGCAACGCTGACATACCTATTTAACGAACATTATACATATTTAATTATATTTACATTTCCTGTCTGTTAAAATAATAATAAATACAAGATCAAATCTACAGTATATAAGTACATTTTGAGGTTATTTTAAGTAGAATTTTGATTATTTCGAAACATTTGCATCTTGAAATAAGTATACTTATTTCAGTTCGATTCAGAACTTTTTTTACATTATGTAGCATGCCAGACACTACATATACTTATGTACATGTTATATAGTTCATAATCTTGTATTAATTTGATTTTTTTTTTGTTTGTTATGCCAGATTTTTAACCTCCTTCGTTCAAATTGGTTCTTAAAACCTCTTTCAAAAGATAATTTCTAAGATTAACAATTTGGTATCCAAAGAACCTGATAAATAAACTTATTTAATTGATAATACTTACAATCTCTTTAACTTTAATGACGAGTTTACGATACCTGTGTTATATTTATCAAACTCCATTAAATTACCTATAATAATAGTTTAAATATTTATCAGCATAAAAATCGTGTTCTTATTAGAAATATTATCTGTTCGAAATAGGTTTTAGGAAAAATCCTAGTTAACAAAATTACCAACTTTTAATCACAGACAAACTACTGGGGATGGGAAACGACTCGACTATATCGATATCGATCGATTGTTTTGTCGCAATCGACATAACTATCTCAAGATATCGATACAAAGCGTCGGTCGGACCGTCCACACAAACACTGCACGCACCAATCTTGCGACTAGAAGTCTAACCACGCCGCATCACAAAGGCATCCGAACATCCCGCAAAGTAAATTAGACTATAACACATGGACTTAAGGTGTATTTACACGGGCGTGTAGTTCCCGACGGGTTTGTAGAACATTTGGCCGGTGACGACGCGGCGGACGATTTCTTTGAGGATGAGCTTCTTCTCCTTCTTGATCTTCTTGAGGAAGCCTCGGTTCTCGTTGGCTCGCCGGGACAGGTACGGGAGGACCTCCACTACGGGTCCGTAGGGTACGTATTTGTAGGCTGAATAGCCAGCTTGGCCTAAAAAAATTAAAAAGAATATTAGAAAGAGAATACAAGGTAAAATCTTTCGGTGGGATAGTAAGGGGAGCAGATTAATCTGAAAATCTGTGAAAGAGAATCAACATTTCACAAAAAAACATATCTTAAGATCAGAACATGGCACTTAAAGTGTACCTATGCTTTCCCAACTACGGTTGCAAGAACCAATGCCTTCAGCACAATAGAGAACAATCCAGAAACCGTAAACATTTATACAGTCAGCTACAGAAAAAGGTAGCCCGTGGGTTTTTTTTGTGGATGGGAAATCTTAAAATGACTTGACTTGGGTTATGTCGCTCGAGCGACGTTGTCCCTTGGAGACTGTATGGAACCCACTACACACGAGTCCAGCTAGCAGTTGCCTATTTTGCCTTTTTCCCTCTACTATCCCTCTCTTTCTCTTGCTGAACGTACCGAGCGGGAAGGTGATGTGGTCGCACATGCCGAGCAGCTGTCCGAAGCACACGACCTTGTCTCCAGGCTTGATGTCGTGCTCCTTCATCAGCTGGATGGCGTACCGCACCGTGTCCTCGTTGTGGGACGCCACCATGATGCCCAAGCGCTCCTTGTTAGGGCCCTGAGGGTGCAACAACAATGTTAATGAACGGTGAAGCTAGAATAGTTACAGTTTTATGACCATTTAGCGGTATACCGCCGTTTACCCGAATTTTATTTGCCCTAATTTCATTTGCCATAATAGTCAACAGCCATAATATCATACGACATAATACTCATTTGCCCTACTCTCATTTGCCATATTAGTCACGTGCCAGAATCATTGTTTCCCATAAAGTCACTTACCATAACATCATTTGCCATAATCATTGTAAGCCCTAATTGTCACATGTCCTAATTATCAGATGCCATAATTATGATATGCCATAACATAATTTGCCATCGACATCGGGTGTATAACGGTTGTTTATATCAAGAGAAATTGGATGCAATTGGGACTTTAGGGCACCCCGACTCGGACAGGTTAGGTTAGAAGGGGATGGCGGGGTCGTGTGAGCGAGCAAAGCGAGCGAATAGACCCCGCCATCCCCTTCGTGGTTATTTTTTTATAAACCACACAGAAGTAGACCGTCGACCTAGCCCACCATCAACCATGCACAGAAAAAAAACCATTACGGGGCTTAAATATTTGTCTAATACTTGTTATGCCATTTGAATATTATGCCATTTAAATATTATGTCTAACAATTATTATGGCACATAAAAATATGGCAAACAATACTTATGGCATTCGTATCTTATGGTATCTAAAATTCGGGCAATTAAAAGTATGTCATATGTCTTTTAGGGCAAATGAAACATTCGGGCAAATGAAATTCGGGTAAATGAAATTCGGGAAAATGATGATTATGGCATATAATCTTCGGGCAAACAATAGACAACCCCATTTAGCAGTTATCTTAATATTATTCTTCTCTCCATGTGTTTGTCATCTAACTTCTCCTCGACCGCTTTGGCTAAAATTTTGTGTATTCAATAGGTTTCTGAATAGGTTGGAAACACAATTAGACCAGGCAGGTTAGCAATTCCGGTAGGACTTCAGCGTCTGACAAGTCCGTTAGAGCTAGCTATAAAAAAATACATTGATACTACATACACAAGACTTAATCATTAAATATGACATAGAAAGCAATAGATCATTGATCACAATGGATCATTCAGGTTGCTCCTGTGACTAAAAAACTTCTACGTTCGTCTCTACTGAGATGAACCATTACAAAGTCCTTATCATCAAATATCTTTATTTTAGCTCACCTTGACCCTGCTGAGGATCTCCTTGAGGCACTTGTGGAAGGACACGGTGGTAGCCTCCACGTTCTCGCAGGTGGGGTCGTCGTAGCCCATCGCCGCCGCACGGGCGCGCTCCTGTGAGGGACAAACATTACATTTAAAACAATTACAAAAGAAGACTAATTCTGCAACTCCTGCGAGGAAGTAACGCACATAATACAATTCTGTTACTAACTCATTTCAATAAAAACATTCAAACTCATCTCTCAGCATTATCACCTTCAAAAACTTCGTATTTATCATACTCATCCTAATTTACTCCAAATTAGGAGAAGTTTCACCAAGCGTCAAATAGCTTTTTTATATTGTAGGTTATCAAACCGTGACTGTGGCCTGGTACAAACCCAGATCACAGATGACGTCTCATGTTCATAAAATTGCACCATCAACTATACATAGCTGCCATCATTCAGCCAGATTTATTAACTACTGACTTGAACTTGACTTTAATTTACCTGCAGGAACATTGCATTTTTATGTAAAGTATTCTCAATAAGTCTTCACACCCCGCAAACTTACCTACACTGTCCAGACATATAAGTTTCCTTCTGTTCCAAAGTACATACCTGTTCAATGTACGCGCCGCGCACGAGCTTGGCTCCCCAGTAGAAGTTCTGCCGCTGTGCCTGCTCCAAGTCGGTGAGGATCTCCTGGTACGTGTTCTTCAGGTACGTCTGGTACGTGTTGAACACTAGGAACTTATCCTGGGGGAGAGAGGTGAGGGTTAGGTATTGCTTCTTACGATTCTTTACAAATGATCAGTTAAAAGACCCAAACAGTCACAATAAAGGCAAAAGAAAAGTTCCACGTTTCAAAGAAAGATTCAATTAAATAACTGCACCCTTACTTTCGGTCTTTTAAAGGTAACATTTTCGAATGCGGCAATACTTTTTGACATCCTTGAGACTCTTTATAAACTAATTTTTACCAAACATAATTATCAATACTCAGACAGAATACACTCATTTCTGCGAAAAGACCTTAGTCCTCTAGTGGAGATAAATGCATTATTTATTTCATTTACAAGAAACCCAACAAAAAACCCCAATAACAAGAGAAAAACAACCAAACCCACTCACTTTATTATATCTCCTCATCATCTCCAAGCAGATCCTAGAGATAGCAGGCTGGAAGTACGTCTGCTCTGCATCGATCATGATCCTGACATCAGCATCATTCGCGATCTTGATGATGTGGTTCAGCCTCCGCAGCATGTTGCGGAACATCTCCTCCTCCTTGGTCGAAATCTGGGAGATGAGGCGACGCATCTGACCGGTCTTAGGATCCGGGACCCGGAAGGAGTCAGATAGGTTCATGTTTTCGTCCAGAATGTTCGACCAGGGGAACAAGTGGACGATTCTGAAATGGAGAAGGTTTTTTTTGTGATATTTTTGAAGGGCTATGTCGGTGGGCTTATGGGTAAAAACGACGCAGAAAATGTAACGTTATACGTTAATTGAACGAGTTAGTCATAATTTTGGAATTTTGAATCATTGTTAACTTTTATGTCTCTTACTACGTCTTTTTACCCATAATACCATTGGATCTTTTGATGATTGGCGATAGATTCGCTGGTAGACCACAACTTTTATAAACCACGTCAATTCCAATAGGTTTGCAAAAAAACTGGACATTCATGTTAGTTAGGCTGAGATAAATAGACGTTCCTAAGCACGTAGTTTAGTTAAGCGTTATACCTGTCACTATAGCACTACTGCCAAATTGCGATGAGGTGATAAAGACAGACATAATAAGATAGACAAAGTCAATGCAAAGTAACGTCTATTTCTCTCAGACTTAGTACAGGTAATCTTTATTACGTCAAGCTGTTCCTAGCATAAATATTACACATTTGTAAGATATAATAATTATTTAAAGGTAGGAAAGGGAACGTTAACAATTTAGCCTACAATCAAATCCAATATTCATAATTCAACATTAGCAGTCAACGAACGGCACACCACAGAAAGTACGGTATCAGAAGGGGGATTAGAAATGGCGAAATCTTTATTTGCGTCTCACTCACACTGGTTCTAGGTGAAAGAGAGATGAAATAGGATCTGTCTACTGTTAGTAGTATCTCGCTTTCTCTTGTAGCATGAGAAAGAGACATAATTATTTTAATAGCCAGTTCTAATTCCAATCGCGAAGTAGTGCAATAAACACACAAGCGCGGATCCATCCAAAAAGGTTATATAGCCACCAGGAAATAGGTCAAGTGTGAGTCGAGCCTATCAAAGTTAATTACTGCATACCTTCAGCTCCGGCTCAAGGGAAAGGGGAAAAAGTAGCACTCATCCCAAGAGGCGGTATCAGAGGCCGCCAAAACTATAATATATGGTGATTATAAAAAATCTTGATCCCCAAAACACCCATCACATAGAAGTCTCGTTGGCTCTGCTCGATTTTAATAATAAAAGGCGTCACACTAGCTCTAACGATATTGATTGTCCCAATTACCAAAAATAAGCCACCCATTATAAATATTTCCAAGTTTTTCAAACACTCGAGAGAGGGTCGCCACGGACGCTAGTATCAAGTTTCAGCCGTAGTTTGAAAAAACCAACCACTAAAATCTCCGGGGCCCACATTGTCTACAAGGGTGGATCCGCGCTTGTCAACACACTAGCAACAGTTACGAGACAGCGCTTACAAACGTTACAAGGTGTCGCCACTGACCGGTCCCACGGGAATATGTGGACCACACTGAAATACCAAACGTAGCTCTCAATATATACACCAGTGTTCGTCTATGGCAATAAAAATAAAAGTTATTGTAACTGTCATGCACTTTGTACAGTAATATTTAAAAAATAAATATAACTACGATGAAGATTGTCAATATAGGTGTATATAAACTTTAGACCTCAAATAATCAATATTAAAATAACTAGTTGGACATTCAAAATTTTGAGGCTGAGCAAGCGTTGTACAATCCGCACATTACTTTCTTATTTCAAAAATACACAAAGTTGAAAATAAACTGACATTCTCCATTTTGGTTTAGAACAAAATTACAAAAAAATATTTTCTATATAATAAAACGTTCAAACAAGAATAGAATACAAAGGTGGAACGAAAAAATAAATATATTAAAGGTGATTTAGTATGACACGAAGTGGTATTCATAAATTGTTTACACACATGATCAATTCGACATATACATATAAATCCACAAATCGCACTCGTCCTACAAACTTTCCAAGGTAAAACCAGTCGTATTGTATTCCCAAAGATCTCACATTCCCACTTACCCTTCCTTATCCGAGGTGATCTTCTTCATGAACTCCTGGACCTGTGGCTTGGAGCTGTGGTCTCCGAAGTACCGCTGAAAGTCCTCGATGGTCTTGTGGTGAGTCAGCACGTTGCCGGTGCCTCCACCTATCTGCTGCATGTAGTTGCGAGCGCGCATTATCACTTCTGATAGTTGAAGCTGGAAGAAAAGGTTGGTTGGGAGATTAGACTTGAGTTTTTGATCGAGTAGTCTTGTGTTTATTTAAACTGATTAACTATTTGTCAGCGACTTCGTCGGTCTGAAATTCGGTGATTGTGGTTAATTATAGAATAGCTGTTGTGTGCCTTAAGTCACATCGGTACTTGTCTGGATTTGGACCCGCAACCTCTTGCATAAAAGGCCTTAACCACTAGTAGACCATCACGACATCATAGTACGATGTAATAATAATGTTAAAAACGGCTGTAAAATATCTATAAATAAACAGGGAGAATTTGGGAGTATCAAACTACCAATTTTTGAAATCCAGATTACTACTTAGAGTGTGCCCATGTAAAACCCAATGACTTTGTCCGAACTAAAAACCGATGTCAGGACCTCCTCCTCAAAATTAACAGTCGCGCTTGCAAGCACACACCAACAAGAGATCAAACGCTATAAATACAATATATTCGTCAGTATCGCCACAAATACATTCCTCAGTATTGAAATAATTTAAACAATACTCACAAGTAACTGCGGCCTGCCAAGTGCAGTCAGTTTCACAGCCATCAAACCCGTACTTTTGGTGATGCCTGAAATCAAAAGCGACGTCAATTAGCTACAATTCAAAACCAACATTATGACATTCAGAACAAAGATCAAATTAAAAATGATTAACGTGCCTACATAAACTAGTAGTTGACAACTTGGCACTGAATACCTCGTGATTGACATGACAATAGGGCAAAAAAAGAGTATTTTATTCAAAGAGCAAGCTTGTTTTGTTGCTATGCCGATCTCCCTCCTAGGTTAGCGGTCAATCAAGACCCAAACCCAAAACGGATATATCAATTTACTGATAGTGACCGTGTCGTGGAAAAACATCGTGGGTTACATAATAGTGTTATGAATGGGGTCAAAGTTAAAACTCCCCACGAGTTTCAGATAATGCAAATGCATGAGCAAGGAATTCAAAGAAACCTATTTTCCCCTCAAGAGTGAGTTTAAACCCCAACTCCAGTTTACTCCGTATCAAATCCATTAACATTTTTGTGTGAAAACGTAACAGACAGAGTTAATTTGACATTGGTGCTTATTCTCTTGTTCACAAACTTAACTAAATTTTAGTTAAATGCATCTTTCTCTTTCCATTTCTTAAAGAAAAGGACAGAAGATACATTTTAGTTTCATCGTGTCAAATTAGACAGCGCCTGAAGAAAATTTGCGTATATTTAGTCGCCATATTTTTAATCCCTTCAAAATATCTATGGAGTGTCTAAATTTGACAGGACTTAACAAATATTTTATCTTTTCTCCTTTTCTTAATGAAATGGAAAGAGAAAGATGCACTCAACTTAAATTTACGTTAGTTTGTGAATAAGATAATCGTCACCATTGTGTTTATAAGTATGGATTAAGTTGAAATGGTTAGCAGAATGATCCCCAAAACCAAGTCACAAGCAAGTGCTAGTTACACGTGGAGAATGGTGATGGTTTCATGATTGTCAAATCCTAGTTTAAGATTATTTTTTTACTTCTGAGCATGTAACAATTTTTTGTCCCATATAAATAAATGCCAATACTCACCAGCAACAGCATCAATACTCTTCAAGAAAGCCTCCATGTTCTTCTCGCAGGACGCCTCGTTCAGGTAGAAGTAGGTCCTGGCGCTGGTGACCTTGTACCGCCGGTCTGCGAACCTCTGCTCAACATGGTACTGCTTCAGCTGACCTTCCTCCTGCTTGTCGCCACATGCTGATATCGAAGCACTGGAACGCGATGGTGGAAGTTTAAATTTAAATTTCGACGACCAAGCGACAGCCTGCTGTCGGGCTGCTAATGTTTTTCTATTGTCTCGGATCACGTGTGTTCGAAAGATTAAGGTAGATCTTGGAACTTGGTCGAAATCGGTTGGTAAGTGGAGTTCATTTAGAATTCAAAGCCAACGGACGAAATTCAAGACCAACGGTATTCAGAACAGTTTTTGTTAAAATAGATCCTGCAATTTTATTTCAATACGGATACCTTCAACTAAAAAAATGTTACATTTCAAAACCAATAACAACAAACTTCACACAATGATAAGAATAGTCACTACATAATAAAGTATACTTTGAAACCAGTTTCCAAAACTAATTAAAACAGAAATTCAGATACTGACAAGTATAGTCATTAGGTAAATACTTAGTATACTTTGAAAGCCGTTTTTGGAGTTATGTGTTTAATTACTTCAAAAACGGCTTGTCCAAATGCTACCAAAGATATAATCAAAGTTAACTTAATTATAAATATTTCACGTAAGTACAGAGCTGCTGAATACTCACAGCTACAAATCAAAACGTAGGTATGTTCATTTCAGGAGAAGAGAGAAATTAGAATCCAATCATCTGTTGAATTATCTCCATAATCTAGTGTCCATATGAAGAGACAAATAACGCCGAGAATATAACACATCAAAATATAGAAAGAAAACGAAAGTAGGAATATGACAAAATTATTTCCCTGGTATGGTAGAGGAGCATTAACCCATACCATAGCTGTTCCATAAAAACAACGATATCTTGTATCTAGAACTTGGAACATCTTCGTATCGAAGAAGAAAAAATTCATATTGAAGAACTACGGTACAAATCATACTAAGCCGTAATCAATTTATACAGATTGTTTTATCAATGACTAACATGAGCCAAGACAAGCGCCAACTGCAGTAGTCATTCATCAATCGACTGACACTTTTAGTGCTATAATAAAACACTACTCTTCACTTTCGTAGCAATGACTCGACGAAGTACCTCATCAACCTTTCGACAACCAAGTGACAGCCGGCTGTTGTGCTGCTAATGTCTTTCTATTGAATCTTGAATCACGCGAGTTTGTAGGTTTAATCTGAGCTAAGACCTAAATTGCCCATCACCAGCAGTTGCAAATTAATTAATGATGATGAGTCCTTGTTCAGGAATGGACTGACATAGGTTGATGATAACTGTCCCACTTTAGGGCAAAGGCGTTCTTAAACAGAAGATATGAGCACTCATACGACTATTCTTGCTTATGACAGTTTGGCGATTCCAGAGTAAAAATGGTAATTTTAGGTTTTTGTTGCGATGTATCCTTTTATTGATTATGAGACAGAAATATTTAGGTTAAAGATATTAAATAAGCTAGCATACTTCTCAGAGCCCAGTTTTGAAGTAACTTCATACATATTTTGTTGACAACTACATATTTTGTTACCAATGAGCATCATACTATCAGCCACTTTAAAGTGTGTTATGCCGAAAGAACCAACAACGTTGAGGATTTGAACTAAAGAAATACGATGCTATCTTATTCTGAGAATCCGGTCCGCAACGGTGCACGGACGTGTTAATAAGATACCTAATCTAAAAGTTGGATCAAGAATCGTTCTGGCCAAACTAAACCTATCTTAGTTAATAATATTGAACAAAGACCAAACAAAATAACTATTTCAGAAGTTCTACGTAGAATTATAGGTACGTAGTCTTTTATTTTTCACTAGCCTTAGCTGGCAACTGCTTAGCAAAGACCTTTTTAAAAGTCGCCATAATCATCTGATCTGTCACCCTCAAATGGGCCATATCGCATGCATAGTGATTCTAAGCAACAGTAGATGCCTGAAGATGGACTGAATCGCCAAGAAAAATTATATTACAATAATAATTCTGTCTTCAACTCAAGCCAGCCTGCCCATCCCGTTCATTAACCCATATCTTAACAAAGTGCGAACATAATCAAATTAAAAATAAACTCCTCATAGTCCACTTTCACTATCAAATTATTGGCACGCTTCATTCACAATCCTCCACTTCAAAATCAACCTATTTGTCTAGTCCATACGGTGCAGATTAAGTTGTTAAAAACTAGACGATTTTAAAATTTGCATTCGACTCCGCCTTGACGTATCTAGGTCACCGAATTAGTTCATTGAAAGTTATTTTCGGCTGCGCTTTCTCCGTAGTTTTTGTCTACATTACATAGTAGAGAAGTGGTTGGCAAAAGGTTTAGTAGATTAGTAGATCGATGAAATAGGGGGCGCGATCTTTTATCATTTTAATGCCGACTGACTCCTGGTTGCAGGAGGAACCGTGGGATTTTAAATGGCAGTACGGCTAAGGCCTTCGTTGAAGAACGTTCAAGAAGTTGAACGAAGAGTGTCAATAATGCCCGTGGAAAAAAAAAGAAATAGAAGGGTAACTGGGCTTTTAGCAAGAAGGGCAGTGCTTTGAGTCAGATTCTGACGACGCGACGGCGGCGGGCAGCAGATAGATGCGAGTTGTCCTAGACCGGGTTGGGTGGCGCTATTTGGTGTAGGCTGAATAGAAAGAGTTTAAGGCCCGGCACGGCGGCGCCCACTATCGGCATCGGCACGGCTGAGGATTTTAGTTGATAAAAAGCATTATAGACATTAACTTCATGGCAATAAAGGAGAAAATTCCATGATAAATGATTGTAGTAACAAAAATACCGCTTCGGTATCTAGAAGTAGTGGTGTAATGTTCGGTATCTGGTAGTAGAAAAAAAACAATTGAATTCCAGTAATTAATAGTATTAATTTAAAGAAAGTACCAGACGCTTAGGTATCGAATAGTTATGAATGTTTCTGAATCTGTTTGTCTTTTTATCACAACTTTACTTGCCCAAACAAAAGAACTGAGACGATACTTTGATTAGGACATACATACGTCAGAAAATCAATTTGTATAATTTAAATATGGTTGCAAATTAGATAGTGACGCCATTACAAGTGTTCTCATTTGCGCCATGAATCGAATGAAGCCCTATCTGGCGCCTGTTTGTAATTAGGTAGGTTCCTACATGAAGGATATTGACGTTTGCCTGTTTTGGTAGGTATCTTGGTTGCTATGTATTGCAAAAAGATTGAGGATGTAATTACAAAGTTTAACCTTTCAACAACCAAGCGACCGCCGGCTATTGCTCTGCTATTGTCTTTCTATTGTCTCGAATCACGTGTGTTGGAATTTTAAGATGGGATCTCGTATTTAAAAGATTGAAATGGGCGTCTCATCTTTTATCTTGGTATATTGTTTTATACGTCACCATGAGAGATACGCAAAATACTAGCGTATTTATTGTTTTGCTGCTAGGGAAAGACCTCATCTTGAAAAGGCACATGAATGGAGGTATTTTGAAATGATGCCCACTAGGGGGCAGCACTGAGGCATAAGATTGAAGAAGCTTAAAAAAATCTAGACCCTTTGACACTTCTGACAAAAAGTGTCAAAGCGCCTATATTTTCGAGTCTAAGGACCTCCGGCCATAATGGATCCAACTAGTAGCGTTTCTGCAAAATCTTGCTAAAAAGAATACAAAAAATTAAATAATAAAAAAAACAAAGCAACGTACATAAAAATAAACATAACTAAATACTAACACTATGTAAAACAGATAATAATCTACCAAACAATGTTTCGCAAGAAACCATTTAACAAGAACAATGATTGAACTAAAATGTAATAAGAAAATAATGAAACGAAACGTCAAGGTCGGCCATAATGAAACTTCTACGTCATGCGTATGTCAGATGACGTCAAAGTGACAGTTACATAATGACAGCTATAACTTGTCAAAAATGCAACCTACTACCGGCCGTCAACGACTGACAAGGCTCTATGGAATTTGTACCTTGGTCCACAAATCGTCACGCTACACAAAACTAGTGAAATGATGAAAAAGAAAATAAAATAAAAACCCAGCAACGAAAAGATCTTGAAAGTTTTTTGTTCGTTTTAGCAATTCCGCCAATTGTTCACTGGTTAAACTGCCACTGAAATGAGGGGGAAGGATAAATAAAATGTAAAAAAAATATGGAAAAACCACTAGAACTTAATAAAAAATATCTATAAAATACTTGATTTTAGCGCCATTAAATCCTTTTGTGTAAACTAGTGATTTTATATCTATGTAAACGCACCCACAATACAAATACCTAGTGTGGGGCAACGTTTTTTTATTTAAAATAATAATAATAATCATCTTATTTACGTTTGATTGAGACAACGGTCTCAGAAATAACATAAATTATAAAATTATACTAAATAGACTCATTTTGATTAGTAAAAAAAAAGCTAAATTGAGTTCAAGACCTCTTTTTTACAAACCTATAAGTAGTTTGTATTATGCTTATTATATACACGTGATGTCTTTGTAGATAGAAACAAAGTATGAAGGTTGGAAATTATCACAACAAAGACAGTATGGTGGGTAAACGTTTTCTTGACAATCGCAAGGGCGAGCAGAGCCAACACATTATACTGAATGTTAATTCAAGAAGGGCGTCTCCTTGAACCAGTAATATAGAACTTAAATACATTCCCAAAATATCTACCCGCCCCCGGTACGGTATACTATAGCAATGAAAAAAAAAGGAAAATAATCCTACCCAAAATAAAAACGTATCAATTCCTAAAATACAAAAAAAAATACAAAAAATAAAATTGACATGTATAAAACTATTGACTCCATATTGTTCTACTGTCCATTCGAATCGTTTTTTTTTAAATTACTTATCAGGTTTGTCAACAACATCGATTGAAGTAGTTATTGATTCTTAATACTTTCATTTAACATCTCTTAACATGGAAATTTTTGCTAAAACTCAACTTGGTTTATTAAGGTTAGCTTTTGGTTTGTTTAAAAATGTCTTCTCTCTATAAGTTGACACCTCCAACACGCTTCTCACAGGCTTGAAAACCCAATGTAAAAATATTGTCACTTCAATTCAACAAACAGAAGATTACATTGTATTTTCCGTCAATACAAACAGATTTAATTGATTCGTTTCCGACGCTAATAGCCGAAGAGAACTCACAAGAAAATAAGTCATTTCAAAACGTGTAATTTCAGAAGATTTTTTGCCATTAACAACAATGATTTTGTCAACTCATACTTAGTAGTTCCCATTAGACATACATGGTATTGTTGTAACAAGCCATGCATAAAGCATTCAGTACGTCAAAATAAGTTTTACATAAAAATCTAACCGAAAATGCTAATTTAGTAGTCATAAAAATTCTCAACACGCGATCACGGATACGTCGAGCCCCTATTGCTTGTTACATTTCACATGTTCACAAAAATCTTTGCAACCGTGTTATTATTGATTAAACTGATATTCATAACCATATTACATAAAGTCTGGTTGTTAAGTTAACCCCCTAATGTTGTTAGCATTTCATCGTTAAATTTTACATCGAGTTATCTTTTGTATATCGTTGACGTACTTACTTCCAAAAGATTAGAGAGAAAAAGGATTCATCACTATGGTCAAAATAAATAATCGTTACTTAGCACGTTCTTTTACTAAGCAATATTCCGGTCATTGTCTCACAACTGTCAAATAACGTGTGCGAAACAAAGACGGAATATTGTTAAGCCAGAGTAAGCACAGCAAAGTAACATTTATTTATCTAGGCCTAAAACGCTGTTTGTTCTGAACTATAAAGGCGTCCCAACACTTGTTCAATTTCATCACGGGGACGATAATATCGTTGGCACAATAGAATTTGCTATTGATAATTGTCGCCCGGATGACAATATCAATTATGCGAGATGATGCCTTTAATCAATCAAAGCTAAAATAAGATTTAACAGCAGACAAACTGAGCACGCAATGAAAAATGAGGTATTACACAAAAGACACAAGGCTTTAAACAAAATAATGTTAGTAATGAAAAGGAGTAGATACTTTAAAAGTGTAATATTTACCTGACTTCTCGCTTCTCAGCCTCCTCCTGTGACAAATCCTCCTCCACGGAGTAATCGAGGATTGACTTTACTCCGAAAGAGCGCAATCTGGAATGTGAAAAATGTTGACATTAATAATGATAGACAGTTTATCTTCCTGTGCAGGATTAAATGCTGGTTTAAAAAGGGATGTAAGATTAGGTTTTGAGACATAATATGGCAGACCCGTATCTTACTATAAATATCCTATTTTGAAATTGAAGAGATGAACGGCCATTTCCAATAGTTTATCTATCCATAGATTTCGTTACAAAACATAGAATTAAAAAAACGTCTTATCGTTTGGATTCCTTTTTTGTGGTTCGAAACCCAAAAATCAAGTTTTATCAGTAAACATTTATAAACAGTCACTTATCTACCTTTTAATCTCCTCAATTATTCTCCTCATTTGAATATTACAGGTGCACCCCCTAGTATTCAACGAAATCAATCTGTCTATCAATTTATTGATCATTGATGATCGTAAACTCCTAATGATTGTGTGGCACGTTACAATCATAAATAACTTTTTAATGCTCCTAATCTTACGTCAATAAGGTAGTCCCCGAAACCACAGAATTGGTCATTGTAAAGAAAGGTTTTCAATGAATAAATTCATTCAGGCAAAGAAAGGGAATGAAAGATGAATACTCATCACAGTACTACATCATCACAGGCTACATCTACAGGTGTATTTACCTCTCGATGGTTGGTTTGATGGTGTTCTGGTCCTCCCCAGCAACAAACTGGCCGTAAAAGGTAGCCTTCATGAATATCTCGAACATCCGTTGTCCCACCACTTGGCGCATCCGTTTCATCAACTAGGAAAATAGAGAATATAGAAATTAGTATCTTGTTTGGAAACGGTATTTGCATGATAAATGTTCAACAAGTCTTTAAGAGACGACGAAAAGAGAAGAATCGACAACAAAAGTTGTATCATCATATATTATTATAATACATCTAACAATATTCAAATGTCAGAAAAACTGTCCTCTCAGTCAATTTGTGTCACCTCATGTCAAGTTAGCAGATCACAAACCGAGGCAGTGCCCATAATGATGCCCATAATGATAAGGTTATTAGTTAAACATGATACTGTTTGGAAAACTGCTACTCTCCGTCAACTTCAACTCTTCATCTAAGTCCTATTTACAATCGGCACAGTGCTTAATTACATACACACTTCTATCTTCCGTCATCTTATTATGCATTACTTTTTTTCTATCCATATCATCTTTGTCACAATCCTTAATATGACCCTCTTCAGTTTTAACCTTTCGAGGACCAAGCAACAGCCGGCTGTCGGGCTGCTATTGTCTTTCTGTTGTGTCTCGAATCACATGTGTTCCTAGGTTTAATATCTAACCGTATAAAGCCATTCATACAATCATACATGTAAGAATTCAAACTATCCATTCATCAATATAAAAATAGCGTGCATGTAAATATCGAACAGACTGAAATCATTCCATTACATTATCTACCATTAATATTGTTTACGTCTCTCTCCTTCAATTTAGATAAAAACCTGAATTTTCTATTACCAGTATTTTTAGATTCAGAATTACAATTAACATATCGAAAAGTATGTATCTAAGCATATTTGCAAATTCATATGAACTTTTTATATAGTAAAGTAATAAATATAATGATATGGAAATTTTTGGACTTTAATGGAATTGATAGCATCAATTTTCCTAATGACAATTTTCTATGAAGTAAATAGGGGTGTAAATGTGATAAAAATTGGTAGTATATGTATCCGTGGGACAACACATAAGGACATAACTGATTAACGGTAGAAAAAAGTCTTAAAAGTAAAGTAAACGAACTACAGGAACACACAAAACCTTTAATTATAAACTACCTATAAATATAATTATTATATTATATACAATAGCGGGCCATCCACTAACGTTCATTCCTGCCGGAATGTACAATCCTTACGGAATGAACGCCAGTGGATTTGCAAGAGCAAGAAAGAATGACGGTATTAAAATCCCACCATCCATCCCGTCGCGACAATCCTTACGGAATGAAAACCAGTGGATTTGCAAGAGCAAGAAAGAATGACGGTATTAAAATCCCACCACCCGTCCCGTCGCGACAATCCTTACGGAATGAACACCAGTGGATTTGCAAGAATGAGAAAGAACGACGGTATTAAAACCTCGCCACCCGTACCGTCGCTACGGGCGCGACGCGCGCTGTGATCAAGTTAGTGTCTGTTTATTTGTCCGGCGTGATTGAGCGCTCGTTTGTAATCATTTTGTGTTCGTCTTCGTCCCGGAAGGACAAAATGGATTTCCAAGACATAGACACACAACACAATACGGTGTTATCATCTTGAGCAGTTCGTTAAAAGACGAGACATCGCCTCTTAAATATTTCTTAAAATCATCAGATTCGTCACATGCCAGATTTTTTAAAAGTCCTATATTTCTACTTTTCTAATAACCACTTTTTCCCCACATCCTATGTCTTCATTTAGGTTTAAATAGATATTCACTTGCAATAAAACTCAAAGCAACAGCAATCTCTTTCTTAAAGGTACACATGTTTATTTATTAAACCTCATGGACATAATGTGAAAAACACTGCCCACAGGCGGACTTAATGCCTAAGTGTAGGGCCTGAGAACCCGCTCAAATCGAGCGTCTAGCAGGGCGGGGCGTGCGGCGTCCATATCAAACAGATGCATTTACACGTAGGTGTCCTGAGTGGCGACCTAGTGGCGCGAGAACAACTTGCACGCAACGCTGCACGCTCCGCTCAACGCTCCGCTGAACGCTCTTCACTCAGTTCGTACACTAAGGCATTTTCTCCCAGTCTACCTTAGGGTGATGCAGAGACAAATCATGGTAGATGCAAAATGCAAAGGTACAAAAATAATACCAAAATTAAATATATATATTTACATACTATAGTACTAAATACATATAGGTACACTCACATAAACATAAAGATAAATATAAACATAAATTTATAAACATAATTGTTGCAAAATGAAAATAATCCATAAAGATTATTTAAAATGACGAGCATTCCTTTCAAATGACAACAATCTTTATAAAATAGTAGGATTGTCACCATCCACACACGCGCAATCCCTCGGTATGGATGACAAGATGCAAAGTGACAGGAATGTACACATACGTGTGGATGGTCACTGAAGGATTGTTTTTCCTGCCGGACTGGCGTGTCGTGATAAAGTCAGTCAATCCTTCGTTCTTTCCCCTGGCTTTATCACGACACGCCAGTCCGGCAGGAAAAACAATCCTTCAGTGACCATCCACACGTTTGTGTACATTCCTGTCACTTTGCATCTTGTCAGCCATACCGAGGGATTGCGCGTGTGTGGATGGTGACAATCCTCCTATTTTATGAAGATTGTTGTCATTTGAAAGGAATGCTCGTCATTTTGAATAATCTTTATGGATTATTTTCATTTTGCAACAATTATGTTTATATTTATCTTTATGTTTATGTGAGTGTACCTATATGTATTTATATATATACTACTATATTATGTAAATATATATATTTAATTTTGGTATTATTTTTGTACCTTTGCATTTTGCATCTACCATGATTTGTCTCTGCATCACCCTGCATCAAAATGCCTTAGTGTACGAACTGAGTGAAGAGCGTTCAGCGGAGCGTTGAGCGGAGCGTGCAGCGTTGCGTGCAAGTTGTTCTCGCGCCACTAGGTCGCCACTCAGGACACCTACGTGTAAATGCATCTGTTTGATATGGACGCCGCACGCCCCGCCCTGCTAGACGCTCGATTTGAGCGGGCACTCAGGCCCTACACTTAGGCAGAACATATTTATATTTATAAACAGACACTAACTTGATCACAGCGCGCGTCGCGCCAGTAGCGACAGGACTGGTAGCGAGGTTTTATACCGTCGTTCTTTCTTGCTCTTGCAAATCCACTGGTGTTCATTCCGTAAGGATTGTCGCGACGGTACGGGTGGCGGGATTTTAATACCGTCATTCTTTCTTGCTCTTGCAAATCCACTGGTTTTCATTCCGTAAGGATTGTCGCGACGGGATGGATGGTGGGATTTTAATACCGTCATTCTTTCTCGTTGTTGCAAATCCACTGGCGTTCATTCTGTAAGGATTGTACATTCCGGCAGGAATGAACGTTAGTGGATGGCCCGCTATTGTCAAGAATAAATAAACAGCTCTTTCTCTGCCCAATCAGGGAATAGATCATGCAAATATAATTCTTACGAGTTCTCATATAACGCATATGTTTGCATATAGCGAAATTCTTTTCGCTCATATTATCTTTTTAAATTCAAGTTCTTTATAAATGTTGAATAGCTAAAGAGCATAAAAACGTAGCTCATATAAACTATCTTCCCACGCTCTACTAGTCATATGACTAATAAGTAATTCTAAGCTTATCTAAAATTCATTGAACTTGTGCGAATGTTTTAGAGTTGGCGCAAATTCTAGGATTTTATCACTTTGTCGTAAAGCACTTTAGTCGTATTGCCAATTGGCATTTTTGGCAATGACAATTGAAGTTTATTCATTTTTGTTTTGCTTTGTATTTCTTTGTCACTCTGCTTACTTCTAAATTATCATCTTAAAGTCCGTGCTCTTTGTATATCGCTCATTTCTTTTTCCATATCATTATGCCATCACTAACTCCCCATTTTTTCATATCATTTTTTCATTCATTACTTTCTTAAGCCTTCACCATCCACTCCATCCATTCACATTTAAATCATGTCAAGATGTCTGAACATATCTAGCAAATGTGCTTTTCTGTTATTCAAATACCCATACCAAGACCCCTACAACTTTTCTATCACTTTGAAATATAAAATGGTTATATTATACCAAATTGGAATCAATCTATTTATAAAACTTAGTGTGACCTTTAAGAAGTAATTATATATCAACATGTATGCTGTAACATAGCAATAACATTATTTTAGAACCGATATTATCCTGCTCCCATGAATGACTAAAATGATCCAATCGTTGTTATTTCCAAAATAATTGGACAAAAACCGCTTAGTAATAAGTAAGTCTAGATAACACCATAATGACGTTACGTAATCAACCGGTGCCCCATTAATCAAGATAAGCTATTTGTTATGTGATAAAATGGGGTATTTTAAACCCGTATCACACCCAAAGCGAATGCAGAGCTCCTGATCTAACTTGAATTAATATTAGAACAACTCTCGCACGATCATCTGCTCGCAAACTAGACAAAACCTGTATGTAACTGAACAACTACAATACTATAAAACTTAATAACTTATAAACACACTCTAGTATAAATAAAATACACCCAGACAGAGAACAAACAATCATGCTCATACAACAAAGTTCAGTCCTAGATAAGAATCAACTTTCGGCTTAGCGTCAAGGTCACTATCCAATAGACACAACAGGCAAGTCCGGAATCCGTTGGGTGAAGAGTCCCAAAAGTAAAACTAGCAGAAGCACATACATTGTGGACATGTGCAGATAGTGCAGGTATTCATCAGTAATTGTTTAGCACAAACATAAGCCTTTGCTGATAACATATTACATAAAACACGTGTAACAAAATGGAGTTGCGGTGGCGGAGACCGATTCTTTTAAAACAGCCTTGGCATTGAACACATAATGAGTTCGCTTGTCCCATACGTAGTCTCTATATGAACAATGACTCATATTTTATGAGCATATCGCTTATGATTTACTAGCTTTTGCCCGCGGCTTCGCTCGCGTTAGAAAGAGACGAAAAGTAGCCTATGTTACTCTCCATCCCTTCAACTATCTCCACTTGAAAAATCACGTCAATTCGTCGCTCCGTTTTGCCGTAAAGAAAGACAAACATAACATACAGACAGACAGACACACTTTCCCATTTATAATATTAGTATGGATTATTGTTTGAATAGTTCCAGCCGATAGCTACTGAAATAACACTAAATTAAGTTCGGAATGCTAGACGAAAATTGTTTTTTGACGACATAACTTTGTTAGATAGATTTGGGGAGATACTTTTCAATTTGATTTTGGCTTACAGAAATATACTGAGGCCTTCTTGCGAAATTTTACTTTAGAATCGTTTCAGTAAATTCTAAATTAGACCTAGGCATTCAAATCTGAAAAGAAAAAAAAAGAAAGAAAACATATATTTTTTTTTTGTAATTTCTTAGCAGTAACTTCATTGAAATCATATTCCATCTTCTATTAAGAGATGATTAAACAGAAGTTTTAAATTGTGCCAATAAATGCAACTGATATCCACAAATATGATGCTAAGGTTCTCCAAAAAGACCTATATGAGGCAGATTTACGTAACAGCATATAATCAAATTACCGTATATAAAACCTGCGTTAGCTCGACTATCTAAAGCATCCTTGATATAACCTTCTTCAAAGTCACTTTGGCAAAAACTTGATTTGCGGTTACACAAACGTTATGTAAAAACGAATAAAATGTGTACGTCCTGTTTTTTATTACGTTCTTGTTAAGCTCTCGAATAACTGCAGTAAAATATCAAGAAAGAAACTGAAAGTTTCACGAGAACACTTTAGAACGACAAGTTCTGAATAGTCTGATGAAACCGGTTATTTGTAATATTTTTTTTTTTGTATTTTTGATGCAGATCAACCAACTACAATCTGACGAATTTATTTTATATATTTTTAACAGGCTATATCTCTAAAGCCTTAGGTTCAAGATTAAATTGATAATGATTTGATAGGAGGAATCTATAGTTAACCGCCTTGTGATGTCTCTTTGTGTTATACTAATATGTAGCTCTGTTTTTATATGTGAAACAATGCCAAGATGAGTCTAGCGCAAAAAATAATGTCTAAAATAGGAAAGTCAGAATCTCCTATTCTGTTTAGCAACAACCTTTCATTTTACAGCTGGGACTCATCTCTCTGCTGCCTCAGTTATTTTTAAAGCATTTGTTTTGTGACTGTTTATGTTATTTACACCAGATTGGAACAAGCAACTAACTTCACAGTTTTGACTGACCGAGTCCTTGACTATTCAAAAGTACCTAAAGAAATAGTTTGTTTGAATAAAATGTTTTTGAACCATTGCTTAATTAAATAAAATGACTTTGCAAAACTAATGTAACAAGTCACTGAGATTATGCTTCGCCATCTAAAATCTAGAGCTTCACATTTATTTTAGCACCAAAAATTACGACTTTGTTCGTAATATTGTCTTGGCAATAATTTCTAAAATACTTGTGTGTTACATAATTGCTTGTAAATGAATAAAAGAGCCAAGTTTACTAAATTCAGCACTGTTTGTATACCGCGGTTCGGATTACGTAGCAAAACAAAATTCCAGACTACAAGATTGATAGGTATTCTGGTGATACCGAGTAGCACATTATAGTTTGTTTTAAGTACTAATATTAGAAATAGGAAAGTTTTGGGGTTGTATGTCAGTTTTCGACTATTTATATCTATTAAATTCGCAGCAAACAAAAAACGCCATCCCAGCCAAGAAGTTCGCCCGAAAACTTAACAAACTGATTAGAGACAAAACAGTTATAGAAACCATAACAGGTCACTGTCCCTTATACAAGCACCTATTCACAATAGGAGTAACAGACAGCCCTCTATGCAGAAGTTGATTAGAGGCAGAAGAAACGCCGCAATACGTCCTCATGGAGTGTAACAGTGTGGCCGAACAACGGGTAGAACAACTCAAACACCCCGGGTCACTTCCAGAAATCTTTGGCAGACTGAAAAGCCTGCTACGATTCTGGAAAAGTGTGGGATGGTTGGAATTGGCGACAAGTCACTCACGCACAATGTCCCAATTATGAGGCTAAGTGCAGACAAGCCCAGCGAAACTAAAACTAATCCATTAAAGTCTTATCTCTTAGACATCTATCAGCACGCTAGCAACTTTTAAAAGGCAAGCCGTCCATCAGACGGGCCAAACCACATTGTTATGGAAAAACCGGCTGCTATAAAATCGGAAGGAAGCACTACAAATTTCTGCCGTAAAACAAGTCTGTTGATAAGACCAAGGCCTCAAGTCTGCTTATTGCACTAGTGGTACAAAGATCGATTTTTGAGGTGTAACGTCAAACTTTTGACACACTTCCCCATACAAAAACTGTCAAAGTCAAATATACGGCCAATGACTGGTCATTGAGACACAAATGCAATAGCAGACTTAAGCCCATTGTTTGAAAATTATTGGTATCGGTAGACGTGTGGAGTGGTACTTAATAGGTTTAGCCTTATCTAGACGACACATCTACGAAGCTTCTGATACTGCAGAATGTCTATTAGGCGGGGGTGACAACTTCACACCAGATGGGCCACTTGGGTTACTTTAAAAAAAATTCAGCTTTTTGTCACCCCCGAATTAGCACGAATTCTAAACATACCACATGAACTTGAAGAGATTTTTTGAAAGCTTCATATTGTGCCAAGATTTATCATAGTACTTATTAGTTGGAAAGAAAATATAATGTTACCGAGAGCACCGGATGAAAATACGCATTTTTTTCCGCAATTGTCGTGTGACAAGGACATTTGACACTTTTCTTTGGATGGCAACTGTCCACTTTTTAGTCCATCCATCTTCTGAAACAGCTGTATTATAATATAATAGGCATGTATTCATACGGTAAAATGTTAAAACCTTTTTCAAATATCCGACAGTAAGTCTGTAAACCACGTCAGATGATATTTGTTAGTGAAAACAGGAGTCCATAACAAAACGTTGAAAAATTTGTAAATACACATCAACCAAAATACACTGTTCCTAGCGACTCATTTAAAAATGTATTGAACCATAGCCAATATTTTTTGTTTCTATTTTTAGCTCATTTTATCAGCAGGAGGAAAAATATCGACAGAATATTTTTAATAACATTAAAATATCAACATTGCTGTTACAACGCTTGTTTTCTGTTCTCGAAAAATTACGCACGACTTTTTACTTTTCTCTTACAGAGGTCAAAGTCTCTTTTTAAGCCCATGACACACGTGATTTTTGGAACATGTTCAAATTTTTTATCGATTATTATAACTAATCAGTACGTCACATAAATTACATAAAATAATATTAAAAAGACACAACACTACAGTTCAATAAAAGCTCCTACTCCCTTAAGGATACAGGTGGCCTTGGATCAAAATAAACACAAAAGAAACGGTGCATAATGGGATCGTCCTAGTATCTCTCCGATACTAATCAAACGGCGAACGTAAAATTTCACGTCACGTCGGTGCAACGAATTCATGATGTTTACACTCTGACGTCAGACCAAGATATGTATGAGTCGATAAATGTTTACGAAGAATCTGAGTTCAAAGCAGTGCAGGTGTATTCTATGCCGGAATATTATTTTAATGGCTGGCTAAGGCTACAGTAGGCAGCGATTTGCGACGCGACTGGAAGAGCGAAACGAGATAAACATGGAATGGCTACATTATAAGCGAAAATCTGGCGTTTATTCGATTCAATTTCGCTGATACGTCGATGTAGCCGGTGCCGCGATTACAGTAATGTAGTTCCTGTCGCAGAAATAATCAAAGATCGCTAGTAATATTTGATGAACGGTGTAGCCATTTAGTGAGAATCCATGTATTTGTTTCAATCGCTCGTGCGTCGCAGTTCGCGTCGCAGCCTAGTGTAGCCTCAGCCTAAGAGTGGAGTTCTTTGTGAAGAAGTCTACCACCACACCTATTTCTGCTGCAAAAGAACATTGCTAAGTTCTGGTTTATAGGGCATGAAAGTCGTTGTAATTATAGGCTCTTGAGGATTCATCTTTGTTTGTAGGATAGCATCGATTCTGCGAGGCCTACATTGCAAATGTCTTTAAGCGACAATGACTACTTGACATCTACGTCAGCGGTATAACACCAGATTCCATTCGTCTTTTGGTATACTTTAGTATACATCTATTTATATAAAGGATTGCTATATAACTAAAAAAGACCCAATCAAACCAGAAATAAACATAAAAATAACCAATGAGTTAAAACCACAGAACACGTAATACCTACAGTAATAATGCTCAAAGGCTAATACCACTTAAACCACTAATAATTCATAAAAGTTCAATAAAAGACCTCATTTCTAGAAGAAGTTCTAATTCTGTGAACGTAGCCGAGAACCCACGTGAAATACGTTTAAAGTTTCTTTAGGAAAGCAGAAAATTCCACAACTGTGAAATATTTTAAAGCTAATGGAAACTTCTTTCCCTTTCAGTTTTATTTCAAGACTTGGAAAAACGTTTTGTTGGAAAGAAGGAAATTCTCCAAATAAGACTCATGAAATAAAACTTTGTGTCGTGGGTTGGGAGAGTTATTAACGTAAACTAATGCTGTTTTTACCTTTGAATCTATACTCACTAATAGGTATTGCTCTAAAATATTATCAATGATAAAGTAACATTAACAAACACCTCAATATTATAAATCTTAATTCATATGAACTAAAATTTAAACTAACGGAGTGGCTGCTTCTTAAGGACTACTCTTATACGGAGTCTTTACTTACCTTTTTTTTTTTTTTTTTTTTTTGGTGAGTGGGAAATCATCCAATGACTGCTCCCGTCCTGGGTGCGACGGGAGGGCGTGTCAGACTCTTACTGACTAAAACCCACTCATGTTCCTTCGATTGCCCTTTATGTTCCAGGGTCACGGTAACCACTATAAACATTCCGCAACCCCGGCAGGCGTTGGCCCTGTTGGGCCCCTTCGTGTGCTGACTCCTTCTCTTTGAGGCGCGCGTGGAACAAAACGCGCCGTCTACGCGGTCCTGGTCCTAGCCGGGCGGCGAGCTACCCATAGCTCGCCATCCGCAGAACCGCGCCTACGGTGGCCGGTAGTCGTCTTGCGACTCTCGACGTCTTCGCCTGGGTCTTAGTCCGGGGCGAGAGGCTCGTCGTTGCCTCTCGCGCGCCGCCGCTTCCTTCACTAGCATAACTGCTTCGCAGAAGGAGGCGACGGCATCCCATTCCGTCTCGCCCCGAAGCATGGCCTGAACCAGCGCCGGGCGCTTACTTACCTATCTTGTGTAATACACCCACATCCACCACCCATACACACACACACACACACACACCACACACGAACTCAACACTCTAAGACACACAATTTTTTAACTCTTTGTGTACCATACAGTAGAATGACACAGTCCACTTGAGATAAGTTTTTGTTGATTATTGTAACCCTAGACCGTAAACTACCTCTTAAAATACAGGTATACCCTAGCTTAAGAGGTAGAGTATTACTCTTGTACAGAACTTGCAACAATAACATTAAATGTGCATACTAAATATTGAACTGTATCTCAAACTCTGTATGTTTTTTGGATAAATAAAGATATTATTATTATTATTTACCTTTAAACTTTACGTTACTCGGGACCCTGGGGTCCCGGACCTTTGAAAGGCGTACGAGGGGCCGAAGCCAACTCGCAGAGGCCCCTTAAATAAAGCTTTATTATATGAAGTGGGACACCAACCGGCGATTATCCCTATATGCACCACTCAAGTGCACCTAAGGTCAACCCCCGGTTGGTGGTGGTCTATTGCAGGTCATGGAATAAAGAAAGTATTGGACTATGGGTTTGGGTTGCTAAGATGGATTACTTATCTGAAACTATTGAATGGCTATGGCCCCTGCCTAACCAATGCTTGTATACACGGATAAAAAGGCAGGGGGTGACTTGCACACTCAGTAAATGGGCCCCCGAAAACGGCCGCTAGCACATAGTGACGTAGCGACAAGGGGGCAACATATATCGAGGTGCTGGAGGAGTGGAGAGGTATTCCACGGCTATCAGGATGGAATCCCGGAAGTACGGTCAAGATCCCTACCAGCATCTTACTGGAACACTTCCTTCCCCCGAGCAAATTTGCTCTTGCGAATCTCCACTCAAACCAGCCAATTAAGGCAAGAGTGAGGTGGGAGCCTTGTTCCTCGTCAGTGCTCACTCTGGCCGGCCAGTTAAGGCAAGCCAGAGATGAAGAACAAAGGTTATTATTATTATTATTAACTTTGGAAGTTGTGTTTCCAGAAAATGTTTTAAAATAAGACAGTTGTAACAATGTACCTAAACCTAAATTCAATAACAATACAAAAAGAAACATTATGTAAGCGAAGTTCCGAAATCGGAACAGCAAATTTTATTACAAGACGCATGCCAAGAATTGCAGCAGAGCAAAACTTGGAAAACAGAATAAAAACATCTTAAGAACGTACAGGTAATTAGTGAAAATAATTAGATTTTAAAAGCTTAAGACTTTGGCATCATAGCTGTGGGCAGTAACATGTAAGTAATTTTGTTGCCATCCTAGATATATGGATAGTCTTTGTTAGGTAAGAGTGTCTTGATAGAAGCGCATTTAGATGTTTAGTCTAGAACTTTCAGATATTAACTTTACAAATAAACTTTACCTCTTTAATATTACTTAGTGTGGATAATGATGTTAGTTGTTCTCCGGAATGGGTAGTATGAGGTCTCATCTGGTCACGGTAATAAGTTAAATGCGGAAGCCACAAAATTGGCCTTAATGACGACACGAAAGGAAAACTCTTTACAGTAGAAGTACATTGTAATAAATAATATACTAGTACATACATTACCTTAATAAGCCTATATGTTCATAGTCATAGCACAGTCATAGTCTAACGATGTAAACGCTGTTTTTTGTGTGAAATAAATTTTATTTTATTTATTCATTTATTGCTAAATGATGATGTTTTAGCCTTTTGCTACATTTATTACAAATTACAACTCATGACACTGAACATTCCACCGTAACTTACGTAAACAAACCTATAGAAACACATTCTGTTTTCTTCAAAGAGCGAGTTTCCCAACAATAATCGTGTTA
This sequence comes from Athetis lepigone, assembly GCA_033675125.1. Lineage (NCBI taxonomy): Eukaryota > Metazoa > Arthropoda > Insecta > Lepidoptera > Noctuidae > Athetis > Athetis lepigone. The sequence continues at coordinate 882,161 of CM066235.1, forward strand.
GAGATGCAAGCGTGGAAACATCGTGACCTTACGCTATTTATAAATTGATAATTCAACTGAATTCAGTAGACAGAAAGCCGACTAGCGACTCAAAACTAATGGAAGATAGCAAAGAAGTTTAGAATAAAAATGCTTTGGTTTCGACCGCGAATTTAAACAGGTTTCTGCTATTGTCCTTGAAGTTTTTAGTGCTGCAGCAAATATAATAGTGAGTGGGACGAAACACGTGTATCGACTTTAGTATTAGGTTTTTATTAAAAAGACTAATATTAAAGTCCATGTACGCGTGTAAGCTATAATAAAAAGTACACCACCGACGTGAGTTTAGATAACAATGATTTTACTCAACCACTTATTAACAAAATGTATTTTGGCTGATGTAAAGCGTGAATTGAAAATGTCGAGATCATGCCAAAAACACTAAAATTTTAAGTATCAAGTTCAATGTCATTTTACATATTTCCTTTCAAATCTTTAATCTTGATCATTGATGCTGAATTTGGGAGACCAAAACCAAAAGCTACTACTAGTATTCCTTTTGTTTTCTTGAGATCTTCTTTAGCGATCAATATTAAATCGAACACAAACATCACCATACTTCTTGACAATTTGAAAGTTGACAAATCAGTATTTGCACTAGTAGCTACATATTTTTCAAAAGTAACCAGTTTTTAAAAACCAAATCTGGTCTTTCCCCAATTTTTGATTTACAAAATGCAATTAAACTTGTTTATCTTGACAACCGACGAGTCTGACACATGTTTTTTGACCATACAGAATCTATAGTGTGCTTAGTCTGTCTTCCAAAAAAAATAACCGGTTTTCGTAATGCATAGTTGATGTCATTATCGCAGACTTTGATTTAATTTTGCTTCTTTTTGGACATGACTGAGTTTTAAACTCATTAAAACCAAATATACAAGACATTGGTGCCGAAAATTTATTGAAGATGAGAGAATTCATTTTAGAGCATGCATAAATCGCGGCAGACATTTTATAATAACAATGGTGCCGATTCTCTTCTGCACAAACTAACGTAAATTTAAGTTAAGTGCATCTTTCTCTTTCTGTTTTATTAAGAAAAGGACAGAAGATCAAATATTAGAGTAGTCCTGTCAAATTTAGACACTCCATAGATAGTTTAGACGCATTTTAAAAACATGGCGTCTAAATATACGTCAATTTTCATCAGGCGCTGTCTAATTTGACAGGATTAAACTAAAATGTATCTTCTGTCCTTTTCTTTAAGAAATGGAAAGAGAAAGATGCACTTAACTTAAATTTACGTTAGTTTGTGCATAGGAGAATTGGCACCATTATTATTATAAAATGTCTGCCGCCATTTATGCATGCTCTAAAATGCATTCTCTCATCTTCAATGATAGGTACTGTCTTTTAAAAACGTTAGGCAAAAATTTTATAAGACGTTAGCGCATTGGCTGCTGGTTGCACTTCTAAACATAACAAATATTTACGTTGACCTACATTTAATTGTTTCGGATCTGGTTATTTATGTACGCGAGTTACATGTTTAACAACCCGTAATACAAACGAAATTTTTAGTCTTTTTAAAATAAACTGTGTTTGTTTAAAAGTGCCGAAATTATCTTATACCGTTCAATCATTATGTACAATCTAACGAGAAAATTATCCTTGATATATCTTATTCAACGTCTTATCCCCCTTTATCCTCCTTAATCGACTCCTCCGTAGAATCGAATCCTCCGTATTTTTTGAAGTCCAACATAATAGTAAATTCTTATATTCTATATGTTCTTCCTCGTTTTATGTCCGTACCTTCTTTTTTAATGTGTGCAAGTAATGGTTCCCTCGGTATGGGAAACAGTCAGACACAATCAATGTTATGTTATCCTCATTGTTTGGCGACTCGCTATTGTGTGAGTGCTTCGTTTAGTCTATTGTCACGGCGACTGAGAAGGTTTTGTTGCTATCGACTGTTACTTATTATAATGACCACCAACTTAAACTATCGATAGCTGCATATAGGCCTAATTATTATAATGAGTTCCTAATACAAAAGAGTACTGAAGCAATTTGACTGAGTCATGAGTTATTTTTTTTATTCTCTTTTTGGTCTCAAAATAGTACCCTGTGGCATGCTGAGCATAATAACTTAATATTTCGATTTGTAAGAACTCTATGCTACACAAAAGACACATTTTACAAATATATGATGGGTCATATTGGAATATAGCCAAGATAAATATTCCTTTTAAAATGCGTATTCTATATTTTGAGTCAGCCATAATTAAACGAATACTTATGGAAAGGATGTTCAGTTGACCAGGTTTAAATTCAACAACTACTTTATAATAGTTTCAGAATTAATCATCAGCGTATTGAGTCAAAACTGAGATCGAACACAATTAAATACAACAGAAATCTTAGGTATCAAATAACTATTATACATTGCAGATAAACATGTAGGTAGGACATTTAAACCATGCCAAAGTCCCGCTTCGTATTTTTTCGAACGACTTTTAAGTCGAAAAGAATCCCGTTTTTATTGTTCGACTTGCCTATTCGCATTGCCAAAACGTATGCTGATAGAAATCTAAGTACGACAGTTGATAGTACCGTTAGCCTAAACAACATTGACGCGTAACAGAAACCTCGTGGAGCAAAATTTTTGAGGAATTCACAGAACACCATTCTCCGGAATCCATGAAATTTAGTAGACTTTTTGTGCCTTAAACGAAATTTAAAGTAAAGTTCATCTTAATACATTAAAGTAGCAGGTTTTATAAGGTAATCAACGCACAATCGAGACTAATGAAGCTAGAATCAAATTGAATTCAACACTTAGGTGTAAAATCTGGATGAAAGCTTGTATGAAAATAGGCAGGAAACAGCTACTTGAAATAAATGTGATAAATTCTATGACGCGTCTTACATTTGTACTGAATCTAATAATAGCGTTAACAAAAACTACGCTGACATTGAGAAGAGTATGCCTATTACTGAGGACGCTAACCGCTAACCCTAACTGGGTCATGAGGATTGAACTGGCAGCATTCGATAAAGGCAGATCAAACAAATCACAATTATTATACAGTGTAACTTTCTTATACTCAGTTACAGTATAATACCTATTACATCTAAAAAACAACCATACTATTCAAAGATAAGACTGAATTCACTATGTCATTAAATATTTTTTTATCCGTCACAAACGCTCTTGTTTTTCAAAATAGCATTACGATTCAATATTTACTTTATCACTAGGATATAAGTACTTAAATTGGTTGGCAGTGGTGTTTAAGACAGTTAACATTCTTCATCCGTTTGCAAACCAGTTTCTGGGTTTTTATCGTGTATGCGAAGTTCATTGACAGGGTCTCCCTGAACGACGTCTATAGTTCGGATCCCCTATTATTTATTAATTCCTGTTCCTTCTTCTTTTGCTTCATCTCTTTTGTATGATTTTCGTTTCTTACTTTCTCTTGTATAAGGTTTACAAAATTCTTTTCGAACATTTTTTTTTTTTTTCAATAAATGTCTTACTTCATGTTATTCAAACGCATGTAGTTTTCATTATCGACATTCTTTGCGTTTTCCTTGGTCGGGTGAAAACAAAGAGTTTATTTTTAAAGGGAAATACGCTTTCTACAATGTTTTTAAAACATTAGAACGCCTCTCCCTTAGAACACGTACGTATTCAGGAGAACTTATTGTACGATTAAAATTTAGTACCTAGTGGACTTGAAATTATAGAATCATTGAATACCTACTATCGTTTTTCCAGGGGCTAGGTATTCTCAAAAATTTCAAAAGAAATTGCGATGGGCTTAGCACAATGAAAATACCGTCCGCTTTAATATCGCTAATTGCGAACGCGGAGGAATGCCCTTCATTAAGGTTCAAGCTTATTTTGACCTAATATCATATAATTTTACCATGTCAGTGTAACAGACAGATAGAGTTACGTTCAGATTCATCCCATTAGAATCAATAAAAGAATATCATGTACATATTATGCACGTGTAGCCTTTCATTTATAATGGAACCGCCATTTTTGGGATTATACAATTATAGTTGTTTGTATTCTCTGAAAAATGTGTAGTAATTTTAAAATCGACCTATCTGTTTCATCTACATTAAATATGATATCAATGTTTAGTTTCGATTTCAGTATAATTATAATAGTCACCGCTTCAACCTTTATTTATACAATTCACGTGATTCTTATGACAATAAAAAGACATACAGGACGAGAGGACATCAAACTGAGGAACTTTTGACTGAGGAAATATTCCATTGATATTGTAACAGCTGGTAACGACTCGGTTTGTGAGCCAGCTGATACAGCAGACGGTCGGGCGGTCATAACCGATAAAGTGCTAACCGTCGCTCAATTAGAATGCCATGTGTAAAGAACTGATAACTTTTGATTAGTGCCGAATAAGTCACGATGAGAGTAGGATTTTCAAGGACAAAGAAAGAAAGAAAATAGTGGATTGTTTGAAGATGTAACAGAAAAGGGAGGAACTGACTGGTTTAAGAAGGAAACAGGTTCAGTCCATCCCTAATAAAATGGGACAAGAAAGGAATGATGACGTCATCTGAGAATGGGACACATTCTTGGCTATTCAGGTTTTTGTTAGTAGTGCTATTCTTTGAAACTCTTCTGGCAATTAAGTCACGGAAACTTGATGTGAGCTAAACCCTAGTTCAATTTAATTTCACTTCATTAACGAAATATTTGATTCAACATCTGATCTGCTGATAGATTCATTCATAAATATTCGAATACTCTTCTTACCTACAATGTACGGTGCAACCTAGTACCCCATTCCCATTACTCAAATATCTTGTTACAATTCACATAACACTCAATATCCTCTTTTAGTCAGAAAGCCATTTAATTTGGCTTTTCACAAGCTATCAAAGAGGACATGCCCCTAAAACGTGTTTGCTCGGGCCGTTCGTCCGGATATGACAACCAATTAATCAGCTGACAAACATGTCTACGCCATGGAAATAAGTCTACATCAGTGGTTCTCAAAGTTAAATTATAAAAACTTTTGATTTCGGTACTCGAACTTTGATTGGCTTCTTGGTCTAGTGATCAATAAGCCGGAGGTCGTGGAATCGATACCCAGGACAATTCTTTGTGTACTGAGCATTATTCTTTCTGTTTGTCTGGGTAGTAGTTATATCAGTTTAGCTGTACATCAGATTCTGATGGTCGCGTGCAAATTGTGCCACAATATTTAAGAACTTATTTAATCTAGACCACCAGCTTTTACTTTTCTGACGACAGAACTGAACATCCGATATTATCATAACTTTGGGAACTGCTTGTCAACAGAATAAACTTAAAAAACTTAATTTAGACGTGCTAACACAAAGTCACGAATCTGAATAGAACATTTGGTTGTTTCTGTTAGCTGAAGGTAAACATAAAGGAGGAGATCTGGTATTAACTGGATATATTCGGTTCAAATTTAAGAAATACACGTGTTTCCTTATGTGAGACTTATTACATTATAGCTTATTACCTTCATCTCTCAGTTAAGTTTCCCAGTGGTTAAGGGGTACACTTGACATAAATGTTCGGTTTTTTACTTTATGTTGGACAGCACTGACATCAGGGAGGGAGAAAATCATTTGTCAATTTCATTGATAGTCAAGGTAAAGGAATAATAATAAACTGGTTTTATTATTATTAGTCCTATAACCTTCCTCCTTAAAGTTAATATGCAATTAAATAGTAGGATGGTGTTCATGTATTTGGAGTTACAACGCTTGTAAAATTCAAGTTCACTCATAATTACGCGATAAAATATGTAATCTGTCAACAAAACAGTAAAAATCTCATTATACAAAATACAAAAACGCGAACAATTTAAGTGAATTAGCGCAAACCAGTGAACGTAACGCTGTAATTACCCATAATCATGACAATCATACCAGTTACCATGAAACAGAACAAAATGAAGCAACAACAAAAAAATATGGTGGTTATATCAATGCAGATGTAGACACCATTGACAAAGTATATCGAGACACAACTTCTCTAAAAGAACACAAAATTTTAGCTCCGAAAACTGGATTAATTTTCAATTAATCGAAAAATTAAATTGTTGCTTTGAAACGGATAAATGATCTGGCGAAAAGCGTCATCACTGTACATTATTCAATAAAATTAGAAGTCAAAAGTCTATATAGGTCATAATAAGAGAGAGGCATACTCAATCTTCTTCATGTGGTAAACCTTACACACAAAATCACGTGTTTACTCTATGACGTTCTTCATCTTATTGTGTCATTGGAATTCTATGTTGTTTGTATGTGTGCATCAGAGTGCCGTTTTTTGCCATCTTATGTAAGTCGTTACCTACATAATCGTCGTTATCTACGGGTTTATCATTGCTTCCACTAATCTTAATTCCTCAGAATTAAAATGCATTTCCAATCACAAATGCCACATTATTCATTTTATTACTGTTATTTGTGATTTAAACACATTTGTTAACCGCAAACGGCATGCAATTTAAAGAATGGCTGTGACCAAATCACGCAATTAAGTAGGTACATGTTCTATTGCACTCACGTGGTTTTTATCCATCATTGTTCTGATATTATTGTCTTTGAGTGAATGTGGTCAAACACGATCATCGTTCATCATCATCATCATCATCATCATATCAGCCGCAGGACGTCCACTGTTGAACATAGGCCTCCCCTACAGATTTCCAGTAGGACCTGTTGGAAGCGGCTTGCATCCAGCGCGATCCTGCGGTTTTTACTAGGTCGTCTGTCCACCTTGTGGGTGGACGTCCTACGCTGCGCTTGCCGGTGCGTGGTCTCCATTCAAGAACTTTACGGCCCCATCGGCCGTCAGTTCTGCGTGCTATGTGGCCTGCCCACTGCCACTTCAACTTACTAATTCGCTGGGCTATGTCTGCAACTTTGGTTCGTCTACGGATCTCCTCATCATCGTTACTGGCCACAATATTATTTTTATTATAAAACTGGGTAATACAAACGTAGATATAAATCTAAATATATCTGTGTGATTCATCATCACATTGAATGATGCAGCTTAAGATTGATTTAAGGACTTGGCAGGCTACTTTTTATTTGCGATTTCTTCAGTGACAAAAGTTAGTTCTTTATAACTTACATATACTCTATTCAGACTCAGACTTTAAACTCTACTTATTTCTACTCCGTCTGAGATGCTTGTTTCTCTTCAGCTGCATTCTTGCTATTGGGACCATATACATATCTCATTATACATTTATGGCCAATGTTTCCAACTCAGATATGTCATCTTCATTCTTCAGAGATTTACGACGACAATATAGAATGTTTTGTAAATTTCTTCTACTCACGATAGGTATACATACTACGTTCAACCTAAATTATTTGCTTTTGAAGTTTGTAGCGATGCGCCAGCACACGTCGACGTAATTTAACGACAGCGGCTTTTATTCGATTACAAACCGATAGAACTGTAAACGTACAGTTTGACGTAAGCAAGATTTCAGTTTATTTCAGTTAACCTGTTGGTTTCCACTATTAATTCAGTATTTTGGTTCAGATTATGAACTAAGGCCAGTATCGTCAAAATATTGAAATATTGAGATTTGATAAAAAAATACAGAAGCGAATCTCCATTGCTTTCTTCGGCTTGGCTCTATTGCTTCTGTGAGGTGTGGAAATAAATTTTGAGTTTTACAACATTATTTATTCATCCCCTACAGCAGATATATCAATACAGCCCAGATTGTATGTTCTGCCTTTCCTACTCATAATAAAAAAAAAAACAAAATAATTTTGTAGTACTTATGTGCCAAATGCAGATGACACAATGGTTTTACGCAAATAGCAAAATATGACAACCAATTTTGTTTTCGGTTTTCTTGATTTACTCATCATTAAGAAAAAAGACAATCCATACTAATATTATAAATGGGAAAGTGTGTCTGTCTGTCTGTCTGTCTGTCTGTCTGTTTGTCTTTCTTTCACGGCAAAACGGAGCGACGGATTGACGTGATTTTTTAAGTGGAGATAGTTGAAGGGATGGAGAGTAACATAGGCTACTTTTTGTCTCTTTCTAACGCGAGCGAAGCTGCGGGCAGAAGCTAGTGTTTAATAAAAGGCTATCTACTAAAACAATGAGGCTTTAAGGAAATAATAAAGCAAGGCAAGGGTTACGTATAATTTAGACCAGAATTATTTTTCACAAAAACCCATTTGTTTATCCTTATTGAATCGGTCCGGTATTTCTACAATAACAATAATAATTTAGTTTATCATTTTAATTACACATATTCCTTTATTTAACAATATTATATTTTCCTGATTTTCCTAGTTCATTACCCAAAAGGTAATTAATATCACGTACAAGAAACGTGTAGGTTATTAATAAATACATCATTGCTATTATTATATTATAGACTAGGTAGGTAGCATTAGTATTCTTTAATATGGACTAGACTTAGATAATTGACATCTTCAACCCAGTATTAAGAGTTAGTAAAATTCTTTTATATTAAGTGCCCATGCTATCTCTACATTATATATGAAGAGATAGCTCTACACTTTACAAATTACACGTGAATGACATTGGAAGGTATACTGGTATTCCATAGATGGATACTTAGTAGCTTTAAAAATGCTTTTAAGGAAATAACTTTCTTAAAAGCATTATGAATAAAGGCTACTAGGCTACATAGTTTATTATTCTTCTCATTAACTGCCTCAGCATGACCTACTTGCCCATGAAATTAATTTGCACCAAGTCAGACTTTAATTCCGGTCTAACTGGATGCAGTTAATGATGTATTCAAGAGAAGAGTGCATAGGCATCTTTTGGGTGAGCTCGCTCCATCGTAGGCCCCGTCTATGCCCTCGGGCTAGTCTGGGACCAAGAGCAAGCCTATCCATAAGTTATAAAAAAAAAAGTTGAATTCCTAAGAAAAACACCAAAGACGTGGAAGAAACCACAAGGAACAGCTAGAACTTATTAAGCCTTAAAAAGCACATACATAGACAATTTTAAATCTAACTTGAATAGTTTTCCAAAATCTAAGTTTCAGCAACTACAATTACAATATCACTGAAAAGATAACGTAAATCCGACCACTAAAAAGATATGAAATAAATAAAGATAACGATGTCTTATGTCTGTCGTACGTCTACGTTTCGGATCTAGCCGGCTTCCCTTACAATTTGTTTACATTTAAATATTTAATCAGTCTACGCTGTATCATAGTATCTTTAAAGGTGAACGCAGACTTGGCCACACCGCACGCGCCGTAGTCTTCGCATTCGAATTCTTTATATGAAGTTCTATGCCACCTCGCACACCTACCCGCGTCGCAGTTGCCGCAGACCCTGAAACGACAACAAAGAAAATGCGATGACTGCGGGGACTGCGGCGCGTGCGGTGCGGCCAAATCTGCGTTCACCTTAAAACTGTTATCTTTGAATGAGGAATGTTTATTTTTCTGTTTAATCTGTGCAGTATTCTGTGTGTAAAAAAATTCACAGGTCAGATAATACTGTATAATATAAGTATTTTCTTAAAATTAGTACTAAGCGTAAATACTACAGAATGTAGCAGCATCCTGTAGTTTTCCTAGGCTCGGAAAACATTCAAACCAGTACTTATCATAAATGCTTGCCGGCTTAGCTTTTGGGCTAAGGTTTTGGCTTCCCTTGAATTTTTATTATTTCTTAAATAAGAAAAAATAAGGGTTAAGAAAGTCGAAGTGATAAACATTTTGCATGATTCAAGCCAGGGGTGTATACGTCGATCACTGATAGTTTTGTTGTTTTTAATTGCTGTCCGCATTTCCCTGGGATTTGTCTATTTGGCAACCCCTGATTTAAAAGATTTGATTTCGACTATGTAACTTGTAGGCTGGATGCTGGATCTGATTTTTGTTACGTTTGTACGTTTTTCTTAAGTGGGTTAAAAATAAACAAGCAACGACCAAAACTCTAACATGTATCTAATCAAATCATCACAGTGGAACATCGTACAAGCTATAAAAAGCTTAGTATTCCGTCTGACACTGAATACTTGTTTTATGGCGAGATTTAATTCAGGGGCGGCCATGACCGATTACTGAGCGTTAATAAAGGAAGGCTTATCAATGTTACTACACTATAAATTCTTAGGCCGAGATAAAAGCGTTGTTTAGTATTTTGACTAAACTATTCTTCATCTCTTCTTGTCGGGTTAGGTTAGTTGCACTATGTAACTAAACCCAGTAACAATTGCGCTAACCCAATATGATATTTTACACCATCATCGATTAACGTACTTTTTATAAGCTGTCAAAACGCGGTTCTCTCATAGATTATCCCAATGCCACCTTATGACGTCACTAAGTTAGCAACTCAATTGACTGACTATTTATTGATTTCAAAGCGACTAAAAATCCAATTTTACATTAGATTGAAAATAAACCAGATTTTTAGGACTACAATTAAAAGAAAGCCTCTTTTAATTTTAGTCCTAAAAATCTGGTTATCGAAATTGAAACATTTATTGGTTAATGATGTAAAATACCCAATTTTAAAAGGGGTAACTGCGATGGTTATGGCTCAATTTGTATAGTCTATAGTTGAACGAACGACCCCTTCTTGTCACCATAGTTTGACTGTTGGGCGAGAGTGAATAGGTACTCGTATTGCTTAAAGTTTAAGCAAAATTACGTTAAGTTATGTTGGCCCTAGTGTCTGACACGGCCTTACTTAACCCTTTCGCAGCCAAAGAACCTGCAAGCCATGTTCCAGAACCCAGCTTCCAGGTTCTTAAGGAGCGAAGGGTTAAATATTCGAAATAAAATAACCTATGTAAACTAATCATTACAAATCAATCAAATACATTGATCATAGAATACAGTCTCAATTTTACTAAGCTATAGAAAGCTGAATAATAATCTGTGTATTTTTCTTGGTCGCGCTATTACATGAGAACAACCTAACTGATTTCATTATTTTATTTTCTAATGCTTTAATTTCTTACGGGACAAAAAATAAAAAAAAATGCGCAGTACGAAGGAAAAACTCAGAAAACGACGGTGTTAACTTTCAAAGTCTCAAATGAAACTTCTTGATATATCCAATATTTCAATAAAAATATAGAAATATCTGTAAAATGTAAAAGGAGAAAACAAATTACTGATTTCATTTCTTAGAAAACAACTTATTTAGATTGATGTAGATATTTTTTATTGTTTTTCACTCAACGTTATTTCTCCACGGGCAATTAAAATCGTGATGAACTATGAATACAAGTACTTATTTACCAATTAAAATGTAAATGAAAAAGTAATGTAAAACACTTATTTCGAAGACAAATAAGCAATTTATTTTAATGGTGTTCAGAAATTATTTAAAATGTATAAGGTATAATATAGGTACGTACGACATCGACATAGAATATCGCACGTTCGTTTCCCGCTCGAGACAATATTTGTATGGCCTATAGGTGTTTGTCCCGAGTCTGGTTTTTGTGTACCTATGTTAATTTAGATGTTTGTATTCACTCTCGTTACAAAATAGATTGCTAGTTCAGTAATATCTTTAGGGAAACACAAATTCTAAAGAAGAGTCGTCATCCTTTTACGAACTTATTCTAGTGTTCCCATTATCCTTAACCCCAAGATTTTTTTTAATCAACCCCTTACCGCTAAGTGTATTCGATTACTAACCCAAATTCAGCAAACTGAAATAGGCATCCCAACCTTTCGACGACCAACCGACAGCCGGCTGTCGAGCTGCTATTGTATTTCTATTGTGTCTCGAATCACGTGTGTTCGAAAGTTTAAAAGCATGTATCAAAATCAGTTCAATCCATGTTCATAAATCTCATAAGCGTCATCTAACAATGGGTTTAATTAACGATGTGTATCGAGATAATCCTATGACGCGGAACGGTTACAAATGGGATTACGGCCCCCCCTAGGCATTCTAAGTGCACACACAACTTACACCTACAACACAACAACCTACACATATACCTACGTGACTCATAAACTTGTACATTTTAGGAGATATTTATTAGTTGTACGAATCTTACAAGATTTTGTTGACCTACGATGGGATACAGGCGCGTTGTTAATTACTTTTGTTTATCAAAAAAAAACATTTGACTCCTCACAGGTCAACCTATGAAATTGTCAAGTGCTTATCCAGTTTTTTTATGGTGCCTTAAATTGAGATTTGCGTGCAAGGCATAAAGCTTTTTTATTGAAAATACTTTGTACTGAAAGAAATAAGTAACTTAGCACATACTATGGTTTAGCCATTCTATCTTGGCATAGGTCTCTATCTTGCCATCACAGGCTTGACAGGTACGTCAGTAACAACAACAGCAGCTAACTTAGCTGGAGCATGCGCTAATTATTATTTACTCGGCCATAGTGTCAGCCCATTGTTTTATTTGTGAAGCATGAATAAAAGTAGATACATAAAATTTAAATGCACTATTTTGATCACCTAGTTACAGGCATACGGAAATAATACATTATCCTAAACTTTATACGACCCTGACCACTTATTTTAATGTGTTTATCCTCCTAATGTAAATGAGGAAAAGAAAAACTACAAATTTTGACGCCCTCATAATGTACCTAATTAAGATAATACTGCGACCCCGTTTTTTTATTTTCATGGCGAAGTGGCTTTTGGGAAACTCTGATGTCTTCCTTATTCTGTTTATTTTTCAAGCGATAGAATAATTTAATTCCCTTCTTCCAAAATAATATACCCTATAATAATTTTGTATTTAAAATTGTAATTTCAGTGTAGGTATCTTGGCAATATATTTACGGAACTCGTAGGCTACGCAAAACAACGGAACCCACTTTTAAGATTAGCTTTTTTTCGAATCTGTCCGGATTGGCGATTTCGATCTTTTCAAAAATCCAGGTATCTATCTTCACAAAATACGAAGAAAAATTTTCCTCACAGCTTGTCTATTACTGAGGTTGTGTGTGGCAGCACTAAGTGACGCAGTTATTTGTGAGTCACGAATTTTGTTCAAGCCTGTCCGAAAGTTCGAATTCAAGACATGCCTTCTCCACGTGTCTCGTCGTAGGTAAGGTATAAAATATCGGGAACATCATTACTTCGAAACAATATTTATAAGGAAAGATCGTTTTGATCAGAAACCAGGAAAAAAAAAAGTAACCATTTTAAAGCATATAAGCATAGGTCCTAATCATACGTAGGAATGTAGCCTATCTACCTCTACCTACTTCTTTCAAATAATAGAATTAGCAGCTAAAGGAAAACAAGCCACAACTACCTTCAAAATATCATGATAAGTGCATGTAGGTTTGCCATGTTAGATAATTATAAAAGGCAAACTTGCTGGCGGAAAATCTGGCAATTCATATCCTTATGATTTTGCATAAATCACATACAGGGGTCAGTGGGTAGTCTATGATCTCAAAAATGCAATAACAATAACATTTTGCCAAATGCACCTATAGATCCCAGTCCTAAAGGAATTGGCCGCCATTTGTCAAGGATAGGACCTAAAGTTTGTCAATTACATAAGCCCTGAGTCCTTATCATGAAAAAATCAATCAGCATGCGCATGAGGCGCATACTGCCACAGCTGGCTCGTAGCTATTACGTTGCCGTGTCAAATGCTGTGTGTAATCAGACGTGTTCGTCGCAAGGTGCGCTAACGTGTGACTGCCGGAGCGCCGCCGAGCCGCGGCGACTGGCCCGCCGCCGCCGGCACGCATGCGCTCTTACCACCGATCAAAAATCCATTCCTTCCGCCCATTCATTCCTCTCGCGGTTAGGTAACACGCTTCCCTCTGCCCTCCCGCACCCACATGCTATCCTAGTAACTCGCACACAGCTAATTCCGCAGACACTCCCAAATTCTTGCAAAAGAACTCAACCATCCACGCCGCGTAAATCTAAATACACACTCGTCGATCACTAGTATGCTCACAGACGCAAGGACGTCAACCGTACTTAATTTAGAGCTGAACAGTTGCCGGCGAGTAAACATTGCTATGCAGATCTTATGTAAGCTAACAGCTGAAGACTCACCATGTCATTGTTCTCGACCAGCCAGTTCACCGAGCATATTTGATACACGAAATACGCCCGCACAAGTTCGCTCGTCTTCTTACTTTTGAACGCATCTTTGGGGCTGTTGAAGTTAAGGTCGAGGTCATCTTGTCCTGTCGATGGCGGCGAAGCGGACAGCGCGCGTACTTTCCGGGGCGCGTTCACTGCTAGCCGTCTGAGCAGAGCCATGTTCCGAGCTCCGCGAATTACAACACGTACACAACACGCGCCCGTCGACCCCGACTGACAACTGACAACTGACACTGACGTCCGCTCGATACCGAGTCGTCGGCGCGCGCAGCCGATCCAATTTTAAATCCGTCGGAGCGTCTCGGAGGTGTGTCTTGGAACAGCGCGGTGATTGGCCGCTCGGCCGGCAGCATGCGAACCTGCTGTGACGCGACACATTATAAACAGCATTGTGCGGTAACCTCAAGGACCGGAGCTCTCAAGGGCAGTTCAGCCGGCAGCGCAACAAACTTCACTAACAATCTTTGCAAACTCATTACAGTCTTCACAATGTGCAACTTCACGTTTTTCATAGCTGTAATTCCATCGCGTGCAAAATTTTTATCCAACCTATAAAATTGAAATTGAGGGGTTATATAAGCAGTCGAGGCGATGGTTACGTAAAGCGCTAGTCAGGGTTCAAGAACCTGGGTCGGCTCGCGGCAATCGTACTTGAGTTATTACTCATACCTTTTATAACTAGCCAACTGCGCAACGCCTGGTACTAGGCAGAGCGAATCAACTAGCAATGAAACAATACAACACATTTTCTTTTACAATGAACGAAGGCGAATTTCGCCAAAACACATCAGTACAACTAAGTCTTCGATAGAGTTAGAAATCCTATAACAAGAAAGATGAGATAATCTATTTTCAAATTCACTTACCTACTGGCACTTACTAATAAATTTTTAAAACAGCTTCTTGGGCTTGACAAATCAAATAGCCCATACAATTCAGCACTGTCTCATCATACCTGAAAGTCATAGGTGTCCTTAATCGGGGCTGCTGCTCAAGTATCCTCGTCGATTTTAATTCCAACCCAACACAATATCTGGGATAATATTTGGTGGTCAGGACCTTTTACACGATAATTGAGGAGGCCACAGTAAGACTAAGTAAGACTAATGATGATGCTAACTGCCAATGAAAACGTAGTCAGCATTTTTCACGAATTCTTGAAATATTTACTGTCAACGTGACTGCTCTTGCTGCCAGTGCTGTCATGGTCGCAAGCAACAGCTGTGCGAGAGACCTTGAATTCGATTCCCAGATTCAGGGCAGTGTTCTGGTTTTTTCAGTAGCATCACAAAGTTTTGAAGTTGTGGTAATCTTCTTTGGACCTGGTGAAACCTGGTGGAAATCAAGTAAAGGCGTTGTCGTGGACCTTTCGAATTATGAAAGTGAGGAAAGAGGCTGGCACTTTTACTCTCGCCTCGTATCGAACTTTAAGAGTGTAAAAAGGGGCAGGGCACTTGTCTACCTTATCCTCTGCCATGCCATGGTTACACCTGCCATGGTCACAAGCAGACCATGATGAGTCTGCTTGTGACCATGGCAGGTGTAACCCTGCCGAAACGTCAAGCCAAAAATAAATAGAAGGTACGTGCGCGTTAAATCCCGAAAAGCGGTAAAGGTACAAGTAGACTTTTTCGATTGTTTAATGTCCCTATGCTGGGCCTTCTCCAAATTCTTGTAAATGCTTTTCTTGAACCTTCTTCAACGAGCCCGCACGGTTCGCGTCTAGGCCACTTCACTGCATGTTGCACTTGCGATATTTTATATTATTAATTTATTCAAAAGTTATGGGACATAGCCCTCCTCTATCAAATACGGTGAGTATTTTGTATTGCTTCTGGAATAAATATTAAAAACAGACATGTTCATAAATAAAATAAAATATGTTTGAAGGTACAGATAAAAGAACATTACGCAAATTTGGTCTCGGATCAGTGACTCAAAATATGACAGATGGACGATGGTAACACGGCTGAATACTACTAAAAAAACAACGGTTATGCGTCATCAATTCTCCTGCTTTTAGGGATAAAATGCTTTAAAACTATTTACCTGACTACTTTTGTGTAGCTTTAAATAAAACCAGGAATAAACGTGCCAATAACTTGCAAAAAAATGGTTTTTAAGTATGTTGTGGCATTCCTATTATGTTATTACCAATGTGGAATTGTAACAGCACAAAGCATATACGTTTCTTGCAGATTTTTGTGCAAGAAACTGGAATTGTGTATTCCCGGTTTTTGGCACAGAACAAACTATTGTATAACATGGGTAGTAGTCGAAGGTTGCACGATGCGTTTCTGGTTGTAAGTGCATTACTTATGAAAGATTTTGAGATCGTATGAACGCATTGTAGATTGGTATGGCATATCACTGGGATTCAATTAGACCAGTCTGGATGTTTTTAAAGTTATGGGACAACTGAGTTTCTACCTATCTTTGAATACAAAATAGCGGTCATATTTTAATCTTGTGCTTATTCTGGTATACCTAGTAGTTTTGATGAAAATTTAGGTAGAAGAAAAACTATCATCGACTTTCTCAAGTGCTTCAGTGCTTCAGTGAAATAATCGTAATGACCAAATTAATTTAATGACCTGTAAAATACTGGCCATCCCCCGCGCTTTCACCCCATCTTTGGTTACTATTCCGCTCCCGTTGGTCGTATCGTGACGTAACACGCCCTTCATAGTCTTTCTGAGCTATCATCATCATCTCCCTTGCCTTTTCCCAACCGTGTTGGGGTCGGCTGCCAGCCTAACCGGATTCAGCTGGATACCGGTGTTTTACGTGGAGCGACTGCCTATCTGACCTCCACAACCCAGTAACTGGGCGACACGATACCCCGTGGTTAGACTGGCCAGAGTTTCTGACTAACCAGTAACGACTGTCAAAGTTCTACGAATGACAACCGGGACCAACGGCTTTACGTGCATTCCGAGGCACGGGATGTCAGTGATGTCTAAGATAAACTTTAGAAAGTACATATTATGAATTTGAAAAAGTCACATTGGTACTTGCCCGGATTCGAACACAACCTCTTACACGAGAGGCGGGCGCCTTATCCACTTTCTGAGCTATCTATCACTAAAATATTTTTTCAATTGGAACCAGAACTTCCTAAAGTTGGCGCTTTCAATCTCAATCAAACAAACTCTTAAGCTATAGAATATTATAAAATAGATAAGTGAGTAGGTACGGTCAGCAACTAAAGTCGTTTAACAACTCAGATTATTTAAAACAATACTGATAGAAAAGTAGAATGTGTTTTTATTCAACGTTGAAAAACAATGCGTTGTACTATTCCGTGTTTATTTCAAATATAAAAGTCAGCTTTGATTTCGTTCGTAGCTTTGCATTGTCAGCGAATTAAAAAAAACTTTATTACTTTTACATATAGTTTTTAACCGACAGTTAGTAAGTTTTAGTCAACATTACTTGCTGACTGTGTACATACTGGATCAGTAGGTAAACCACAGTTGCATCTGTGAGGTAAACCGTATTATCCTTAAATGAAAGGACAAAATTTAATATTTGAACAAGCGACTGACCGTCAGAATTACCCACCATATTAGAAAAACAACATGATCCGATGATCTCACTATTATTTATGTCTGACATCAATCAATTTCATACAAAGTGTCTAAGTAGTGCCTATTATTCACAATTTTCCTTTTTTATTTTACATAGACACCTAAATTATGACAAAGCGACAGTATTAGGTAAATCAATGATGCAAATCGATATTATCGACGTCATTTCAGAATGCTGTTGAAAAATATATAACTGTTTTTTTAAAGAAATCTAGGCACCTATTCCTGTATATATCTTCGGTATTTACTGGCCCGAGAAGGTCTCAAATTTAGATCTGTGGAGACTCTGCGGTGAAACCTCCATCGACCAGCAGATCAAACGTCGCAAATGGAACTGGATCGGCCACCACGCTCCGAAGGGATTCTGAACACATACCAAAGCAAGCCCTGGACTGCAATCCCCAAGGAAAGCGAAAACGTGGTCGCCCTGAGCAGACCTGGTGGCGAACGGTCATCGCAGAAGCCAAAGATATAGGGAAGACCTGGAGTGAAATTAAACGCGAAGCTCTAGACCGAACGGGATGGCGACGCACTGTGGACGCCCTCTGCCCCATCTGGGGACACAGGAACTTAAGTCAAGTAAGTCATGATTGTAAATAAATGCTAAAAGCCATAAAGAAAAATTGAAATGCCAAAGTTTAAAGTTTTTTTTAAATTACTTTTATATATGACTCACTACATTTTTAAGGTTTTTCATAATTTCATTAATAATGTGTTTTATTTGCATAATAGTAGCCCTAATGCAATTAGTTTAGTATACAGGGTGTCCCACGGCTATGCCCACATGGAGGGAAAGTGCCTTAAATATTGTAGATAGAACATTTCACTGAAAGAAGACATTATTTAAATTTTGAAAACATTTTTAACTGCATTCATAGATATTTAAATAATTACATAGTTGAACCGGGAATCGAACCTGTTACTCGAGAAAATTAATCAGCCTTTAGTTTTATCCTACCGATCGAAAGGCTTCATCACAAGGATTATTTTTTGCTAAATAACATAGTGTCAAAAATAAAAGAAAGACCGTGAATTTTGTCATTTTTAATACAAAATTAGTCAATTTTACAACTGCTCAAAACTAGTCCCTTCTTCTTGAACACAAAATGATAACTTTTGATTATTTCGTTCCCTGACGATTTTTTGGTCTTGTTGTGGGAGATATTAATTTATTTAAATGATGCGTACTACTTAAGTGGGTAGATTAATTAGTAATAAGTAGTTATGAATATCAATTGTATGTCCTTACGGCAATGTAAGCTTTTAACTTTTTAGAACAAAATTTTACATCAAATGTTAAAATTCACGGTCTTCCTTTTATTTGTGACACTATGTTATTTAGCAAAAAATAATCCTTATAACGAAACCTTTCGATCGGTATAATAAAACTACAGGGTGATTATTTTTTCCCAAGTGCAATAAGTTCGATTCCCGGGCCAACCACTTAATTATTTAAAAATCTATGAATGCAATTTAAATTGTTTTTAAAATTCAAATAATGTCTTCTTTCAGTAAAACGTTCTATCTACAAGATTTAAGGTACTTTCCCTCCATGTGGCATAGCCGTGGGACACCCTGTATAGTGTCAAGAGACATTTCAGTGTTTCTGTGGGAAAGCAACGCATCTGTGAAACCTCCGGCTACTCCTGTTTCATTTTTCAGCGGCGTGCTATCTGTTTCAGGGGCGCGGGCGTGCCCTCAATACTAGGCATAAGTCCCGGCTTGCACGAATAACATCATATCATCGATTAATAAAATATTAAAAGGTTTATAACTAACTAGCTTCTGCCCGCGACTTTGTCCGCGTGGTTTAATATTTCCCGCTCCCGGGAAACTTCCGGGATGAAAACTATCCTGTGTCCTTCCTCGGGTCCCAGACTATATCTGTACCAAATTTTATTTAAATTGGTTCAGTGGTTTAGGCGTGAAGAAGAGACAGACAGAGTTACTTTCGCATTTATAATATTAGTACGGATGGAGAAGTGACGAAGTGATTATATTATTGGGGTTTTTCTAAATCTACTGAAAAAAAAGTTAAAATCTACTGGGTTCGTACTAATTTTGATTAGTTTAGGCACACTGGGTACGTATGTCTTGGTAACCGCATGTAATTTAAGGTGGACCGACTGGTTTGCCATCTTAATAAGTTAATTAAATACCATGCAGTGACAAAAAAATATGGCTAAATAATATTACTCTGTTCAACCTGCGTTGTCTCCAATTCGTCCCTTATATGAGCGAGCCTTAAAAAACTGTATTAAATTTGTTTAAAATATGGATTTAAATTTGTCAAAAAAAAAATGACTCACAAACACATTATCTATTTAATTAATCATCATTCATTTCATCATTATCAGCCTATAGACGTCCACTGCTGGACAAAGGCCTCCCCCAAAGATTTCCACTGCGCCACCCGCGATTAATTAATACGACGTCCATAATAAGTTATTTTACGATGTAGACATTTGTAATTTTTTCACGCTTCTTTTTGTTAACCGTACTTACATAACAGCTGTCGCCACGATGCCTGTGACGAACCACGTGGCGATATAATACTTACTTTACAGTTCACGTATTTCAACAAACAAATAAATAACGATCAATGCAGCATGTTTGTATTAAAATTATAGCGTAGGTGTGTTCCGACTAGTTCTACTCTACAGTTCTATGGTATTGGTAGGACTAATGGATTTCTTTTCTCGCTTATGTTATAGCCGTACTAATATTATAAATGCGAAAGTAACTCTGTCTTTCTGACTCGCTTACACGCCAAAACTACCAAATTTCAATAGTTTTTTTTTTGGGAGTGGGAAATTATCAATTAAATTCTCCCGTCCTGGGAGGGGCGGGGCGTGGCGTGTCAGACTTTTACTGACTAAACCCCACTCATGTTCCTTCCGTTGACCTTTAAGCCCGGTTTCCACCGCGAGCGGAACGGAATTGATGACTTTGTTCGCAAGCGCAAACTGCAAATAACAAATAGAAAAACAAATAAACAACAAATAGTCGAATAATAATGAATAATAAATGCATTAATAAACAATTATGTATTAAGAATCATAATTTTGTTGGTGCAAATACAAGTATGCAGTTTGCGCTTGCGAACGAAGTCATTAATGGGGCTCGCGGTGGAAACCGGGCTTTATGATCCGGGGTCACGGTAACTATTATAAACATTCCGCAACAATAATAGGTTCACTATTTAATCCTTCAAGCACACGTGATTCGAGACACATTATAATAGAAAGACAATAGCAGCCCGACAGCCGGCTGTCGCTTGGTCGTCGAAAGCTTGATCCAGAGACAGTCCATAGTCTGAGAAAGGACATAGGATAGTTTTTATCCCAAAAAATCCTACGGGAAAGGGAACTGCGTCTTGCTTTGTTATGAATCTGATGATTATGTACCAAACCTGGTATTTGCTGAGATTAGCGCTTTTAAACAGACAAAAAAGGTTGTTTAGCTTTATAATAGAAGAAAAGCTGACCCACGCCCTTTACTCTTCTGATCACATATGTCGCGAAATAACCAATTGTTTACCTGCAAACGTAGGTATAGTAAATAATTATCAGCTTTTCTATACAAAATGCCGTCAGACATCAATTTAATCTTACGAGTATTTTACTATGGAGTTATATAAGCTCGACATATTCGCACAAAATCGGAACACAAAATTAAAAATATTGAAGTAGCTGTATTTTTTTTTTGGGACAATCCCACCCCACTATATTCCCAACCACTGTAACTCCTGAAAGCCAGAATCAACCGTGGGGTCCGCCAGAAAAGCGCCGAGCAATGAAGCTCGACGAGTCCCGGAGAAACGATTCTACAGTCTTGGATCCCGCAACGAAATTAATCAGAAAATAACAGCGGAGGAGTAAGAAAAATATTTTTTTTCCACTTCCCTCGCTTTGAAGTAGCTGTATATACTACTAAACGTATTGCAGTGACTTTCAGACCAAAGGCGAAGGCGTATGACCATCGATCGATAGGTTGCGAGTTCAAAACCCCGGCCGTTGCCTTGGAAACCCATGTATTACTGTAGACATTACATAATGAAACTATTGGCAAATGCAGGCGAGCCTATTTGAGGGGCAATCACCCTAATAAGGGCGGCAGGGCGTAACACTCATGGTATTTTGTTCTCGAGCTTTGCCTGCGCATCGGAATCAGTAGACAGCTATACATCTATATTTTTATGCCAATTTAATAAAGAGGTAAGGATCTTTTTTTATCGAAAGAGTTCCAAAAAAATCATCATTCCTTATATTGTTAAAGCCTCATATAGGGACCTATATTATTTTTGAGTGCTATCCTTTTTCAAATTATGGAGCAAAACCCTGTCTCTCTGGTCGCGTTAAGCTGAAAAAGTACCTACTAAACGGATTTTTACCAATAAACAGTGTAATAAATTATAGTAGGGAAAACGAGAATAAAAAAAATTACTGAGTTCACTCGTGTGAAGCTTGGGCGGAACACCTGAAGACGAAGTCGTGGGGAAAGGCGAGCTTATGCTAATTTTTAACCTTTCACCGACCAACCGACAGCCGGCTGTCGCGCTGCTGTTGTATTTCTATTGTGTCTCGTGTCTTTCTTATATTACACTAGCTTTTGCCCGCGACTTCGACTTCGAATAATTTAATAGTTCCCGTTCCCGGGGGATTTCCGGGATGAAAACTATCCTACGTCCTTTCTCGGGTCCCAGACTATATCTGTACCAAATTTCATTCAAATCTGTTCAGTGATTCAGGCGTGAAGATTGTGAAGAAGAGACAGACAGAGTTACTTTACAAAACGCGCTAACCCCTAAAACTTAACTTTGTAACAAAAACATTGTTCACGACAGCCAAATTTAAAAGGACTAGTAGATATAGATTTAAAAACATCACGATATAGACCCACGGGAGTGGAGAAATAACCAAACCCGCAACAAAACAGCTAAATATTCAATAATATAATATTGTTTACGTGCGTCTAACCACAAGTTTATCTAGGCCGAACAACAGAGTCATACAAAATACCCACTGAAAATAATAATATCAGCACAGGAAAGCGTGTAATGAAAAACCAATTGTGTTTGCTATAAAATTAGTAAAATGGAAACCCCGTAAATTAATAATTGTGATATAATTTGCCATGATTTCCTCAAGTAAGTACCTGTTGGATTAGGATACTGGACAGTTCACAAAAGATCTCTGGGGAAACTGTTATGGTGTTTTTAACCGACTTCAAAAAAGGAGGAGGTTCTCAATTCGTCTGTATGTTTTTTTTTTGTTACTCGATATCTCGGATTTTAATGCGTTACTTCAAGTTTCTATTGTCGTTTTATAAGATTGTAAGTAGTTTTATTTTGAAAATAAATTACTTTGAAATTGTAATACACAGTCAGACATTGGGAGTCGACACTAAAAAGTAAAAAATAAAAAGAGATTCACCTAAGGTAAACGTCAAATAAAAAAAACAGCTAAGTGCGAGTCGAACCACGCATAATTTAGGGTTCCGTGTCGCCTAAATAGGCGACACGGAACCCTTAACTTTATGTTTATAAAAGATCAAATATTTATTGTAAAAGCATATTGCAAACGTTTAGATAGCATTTCAAATCACATTCGAATATCAAATACATTGACGTTAGCGCTTCCTAAAACAAATCCCAAATATAATTCGAGTTTACAAATAAAACATAAATTAATTAATGAACGAATATTTTCTACTTTCATTGTATACTTATATTTATTTATGTTAGTATTGTTTTGCTGGCTGTACATACTTGGGGTATATCTTAGAAAGCTCGTAGCACGGTCACAAGTTTCTTAAGGACGTGGTAGACCCTGAAAACTGCCGCTCTAACCTCCCAACCCATTCTCCAAAATAAAACAAACAAAATAATGTATACATAGATATTTTTATTTGAAAAATATTTCGTGTAGCTAACAAACTAATCACAATATGGCATTCTACATCCGAATTAATGTATTTATACAAAAGTTCTTAATGCAAATAATATACATCGGCCATCACCGCAAATGCTCGCATATTCGCACGTACCATCTACATTTCAAGCGAATATGTACATCGTCAATTTAGAATATTAATACAATTAT
The DNA here is from genome assembly GCA_033675125.1 of Athetis lepigone. Taxonomy (NCBI): domain Eukaryota; kingdom Metazoa; phylum Arthropoda; class Insecta; order Lepidoptera; family Noctuidae; genus Athetis; species Athetis lepigone. The sequence goes on from CM066235.1 coordinate 905,967, forward strand.
ATTTCGATCACAATCCAATACAATTTATGTACATTACTGAAGCTTGAAGGAGGGTGTAGACACTGTTTATATGTAATATTGTGGGGTCTATCAATGCAAAAGTCTTATAATGCTGGAGTGCCTCAACTGTCTATGTACCTAAACGATCGGTACGCCATTAACACGGTAATAAATAGAGCCACGTGCTAAGTCAGACTGTAAATATTTTTTAACACAAAAAGAATCGTTGCAGCGACGCGAAAGTGTTACAGTTCTTATGCGGCACCTAAGATTCAGAGAAGCCTACATCGCAATTAGTTTGTCGTGACATTGGCACATCCAAAATTCTGATAACCGTCCACATGAAAAAAACCTTGCTCGTCAATTTCAAGTAAAACACATTTTCGCGTCCACATACAGTACGACACCCGCACTGGTCTCTCGCCATAAGGGCTTCAATAAAAAAAAGCCCTAAAAGAGTACTTTCTTTAAGAACCGGTAAAAGCACATTGTACGGACAACTAGTTTCATGACCCTCTGAAACCGGTATAATTTGTACAGGGCTCAAACCGGTTACTCAACGATTCGCACGCTTCCTCTCACATTATTAGTTAAGGGGCATATCAGTCTGTGCCTGTGCACTTGAGTATCTTAAAAAATTGTTATAAAACCCACATGTCTTTTTTTGGGGATGAGAAATCATCAAATTACTCCTCTCGCTCTGGGCGGAGTGGAAGGGAGGGTCAGACTTGTACTGACTAAAACCCACACATATTCCTTCTTAGCCCTGTGTCCAGGGTCGCAGTATCTCTTTCAAACAACCCGCAGCCCCGGCAGGAAATTTAGATATCTTGGCACAATACTTTAAAAGGATGCCCAATATTACGACAGTCGAAAAAAAGTTTAGGCCCAGATATTTGGATGAATTTATTGCTAACACTTAATTTATTGCTTATCTTTCAATTAATCGGAATACTCCGCAGTGTCCCATGTCCCAGTTTTGATCGAACACTTTTTTAAAAACCTGGACGCTCTCTGATGGAATACATCTAGGACAACTGGAAGACCTAGTCTTAATGGAAATGGACTAATCATTTTATCTTCAACAGAAGGGCAAACACCAAGGAGAGTAGGAAGACAATTTGTAGAAACTGACTCACGATGTCACGATCAAAGTTAAGGTCAAATTTGCGAATTTTATCAACCACGTAAATTCTCAGTGCCACAGGGCGACGCGACGTAAAGTTTGTAATACAGTAAATCAAGTTGGGTATGCCTCGTAATTGACTGTAAAAACTCAACAAGACAACTTGTTGGTTTTGAATTATATTTTACTTTACGATATCGACTATGCTGCCAGTATCACGTTTTGAAGTCTGCATGAAGCATGCCGTCAAACAAAATACAGAACAAATTCCATGAATAAGTTATATAAAATTGGACACATCTCTAGCTGTAGAGAACACAAATTTTTATTTATTTAACTTCGTCTATGCCTCGTACCCTTCTTCAAGCTACAGTATCATCCCTTCATACAAACATTTTTACGAATTTTGAACTAAAACGGTCTAAACTCATTGGCTTCTAAGGGATCTAAAAACTTCGAATTTAAGCAGAACAGTTTAGATTCAATTTAGGAACTATTCTATCAATTTATTGGTATTCTATCAGGTTATTGCCGTTCAAGAGCCTCTCCATACATTTTCATACAAAACGTATGTCTTTACAAATCAAATATGTTCTGCTTAAATTGGATGAAGGCTGCCGGTGATCCAAAATTGTTTAATATGGTGTTTGATTCACATTTTCCTTGTTAAAAATAATATAAATTGCCTTGTAATACATTTTGTCCACAACTGACGGAAATAGGACCGTGACTAAGTAATTAATGGTTAAATGCTGGTTGGTTCGAGGTTTAGGCCTATTTTACTACCTTTCAGGGATTTTCAAATGTTTAAAAATCTTCCGCAATTTAATCTCCGTTACAATCTGCCACAACAGTCTCTATTTCTAAACTACATTTTGACGAGTTTTTGACATTCTTTTATTACTGAGATGAAATTGCGAACAGAATTTGAACACTTTCAATTGCGGAAACTGGTTAGCTGATGATAAAAGTTTATTTTTTTAATATTTTTTGTCCATATCGTATATTGAGAGGTAAAAAAATAAGCCTTAGTTCGGTAGTTCCGTAGTTCATTCTAAGCTACGCTAAAACATATCAATTATGCACAGAATTTATTACATTCTCACCTATTCGGTACACGCCTATATATTGAGTAAATAAGAAAAAATCTATATGCCTCATCTATTGGCAATGAAAATATTAGTTATAAATATAAAAAAACATTGTGTGCCGGCAAAAAGCATGGTCTCTTATACTAAATATAATATAGTTTAATATATAGGTGACTTATATAATTCGACCGCGTTAAGAAGGCTACACACTAAGCGCCTTACTAATAAACGCTGCATAAAGTTATGACAGGTTTATTCGTCAAAAAATGTATGGTTACAGGCTTTATTCATTGCATAACTTTACACAGTGATTATTAGTAAGGGCATAAATGTATTACGGGACACTGACCAGCGCGAGAATGGTTTTAGTTGGTTATTATAGCTACACTAAAATTAGTTGTTTTACAAATTTGTGTGCTGGCAAAACCAAACCAACTCACACTCTAAACAAGAATATACTTGCGGTTATTGAATTGGTCGTTATGATAGCTATGCAATTACAAAATAAAATGTACTTCTTTAAAGTACGTGTATAGCGTCCCTTATTTAAAAAGATTTTCACGTTTACGTGTCGGTCGGTGTGTGTAACACCTTTATAACTTCTGATATATAAAATATATATTATAAATGCGATTTATTATAATCTTAAAATAATAAAGTTTAAAAAGTAAATTATAAAAGTAAAAGATCAGAGTAAACGGACTTGCACTTTGCTCCAGCAGTTTTTTATATTGTTAATTGATATCGCACTTAAAAGTGTAACAAATAGAATTCAAAATTGGGTGAAAGTCAGGTTGATCCAAATAATGTACAAAAAATCACATGCCCCAAAAGATATCCCAACCATTTTTTTTAAATTTTGGGATCGACTTTACAAAAATAAATATTTTTAAACAAATTTTCAATTGTTAAAGTATAAGTTATTCACAAATTTTAAGTGCCTGAGGATATTGCTACTTCATTTCTGACCTATAAGTGTCATCAATTATTGTATAATTATATAAAACCTAATTAACGTGGCCATAATTATATGTTACATGGTAAAAGAAACACATCTAAATATATCTTACAAATACAAATATCTATTACATCTTAAAATTAATAATAAAACTTACTCTACTCTACGTCTAATATGTACAACTCATATATTTTTAATGATATTGTGATAACTTTTCGCACTTTATCATTCATTAAAAATCACTTTTTCGCATTTTATAAGCAATGTTTTATTGTTTTAAAAATACAATTTTTTCAACGCCAGCGTCACATTAACACAATTAATTTCCACGTTTATAAATTAATACGAAATAAACGATTTAGGAAACTGAGGCGTATCGCATCAAAAAATGTTCTCTCAAAACTATTTTATTATTATAAATATAAAAATTATTGCATTATTGGTGTTTGTCTGTATAAGGCGATTTAATAATAATTGATGCTACATCCATCTGCTAAATTAAATACAACTAGTATACTTTAAGAACACGATAAACTATTCATGGTATTATGAAAATCTTTTAATTTGGCGCCAACCGCTCTCGAACACAAATATCCTTGCGTTCACTGAGATTCTTAAATCCGATAAAGTAATAAATAAAAAATATAAATTCGTTCTTCGGCTAAGTATAAGCTCCTAGCTGTCAATAAAGGAATAATCTTAAAATGATCACATAAAAAAGAAACATTTATTGCTCTTATAAGCAAACAGACTCATTTCTCATAAACTTCCGAGTCGAAAATGATACTGTACTTAAATTGGTCATTTCGCACGTAAGGATAACACAATGACAATTTCCTCTGCTCGGATATATCGCACCTCTCTTTCCCCCATTCACTCTCTCGCTCGCTCGCGTATATACAAAGCTGACGTCATATCCTGTCCAAATCTCAAACCTGTACAAAAATAATGCAGGACACACAATATTATGTATTATTTTTTTCTATTATATATACAACATCTAAATTTAATAAACGTCTTGGTGTTACCAATTTATTGATATTAATAATAATTAATATTATTTGTTGTATAAACTAGAGTATAAAATTTGACTCCAATCATAATACAACACATTCAGCTATTAAATGAAAAATTATTACTTTATATTGTAAGATTCACACATAGAATTATATTATATAGTTTTTTTAATAGTATTATAGGCACAAATGAACAATATTGAGTGCCTTAAGCTTCACTACCACTACTTATAGTAGGCGAGGGGTTTTAGTCCTACAAATATATCCGTATTCACAAGGGAACACCTTCCCTTCAAACCACACACGACTGTAGACACCACCAATCAATTTATAGCTGTCAAAAAGATTTAGATTTTACAAAGGAAGACCAATGAAACCAATGATGTTAAAAGTAAAAAAGTGTAGATAGGTAGGTTACCCAAACGAAATTCTATCTTCAAAAACGGCACACTAACGCACACATACATTACACGTCAAAGTGTAGGATGACATGATTGAAGTAGTGCGAGTGAAAAAGAGATAAACGTCAAATGTCAACGCGATACTCAGTATCATGTTTGCCAATTGGCAAACTTTTAATGTGCCACTTTTTGACTGCATATAACCTATCTACACTTTTTTACTTATAGCATCATTGAATGAAACGATGTATTTAGTAGGTAATAACATCAAATTTAAATATATTTTTAGTTAGGAAACAAAAATCTTTGCGTAGCACACTATATCTATTCTAGGTCGCTTTTGTACGGTAATTTATATATTTTTGTTTCACAACCAAAAAATAAGTTTTAAATAGGTTATCAATACTAATAGCAGAGGTTTCAAGACCTTCATATGTAAAGTGATTAAAATTTCAATTGTTTATAGGTTCTCACGGCTAAAATTTATTTATTTCTGAGTAAATCTTCATTATTGTTTAATGGTGTCTACTATCAAATTCTCTAAAACCGTTCCTTCCCAGTTTTAAACAAATAAATAAAGCTGCCGGTTTAAAAAAAAAGAAGAATTATGCCAATATGTCTTTTTCAATAATTTCGATATGATTATGACTAGTTTACCAATCGCAGTTTTTTTTTATTAAAATTAGAGATCGAAATTGTTGTGATTTATCGCGATTTAAGTCAACAAACTACAAATATGTAGTCTTTATGAAACCTGTGTAAGGCAAGCATCCACTAAATCCTTGGTAGTCTTATAAAAAGGCCAAGATAAATAAAATGCTGCTTAGCATGTGCTTCAGCTAAGTAATATAATGTACAGTCACGTGGATAAACATGTATACATCGCGCTAATGTTAAAATCAATCTTCTCTGACTATAAAATAAGTTATAGCTAAAAGTTATGTCTCATTTCAGAAAAAAATACTAATCTTTGCATAGTGTATACATGTTTATGCTCGTGACTGTACGGCATCGGCAGTCCGTAGTGAACTTTTTCACTCAGTGAGTTTTTTACAACATTGCTTAGTTAGCCACAGCTCTGGGCCAGTCAAATGTGATAGCTGTCATTAATGTCAGGTTACGTATCACTGCCACGCGAATTTGACCCATATTATCACTGTCATTTTCTTGTTTAATCTGTGGTATGATTGTGGTTCACTCAACTGACCTGTGGTCGACATTCCATCGCCAGATAAAGGGCTCAAGCACTAGCTAAGTAAGATTAACTTATCTCTGCCTTAATCTGAAATTATTCCTGGGTAGCATAAAATTAGTAGCTATCTTTCTAAAATAGAGGTGAAAATTAAAAATGAACTTTCCTTCGTAACTTTCACTTGTAACCATTATACAGCTTTGATCTTCATAAACAGGCGTATTATAAGATATGTCCTTGGAACTCAAATCAATAAAATTCTTAGCTGGAAAAAAATACTTCAACATTATTTTTCTGATAGGAAGCACTTCCTATTACAATTGTTCTTTAAAATATCCTTGGGCCCATTCATAAATTTGGCAGTGAAGTGTAGGGCCAGTCAAAGTACTACTTAACAATCTCGACACATGGTTCAAAATCGAATAACACTTGAACTTTTTATCAGATATTAATCTGCTGTAAGCAATATATGACTTCATAAATGCTTTTACAAACGTTTAACAGAATCGTTAAAAATCGACACACAGGTCAACATTTTCTATCACCAGCTAAAAAGAAAAGTTCTAAGGAACATCTTACAATACGGCCGTTTATCGCTTAACACTGAACCACCTATCGCTACTCTACGCCTAATAAAGACTGATCATAAATTATGCAACTGTAAACTCTATTGTCATTGACCGTAACTTGATGGCTACGCTTCGTTCATTGCACTAACCACGCTGACTGCTATTCTATTTCAGCATGAAAACGGCGCGATGGGACGAGTTTAAACATACATTTTGGACTTATTTATCGTTACAAACATACATACAGTATGTTGAGCAAAATATTTACCACATTGGTAAAATAAAGGGAATCATTGATGAAAATATCTTGATTTTGGTGATATTTTTATGTCATCATTAAATAGTCTACATTACTGGGTATATATCGTGAAATAACAGAGCTTATTTACTCTTTACAATATGTCTACGAATGCATTGAACAGAGTACACAGAAAAAAAGTTCGCATTTACAAAGTTTTGTGTCCTAATTTCTGAACAGTATTCACTTCATTTTACTTTCAAAAAATGGGATTTCATTTCTATTATGTTGGCCTTACAATAATATTACTGTGTCTTATGTGCGTTTTTAACCTATCTGACCGCCATCGCCAGTGGCGCAATCGTTAATCAGATGGCATCTTTCAGTTACAGTAAAAATTAGGTAGATGACAACACCCATAAATTAATATACATTTTATGAGTTTTTAAATGATTTCTCCATAGATTCTGTATAACAATAGCAGCCGTGTTGTGACTATTTTCACCGCACAGATAGTGCTTTTATTAAAGTATAATGTGCGTCAAGTACCTAACAGAAATTCACTCGCTCATTGAATACCTAAGTTTTAATCCCAACTTTATCTGTCTGTACGTCAGTCCCCCGTCCCATCGCGCCGCCATTTTGTTTCACCACTACACACCACGCACGCTAATTTCGACATACACTAACATTAGTAGGAAGTAATGACGCACATACACTACGCCTAGAGTCCGGACCCCCGTCGAAGCACTTTCTAGAGGTCACTTGTCACTGCCCGCTACTAGTAATGTAGTTGTGGCAGGGTAACGTTTACCTGGAACAAGAGATGAATAAAAAAAATTAATATCTTGGGGCAATAAGTATACGGTCATCTGACCCTAAACTAGGCAGAGCCTGTACTATGGTAGCTAGACCATAGATATGCTTGCCTACATAATTAATAAATAATTACACTCAGTGACAGAACAAACAGTTTTGTCTCACTGCAGAGCAAGGGCCTCTTCTCATACAGAGAAGGCACGAGCCTTGATCACCACGCGCGCTCTAGGCGGATTGGCAATTTAAGTCCAGGTTTCGTCTCGATGTTTCTCTTCATCGATGTTATATGGTGTCTAAGATAAACTTTAGAAAGTACATAATGAACCGAAAATCACATTGGATTGCCCTGATTCGAACCCACAATTTCGTCCATTTTGTTTTTGTGGGTGTGAAATCATTAAAAGACTTCTCCCGCCCTGAGCGGGGTGGGAGGGAGTGTCAGACTTTAACTGATTAATACCCACCCTTATTCCTTCGGTTGCCCTTTATGTTCCGGGGCCGCGGTCACTATTCCGCAACCCCGGAACCACTAGAGTTTCAAGTAGATGTTATAAAGTTGTGCGTACCTAGTCGGAGTCGGTGTCGTCGCGCACGGAGCAGCGCAGCTTGGAGAGCGTGCGGCGCGCGGCGGGCGTGTCGTCCTCCTCGTCGGACGAGATGACGATGTTATATATAAAGTTGTGCGTACCTAGTCGGAGTCGGTGTCGTCGCGCACGGAGCAGCGCAGCTTGGAGAGCGTGCGGCGCGCGGCGGGCGTGTCGTCCTCCTCGTCGGACGAGATGACGATGTTATATATAAAGTTGTGCGTACCTAGTCGGAGTCGGTGTCGTCGCGCACGGAGCAGCGCAGCTTGGAGAGCGTGCGGCGCGCGGCGGGCGTGTCGTCCTCCTCGTCGGACGAGATGACGATGTTATATATAAAGTTGTGCGTACCTAGTCGGAGTCGGTGTCGTCGCGCACGGAGCAGCGCAGCTTGGAGAGCGTGCGGCGCGCGGCGGGCGTGTCGTCCTCCTCGTCGGACGAGATGACGATGTTATATATAAAGTTGTGCGTACCTAGTCGGAGTCGGTGTCGTCGCGCACGGAGCAGCGCAGCTTGGAGAGCGTGCGGCGCGCGGCGGGCGTGTCGTCCTCCTCGTCGGACGAGATGACGATGTTATATATAAAGTTGTGCGTACCTAGTCGGAGTCGGTGTCGTCGCGCACGGAGCAGCGCAGCTTGGAGAGCGTGCGGCGCGCGGCGGGCGTGTCGTCCTCCTCGTCGGACGAGATGACGATGTTATATATAAAGTTGTGCGTACCTAGTCGGAGTCGGTGTCGTCGCGCACGGAGCAGCGCAGCTTGGAGAGCGTGCGGCGCGCGGCGGGCGTGTCGTCCTCCTCGTCGGACGAGATGACGATGTTATATATAAAGTTGTGCGTACCTAGTCGGAGTCGGTGTCGTCGCGCACGGAGCAGCGCAGCTTGGAGAGCGTGCGGCGCGCGGCGGGCGTGTCGTCCTCCTCGTCGGACGAGATGACGATGTTATATATAAAGTTGTGCGTACCTAGTCGGAGTCGGTGTCGTCGCGCACGGAGCAGCGCAGCTTGGAGAGCGTGCGGCGCGCGGCGGGCGTGTCGTCCTCCTCGTCGGACGAGATGACGATGTTATATATAAAGTTGTGCGTACCTAGTCGGAGTCGGTGTCGTCGCGCACGGAGCAGCGCAGCTTGGAGAGCGTGCGGCGCGCGGCGGGCGTGTCGTCCTCCTCGTCGGACGAGATGACGATGTTATATATAAAGTTGTGCGTACCTAGTCGGAGTCGGTGTCGTCGCGCACGGAGCAGCGCAGCGGGGGGAGCGGGCGGCGCGCGGCGTCTGTGTCGTCCTCCTCGTCGGACGAGATGACGATGTTATATATAAAGTTGTGCGTACCTAGTCGGAGTCGGTGTCGTCGCGCACGGAGCAGCGCAGCTTGGAGAGCGTGCGGCGCGCGGCGGGCGTGTCGTCCTCCTCGTCGGACGAGATGACGATGTTATATATAAAGTTGTGCGTACCTAGTCGGAGTCGGTGTCGTCGCGCACGGAGCAGCGCAGCTTGGAGAGCGTGCGGCGCGCGGCGGGCGTGTCGTCCTCCTCGTCGGACGAGATGACGATGTTATATATAAAGTTGTGCGTACCTAGTCGGAGTCGGTGTCGTCGCGCACGGAGCAGCGCAGCTTGGAGAGCGTGCGGCGCGCGGCGGGCGTGTCGTCCTCCTCGTCGGACGAGATGACGATGTTATATATAAAGTTGTGCGTACCTAGTCGGAGTCGGTGTCGTCGCGCACGGAGCAGCGCAGCTTGGAGAGCGTGCGGCGCGCGGCGGGCGTGTCGTCCTCCTCGTCGGACGAGATGACGATGTTATATATAAAGTTGTGCGTACCTAGTCGGAGTCGGTGTCGTCGCGCACGGAGCAGCGCAGCTTGGAGAGCGTGCGGCGCGCGGCGGGCGTGTCGTCCTCCTCGTCGGACGAGATGACGATGTTATATATAAAGTTGTGCGTACCTAGTCGGAGTCGGTGTCGTCGCGCACGGAGCAGCGCAGCTTGGAGAGCGTGCGGCGCGCGGCGGGCGTGTCGTCCTCCTCGTCGGACGAGATGACGATGTTATATATAAAGTTGTGCGTACCTAGTCGGAGTCGGTGTCGTCGCGCACGGAGCAGCGCAGCTTGGAGAGCGTGCGGCGCGCGGCGGGCGTGTCGTCCTCCTCGTCGGACGAGATGACGATGTTATATATAAAGTTGTGCGTACCTAGTCGGAGTCGGTGTCGTCGCGCACGGAGCAGCGCAGCTTGGAGAGCGTGCGGCGCGCGGCGGGCGTGTCGTCCTCCTCGTCGGACGAGATGACGATGTTATATATAAAGTTGTGCGTACCTAGTCGGAGTCGGTGTCGTCGCGCACGGAGCAGCGCAGCTTGGAGAGCGTGCGGCGCGCGGCGGGCGTGTCGTCCTCCTCGTCGGACGAGATGACGATGTTATATATAAAGTTGTGCGTACCTAGTCGGAGTCGGTGTCGTCGCGCACGGAGCAGCGCAGCTTGGAGAGCGTGCGGCGCGCGGCGGGCGTGTCGTCCTCCTCGTCGGACGAGATGACGATGTTATATATAAAGTTGTGCGTACCTAGTCGGAGTCGGTGTCGTCGCGCACGGAGCAGCGCAGCTTGGAGAGCGTGCGGCGCGCGGCGGGCGTGTCGTCCTCCTCGTCGGACGAGATGACGATGTTATATATAAAGTTGTGCGTACCTAGTCGGAGTCGGTGTCGTCGCGCACGGAGCAGCGCAGCTTGGAGAGCGTGCGGCGCGCGGCGGGCGTGTCGTCCTCCTCGTCGGACGAGATGACGATGTTATATATAAAGTTGTGCGTACCTAGTCGGAGTCGGTGTCGTCGCGCACGGAGCAGCGCAGCTTGGAGAGCGTGCGGCGCGCGGCGGGCGTGTCGTCCTCCTCGTCGGACGAGATGACGATGTTATATATAAAGTTGTGCGTACCTAGTCGGAGTCGGTGTCGTCGCGCACGGAGCAGCGCAGCTTGGAGAGCGTGCGGCGCGCGGCGGGCGTGTCGTCCTCCTCGTCGGACGAGATGACGATGTTATATATAAAGTTGTGCGTACCTAGTCGGAGTCGGTGTCGTCGCGCACGGAGCAGCGCAGCTTGGAGAGCGTGCGGCGCGCGGCGGGCGTGTCGTCCTCCTCGTCGGACGAGATGACGATGTTATATATAAAGTTGTGCGTACCTAGTCGGAGTCGGTGTCGTCGCGCACGGAGCAGCGCAGCTTGGAGAGCGTGCGGCGCGCGGCGGGCGTGTCGTCCTCCTCGTCGGACGAGATGACGATGTTATATATAAAGTTGTGCGTACCTAGTCGGAGTCGGTGTCGTCGCGCACGGAGCAGCGCAGCTTGGAGAGCGTGCGGCGCGCGGCGGGCGTGTCGTCCTCCTCGTCGGACGAGATGACGATGTTATATATAAAGTTGTGCGTACCTAGTCGGAGTCGGTGTCGTCGCGCACGGAGCAGCGCAGCTTGGAGAGCGTGCGGCGCGCGGCGGGCGTGTCGTCCTCCTCGTCGGACGAGATGACGATGTTATATATAAAGTTGTGCGTACCTAGTCGGAGTCGGTGTCGTCGCGCACGGAGCAGCGCAGCTTGGAGAGCGTGCGGCGCGCGGCGGGCGTGTCGTCCTCCTCGTCGGACGAGATGACGATGTTATATATAAAGTTGTGCGTACCTAGTCGGAGTCGGTGTCGTCGCGCACGGAGCAGCGCAGCTTGGAGAGCGTGCGGCGCGCGGCGGGCGTGTCGTCCTCCTCGTCGGACGAGATGACGATGTTATATATAAAGTTGTGCGTACCTAGTCGGAGTCGGTGTCGTCGCGCACGGAGCAGCGCAGCTTGGAGAGCGTGCGGCGCGCGGCGGGCGTGTCGTCCTCCTCGTCGGACGAGATGACGATGTTATATATAAAGTTGTGCGTACCTAGTCGGAGTCGGTGTCGTCGCGCACGGAGCAGCGCAGCTTGGAGAGCGTGCGGCGCGCGGCGGGCGTGTCGTCCTCCTCGTCGGACGAGATGACGATGTTATATATAAAGTTGTGCGTACCTAGTCGGAGTCGGTGTCGTCGCGCACGGAGCAGCGCAGCTTGGAGAGCGTGCGGCGCGCGGCGGGCGTGTCGTCCTCCTCGTCGGACGAGATGACGATACGTTGTCGCGGGACGGAGCCCGTCGCGCCGCGCGTCATGCGACGACCCACTGATGCGTCTTTGTCCGCTGAGGGTGTAAGGTACAGTGTGAGATTGTCGCTAAAATACGACACGGTAAGGCACAGGAATTATTTGTCGCATAAATACGACAGAAATGCTAAAAAAATATTAAACATACAGTAGATACTTTTAAGGCAAATGTTATTATAGTTTTATCAAAAGCGTAGTAGAATGATATTCAACATAACACAAAAACTTTGATTAAATTTTATACAACGTGTATTTTTGGTTTTGAAAAACCCGCTAGGAGTAGAAAAAAAAATAAGAATATAACCACTATTGTTATCAAATCAACTTGGAAATCTTATATGAGAGGCGAGCGCCTTAACCATTAGGCCATCACGACATATAAAAGTTCTAATTCCCTAAAACCCAAGTAGTACTCACCAACGACTTCTTTGTGCTTGACCTTGGCTTCCTTCTTGGCCTGCTTCTCCGCCTCCTTCTTCTCCGCCTTGGCCTTCTTCAGCGCCTGACACTTCTCCAGCGTGGGCTTGCCGTCCAGCCCCGCCGCCACTAGCAGGTCTAGCATCTTCTGGACGCGCTCCTTGTTGTTCGTACAACCTAAAATGTATGCAAACATGGTTATAAGCGTTCGTTGAGGCGGGGTTCTCGAGTAGCGGCCGAGTACCGGAAAACGCAGTGTGGGCAGTACTGAGCAAGATGGATCGATGATCTCATCAAGATCCCGTTGGATGCCGGTGGCGTAGGACCGATGCATGTGGAGATATTTGGGGGAGGCCTTTGTCCAGTAATGGACGTCTATCGGCTGATCATGAAGATGATGATAGGAGTTCAAAGAAAAGATGGGTCGATTGTCGACGAATAATAATGGGTATTTGGTTGGGAAACGAGCCTATTCTATGGAACACACATACTAAGGAGCCCTTTGCATTTTTACCCCCTTTTTTGTGGATGGGACAACATCAAATGACTTCTTTCCTTTTTAGTGACAGACTTTTATTAAAATGCTTCCTTGTTCCTCCGGTTGCCGTTTATGTTCTGGGGCCACGGTAACTATTAGAACTAATCCGCAACCCCGAAAGATACTACTTATTACTGTAAAAAAGTCATTTGATGATTTCCGATCATTAAAAGAAGAGGTATCTTAAAAAATGATGACAATTTTAAAAAAAATGGCACACTTCTGATGGCCATCCTTACAGTGATAGTCTGTCAAAAACTGTGAAAAAAAAAAAAAGACGGGTTGCACTCCGGGAGTGCCGGCAGAAGTGAAAACTTGATTATTAACAGCGTGCCACGCGCATCCATGGATGGTGACAGCTGTCTACTATCAATCCGTCCTACGCTTTTTCGATCAGGTCACGTGACCTGACGCGAGTTTAAGATTTTATACCCATTACAGAAAAAGTGCTCAACGCCGCTAAAGAAGTTTTCACTTCAAAAATGACACAAACATACCTTCAACAAGTTTCTTATAGTCAAAGCGTATGCCAGCGGCCTTGCAGAATTTCTTCATGTCGGTGATGCCGGGCTGGCGCAGCTCGGGCGGCACGGGAGGCCGACCTCGCTTGCCGCCCGAGCCCCCCGGGGCCTTGGTGCCGGGCCCCTTGGTACCCGGCGTCCGGGGGGCTCCGGGGGCCCGCGGACTGTTCTTGGAGCCCTTCGGCCTGCCCGGCCCGCGCTTCAGCGGCGTGTCCTGTTCGTCACACAAGTCATTTCACTCGATACGACTGATTGTGATTTATGGAAGGGGTTTGTGAATGATAGAGATATTTGACACCGTAAAATATTTTGAATTCACAAAAAAGATTTTTTTTTTATTTATTAATGTGCTAGGAAATTATTTTGCCTACTCGCTGCTAAATAATTTTTTTGCAAACACTAGCCGTAAATATGCAGGTCGAAACCAATAAAGTGTGCTTGAAATTCTTTCTATTCCAAGTATTTAAGTATGTTATAAAAAACTGAAACATCTTATGTAAAACAAGACCTAACTTTTTTAACAAAAAAAAAAGGAAATACGAAGTTAACAAGCAAAACCATTTGGCAGCCACTAAGTTTTACCTCGGCTTTCATTTTACGGTCTTCCATAAATCCAGGTTTTGCCGAAAGCTGCGATATAGTACTATATTTTAGACATATTATATAGATCATATTTTTATATTATGTCTTTACTGCTTAACGGCACAATCGTGTGGCTGCCAAGAGTGACTCTAGGACTCCACCAGGGGCATAATTTATTTTCTTTAACTGTAAAATTAGGTTGTTCAGCTGTATTTGAATCAATCAATGTTAAATAATTGACCAAAAAAATAACGTCACAGTGTAGTATTTATTGTCTTACAAAATACAAATTAATGAGAAAATTGCATTTTAAAAACTCCAAAAATTGCTCCTAGATTGGTGTCAAATACTCAATTGCTTTGATGAATGAAAATGATATACAATGATTTCAAAATTTCAATGAATTTGTAGATAGAAAAATCTTGGTAAATATGTAAAAATGGATATATGAATGTGACAATGTGAAAATGTGATTTAGATGTATAATTTTTTTTAGTTAATTACATAATTATTATAATATACCAGGTGACCGTATTGAATTAAAAAATAACTTACCTATACAAAAAATATTCAGGGGAAAAATAAAACTATATTGAGTTAGTTCATCTGGTATATTACCACAGATAGGGGCTACCACACTATTCAGTTCTACCAGCTAAAATATGTCAATAGAAAACATCCGTACTAATATTATAAATGCGAAATTAACTCTGTCTGTCTGTCTCTTCTTCACGCCTGAACCACTGAACCGATTTGAATGAAATTTGGTACAGATATAGTCTGGGACCCGAGAAAGGACATAGGATAGTTTTCATCCCGGAAATCCCCCGGGAACGGGAACTATTATTCCACGCGCCAAAGTCGCGGGCAAAAGCTAGTATTATAAATGCGAAAGTCACTCTGTCTGTCTGTCTCTTGTTCACGCCTAAACCACTGAACCAGTTTGAATGAAATTTGGTACAGATATAGTCTGGGACCCGAGAAAGGACATAGGATAGTTTCATCTCGAAAATCTCCCGGGAACGGGAACTATTATTCCACGCGGACGGAGACGCGGGCAAAAGCTAGTTTTCTATAAAAAAAAACACGCATCCGTTTCACTTTCCGCGTCTGTTTAGCTTTCAAACTCGTTTACACTTTTTTGTTTTCTATTAACTTAGGGTGAGGCCAAACGAGCGTAATTTTGTGAGTTGTGAGTCGCGTATTTTCGGAGAAGTATTTTACGTTCAACTGAATTTCTGTTGAGCTGCTAGACGAACTGAATTTATTCAGTTACTATTGAGCGTTGGTACGGGGTGTTCGTGTCGTCAAGTGCGATGGATCTTTTAAAAATATTGTGTTATGTGTATTTACGAAGCACATTCAGAAAATGAGGCCAGAAAAAGAAGCTGGGTAAATCCACTCAATAGACAGAGGCTGATATTTGGACAGTTCCATACTTTATATGAACGTTTATGTGTAAATTCCGATTTTTTTTTAAAGTACTACCGTATGCCATTACGTGTTTTTCAAGAATTATTACACCACGTAAACACCACTCTTCATCGCTCCCCTTCCTTGCCCTTCCCTCACCCCAACCAAAATTCGGTCGAGTTTACGTGCATTGAGTCGGCAGACAACTCATTTTGCGTCGTCGTGTGGCACTAAATGCCTTTTTGTATGAAACCGAATGCAGCAGAATTTCTGTGACCGATTTTTTGCGACTCACGACTCACAAAATTACGCTCGTTTGGCTTCACCCTTAATCTGAATGGAGCTGAATAAATGTGTGTAGTCCCTAATATACAAGGTGTATTTTTAGTCTTGAGAAACCCCTTAAATATCAGCTGTTTCTAACAAAAGTTCAATGCCCTTCCGACCATAATGTATGAATCAGCTGATATTTTTTTGCGATTTCAAAGTTGGTTCCATAATAAAATTTGCGTGTTTTTATGAGTAGAATTAACTCCTAGCGGGTTTTTCAAGTTTAAAAATACACATAGTATAGGATAATGATTGTAGTGTTTACTTACTTCGTCACTCTCTTCCGAGTCGCTGCCTGAAGAGCCAGATGAATCGTCTGACGATGACGAGTCTACCGTCGTGACCTTGGGATAAGAACAACATTATAAGGTTTGTTACCGGTTATTCCACGTATTTCTTGTAGAACCTTAAAGTAGGGTTAAAATGCAATAAATCAAGTCACCAAATATACCCAGATTAAATAATTTGAAGCCAATTTAAAATTTATTTACGGCGCGACTTATGCTGTCTTGGTACAGTCACGCCGTACATAACTTTCAAATGGCGTCAAAGCGTATTATATTAAATATGTGATTTTAAAAAATAAACTAAAAATTTCCTTAGAACATTGGGTGGCTGAATTGGTTTTTTTTTTTATTCTTATTATTTATATTATACTTTTGTTGTTGTTGTTCCAAATCTCTATGTGGAAAAAGTTATGGCGCAGTAAAGTCAGGCACTAGAAATTCATAACGGAACATTATATCATAGTGGTGTTTTGGCTTGTTAGAATAATTGACATGTGTACTTTGACTATGATTACTTTACAATAAGGTCTGATGATGAAGCTGGAAGTTAGATTCTCTGGGGCAGTACGCCATAACTTTTTCTTCACAGTGATTTGGAACTTGCAGTCATAGAAGTATTTGAAGTATTTGAAGTACAGTGGGCAAAGCAGATAAGTATCCAGGGCCGTCATATATAATTGAGGTTTTCTTGAATACCAATGAATGTATTCAAAAGAAATTTAACCTAATTGAAGATCTAGTCATATTCTACTACAGTTTAATTTTTTATTAGAAAATATCCGTGGGTTTTTGAGAAAACTTAAACTGTATCTGACGGCCCTGGATACTTATCTGCTTTGCCCACCATACATGAAAAACCTTTTCTAATGATGTATTGCATACATCGCTATTAGTTCATAGGCCAAACAGCCAGTTTTCCTTTAACACGAATAAGGGTAATGTCCTCACCTCGCTAGTAGCCGGCATAATTCCACGCGCCTGTAGTTTAGCAGCGGCAAGTTTGGCTGCGGCGGCCTTCTGCGCCGCGATCTGTGCGGCCTGCGACGCAAGTCTTTCCCGCTCGGCGTTCGCGTCGTAGTAGTTGAACAGAACCTCCATGGAGACAGGCACGTCACCGAAGTATACCTCGTTGGGGATGTGCGACGAATCTAAGCAGTCGTCGCTCCATCGCCTAGGGAAATATGTTTTTTTTGTTTAGCGTGTTAAGTTGCACTGCAAGGCAAAACAAAAGCTATTCCTTCCCAAAATTAAAAACTTTTGAAATGATGGTGTTTTACAGTAACACCAAGACAATTCCTCAATAATGAATGTTAGTTTGATGAAAAATATTTGCCAACCTTTGGTGGGGATTGTTATTTAATTCATAAATTGGGACGAAATTAACAATACACCCTCTAAAAATATCAATTGATTTAATGTCAATTATATTCTTCTAAACTAGAAGAAACTAATTGTATATACATGTCAAATGTCAGGCACAATTCAACTGAATGTAATAGTTAAACCCTGTTGATTCTACAGTTTTTTTTGGATTAACAATGAATGACACATCAAATTACAACACACATTGAATGGGCTAAGCCAAATTAAGTAATATACGCTGCAAAAAAGAATCGACAGATAAATGATGTAGATATATGCCGAACCAATGATATAAAAAAAGGTATAGATATGTTACAGGCAGTCAGCATGTGGCACTTCAAAATGTAGTTATTTGACCAAATTATATTCGCCTCTTTTTCACTCACAATACTTGAAACATGTCATCTTAGTTTGACATCTAATTGGAGTGCGTTAGTGTGCCGTTTTTAATATAGAATGTCGTAAAAGTAAACTGTCCACACCTTTTTACTTATAATATCATTGTGTCGAACTAAATATTACAGTAATTTTCTTAGTCTTATGTCAAATGAGACTCGTTTTTTAGGGAACTAGTGTGGACATCGAGATGGTCTTTGTTTTACATAAAGAGGCTGTTCGAGCTGGTAACAATCATGGTCCTAGAGTATGTCCTAGACTTGAAAAGAAATGAATATTCTGACTGTAGCTTCACAATAAATTATTAAAAATATGTTCCATACACACTAAAATACACCCAAAAATTCAAAAATAGCATAATATGATACACAAATGTCAGAAACAATAATACCAGCCTAATACTGTCCCACTGCAGAGCAAAGACCTCTCTTCATACAGAGAAGACACGAGCATTGATAACCACGCGCGCTCAAGGCGGATTGGCGATTTCGGACTATATTGACTACAAGTCCAGGTATCCTCACGCTGTTTTCTTTAACTGACAGTAAAACCAATCAAAACTTTACTGACCTTCTAAACTGTATCCCGGAGAAGTCCTTCCTGAAGGGTCTGATGGCGTACTGGTAGCCGGTGGCGCGCGGGCGCGCGGGCGGGGGCGCGGGGCGCGGCGCGGGCGCGCGGGGCGCGGGGGCGGGGCCGGGGGCGCGGGGGGCCGCCTTGGGCTTGTTGGTGGAGCCCTTGGGCCGCCCCCTCTTTTTTGGCTGTCGGTAGTGACGATTTTATTCTCAATATTTAACGGGTGCAATGAGAATGTGCTACGTGTATGAATAAGTGATTGAGTCTTGAATACTACTATACTATAAAACAAAACTAAATAGTTAAGATGTCTAAGGCCAACTTGCATCTAAAGTCACTAATAGTAGATTGTATTACAAGGGCGCAAAGTAATATTTTTACGGCGAAGGCGTTTTTTGAATCCAGAGCGAAGTGAGGGATTTTAGAGTAGAATCATTCAAAGTACGTCGCCCGAGCCAAAAATATATTTTGCGCCCGAGTGATACACTCTACTTTTCATCACCCCCTATGAGAAAATAAAAGGCGCCTCAAACTTTATTGTAAAATTATTATTGTAGCTGCTATTATTATCATATCTTGATAATAATGCTATTATTATGATATCTTGATAATAATAGCAGCTACATTAATAATTTGCTACAAAACAATCCGTGAAAATTTTTACGAGAACTCGGGCTATAGTTTGCGCGTTCTATTTCTATTTAAGGTTTTTTTTATTCAGCCGCGGCGTGCTATGGTATTGGATGGACGTCGTACCAGCCATTCATTATTTGCGTTCGATTCTTTGGCGAGTTTTTAGGCGCACTTATAACAGGGCGTAAAACATGCAAAGACGCTCCAAATTCAAAAAGTGTAAAAAAGATTAATAGTAGATTAGTAGCCAAGGGCTGTAAGGGATCAATTGCAGCCCGAGATATTTAGGCGCACGAGCGCAGCGAGGGCGCCTATAGTTCGAGGGTGCAATTGATGCTTACACCCGAGCTAACTACTCTGCTTTACATCTCGATTGTGAGGTAAGTATAAAAAACCGGCATTACAAAAATAAAACATTTTATAAGTAAAAGGCAAAATATTGTTAATTGCTGCTTCAGCTTCCATTTTCATTGAATCGGGAGTGCAGCTTATATCTTCATCACTTGCAGAATTCATGTTTTTTTCCTTATTAGCACGTAATTATAAAAAAAAACCCAAAAGCAAACAATATTTAAAGTAAAAGTTTTTCCCGCCTTTTTTCATCTTTGTTTTTTAATTATTTTTTTCAAGAACGAAATTGAGCTTCGCCGTTCGATATTTAAAATTGATGACTATTATACTCATACGAAGACAAGGCTGAATAGAGAAGCGACCTCTTTTGTTATTAGGCTGAATGCATGGTGTCCATTGCCAGTATGATGGTTAGATGTACGCGAACTTTTTGAAAGAGTGAAGAGTTTTTTTTTTAATTACTTACCGCCCTAGGGCGTTTCTGGCTACATTAATACCCTAGAGCGCTAATTGGTTACCTACAAGCCCCATTTGGGGGTAATAAGGACCTACTTACCGAACATGAGAGACGTAAAAGTTACTTTTAGGCGCACTTTTTGAATTTGGAGCGTCATTATTGCCCGCTGAAAGTTTCTTATAGAAAACACCAACTTTGGGCGTACCTAAAGGGGAACAAAGTCGGCTTTTTTGGATAGGTGGGATGAAAATAGGTTTATTCAAAAGTCTTAAAAGAAGCTGACAGTGGGAAAACAAAAAGATGTTTTTAATAAATTAATCCTGTATGTCTTTAATGACTTGTGGTGCAAGCAGGCCTTAGATATATTCAATACAAGCTTCTCGCCTTAAGCATTTATAAGTTTATTTACTGAAAATAAACATATTTATGTATAATATAATAAACAAGGTTGTATGAATTATGTTGTAAATTCGTCTTAAATTTATATTACTTATAATACATTCTTAGTACAGTTTTTATGTTGGTTTTAATTCACATTTTATCAGTATAAAATTGTAAATGCTTGAATATAAATAGTTACTACTCAGAAATTTTTAACAAATCAGCTACAGTATTAATTTATTTTAATCATAACCTCATCGGAAAATCTAGACCCCATTAATAAAAGAAAACTAAATCACAGTACATAAGGAATATTAAAAGACTCACAGCAAAGATCACGAGTTGATATAATGGAAAAAGCTGATGATGGTGAAAAAAGGTTGTATTAAAAATTAGTATAAAACTAATTTACCTCACTGCCCGGAGTTGGCACTTTCCCAGGTATGGAACCTGACTTGGGAAGCTCTGGACTGCTGAACGGTTTCCGGTCTTCTAAACTGAAACAAGCAAATAAAATATTATTTACTTTACTACTAGCTGACCTCGACAAACCTCGACCTGCCCAATAAGTATGGTCTTGATTCCACACAAAAATCCCGTAATAAAATTGATGTTAAATTTTTCCCGTATTTGTTATTTATCCTGTAAAGTAAACTGATACAAAAGATTTCTTTATAGGAACCTTCCTTAGACTTCGAAATAAAATAAAAACAAAATATTTGAAATAAAAAAAATGCCGATAAAAGATGCCGAACTCGACATTGACAACATATGTCAATGTCGAGTTTTGCGTATGGCAACACAATGAACTCTTGGTAAGTTGTGTTTCAACGAGTTCCCATCGCAGTTCTAGCCAAACGTGACGAACTCAAAAACTAACGAACAGATTTTCTTAAGGATCGAATGCCAATGGATTGAGTGATTAATGATTGGGAAAGATTTAAGCGTTTAATTAAAGTTTTGTGTATTGTAACGATGGTTTGTTGCAGATGTCTGGCAGTCATGCCGACTGGAAGCTTACAGGCCTGTGCCTTATAAACCTACCGTATCTAGCAATCTCCTGCGGTTTCACCCGCGTTGTTATAACATTGATTATTGCACCACTTTAATTACTGCACGAAACCTATGTTATTCTGATGTTCAAGCTATATTCCTGTAAAGTTTTATCAAAATCCATCCGGAAGTTTTTGCGTGGAAGAGTAACAAATATTAGTAGGATTATTGTAGGAGTCAGCACAGGAAGGGGCCCAACAGGGCCAACGCCTGCCGGGGTTGCGGAATGTTTATAGTGGTTACCGTGACCCTGGAACATAAAGGGCAATCGAAGGAACATGAGTGGGTTTTAGTCAGTAAGAGTCTGACACGCCCTCCCGTCGCACCCAGGACGGGAGCAGTCATTGGATGATTTCCCACTCACCAAAAAAAAAAAAAAAAAGGATTATTGTAGGAATTCTTGGTTTAGATGAAGTTATAAACATAGTTACCTCTTGTCACTGAGTGTTGTAGGCTCGGCCGCACGTTGTAGCTCGCCCGCACCGCCTTCCGCCGCACCTTCAGCTTTGCACGCTTCTATAAGACAATAATATTGTCATATTGGCGCTAATTAATAATAATAAATAAATCAATATCCTGAGACATCTCACACACGGTCATCTGATCCCAAACTAAGCAGAGAGGCATACTTAGATAATTTTTAAATACATACATATTATAGATAAATTACACCCAGACACAGAACAAACTATCATGCTCATTACACAAAGTTTGTTCTGGGTGGGAATCGAACCCACGACCTCTGGTTTAGCAGTCAGGGTCACTAACCACTAGACCAACATTCTCTTGTACACAAACTTTATTAAATTTAAGTGCATCTCTCTCTTTCCATTTCTTAAAGAAAAGGACAGAAGATACATTTTAGTTTAATCCTGTCAAATTAGACAGCGCCCGAAGTAAATCGCCATGTTTTTAATCGCGTCTAAATTATCTATGGAGTGTCAAAATTTGACAGGACTTAACTAATATTTAAACAGAACTTACTTAGAAAGTGCTTTATCTAAGCATTTCTTTCACCTAACTGTTTAACTACTATGACATTAACAGCGTATATTTTTTCGATTTAAGTGTGGTTTATACTTTGTGTGGCTATGTAATAAAATTATCATTTTAACCACATTAATCCAAGAAAATAAGAGTCGGCTTCTTTAAGAAAAAAATTATGGCAAGATTTTTTTTAAATATGAGATGTCTAATCTCTGAACTTTACAAAATTATATGCACAAATAAAATAAAGGTCAGAGTTCAAAAATCGTCGTATTTTTTTAATGTTAACACGAAAATTTATAGGACCAAGTTAAAGATTATACTTTTCCTACCTTTAACAAACTGTTCATTTGATATGAAGTGCCCTTCAAAAGATATTTTCGGAAAGAAAGAAAGCTAAGAAAGCTTTATGCGCTTTCTTAGAAATTTTTAATAGCAAACCCCTATAATATTTTGACATTATTTGGATAATACAACTCAGGTGTCAAAAGACTAATTTTCACTTACCAGCTGGTTTATCCATCAACTTATTTTCACCTCCAATGATTGGATGTCCATCATCTGAAAATAAAAACGTAAATAAATTATAGTTCTGTACTTATTAGTTGTAGTTGCGGGTAATAACTAGTTAGTTAACCAGTTTAAATAAATAATTAAAATTCGGTACCTTTACTTTGCAGATCAGCTGGTTTTTGCGACACATCCAGACACAAGGACTTTTGACCAACATCTGAAAAAAAAAGAAATAATAAATCAACTATATCTTAAGGAAGGACATCTATTTGTCTCTCTCATATACGCTGGAGTGAATGAGAGGCATATATAACATTCAGTGTATAAAATACTAGCTTTTGCCCGCGGCTTCGCTTGCGTTAAAAAGAGACAAAAAGTATCCTAAATCCTATGTTACTCTCCATCCCTTCAACTATCTCCACTTAAAAAATCACGTCAATTCTTCGCTCCGTTTTGCCGTGAAAGAAATACAAACATACAGACAGACAGACAGACACACTTTCCCATTTATAATATTAGTATGGATTCATACCAATTGGCTTATCCTGTCTATGCAAGTCATCAGGTTTAAATATATCCGTCTTAATTTTTATTTTCGGTTGATCTAGATCCCCTCCCTGCAACAAAAAGTCATAAAAATTAATAATCTGTTCAAATTAAAAGAGGTTTGCTAGTTTGTACAGTGAAACCTTTTTTATGCAAAAAGTTTGTAACTCTATGATCGCGAAGGCAGCATAAAGTAGAAGATTTACAAGATGTCAATGAAAATTGCTCTTTATTTTGAGTTACATATGGTCAAATACTTAAATGTCACTTATTTTAAAGACATTCTTAAATCTGTTGCTGTCTTTGTCACTCCAAAGGAGTAAAGTAAGGTCAGCAACAGATTTGACAGTGTCTAAAAAAGCCATTGTATTAGAGATTAAAAAATGGCTGCTTTTGCATATTCAAGGTTCCACTGTATATAAAATATGATGTTCAAATATTAACCAAAGTACTGGGAATGTGGACAGTGAACTCTCTCTGCCGTGCTTGTAGAGCCTGATTGAACATATACACACATTATTAAAATACACAAAAACAAAGAAGGACGAATACAGAAGCAAAAACTTTTTAAACAACAAATTGTTTATGGTTTCACTACACCATTAACAACCCTGCACAAAAATTCATTTTCGGAAAAAATATTCTGTTTTTTTTTTTACCACATACCAATGTTCATTCAAGTATTGCCATATAAAAAAAATGTATTAATGAAGTAAATATTGTGGGTGGTGAGAAATGTTGTTTTGTAAAGAGGTTTATAATCAAGAGATAGAAAACACACCACATAAAAGCAGAAAATTATCAGAGGAAAAAAAACAGAATAATGTGTAATTTTTTACTGTTCATACTTTGTAAAGAATCTTCAGTAAAAGCTAAAAACATGCATAGAAGGCCTTAGTCAGAGCCATGAAATATAATAGGAGGGTCCATTATTAAAAAATTCTACACATTTCTCCTCCCCCCCCCCTTGAAGAAATAACATAGCCGGCTGTCACTTCGTCGTAGAAAGGTTAAAGTTAAACAAGACAAAATTCCCAAGTTGCACTAATAAGACCATAATATGCCTGTCAGTAAACAAATTCAAAAAATATATAATTAATAAGTAAATAGCAATAGAATATAAAATGGTAAAAATCTTGTGGGCTTATATTGACCCTTAGACAGTGAGATACAAGAAGTTCATAAATTCCCCACTTTTAAGAATTTGTTGAACTGCTAAAACCTAACTAAGGCCTTGCATAGCACCCAGACCTTGACCAAAGCAAAAAATGTAAAAGCCATCCCACTACTACAAATATACTTACCAGCATCTCATTCTCAGGATGAGGTCTCTTCTGAGCATCCGTAGGTTCCAGCTTGATCTCCGACTTTAGCTGCTTCACGTCAAGGGGCTTCTGGGTATCCAGCGGAGGCAGCAGGTGAGGTTGTGGAGGCCATGCTGGCTTGTGCACCCCGACGTCTCCGTAACCTTGAACGGAGCGCAGTCAAGTCACAATATAACACAGATAAAATAAATAAAATTGTAATTATAAAAATTTGTACTTAGTAAAGCTTCAAGTTGTAAGACATTAACAGAAAGAAAAAAGGTTTATTTGATTATTTTACATTAGAATGTTAAATTAGAAATTAATGTTAATTATTTCATTTACTTGTTTTCTAATCACCAATTTTTAGTGTGCCTTCTCCATTTGCACATTATATACTTTTTGCAGAAAATGTTTCAATAATACAGCTTTTTTTAGATAAAATTATTTGTCAACAATCTTTAAAATCTGTGTAAAATATAGATACAAACAAAAATGACCTCTGTTTCCTATAACACAAAATCTATTATTGTCTACAAAATGACAATGTTTTGCTATATTTTTTAGAATAAAAATATTATGATAATGTTGACATAGTACTCACCCATATGGGACTGCGGCATGTGCAACTGTGCCTGCGGCGGCTGTTGTGGCGGGAAACTCTGGTGATGCGGGTAGTTCTGATGCGCAGGAGGCGCGTACGATAAGTTCTGAGGGGCATAGCCCCCCGGGGGCGGAGGCCCGTACGGCGAAAACGCTTCCGGCGGCGGATAATGAGTGTTATACGCACCAGCATACGGCTGGTAAGGGATTTGATGGCCATTATCTACAACAATGAAAACAATGTTAAATTTCCGAAATATAAGCAATTTCTTACATGCATTACACTCAAAGAGCACTTACCTATGTAATTTAGCGGCAAACCATTCCCCTGAACAACACCGTGGCCCGGTTCGCCCTCCATTCGCAATCGCTTCTGATTCATCGCTCTTTCGGCTTCATAATTCATCTTGGTAACTAAAAACAACAACCACTTACAATAGCACAGTACGCGATCACAGTAAAACTCATTTCCACGACGATATCGCAATCATACAACGCATAATACACATTCTCGCGTTAATTGTGACGGACGCCAACCGGACGCCAGCACAAAACACAGGTTATAAGATCAGCAAAAGCAAACACAAGCGTACCTTTGTTGGTCAATGATTGTTATTGATTTTAGTTTATAGACGCACTTAGAGCATTCCCCGCGATGATTTGGTACATAATAGAGCACTTTAACAAGTCAAAATAACTGTTGCATACAAAATATGCATCAAATTATCGGCCTAATGACAGTAAAATTAGAAAAAAAACACAAGTGAAGCGGAGTTCAAGTATTTTTTTTCTCATTCTTTTGTGGTCGCTTTTTGGTAGTGGCAACATTATGGTTTCCTTTTTTTTTTCTTGGTGTCTGAGAAATTATGACGATTTCAATCGTTTACTGTGTTTTTCACCAATGTATTTGTAATCATTAATTTTTCGACGAAAACATACTAGTTTTACAAACATTTTGTAAGCAATAGTATAAAACACCATGGGTAATCATGCTGAAAATGTCTTGTAACTTCTATGGAACGTGAAGCAAAAGAAAAGAAATAATGCACACACAAGTTTATTTTTATAACAGCAACACTCAAATTACAGAGAAAATTTAAAAAATTAAAATATATTGCCATTTAGTGAAAATTGCTTCTATTTTAGTATTATTTAAATCAAGAAATAATCAAGTTAGCTAGCCACAAAACACTTGCAATAAACATTATTCAAACCAAAAAATATAACAGAACAACTAATTTATGATGCGGAACCTTTACGCAGAATGTTTTACCTATCTTCCTACTTTTTAACACGTCAATTTCAAATGGTTTAAGTATTTTGTTAAAGTTTTTTAAGGTCAATTTATTCCGCGTACCCACTTCCCCTCCCGCCTCCTAAACTATTTTTGCGTCAAGCGTCGAATGGAGTTTTGAATGGAGTGCACTCGCGAAACGCGGATTATGTGTTGTTTTTGAAACTTTTTTTTATGTGGTAGCAGCGTTTTGTACTGTGTTATCATACAAAAACATTTTGTGAACTATTGTTTTTCGACATAAGTGGTTTTTTATTTAAGGTAAACACTCTTCTATTTCACCACAATTCTTGTAGTTCGAAAATCCAACATCACGTTTTGGTTGAAGTTGATATTATTTTTAATGTTATATGAAATTAGAGTGAAGGAACCTATTCAGCGAGTTCAGATTTTGTAACTTTCGAAAAATGTGTAGGTATTTTATTAATATAAAACCAAACTATTAAAATTTTTTTTCGTACGTCATAAGTGAGTGTCCGTCGGTTCAATCACTCGGTTATGAAAAGTTAATAAAAAGCCTACACTAATAATGAACATGAAGAAAATCGGTTGCAATCACGGAATGACTTTAGTTCTAATTACCAAAAACTATTTTTGTTTGTAATTACTAAATGTTTTGTTATAACTTGGAAGGTAGAAGTGATAAAGGTGGGTATTAGGTTATTGTAACATTTTTACAACTAAATAAAATAAAAAACCTAAGAAAACAGCCTTTCACATTTAGTATATTTCTGAGATAACACATTGAAAATTGATGCTCTTTATAAACTAAAAAGTTATGATAAGGCTAAGGATCCTAATAACATAAGGGAAACTTATATAGTGACCATTTTACTAAGTTAGTAACAACAATTAAATTTAACTTTATGTACTGTTATTATTTCAAATTGAGCGTGCGGTAGATTAGTAGGTTATTAACATTATAAGATATGACGTCATAGGTAATCTTATCATTTACCTTATTTTTGTAATCACAACTATGTCTGATCGTGAAAGTGTCGAGTTTGCTCTTTTTATCTGTTGACCTTCTGCATTCTTCTTTCATCAAGAGTCTACCCTACAGAGTCTTCATATGATTGGATCCATACAATTGTTTGGACTTTAGAGTCTTAAACCTCTAAGTTAGTTATAGATGATCTTTCTGAGAGTAGTCAGCTAAGAAACACTGGCCCTTCTGTTAGCTTAAACTAACTAAATATAAATATTGACATGTAAAAGTGTTTAAATATAACCAACTAGCTTCTGCCCGCGGCTTCGCTCGCGTTAGAAAGAGACAAAAAGTAGCCTATGTTACTCTCCATCCCTTCAACGATCTCCACTTAAAAAATCACGTCAATCTGTCGCTCCGTTTTGCCGTGAAAGAAAGACAAACAGACAGACAGACACACTTTCCCATTTATAATATTAGTATGGATTATCAATATAAATATCATTTTAGCCCATTTGACCTTATCAATTTCATTGGTCATCTCTATTTTGGTTTGCCAATATTATAATAATCAGATTATAACTGATAAGAACCACAAATTACAGTACTCCTGGTCTAGTGCTCATCTCATTGACGTAATCACTGATAACAGTATCAGGTTACTTCATAGTTATATTTGAAATCTAAATATGATTAGTTGTTTATGTTTTATGTCTGAAACAAAACTTATTTAAGATATTCTTACACTAATTCATACCTCAAAACTATATATTATGTTTAATGCTTAACACAATAAGATAGTTTACACCATTATCAATGACATACTTTTTATGAGCTGTCAAAACGCAATTCTCCAATAGATTTTGTATGGCAATGGTAACTTATGACGTCACTAAAATAACAACTCAGTTGACTATCTATTTATTGATTTCAACTACACTAAAAATCAAATTTTATAGCAAATTGAAAATGAACCGAATTTATTGAGCTGAAATTAAAAGAGGTTTTATAGAAATTGTGTCAAACATTTATTGGTTAATGGTGTAAACTACCCAATTGTTTTTAAAAGATTCTCTGTATTGGAGAACAGTAATAAAGAAATCAAGGGGCATCATTTCGCCCAGTAACTGGGTGGTGAAAGTCTGATAAGCAGTCGCTTCCTGTAAAACACTTATATTGAGCTGAACCAGGTTAGGTTGGGCTGGATACCAATCCCTAAATTGTTGAGAAATGGCTAGGGAGATGATGAATAGAGAAAGTGTAGGATCTTTATGAAACTCTCTTGGGGAGGGTTTTTTCAGCTTTCTTTCCTCCTGGTTTGCACTTCATCCTTTACACTGAACCTTTACATTGTTCAGGAGTTGTGGTGACAGCATCTTCTAGAAGTAAATTTATTTTGGAAGTCTTCTCAAGGCTTTTGGCATAGACTGGAAATTTAAGAACAATTTTCTTTTAACCTTGATGTCCTAAACTTTGTGGTATAGGAAAACCTCTGATTATACTAAATATCAGCTGTTTCATACATTATGGTCGGGAGGACATTGAACTTTTCTTAGAAACAGCTGATATTTTTTTCACGATTACAGAGTTGGTTCCGTAATAAAAGTTGTTTGTTTTCATGGGTAGAATCATCTCCTAGAGGGTTGAGCAAGACCAAAAATATACCTAGTATGTTAGTTTTTATTGTGTGTAAAGTTAATATCTAAATATTGACATGATCATTCATAACATCCACTTTTCTGTTGTAGCTTTACCTCCAACACTGGAACCATTATCTCAAATTATCAGATAATGTATGAACTCATTGAACTAGTGTTACATAAAAAACCCATAATTTTGCTCATGTTTTTCCTCAAACAGATTATGAACTATCTGAGTGACTAAACATCTCTCTAACCTTTATATTATACAACTGCTTTTTTATTATATAATGTAATTATTATGTGAATTTAAAATACGTCTTAACCTCTACCTTTTCTCAACTGGGTTAGGGACTCCAGTCTTAACTGAATCCAGCGGAGTGCTGCTGTTTTAGGTGCAACTGCCTATCAGAACTCTACAACATATTTGTCAGACAACTTCTGACCACCACTGTCACCGAAAGACAAACAAGACTAATGGCACAGATGTCCTAGAATCCATACTTATATGTATTATAAATGCGAAAGAAACTCTGTCTGTCTGTCTCTTCTTCACGCCTAAACCACTGAACCGATTTGAATGAAATTTGGTACAGATATAGTCTAGGACCCGAGAAAGGACATAGGATAGTTTTCATCCCGGAAATCCCCCGGGAACGGGAACTATTATTCCATGTGGACGAAGTCGTGGGCAAAAGCTAGTCCTTTATAAAATCACACCTATATTGCGTGTTTAAGTTAGGCCTGAGTCACACCGGAATGGCAGCGGCCGCCCGCGGCGCCGCGAGGCCGCCAGCGTCGCTAGAAACAAGAGGCGCGCGGCCGCTGGCAGCCTCGCGACCTTTTCAAGCTTTTCAAGCGATACTAGTCTTTTAAGTATGTAGTTAAAGTTAAAATTATTTCACACTGAAGGTGCTCGCCGCGCCGCTGCCCGCCGCTGACATTCCGGTGTGACTCGGGCCTAAATGTATGTGAAAGGATTGTCCAATTACTAAACCATCTAATTTCTATTGTGCAGGGTGCACACTTGACTATGCTGGGATTGGTGGGGAAATAAAAAACACTATCTTGAAGTCTTGAATTTATTCTTCACAGTGTTCACTATATCTTCTGAAGTCCTTTCTTCATGTTCTTTCTTCCCTTTTCTTTCTTCTTTCTTCCTTTTTCTTCCAGTGTTTCTTCTTGTCTTGCTGCTCGCCAACTGTGTCGATACCGAAAACCGACCCGTAATTTATACCAATTTTGCTAAGAAAATATAAGGCCTCTGATTGGTTGACCAATCAGAGCGCACGAATTATCGACCAATCAAATTGACCGATAACAATCATGTAGGGAACATTCTAGTATGTTCTACTATACCTACCTACTATTGGTCTGTCGAATAACAATTTCTAGAAACTAACAAAACAATTTCTAATAGGAAAGACACTAACAATATTCTAATAAGAAATAGGCGAGATTCTAATAACAAACAAACGAGATTTGTAATTACAAACTTACGTATCTATGTTAGAAATGTACTTAAACCCTAAAACTATACCTACTACCTATCCACTATTATAACTATGTGTAAACACTGTGTAACTATATCACTTATTACCTATCAACTATAATAACTATAGACGTAAACAAACTGTATTAAGTACTTATTAACTATACTTATAATCACTTATATTATTGTTCGTCAGTTTGTTTATTCACTCACTACACTGTCCCGCACATCACTCCCGCCGTGCGACCGCGTCGCATCCTGTTCCGGTGCGGGCACGTCGTCTGTAGGCACGGGCAGGATCACCAGCTTCCTTACTGGCCGACGCAGCACTCCTCCTTTGGTCTGCACGTCCACTGTCCGCACGATGTTGTCGGGGCCTGGATACACCGCGATGACCCGACCTCGTATCCACACGTTGCGGGGCAGGTTCTGATCGATGATCTGGACTAGGTCGTTCACCTTGACTTGGTGACCTCGTCCGTAGGGCTCCCGCCGGTGTTGGAGCTCGGGAAGGTACTCCTTCACCCAGCGGAGCCAGAAGATGTCAGCGAGCCTTTGTGCAGCTCGCCAGCTGGACCGGGAGATGGTGTCTTGCTCGGAGAATGTGCCCGGCTGTGGCACGCGCCCAGGACCCCCCAGCAGGAAATGGTTGGGAGTCAGGGCCTCTGGATCTTCTGCGCTGACGGAGACGTGGGTCAGCGGGCGACTGTTGACGGTGTACTCTACTTCAGCTAGTAGAGTGGTGAGGACTTCTTCAGTGGGGTGGCGCTCGTGCAGTGTTGCTGCAAGCGCGGTCTTCACGGAGCGCACCATACGCTCCCAGGCGCCGCCCATGAATGGAGCTCCAGGCGGAATGTAGCGCCAGGCGATAGTCCGTTTCGCTGCTTCTTTTGCTGTTGCCGCGTCGATTGCTTGTCGCAGCTCCTTGTCGGCAGCCTTTAGGTTGGTGCCGTTGTCCGACCAGATTTCAGCCGGGCAGCCACGTCGTGCGATCATGCGTCTGACCGCCATCACTGCTGAATCGGCGCTGAGCGAGCCGGCGACTTCTAGATGGATGGCTCGCGTCGTGAGACACGTGAAGATGGCCACGTATCTCTTCTGTCTGGTGCGTCCGACGGTCACGGAGAGAGGCCCGAAGTAGTCGACCCCGGTGAAGGTGAAGGGTCGCTTGTGATGGGCTAGGCGACACGCTGGCAGGTCCCCGGTTCTTGGGTGTGGCGGCGCTTGAGTTTTCATGCGGCAGAAGAGACATTGTCGAAGGATTGCGCGTGTGATGGGGCGCAATCTTAGTACCCAGTACTGTTGGCGACATTCGTTGACGGTTGCCTCGACGCCGGCGTGATGGAGCTGCCGATGAACTGCTTGTATCCACAACTTCACCGTCCGATGTTCACCGTCGACTACTAGCGGGCTCTTGACGTTCTCTTCTATGTCTTTGGCCGCTCGGATACGGCTCCGAAGTCGGAGTGAGCCGTTGACTGATTCGATGCTGAGCTGGTGAAGGCGGCTCTCCTTTGCTACCGGCTTCCCACTATTAAGGCATTCTATATCTTCTGCGAAGGCCTCTTCTTGCGAAGAACGCATCAGGAGCTCTTCGGCTTTCTTTAAGAGCTCGGCTGTGACTGCAAGCAAGTCGAGTTTCAATCTCTTCTTTGGTTTGGGTGCCTGTGGTTTCGTTGTCCCAGGTTTGTTTCTTTTCCATGTGGGGTCCGCTTCTTTATTTTTCTTTGTTCGTCGGTAGTTGACCTTCTGTCTGGTGGCTCTGCAGAGGTCTATGAACTGCAGAACGCGCGCTGTCGCGTACCGGAGGCGGTCCCAGCTGGAGAACTTCGCAGGATCAGGCAGACCCTCTGCTAGCTTTAGTCTTCTTTTGCTAGTTATGTGATGCGTCTTCTCTTCTTCGGAAGGCTCTTCTTCTATGGTCTTGACAGGTTCTATTGGCCAGAAGTCTTCTGTTTGATATAGAAAGCCTGGCCCTTTGTACCATCGGTGATTCTTGTCAAAGGCAGTTGGTACATCTCGTGTCGCATCGTCGGCGACATTCTGTTTTGTCGGCACCCAGCGCCAGTCGTTGACCTTAGAGCTCTCTTCTATCGTTGCAAGACGGTGAGCCACGTATGGTTTGTAGGAACGTGACCCGGTCCTTATCCATGTGAGCACTGTTTTGCTGTCTGTCCAGAACACTTTTCTGTCTGGTTTCCTCTCATGTTCTTCGATGACTGCTTCGGCGAGCCTAGTGCCCATGACTGCTGCCTGTAGCTCTAACCTCGGTATACTTGTCAGCTTGAGCGGAGCCACCTTTGCCTTGGCCATGATGAGAGATACTCCCACCTCGCCGTCCGGTGTTACTGCCCTCCAGAATAGGACTGCCGAGTAGGCCGACTCACTGGCGTCGCTGAAGACATGAAGTTCGAGGGAGGCGGCGTCACTGTAGTGCAGATACTGCCGCGGGATTACTATGTCGTGGAGACTTTTCAGGTGTCCCATCCACGATTCCCATTGCTCCGCTAAGTCTTCATCAATGCGGTCGTCCCATGCTGTTCCTCGGCGCCAGACTTCTTGCAGTAGCTGTTTCGCCCTGATAGTAACAGGCGAGGCGAATCCTAATGGGTCGAAGAGTGACATGACGATGCGCAAGGCTTCTCTCTTTGTTGGCTGATTTCCTTCTTTGAGTGTTGACGGTATTCTCGCCAAGTTGAGGTTGAACGTTAGCTCGTCCGAGTTCATCTTCCAAATAACACCCAGTACTCGTTCAGTTTGTTCTTCTGTTTTGTATAGCTCTAGGTCTTCTATTTCATTTTTCTCTCCCAGAGCTTCTAGGAGTGACGCTGAGTTCGATTTCCATTGTTTCAGTTCGAAGCTGGCCTTCTTGTGTACCTCTCGCACGTTCGTCGTTACTTTCACTGCGTCTTCTAAGCTTCTGAAGCTGTCTAAGTAGTCGTCGACGTAGTGCTTGTTTACTATGGCAGCTGCGGCTTCCGGATGAGTGTCTTCGTGCTGCTTAGCATTCAAGTTCTTTATGTAGATTGCTGTAGACGGCGAACTCGATGCTCCGAATATTAGCGACGTCATTCTATATTCTTCCGGAGGTCGGTTGTCGCGGCGATCCCCGCGCCACAAGTACCGCAGTGCGTC
Source organism: Athetis lepigone (assembly GCA_033675125.1). NCBI lineage: Eukaryota > Metazoa > Arthropoda > Insecta > Lepidoptera > Noctuidae > Athetis > Athetis lepigone. Next base: position 939,838 of record CM066235.1, read on the forward strand.
TCTGTCTTCGGTGCGCAGTTTGACCTGCATGAACATTTCTTTTATGTCCGCTGTTACCCCGATGAGATGCTGTCGAAAGCGCATGACGACGCCCGGCAGCGACTGAAGCAGATCCGGACCTTTGAGGAGCATGTCGTTAAGAGCCACCCCTCTGGTTTTGGCGGCGGCGTCATGCACGACACGTAGCTTGTCCGGCTTCATGGGGTTGATGACTGCGAAGTGAGGCAGGTACCAGGTCCTCTCAGGAGTCTTTTGCGGCGGTGCGGGCTCGGCGTAACCCTTTTCTATAAGAGCTTCCATCTGTTCGACATACTTCTTCTTGAGGGCTGGGTCACGATCGATCTTCTTTTCTATGTTGAAGAGCCTCTTCAGCGAATTTTCATAGTTATCCGGGAACTTAACGTCTTCTTTCTTCCAGAGGAGGCCAGTCTGGTATCTTGTTTCGTCGATCTTCTCGGTCTTCTGTTCTAGAATTCGAAGTGCCTTCTCTTCTGGATCGGTTTTCGGTTTCTTCGGGTTTATGCAGAGGGCGTCCATCTCAAAGTAGCTCTTCACCAGTTCCTCGAGGTCTTCTTCTGCTTCCTTCATTGTTGACACGAAGTCGATCTTCTGGCCAAAGGGGTTGGTTTGGCTTCCGTGGAGTACCCATCCGAGTGGCGTGAGAGATGCCACTGGATGGTCCTTGTCTCCTTTCCTGGTCTCTTCGGTCAGCAGGAGATGCCAGTTGTCTTGCCCGATGAGGATGCGTGGCTTTGCATTGGAGTATGTGAGATATCCCTTGATGTCCGATATGTGTGGACATCCTTCTACTAATTCGCGTGGAACCCGTTGAGAAGAGACTTGTAAGTTCTTCACTGTTCTGGCATGAATCTGCTCCTCACGTTCGTTGAGCCCTTTTATTCTGACGGTTACTCTTCTTGATGCCAATTCCGCAGTCTTCAACTCATTGATGGATTCTATCTTCAGTGGATCTACTAGTCCTGTAGCTCCGATGCTCGACGCGATGTCTTCGTCGACGAGTGTGACCGTTGATCCGTCGTCCATCAATGCGAATGTGTTGACTATACCCTTTGGTCCCTTCACCTGGACCGGCAGGATCTTCAGATAGGATTGCTTCTTTACTGTCCACGTCGAATTGATGACTTCTGTTTTCTTGTCATTCTCTGTCTTCTCTGTCTTCTCAGCCTGTTCTATCTTCTTTTCATGATGAAGCAGTTTGTGGTGCGTGTACTTGCATCCGTTGACACCACACGGCTTCGCTGTACAATGGTGAGTCTTGCTCCTATAACGTAGGCATCTGAAGCAGAGGCGTTTGGACTTCGCAGTATCCCATCTCGAGTTGACTTCCATCTTCTTAAATGCGTCGCACTCTGTCGCGTTGGTGTGACTTGCCTCGCCGCACACGAAGCACTTCTGTGTGTTGCTCTTCTCTATGACATTGGTGACCCGCTGAGTCTTCTTTAGAGGTGCGGCTGTCGATGTTGACACCACCTGTTCAGGTAGCGCGTATGGGCTGCAGAGTTCGGCTTCCCTCTTGAGAAACTTTTCTATTTTGAGAAGATCTGGATCGTCTTTTGGCTGGCCGGCAGCGAAGTCGTAGTATCTGTAACGCAGCGTCGGAGTGAACTTGTCTATCAAGTTCTTGCATATCTCTGGGTTGTAGAGATAATTCAAGCAGCTGAGTGTCTTCAACGTGGCTACTATGTTGGAGACTTTTGAGGCGAAGATGCATATGTCCCTGGGAGATTCTGTGAGCTTCGGAAGACCTCTAAGTGCCTCCATCTCCATCATGGCTATTGCTTCTGGTCTCCCGTATCTGGACTCCAAAGTCTTCATAATTTCCTCTGGCGGTGAACTTGTGATAAGGAGACCTTCCACCGCTTCTTTTGCCTTCCCTTTGAGGTTTCTTCTGAGTCTGTTGGTATTTTCAACTGCCGAGAATATGGATGCCGTTTCATAATAGGCGGCGCGGAAGGGCAGCCACTCTTGATGAGACCCACTGAAGACTGGTAATTCTATAAACTTCGGTCGCTGTGCGGCTTTGACAGCAAGCGTGATGGCTGCAGCTAATTGCGAGAAGTCGGGTTGACCTCCCGCCGGTGCTGGTAGCACGGGTTCCTGAGTCTTCTGAATCTTCTGTGGCGCTGGGTCTTCTTCTTCTTCTTCTTCTGGCTGCTCCTGATCTTCGACACGATGTGACTCTTGGGCGGGGCGCGGCGTCTTCTTCTGTGTTTGAAGCCAGTTGTTTACTTTCTTGTTGACTTCTGTGATGGAGACATCATCTTCATCCTCTTCTTCTTCTTCTGTATCTTCTGTTTCTAATGCTGCTAATTTTGCTGCAGCGAGTTCGATTTGCAAGTGTAAGAGCTCCTCCTTTGCCTTCGCTATCCGTTGAGCCTTCTTGCTATGCGTCGATCTCCCCCGTCCCCCCCTCTTGCTGGCGGGGCGCGGGGTGATTGGTCTACTCTGGTCTGGTAGGCCGGCGGGTGCATCCTTTTTTCTTGGCTTGACAGTAGATGCTTCTGTTCTATCTCTCTTGTGTGCGGTGGTGACAGTGGCAGGTACCCCCCCTTTCGGAGGCTTCATCAAAGCGGCGTCCACAGGAAGCGTAGTAGCGGCGGAGGGCGCTACGGTACGTGCGCCGTGCCCAGTTGCGGCCGTGGCGGCGGTGCCAGAGGTCGCGGCGGTGCCCAAGGTGACGACGGTGCCGGAGGTCGCGGCGGTATAGAAAGACTGCGTGGTGGCTGTCGTCGCGGACGTTTCTTCTGTTGTTTCCGTGGCGGTAGTCCCCGTGGCTGTATATTCTGTTGCAGTCTCCCCACTATCGGCAGTTCCCGAAGTCGTGGCGGTGTCTTCAGAGGACGGCTTCTGTTCTTGTGCGACCCTACGGCCTTTTCCCTCGGAGCGTGTGACGGGCATGGTGCTTGTCTATATTTCTTCAAGTCGATGACGCACGAAGTACTATCACGAAGTACGTTCTTCAGAAATCTTCACTGTAGCACTATTTTCAATCTTCAAGTAATATTCCCCACAATCCGGCGCTCGAAGGACCATTAAATGTGCAGGGTGCACACTTGACTATGCTGGGATTGGTGGGGAAATAAAAGACACTATCTTGAAGTCTTGAATTTATTCTTCACAGTGTTCACTATATCTTCTGAAGTCCTTTCTTCATGTTCTTTCTTCCCTTTTCTTTCTTCTTTCTTCCTTTTTCTTCCAGTGTTTCTTCTTGTCTTGCTGCTCGCCAACTGTGTCGATACCGAAAACCGACCCGTAATTTATACCAATTTTGCTAAGAAAATGTAAGGCCTCTGATTGGTTGACCAATCAGAGCGCACGAATTATCGACCAATCAAATTGACCGATAACAATCATGTAGGGAACATTCTAGTATGTTCTACTATACCTACCTACTATTGGTCTGTCGAATAACAATTTCTAGAAACTAACAAAACAATTTCTAATAGGAAAGACACTAACAATATTCTAATAAGAAATAGGCGAGATTCTAATAACAAACAAACGAGATTTGTAATTACAAACTTACGTATCTATGTTAGAAATGTACTTAAACCCTAAAACTATACCTACTACCTATCCACTATTATAACTATGTGTAAACACTGTGTAACTATATCACTTATTACCTATCAACTATAATAACTATAGACGTAAACAAACTGTATTAAGTACTTATTAACTATACTTATAATCACTTATATTATTGTTCGTCAGTTTGTTTATTCACTCACTACACTGTCCCGCACATCTATTGTTGCAGGCACAATCATGAATGTTGACTCGCAAACGTTGGTCCATTTCATCAATGAACTGGATTACGACAATTGTATTGAAGATCAGGAGTTAATGTGAGTATAAATATTTGATTACTTTTTTAGTATCAGCAACTCCATGTCTCATTTTTTGCCTATATTAATATATTGGAAAGTATTCCTCTTAGGTATATAGAGTGACTGGTAATTAGTGTATGATACAAACACGTGATTGTGCCCATGATAAAAACAATTTTTATTATGGGAAAAAAATATCAGCCGTTCAGTACCTACCTACATTAGGCAAACATCAATGTACAGAACAGCTGATTTTTTTTTTCGCGATTTTAGGTTTGTTCCCATAGTATAAGTTGTTGGTTATCATGAGAACAAACACGTGTTTAAGTATCGTACACTAATTACCAGTCATCCTATTATGTCATAGCTTCGCCAAAAAGGACAGCAGCTCTTTGAAACTATTGGCTGTTTTTCATATGTATAAGCCGAAGAGCCAAGCATGCACAAATGAGATTGCTGAAATTGAAGATTTTTCATATTTTTTTATAAAAATATAATATTCTAAAGTGTCTCTAGTGTTTAAAAACCTTGCTGGCTTTTTCTTTTTCTTTTAAAAATAGTCCTAATTTTGACCCCCACTGTTTGGTCACTGAAAAGTATTGGTGATTTTTGTGACTACTTGGGGTAGCCCAAGTAATCACAAAAATCACCAATACTTAGTACAAAGTAATAAATTTTATTATGATAATTTTATTATTATGATAAATAAATTATTATTATGATAGTAAGAGCTGAAACAGATACAATACATAAGACGCCACATCACGCCACGTAATAACGTGTGCTTATTGGCCACAATTACTCTAGTGCTGCTACTGACGTTTAGCCAATGAAAGCTGTCCTCTTGTCACAGACATCGAATGTTACAAGTCTGCCGTGGCTTTAAATCTCTTTTTATAATAGTACTAGCTTCTGCCCGCGGCTTCGCTCGCGTTAGAAACAGACAAAAAGTAGCCTATGTTACTCTCCATCCCTTCAACTATCTCCACTAGAAAAATCACGTCAATCCGTCGCTCCGTTTTGCCGTGAAAGAAAGACAAACAGACAGACAGACAGACAGACACACTTTCCCATTTATAATATTAGTATGGATGACACAACCCAGAGGCTCCACAATTTGTATGTTATCAAACAATGCAGATAAGCTATCTCTTATTTTTTTTCGATTATCTAGAACTTTGGACTTTTTGATTTCTGCATACTGCAAATGCAACCTTTACATTGTGTCCTACTTTAAATCTGTTTAAATAGGTATCTTTAAATCAGATAGGCTTTTCAAAGTTAATGTTATTTATTTACTTATATTTGGTAATACAAAAGGTGATAAAAAATATATAATTCTAACGACTCAATACTTTTTCATTGTTTACTTATGGTACTTAAAAGACAATCAAAACTACTAAACCTAGAAACATTAAATTTGCGCAGTAGTTTTTATGACGAAGAGACGCGAAAAGCAATTTTTGGAAATTCTTTGGGGTGTAAGTGACCCTACCATCACCTCCAGGGTCAAAGCCAACCTCACCTGCACGTGGTACACCCTGCTATTCACTGACGAGGCTCTGACGGACCAGGTCTCTTCACAAAGAGGAGACCATCGCAGTCATATTGCATAGTTATATATATCTTTCTTTGTTTAAGATATTGTAAAATAAACATGGTTGTGGCAGAATTGTGGTGTGTTTTCTACAAATGCCATTAATAAAGAGCTGAAAATGAAAATTATTTTGGAATTCCCCTATTATACAGCTAAGCTCAAATGGAACTGGGCTGGTCACATCTGTCGCATGCCGGAGGAGCTCTGGGCAAAAGTAATCACACAGTGGATCCCACATAGCGGTAAACGGCAACGCGGCAGACCCAGGCGGAGATGGCGGGACGAACTTGACAGTCATCTCAAGGATTGGCCCGAAACCGCTTTAGATAGGGATAAGTGGAAGGAAGAAGGGGAGGCCTTTGCCCTGCAGTGGGACATAGATGGCTGTTAATAATAAAATAATAATAATTCCCCTATTCAACCCCTGAAGAGGTCAAATAGGCGATAAAACTTTGAAGACCAAGAAGAGAAACAGCAGGTCTATTATTTATTCAACGTTTTATTTTCAGGAATAATTTGCGCCATGGTCCCCTGGAAGATGTGAATCTGTTCATTACGGGCTTATCCCCGCCGTCCCCGGATGAAGAAACAGTGGAGATGGCTATGAAGCCAAGCCTACCAATTGAGTTCCCCGTAAGTCAATGCAAACTGAGAATATTTTATCTATAGTCAATTTTTTTTAACAAACAAGTACCAAAAACTTTTTCTGCGTTTCTATTGGTCGACATAACCAGCATAAGTGTTATTATTGGTGTTAAAAGCGTTGGCGTCGCCTCGACTAATTTCCCATCTCTCTCTGTCAAATACCGGAAATGTGAAAGATTCAGTACTCGATTGTTAAAAAAAACAGACTATAGTCATAATGTGGAAGTTAGTTGGGTTAAAAAGTTGCGTCCATTTTGTTATTCTTAATATAAATATGTATGTAACAGTAAAATAAGTTTACTTCTTTATAAAGAAACTTAACCTTAATGTCAATATCCTTATTTGCAAAGGGGGTTATTTTATTTGAATTGATTTATTATGATTTATAAACCTACTTATTTTTAGCCCTATGGGCTTCTGAAGCGCTTCTTGCTTGTGCACTTTTAAATCAAATTTTCTCACATTAAAGTACTTACATTTTATTTTTATATAGACTTCTCCGCGAGGCCCGCCAGAACGAGTCACATTCGCAGGGGACCTAAACTTCATGGTGGAAGTAAACAGCAATGATGTGCACAAGAAGACATTCTTGGTAAGTGACCCCTTGCAAATGGCCGTCTTATACAATTTATTTATGAAGTGAAAACAAGCAACATTTAAGGTGTGTATGGCTAATTTTAAAATTAATAATTATGCTAAGTTGTCCCTCATGAATTCCCCTAATGACTAAACACAAAATAATCTAGCGAAACATCGCCTAAAAACTAAATTAAGGAGAATGCATGTAAGGAAATGTATCGACAACCTTATCTTTACTATTATTTCAATTGTAATAGCCTAGTGGTAAGGTCATAGGACTGCTGAGTCATAGGTCTCGAGTCCAAACACAAGCATAGCTGACTTTTTTAATGTCATGTGAGTTTTTAAAATATAATTTTCTTTTGTGCTTCAGAAGGCATATAAAGCCGTGGGTTATCCAGATAGTCTATATGCACGGGCAACACTAACGAGAAATGCTATTAATTATTCTGATAATGGACTTTTACCGTAGGTGAACACGACTTAACGCGATATCAGTCACTTGAACATCTTGAAAAGGTCGCGACGCCGCCCGCGATGCCGCAAGCGGCCGCGCGCCTCGCGCTTCTTGCGACGCTGGCGACCGCTGCCATTTCGGTGTGACTCGGAGCCTTAGGTGTTAGTTAAGGCTCGTGACCATTAAGCTTAACACAAAGCACAATTATTATTATTTAACCTTTCAACGACCAATTGACAGCCCTCTGTCGCGCTGCTAATGTCTTTTTATTGTGTCTCGAATCACGTGTGTTCGACGGTTTAACCATTCAACGACCAAGCGACAGCCGGCTGTTGCACTGCTATTGTCTTTCTATTATGTCTTGAAGATTTGTTCGGAGGTTTAAATCAATGTTCCCCTTACATTGTCCACAGTACTCCCACCGTCTCAGCCGTATCTACGTAGACATGAAGTGTAACTTCAGCGTACAGTTCAACTGGGACTATCTGAAGGCGCCGCACATGTTCGTGAGGTCCACCGTTGTGTTCTCGGACGAGACACAAGCCGAGAAACGAGTGGAGCGCTGTGTACAACACTTTCATGAGAGTACTACTGCCAGTGAGTCTTTGATTTTTTTGTTTGGTACAAATCTTGTGACGGCTTTTTGAACTGCTTCTACTGAAGCAATTGTTTTGAAATTTTGCACATATGCTGAGATTTCGTGACAATACATTATCGTGATAGTTAAGTGCACCTCTTCAATAATAACTGGTAGCCCTCTCGAGTTGAAGCTTGATTGGATGATTTTGACAACTACTCTGTAGAAGATAAAAATCAATCTAGGCTTGGAAATAAAAACATGGGGTGTGCTGTTTATAAGATAACTTCAAAGTATTTTTTATCTATTTCTTTTTTGGAGGACAGCTCATCACGACATATACGTCTTTCGTCATCTGTCATTCGATACATTTTAAATGGTTTGCTATACATTTTAAAATGTACACATGACGAAAGAGTCACGTATGTAGGCAAGATTTGATAGCACACAACTCATTTTTCACAGCACCACAATTTTCATACTACCCTCATTTCAGACGTCCGAAGAGAAATCGCCAAAAACGTTCTCCATTCTTCCCGGGAGATTGGTACCCAGGGGGTCTTCTACTGTGGCAACGTAGACATTCCAGACTCCTGGTACTCAGTGCTGGTGGAGTTCTCCAGGACCAGCCCAGAGCCCTGCTCGCATGCTTACCAGTTCTCCTGCAAGAACTCATGCGCTACTGGCATTAATAGGAGGGCTATTGCTATTATTTTTACTCTTGAAGATGAGGCGTGAGTATTTCTGTTGTTGTGTACCTGGTAGGCAATTTTGGTAAATTTTAGGATTGTTTTCAGTTTAATTTTGATCTGATAAAAATATCTTAAAAGAATTTCACCAATTAATTTTCTAACTATAGTTCATACTGTAAGAATTTAAGGTTACAAATATGCAATTTATGTAAGTGTTTTATCTATAGAAATAAAATAAAAAGACTTCACAAATACATAATATATAAAATAAAACATTATTTGATAGATTTTAATGTGGTAAAATTCAATAACCAAGATGATATTGCAACTAAACTTTTAACCTTTCTAATTAACATTTATTATCCTTCAATATCATATAAAAACTAACAGTTTCTTACCCCTCCTTAACTTCAAAACCACATTCACCATACTCTTGTCCTTGTCTCTTAGCGGCCATATCTACGGACGTCAGAAAGTAGGTGCACGGGATTGTGCGTGCGACAAAAATTGGTCCTTTCTAATTAACATTTATTAGCCTTCAATATCACATAAAAACTAACAGTTTCTTACCCCTTCTTAAGTTCAAAACCACCAATTCACCATAGTCTTGTCATTGTCTCTTAGCGGCCATATCTACGAACGTCAAAAAGTAGGTGCACGGGTGACAATATTTAGTCCTTTCTAATAGGCGAGACGACAAAAAAAAAGTAATTAGTCCGTTAGATAGATTATCAAAAAATTTTAAACACGTATATTTTCTTTTTTCTCTTAAACAAAGAATGACGATGATACAGTGCGTTGAAGTTGCGCATGACGTCACGATCTGATGCAATTTTTGCAGGACGGTGACGTCAAAAGCCCCCACTCCGGAACTTTGTAGCTCTTTATCTTTGTATTTTTTTATTAATTTGATTAAGCAAAAAATACGTGTCCCGTATTTTCGGCCGATCTATCAGACGGACTAAACAGAATGCTGTCGTCATCCCTATTAACATTTAAAAGCATTCAATATCACAACAAACAGTTTCTTACCCCTTATTAATTTAAAACCCACAAACTCACCATTCTCCGTTTGTCTCTTAGCGGCCATATCTACGGACGTCAGAAAGTAGGAGCACGCGTGTGTGCGTGTCCCCGACGCGACCTGCACAAGGACGAGACGGCCGAGGGCGTGTACAAGAGCGGCAAGAAGCGAGTCCCCTCCAACCAGATTGAACCGCCCAAGACCAAGAAGATTAAGATGGAGAATCTCATGGAGTTTGATGACACAGTACACACGCTGCCACCGGTAAGTCATTATAGTAGTAGATAGGATAGGGCTCCTGGGAAGTATCAGTATCGATATTCCCAATAATTCGCGGGAATTCAGTTATAGAAGTAGTAATATCTAATCTAATGCCTCACTGATAGGTAAACGAAGTTTTTTAAGGAAGTTGCAAGCTTTCTCAAGCTAATTGGCGATTTCAAACTCATTAATATAGATCCTGGTTGTCCCTCATACAACCTAATGACAGAAATAATAAGAGCGCACTGCGAACCTTTTGGTCCGCCGTCTTCCTTTTTGATGTGAAACATCTCACAACGTAAAAAAAATTTCTGGCGTGGCGAACGCGTCGCCACGCTTTTGTTTCTTTTCAATCATATTACTTTTTGGTATGCGCCTTGGCCTCACGTTTTGTGGTTTTCGGGGGCACTGATGCCGAAAATGAGGTCCATTTCAGAATCCAAGATGGCGGCTAACATTTTTCAAAATTTCGGTCATGGGTATCGTTTCCGTGATTTCGATGTGTGGATGTCGATGTTTCACATCTGCCAGGCGTCCCGTGACGGCTCACTTTTTTTTTAAATTAGTTTACCTAATTAGTACTTTCTTCAACCGATCCATACTACTGTCGGGCAGACACTTCCAAGTATCACCTCAACTCTTATTGTATTTTTAGATCAAGTTTATTAAAAAAGCAATTTCTTCCTCACAGCTAAAAATCGTTGGTTCAAGAGCAGCACTAAGCGGTTACAGAAATATGTTGGAAATGATGGAATTAGCAGTAGAGTGCCGGCGGAATGATCCAGAAATCTTAAGCCTCTACGAAAAGCCCATTGCTGATCTCAGAGAAAGCATTAAAAAGTTGGAGAAGGCTAAAACGCCTCTACAGTAATATTCTTATCTTCTAGTTATTTCTAGTATAGTTACTTCACACTTTAAATGTAAGCGTGAACTATTTTTATTATGTTTTGATTTTTGATATGCCCAGTTTTATTTGACATTTCGTATTTTGGTATAATCATGACTTTAATTTTACGAGTACAAGCAAGTGGTGCCTTAAAGCAGAAAATGTATGTGTTACGCCGACCTGCGAACTTATTTGTTTCTAATTGACGTGTTTACTTAATTATTTGACGATTGTACTTTGATTCTTATAAGATTTCTCGTATTATTTTGACAAACGTAATTGTTCAAAGAATAAAAGGTGGAAATATTAAATATAATTTTGTCTATCCACAATTTGTGATACATTCAAAATGAAAGCCTGATCATAAAACTTAAAATTGGCTGCTATGAGTAACTGATATAAAAGTAAAAACTACATATTTATATCTGAATTAAATGACAAGACCTTGTTGCATTGTAGGATGCGAGCAAACTCAACGTCTCAGCGCATATTTTGCGTACAGGGCACTGCTTTACAAGTTACCTTATAATGATTTAATAATCTGGTCCCACCCTTTAGACATACTCCTGAGTGTTCAGACAACAATAAACTGTAAAAATAAACTCGCTTAGCAAGTGCTTTAGCTAAGCAGTATTGATGTCACTGTCGCACAGTGTCTGACTACCTTGGCAAGAGAGAAACGGAGAATAGCTAAGCCTAAGTACGTGCTGAGTATACGTTCGTGATATTTATCGTATCCTAAGGATTACCTGATACAATCTTACAAGACAAGCAAATGAAACCAGTTAATATCATTTATCAATGTTCTCGGCCCAAAGCTAAATATCTTTGTCCTCCTACATATAAGGTATTTAGCTGCCCACCGAATATCCAGCAGTTTTAAATCGAAACTTTTCACAATGATAATGACGGCTATCTTATTGATATCTTTTGTTTGCTACCTACACTTTAATAGTTTATTTGCACATGGAAAAATTATGCTATACGATGTAAAAATGCTTTAAAACACACACAAAATGTACACACAACTAAGAAATAGCACCTTTTATTGGCTTTAAATAAGACTGATATAATATTTTAATTCAATATTGATGGTGGATTTCTGTTTAACTAAATTGCTACAAATTTTAACGTTTTTATATCATTGTTTATTCGTCTGTAATGTGAATAATTTTATTATGTTGGTATACACTTTGAAGTTAAAGAAAATGTAAAAAAATGAAAATATTTTAAAAAATCCAAAAATGCTTCCTTAATGTTTTGAATTTTGAAGTTAAACTTGTTTTTTAGGATATCATGTTAGTTAGAGTTAGAAAATAAGTAACCATATCGTTTGTCTTCGTACTTACGTTGATATATTATGCTGATATATATTTTTATAAATTAAAATTGTAGCCAGTTCCGATTTTTTAAATAAAGAATTAACATCTTATGAGAATGGGTTTTGTTGTCAGTTTTCTAATTAAGATTAATAAAGTCTTAACTAGTATAAAATTCCATTGAAATATTGTTATTTTATAATGCATATAATTATTATGTATTTTTTTTATTTGCCCCATTGAGAATTTGATTGATGAAAAAATTATTACAATAAAGTGCTTGTTAACAATTTAGCAATTATCTCATAATATGTATATTTAAATTTTAATGTATATTTTATGTATAAATGTTTGCACCCTACAGCTACAAATTATGACAAATATTATAAAGTGCTCTTACCAAAATTATATACATTATTTTTATGTAAGTTTGAAAGTGAGAAAAAAAGCATTAGTAATAAATCTGTGCAATTTATGTATAGGTGCTCTCACTGATATAGAAATTGTTATAGATTTAATATGATTACCATTATAAGATTCACTGTGGTTACATAATTTCAAGTAATTATACATATTCAGTTTATATACCGCAAGGATATATCTTGAAAATAAAGTACAATACAAGTTGTATTGATAGATTAAGGAATAGTTTTATATTTTTAGTTAGATAAAGAATAATTTTAAGATTTGAATATTTTTATAATTTCATTTTTAGAATAATGTAATTTAAAATATATTATGGACACTGTACCTAATATGTTTCAAATTAGCCGCCTTCAGTTAGAATACAAAGAAAAACAAATAAATGAGAAGTTCTTAAAAATTTTTTTTTTTCTACTGGCCCCCGCGTCTTTGGTTACTAATTCGCTCCCATACGTCGTAACGTGATGAACATATATTATAATCTAAAACCTTTCTCAATATAAAATAACCTTACCTATCATTCAACACAAAGATTTTTTCAAATCGTACCAGTAGTTCCTAAGATTAGCGCGTTCAACCAAACGAACACTTTAGCATTATAATATTAGTACAGCTGATGTAGAAAGATTGGAGAACCCTCCATGTCAAAAATGGCAATGTAATTATTGTAAAAGGATTTATAAATATTCAGCAAAATTCCTCATTTCTGCAATAAAAAAGGTTTTTTATGTATTTGAATATATATAAGCCTAAATTACGCTTACGCCGACGTCGATTTCGCTCTACCGGTAAAGACTTCGTCTTCCATTTGTGCTGTCTGCAATCACATTATCTATTCTATCTTCACACAACCAATTCATCTGTTCTATGGGCTTCGTCCCGCTTTCCATCGACACACATTATTATACTCAGAACTCCTACTAATCACATGTTTCTTTGTGAAGATGTCACCAAAATGTCATTGACCTTGTACCAGCAACATTGTGTAAAGTTAATTTTAAGAGTATAATAAATAATATCAAAACATCATGCTCATCACACAAAGTTCTGCCCTGAGTGGGAATCAAACCCATTTTTTCAGGCATTCTAACTTTCATTGTTTCCAATTAAACAGAGAATCAGGAATTTCCTATCTTGTCTGGGGTGGAATTTTCAATTATTCTCAATTCACACATTTCATTTAAGAATGTTAGATACTAGGTATTTCCTAATTGAAACGAAAGGCCTTAATTTCATCAGCTCATGATAAACAGATGAGTCAACAGAGCAAATTATGTTTAAATAGGTGTTAAAGACATATTTGTTAATAAAACATAGACTTTTATTCAATAATTTATATTAAATTGTAAGAACCTTACAAGTTATTACAAAAGTTTTAAGTGCCCAGTGACTTTATCAATAACATCTTTAGGTGCAGGACCAATACCGAGCACTGTGATGGAATTAGGAGCGATCTGTGTCCTCCCAGCATCCCTAATTAATGATGTAATCAGCCCCATCTTCTTTGCATTATCACAGATTTGTTTGATTTCATCTACGGAGTCTGTTTTAAGTGCTACTTTGGCTTGACCAGTGTATTGCCAGTGTTGGAGTCCCTCAGGGTCTTTTCGTTGGGCTTTTTCAAAGGCTCCAACTGCTGCGTGACAACATTGGGCTGCAATCTTTCCTTTACTCATGTTGAGGTCTGTCCTTACTACTAGTACTAGTTTGAATTCTTCTGCGGAGTTGTACTGCAAGAAATAGACAATTGTAAGTGAACTATTGACAAGGTAGAACCTTAACAACAACAGTGATACAGGTGGGGGCCAAATTTGGGGTGAGCTCAAAAGATATTTAACTATAAAGAAATAACACACAGCTAATCTCTTACTCTCTTCATCATAACTATTAACTTTTTAATATAGAATGTTAACTGATAATTTCATGTCCTGATCTTATTATTGCACACTAAAATCTTCAGCCTTTGCCGGCTTTTCATAGAAGAGCCTTCTATGAAAAGCGCCTCTAAATGAGCCTCTAAAGGATTGCATAAATGGGCCGGCATCAAATCTTCCCCACAAATAACAGCTGATGTAATCATTGCACAAGTCCCAATCACTCTCATATTTCAATTTCAGGTTTTACACAGTTAATAAAACTAAGTTTCATAGTTAGTAGAATAATAAATTCAAAAGTGTGGAACATAACAGATGTTGATGATTATGAAATATATTGTGAGTTTTACAAACACGACGATAATGTATAATTTGGGAACATTATGCTTACCTTCTTTAAAGCTTTTACAGCCTGGGCAGGACATGCTGTAAAATACTTTTTAAGTGCAAATAACGATAGGCCGATACACAACCCACAACCAACGCCGGTCAGGAATGAAAGATGCTCCATTTTCCGCTGAGTTGAAATGATTGCTTCTTGCTAAATAACGTTTATATTATCTCGACCTTTCTTCTGTAAAACTTTGCACTTTTATTATTATGATTTGTTTTACAACCTCAAAACCTTCAAGGTATCGTCCGAACTTGCGAAATGCGTTTACGATTGCGGAACGAAAATTATTCGATCCCAATTTGACAGTGACATTGTGACACTGACTGACAATGAGTCAACGACAAGACTGTGCAAGACTGCTGCCGTGCCGGTGCATAGGTATAGCAATAAATAGAGCACTACTAATCACAAATACCAAGAAGAAAGAGATAGCAGCATACGTTTCAATGCAAGTTAGAAAGAAGTTTCCAACTAGTCTTCCAACACTAGATAGAAAAAATAAGCGGGACGCGACAGTAAGTTTTTGAACTCATTTGGGTTGCCAGGTAATAAAACAACATCTGTACTGGTAGGTTCCAACGGGAATTTCGCAATATTGCTAGGCAACGAATAATAACAGATTTACGCGTAGTCTTTCTGAGAGCCAAAAACTTTTGAATTTGTTATAGACTGAAGAAATATACAAATTTTTAATAATCATGTCTAAAAGCAAGGATTTGGCACCCATTGCCATCCCACATGGCCCACCTGTGGAGTGCACTGTGGAGTATTTCAAATCTTTGATGGAAAGCAAAACAATGGTCAAGTGAGTAGTCAGGAGTATAGTTGCAAAACTTCTGAAAAATTCGAAATAATTCCGGAATACTTCTGGGAAAGTTTCTTTAAATCAGAATTATTCAAAATGAATTTAAATTTAGATTTGTATTTTTTTGCAAAATATTTTTATATTTTTTTAAATATCGAATGGAATTTTGCATCGACCGTCGATCGCCGCCGCCCGACTGTGTGCACGAAGGCGATGGCGGTGCGGGGTGCGGTAAGAGGGGAGATGCTCCCCCCCCGGAGAAGTTTTCAGAAAGATTCATACCCCGCAATCGAATGTTTCCGCGGAATATTTCGCCCGAATTATTCAATAAGAATGTGTGTGTGTGTGTGTGTTTATTTTTTGTGTGGTGGGTGAATTAATTATTTTTCAGTGGCACATAAGTTAGTAAAATCTAAATGTTTATTTTATTCTAAATCTGATCGATTAAGTATATTTGTTAATATTTTTATAAAAAAATAGAAATCCCTTTTTATTTTTTTGTTTTTATGTAGGTTATATTATCGAATTCGAATGCTATTTTTCAAAATGTTAGTTGTGGAATAAAAAACCAGGCCGAGCATATTTGATTTGTTTTTTGAAAAAGGGTTACCTATGTTTTTGGTTAGTTTGTATATAGCTCTGCTGTTCGCATCGCTAAGTATTCGCGAGTCACATAGATAGGTATTACTAAAATAATAAAGGAAAACCTAATAAATAAACTCAAAAACTATTGTGTCGCTTTCAAAAATCCTTAACTATTGGAAAGCTACTACTAATATTATAATGCGGAGGAGTTTGTTTGTTTGTTTGTTTGTTTAAACGCGCTAATCTCAGGAACTACTGATCCGATTAGAGAAATTCTTTGTTTTTTAAAGTCCATTTATAGAGGAAGGTATTAGGCTATTTAACATTACGCTGCGACCAATAGGAGCGAAGCGTCAGTGAGAAATGTTGCAAAAACGGGGAAAATTATTCACATTTGAGGACTTTTGTTGCGTGCGCTGCATAAACGGTTTACGGGGGGCTAAGAAGTAACCAAAGGAAATTAAACGCGGATAAAACCGCGGGGGCCAGCTAGTAGGCTATATTCCCTATGAACCCATTAGAGGTAACTGCTGTACTCGATTGAGTGCAGCATTATTCCGAAGTGTATATGACAGATCTTGTAAATTTTAGGTGATACACCTTATTATTTTACTTCATTACGCTGTACTCAATCGAGTACAGTGGCTTTTAATGGATTAATACAATTTCACCGGGTTTTTTTTTTGGCAGTTGAAATATTCCCAAAGTTTCAGAATAATTCGGAATACTTGCGAAGTATTCGACGGGAATGATTCGGAATTTTTCCCGCCAGCATCTATAGTCAGGAGTAGTCATATAATATCTCAACACACACTAGACTCTGGTAAGTCTATTAAAAACTCTCCTCTTCGTTGGTATTATATACTGTATGCGTGAAGTATATTTCTTCTAAGAAAAACCTATGTTTTAACCGACTTTTGTAAAGGAAGAGGTTCTGAACTAAGACTTTATCCAACGGACCCCGGACGGCAGGACACCACCCGAGGGTGCGAGGCAATATGCCTGTATTATATCACCCTAAAGTTACGCCACTTCCCTCTTCAGTTTCAGCATCCAATTCACCATTTTTTTTTGTTGTGTGCTCCGCACCGGTACAACGCCTTTTTTGGTGTTTATCGTGCCTCAGAACAATTGAGCAACTAAGTTCTCCATTGTTCTGAGACAGTAAACACGCCCTCGGCTAGCGCTGAAAACCAGCGCCGTGGACTCGTACCTGTGTACGGGCCCGGCATTATGCTGAGCGCTAGCCCTTTCGTGCAATAAGTTTTATACCTACATTTTAAGTTCTTATGCTGTAAAACTTTAGCTTAACTTAGCACGAATAAACTGTTTTTCTTTCTTTCTTTCTTTTTCTATATGAGACTAGCAGTTCCACGCGGTTTCACCCGCGTAATGACGGGTTTTAGGTCAACTGCTCCGCTCCTTTTGGTCATAGCGTGACGTTATAAAGCCTATGTTACTCAGGGATAATGTAGCATTCTGGTGAAAGAATTATCGAAATCCGTCCAGTAATTTTTGAGTTTATTCGTAACAAACATAAAATACATACAATATTTCCTCTATATAATATTAGTATATAAATACCCATTTTAGATGAACCCATTCGTAATGAGCGAAATTATTCAAGCTAGCAAATGAGAAGCACTCTGCATAATTTTTAATACCATTGATTATTCTAGAAAATATCCAGTATGGGATATTGCACGGCCCACCCCTCAGGTGTTGATGGAGCAAGCTCGTCGCGAGTTAATGGAGGAAGATGTGAAGTTAGCTCTCAAAAGAGAGGAGGAGAAGCACAATAGAGTTACCATGGACGCCAAATGGGCTGAATTACGGAACAAGGAGAATCTGCTTAAAGAGTCTTTTATCAGCTTTAACAAGGTAACGAGGGAAACGTAGGCAGTTTCTGTACAAAAGCGTTTAGGATCAGAGATTTTCTATTAAGTATAGAACTTCTATTAAAAAGCTGTTCGGGTACCATCTGGACGTTACCGTCGTGTTAGAGCCCTACGTAAGCGCCGCTTTTTTGCGCTGCTCATGCAAATTATTATTATATGCGCGTGAGCGTAACACGGGTTTTACCTTAGGCCCCCTGCTAATAATAATATATATTATTATAATGATTTAGTATCACGAAAAATTACCTTAACCTTTACCTTAGCACTTAAAGTTAGCCAAGACTGCCAGCCAAATTCTCCCTCCCAAATTAAACTTGACCCTAATAATTCAAAAATAAAGTTGAAAATTTTAAGAAATATTACAGCTGACATCTATATCACTTTTGAAGATTGAGATTCTGATAACTTTATATCTAAAATCGCAGTCTAAAGTTTCTTTCTCTATTTAGTTCATAAGAGAGAACCAGGAGAAAAGAGATCGAGCTGAACGCAAGATGCAAGAGGACAATGAGATCTTAGAACGAAAAACGCAGGAGACCGAGGCTATGAGGCAGAGAGTCATTGAAATGGAAGAAGTGAAGAAAATGATGGAGAAACAAGTCAAAGACTACACCATTTACGAGGTAAGTTTAACGTTACGTACAAAAATTGGCGTACTGCCAATCAGGTGTCAGTATCCGAGGGTGAGACAGGAAGGACTTTTAAAAGGGGTTTATACTTTGGACGCCGATTTCGCCATTTCTACGTCACTATTTTAATTTTGTATAAAATGTTCTTTTTAGGACTACCTCATGTCGGTGGTACGCAATTATCCTGAGTTTAAACAACCGTTTGACGTGCTCAATCGTTACGAAGCATTGGGTAAGTTACCTTTGTTTGTTGTCGCTGGCTGCTATTAGATAAACGCTCTCAGAAAATAAAGTAACTTTCTATATGTATTTTTTTGTAATCCAACCTGTATCATATTATTATGGCCTAGATTATATTATTCGTAGCGGCGGCCAAGTCAACGCTAGCGGAGCGTCAGGAGCGAGATCTGGAGATGTTGGAGAATGCGCGCCAGGAGATCGCGTCGCTGACAGAAGAGAAGAAGCTGTTCATCATGGGGCTCAACAACACGCTCGCTAGCCTCAGAGTAATTTACACAAATATTTTTGTTGTTTATCTTGCCATTCACTTTAATACTCGTCTTTAGTTGTTTCTGTAAACTTTCACATACTTACAGGGTGAAAACTTTCAGTTGGGGCAGTAACACTTTTCAAAAATTATCTTAGGAGATTATCCACAATTTCTTTTGTGAATAGTGTGATCAAAATCAAACATAAAAATATCGATAACTTCCTACGACCATTTCTGTGTAGCTCTCAATGGTAAAGCCCCTCTGAAAGTGCCCACCCTGCATACAGCTAATTTACTAACTGTAGCTTCAGACTACTCACGTAACGTAACTAAGAACTTTGGACTTTCTACCCACTTAACCACTCGCCACACCATTTTGAAAACATTTACATTCCGAAAGAGACATGATCACTTTTTGTTTCTCTTCAGTGGCGCTACGACAAGATCCGGAACAGGGTGTTGAAATGGGAGCTAGCCTTGAACCGGCTAAAGGAGACGGCTGCCAGGCGGCATGTTGAGCTCTGCCATGTACGATCCGCCATATGGAGCCTGTATGCTAAGATCTGCAAGCAGAAAGGTAGGCCAAGCTTAAAAAACTGAGTTATTTTTGTGTCTTTCTGACAGCATCCAAATCTTCAGCTAACCTGTAGGAAAGTCTTAAGTCATATGGGAAGCGGTAGGTGTCTCCATCCTTACTCTGTAAACTATTTAAATCGAGTTAAGCTCGAGTTTCAACTTGAGTCAAGTTTATTTCGAGTTGGCATATCAAGCAAGACTCAGACCCAGTAATTTTATTACAACCTGTAAAAACAAGACCCAGTAATTTTATTACAAACTGTATTCCGTGGTGCTAGGCAATCTGGGCTTCTCCTAGTTGTGATTGCCCCTTTGTGCCTATTGGCCTAGTTCTGTTCTGTCTCCTGCTTGTTATGGAGGGAAGTGGAAATATTTATTTTTCTTACTCCTCCGCAGTTCTTTCTGATTAATTTCGTTGCGGGATCCAAGACAGTTGAATCGTTTCTCCGGGACTCGTCGAGCTTCCTTGCTTCGGCGCTTTTCTGGCGGACTCCACTGTTGATTCTGGCTCTCAGGAGTTGCAGTGGTTGGGAACAGTGTGGTGGGATTGTCCCAATAAAAAAAATATATATATCAAGCAAGACCGCAGGTTCTCCAAGAATATTCGTTTTAAACCTTCGAACACACGTGATTCAAAACACAATAGAAAGACAATAGCAGCGCAACAGCCGGCTGTCGCTTTGTCGTTGGACTCGAAGCTTTTTGTCTTAATTCTTAGCCAAGATCTAATTTTGACGTAAACGCACGCCTGTAAAAGATGGTGTGTAAAGTATTGTTTTCCTCCCAAGGCCTTGCTATCGACGTGGACACGGACGACTTCGAGCAACAGCTAGTGGTGATCATGAGAGCCCTGCTTGAGCTGCGCAGGATCTATAGGATCGCACAGAGGAAGTCCAGGGAGAAGTGAGTGGAATTGTTGAAAGATGACAATCTTTTGTAGCCGCTAGCTACTAAGATCTAGTTCAGTATTCAAGATCGTTGTATCTAGCTACACATATATATTCTAAACATATCTGACTTTGACTACTAAACCTGGAGTTCGGGGTTTGACTTTCAAAGTGCGAAGTCTTATTAGACCTTTCCATTAGGACTGTTCTCAATAGCAGATCCGAGTTTTGAATTTGTTGGCATGACATCCGGTGCTTTGAAAAGCACGTTTCGACTTTGGTCAATTGTAGTTTTTAGACAGGTGTTACGATTATTTAGAAGCCTCGAAGCCGGACAATCAGTCTTACTAGATATACCTCTCGGAAAGACTGACTTTCTATTGTTATCCAATAACTGGGTTCTGGAGGTCTGATAGGTACAGTCAGCGTCAGAAATAACAAGTAGGCTAGTAAGAAGACAAAGCTTAAAAATAATATAAAAAGAAATACAGTATACATAACTATAAACATATTTTTCTCATTTTCAGAGGAGAGGCGGAATCGAAAATGACAGAATAACTTTGTGAACATGCGGACATGCAGGTAAACTCCAAGATGCCAATCTTTTGTCTATTATTTGAAATTGATTATTTAATCGTAAAAACGATTTTGAAAATATGTTTGTATTTAATATGCTTATTTAATTAATAAATGTTTTGTTTAAAATATTTTTCCTTTGTTTTTTTGCTTTCCGTAGCTATCGTGACGTGTTTCCCTTTGTATAGCGATAATGTTTATTTTCTACAAAATAATGACTGAAAAACCTGTTTAATTTCACAGTTCAAAATAAAGTTTAAAAAAATAATTGTGTACGGTTAGAATCAAAAGATTTTTTATTGTGACTACAAACTGAGATTAAAAAATTGTCGCCAGAAACACGCATCAAAAATATTCATAATAATGAAATTCGGCCGGACCACGTATTTCCATTATTATACTTTATAACGAAGACTCTATTACCACAGCTATTACAAACTAAGAACTAGCAAACTTAGTACAACTTAGGACCAATTAACTGTTCTAAGTAATTGGACCTATTTCAAATAGTAATTACTGTACAGAATTTAAATTAGCAAAGTTTTAAACAGTGCTTGTTAATCTTTGTAAAGTGTTGCGACCCTTTCATTCATGGCGAAAGGGTTAATTAAATTAACCCCTAAGGCTTTGGGTTGTATTATGTGCTTATGCAAAAATATTGATAGACAACAAATATTTGTGGTGAAAAAGCAATATTGCAAGAAAGTTTTTTTCTTGCAATATTTGTACTACAGTACTACTCGAAAGATTCTCAACAACAATACATTATTACAGGGGTCGCAAAAATACCAGTCATAATTTTTCACTAATCACCACACTTGCTCAAGGATTGGCTTGAAACCTCCAATCTTTGTATTTATATAATACTTATACTATTATATTTGCAAGAGTAGGTTTCCTCTAG
Source organism: Athetis lepigone (assembly GCA_033675125.1). Taxonomy (NCBI): domain Eukaryota; kingdom Metazoa; phylum Arthropoda; class Insecta; order Lepidoptera; family Noctuidae; genus Athetis; species Athetis lepigone. Next base: position 961,767 of record CM066235.1, read on the forward strand.
ATAGGTATTTAACTTCGCCTATATCAGTAATGTAGTACCTAGATAAACTTAGAACCATTCGCTCCGATTCGAGCTGCAACCCTGTGAAGAGCCGCTCAATAGGCCATCACGACATTTACCTTGATATAATTTTTTTTTTTTTTAAATTTTATGATATTTCACAAGAACCGTATAATATTTAAAGTTATTGTATAACTAGCTTTTGCGCGCGGCTTCGCTCGCGTTAGAAAGAGACAAAAAGTAGCCTATGTCACTTCGTCGTCACGTCAATTCGTCGCTCCGTTTTGCCGTGAAAGAAAGACAAACATACAGACAGACAGACAGACACACTTTCCCATTTATAATATAGTATGGATACGTAAAACAAGAGTTGTGACTTTAATTCAGGTTTTTCAGTTAAGCATGGTCCAAAAAGCATTAAAATAGATCGCAATTATTAGTAACACATTATAACTTCCACTTTCCTTGCGTCATGTTGAATGAAAACACATTATCTACTCTGTAGTTGTTGTTATGCATGTACAAAAGATAACGCTGATTATTATCTACACCGTTATCAAACATACACAAGTTACCTATATGAAAATGAAAAGCGACGCTTTCATAATGAGATTTATAGAGATTAGGCTAGAGTTTGTGGTTCTAATTTTCATGGTTTGATAGACACATCATATTAGAAAATAACGTAGAACTATCTGGACGATGACACAATGATGTAGGAACTACCTAGTTGCCTAAACTGTGATACTGAATATAAAACAGCCCGTTAGCCTAATAAGCTAATGTATCGGGTTCTTAAGTACAACTTTATCGTGCAAAAGCATTATAAACCTCTACTCAAGCTTAGGATATTCAGTTCCTTTGAAGTTCTGGGTGTATGAACATCTAAAATGCCGCCAACAGAATCAAAAACGACTTTAAATTCGGATAGATCGAGTGGCTACATGCAATTCCTAATATTACCATTGAAGATGACTGCTTGTTGGGACTTCTTTCCGAATTCCACCATTGAGTGGCAAATAATGACTAATGATGTGTACTTAGGGGTAGTGATGTTCGTTCTAACATACGTTCCGATGATATTGACGGTGTATCTTTATACCGAATGGCAAGATGTCATGTCTAGTTTGGCAACCATTGCCGATTATTCACCCATTTCAATTTCTCTAATAATTGTTATTTATTACGCGATTTATCGGCAAGAGTTGTATAAGCTATTCGAGTTTATGAACGAGAATTTCAAGCATCATTCGGCGAGAGGGCTGACGAATATGACCATGGATGGGAGTTATAATGCGGCTCTGAGATTTATGAGGTTTTACACATCTTGCACTATGTTCAGCGTTACCATGTATGCGCTGATGCCTGTGATTATGCACTGTAAGTATTCTATTTTTATCGATAAATAGGTAAATGTTGCTTAGCAAGTCTTTAAATAAGCGAAATAAATATTTCGCTTATTTAAAGATTTGCTAAGCAATTTCGCCCTCAGCGTGTATTTAAATGGTGCGACTGAACTTTTGTATTTGGAAAAATCTCAATACTCAATACTCAATACGTTTATTGCATTCCACAATGTGAACTTAGATGGTAAGGGTACATAAGTATATGCATTAGTTTTGGAGCATTGTGGGCCCTGTCGGGCATAACAAAAATAAATATTAGGAGGAGGGCTATTAAAAATATCATCATCATCATTCATCATTATCAGTCTATAGACGTCCACTGCTGGACAAAGGCCTCCCCCAAAGATTTCCACATGCATCGGTCCTGCGCCACCCGCATCCAGCGGGACCCGGCGATTTTGATGAGATCATCGGTCCATCTTGCGGGAGGCCTGCCCACGCTGCGTTTACCGGTACGCGGCCGCCACTCGAGAACCTTTCCGCCCCAACGGCCGTCAGTTCTACGAGCTATGTGCCCCGCCCACATTCGACGAGCTATATCGGTGGTTTTGGTTCTCCTGCGGATTTCCTCATTACTGATTCTATCACGCAGGGAAACTCCAAGCATTGCTCGTTCCATTGCCCTTTGGGTGACCTTGAGCCTGCTTATGAGGCGCACTGTGAGTGACCACGTCTCTGTTCCGTAAGTCATCACTGGCAACACACACTGGTCAAAGACTTTCGTCTTGAGACATTGCGGTATTTTGGACGAGAAGATATGACGTAACTTCCCGAACGCTGCCCAGCCGAGTTGGATTCGACGAATTAAAAATATATTTGTCTACAATTTTAATATTATTCTACTCTTTTCTCAAATCTTTGCGATGCTTGGGTAATAGGTACGTCGTATCGAATAAGCAAATAGTTTGCCAAACACGCCAAGTGAAGTCGCACCATCATTGTGCGAAAGAGATCAATTGATTTTATTGACTCCATACGAATAAGGGAGTCACAATGGGACCAAGAACGACTAAACGTTACTAGTGACTATGGAGCCCGCGTTACTGAAGAAACGTTCTCATTTTCGTTCGCATTTGGGAAAAGTCAGTCAGCAAATTTTTTTATTACGGTAGCTGGTCAGTCGGTAATTCGTAGGTAATTCAGTTGCTTTAGCTTGTCAGTATCGAACGGAAACGGCTATAGGTTGATACGATAGGTTGCGGGCAGCACTGCCTGGTCCGCATGCGGGCGCTAACACGCATAACAATGAGAAGGCCCAAAATATAACGATTTAATAAAAAAAAATCCTCGCCCATGTGACGATATTATATAACATCTTGCTCTCGAATGAGAAATGAAAAAGGTATTGAAAAAGGGGTATCTGTTGAAGCAAATGAAATCTCGAGTATTCTGGCAACGTCAGAACTTTTAAGTCTCTCTTGCCGAAGCCATATTTTGGCCCAAGTACCTATTTGTTTTTATTAGGAGTAATTATCAAGGTATTTCCAGGGTGGACAAAGGAGCCAATCCAGGGTTGGATCTATATGGACGTGACTCGATCGCCTTTCATAGAATTTGTGTTCTTGCTCTCCTGTGCAACACAGTTGTATGTGGGACTTGCCTTAGGCCAGTTTGGTAAGTGAATTCGTTTACGCGTACGTTTGGTTTGGTGAGATAATTCGGGGAGTTCTTAGTACACTGACAGATAAGTTGGGTCATGGTTATGTGGGAAATAAAAGGTACGTAAGTATTGTATAAGTAATCAATAAGTTAATAGTCATAAAATAAATGGAAAAAATAAATTTAACCCGAAATACACTTGAAAAGCAAATTAATTGCTGCCAAAACAGAGTTGTTTAATTAGATAATATATTATACTTATTACCTTAATAATCTTATTAAAACTTACTGATATCCCACAGGAGTATTCTGCGCCGTGAACTCCATCTTGATCTGCGGTCAGCTGGACCTGTTGTGTTGCAGCCTCCGCAACGTGCGCTACACCGCGTTGCTGCAACACGGCGTGAAACACGCAGCGTTGGTTGCAAGTTACGCCAATATAAGGGACGATGAGAAACACACCTATATCTACAGTGAATCAGAGTTGAAGGAATCGTTTTATCATTATGATCAGAAAGTGGTATAGTAACTTTGTTTTGTATTTATTAATAAGATCTATTCTACTATTAAAAATGTTTATAATGTACTCGTAGTGTCATCTCAACAACAATTAACGTTAAACAATCTTGAATGAGTAATACCTACCTATATCAAGATGTTTGTTTCAGAATGATGCTTTCGTGGATGGGACGTCTCAGTATGGTATGTATCCTTTTTGCCATTTTATTAGGTACGATTTAAGAAAGCTTATATTTAGTTTTCTTATTATCTTATCCTTTAAAATAAAAAAAAAAATAATGAAATTTACCTTATACTTTTCTCCCATCCACCAGATATATACAGTTCCGACTACGACGAAGCCACGGCAGCCGCTCTCCACGACTGTGCGGCGCTCAGCCAGGTGGTCAACAAGTATAAGGTTATGTTCGAGAACTTCGTATCGCCTCTCCTGGCTATGAGAGTGGTGCAAGTCACTTTGTACCTGTGTACATTGCTGTATGCTGCTACTTTGGTAAGGGGATTGAACGAAATTTTAAAAACATTTTTATTAGAAGCTGTTTGGTGAATTCTTTCGACGTCACTTTTTTTCTTAAGACCATAAAGTCGTGTTTCAAATAATAAGTAATGCTTCGTTATTAGAACTGCACCAACATGCAAAATTACTTACTTACGTCCGAATCCAGCTTGCAAGATTTCTTCCCTAACTGACAAAAATTCACTGCTAGTTAAATGCGTTTTAGCTTACTATACCAGTGTTTCTTGCAAGGGGTGACAGTATTCATTGATTCAGTTCACGAGCTTTTAGTAAGGAATAAAAATGTGCTGCTATATTATATCACCTAGGGATTCCTCAAGGCAATATCATTGGCAGAGTTTTAAGAATATTTTTCTGTTCTGCAGAAGTTCGACACGAGAACTGTGGAGTATTTGGGAGCGGTAGTGTTGGATATTTTTGTTTACTGCTATCATGGGAACCAGATCATATTGCAGGTAATTTATTTTCTTCATCAAGCTTACACCCTTCGTCAATGCAATGTGTAACAAAATAACGCGTCGATAGTTTATTAACACATTGAACGCCGTGGTGGTCACCGGTGACCACCTCTATACTTTTCCTATGGGCTGACGCCAATTTACGATTTCAACAAATTTTACACATTATATTTAATTGGCCCATATGGTTTGAAATAGCCAAAAACCTCAATCTAAATAATTATTTTTTATTACTATCCAAAGAATTAACAAAATGATTGCTGACGTCCACCGGTGACCACCACGGCGCACGCCGTTGGAAATCTGCATTTCGTTCGCGCGGGGCCGCGGGGGTCGCGGCGACGGTCACACCCCGCGCCCTTCCCCGGAAGGGCTGCGCGTAAAAATAAGTGCTTGCCTAACGTATAATAAAACGGTTTTTAAATATTTTCTAATAAACCATATATTTTGTAAACCTTCTTTTATTTTAAAACCACATCTTGTATACTTAGCCAAAAAATCAACATAGTCTTTTTTATACTTAGTGTCGAAACGAGCTAGTATGCGTAAACTGTTCTCCAGGGCCGCGCCGGGCACGCTCAATGTAGTTTTGTACCGGCACTGTGTCCTCCAGCGAGAAAATTGAGTTCAAACACGAGTCCGTCGCGCGGTCACCGGTGAGCCCCACGGCCTGAACGGGTAGTATTGCTGTCGGTCACCGGTGAGCTCCACGGCCCAAACGGAACAACTACTAAAGTTGAGTCGGCGTTCAATGTGTTAAAAATGTTATCTGAAGCGAATCTGCACACAGTCCCGATTATTCTGTGTTCGTAAACCGCGACTGGCGAACGTCCCGCCGGATATTGAATCCGGGTCGAGCGACTGTTATTGGATCATTCCATTATTTCCTCAGTAGGAGCTTGCAAGTTGGGTAGCTCAACACCCCCAGAGTCTTGGAAAGGCGTAAAGCTGACGCGTACACAAGAGTGTCAGTTCATTTCACCACCAGCATATCATTAAAACTTATTGAATTGAATACCTACTCAAAAACTATTCTCCAATTTCACCTCTTTTTTATCAACAGGCAGACCGCGTGTCGACAGCAGCTTACCATAGCCTATGGTACACGATGGGTGTCCGTCCACGAAGAGACCTGCTAAATATATTGCTGTCTAACAAACGACCGCTTGTCGTGAGGGCTGGAAAGTTTATGCCGATAGACCTGCATACTTTTGTTGCTGTAAGTTTTAATATTGGCTACACTGAACAGGGTTGCCAAGTCTTGCAATTCAAATGTGGCGAGATGGAAGATTGTGGTGCAATAATATTATTTATTTTATTTTCAGATTATAAAGACTTCGTTTTCTTATTATACGCTGCTAGTCAGCGTGCATGAAAAAAAGTAGAACAACTGTTTAAGAATGTTGTGTACTTCAGTTGTTTAATTTATTAGATCTGCATAATATGTTTAATAAATAATCACTCTAGAAGTCTAGACTGTGTAGCAAAAAGAGAATGTGTGACAGAAATAAAACATAAAAATTTTCAGAAGTATTTTATTTAAGAAATTAATATACAATTCTTTTCATACATAGATCAATGATTCAATTTGATCGGCAGTCAGCCGCGGGTATCAGTCTAACACATTCAATAGCAATGAAATAAAAGAATATCTTCAGTTATCGCTACCCTTTACTCTTATGCGTCCATTTTATTTTTCCGTATGGTAACTATCGGTGGAGTTTGGCAACACTGACAAAATTAACCGTTGATTTTAAAATTCAAATTCGTCCGTTACATTCATGATACAGCAGAAATGTATAACCCGAGTAGTTTTCAAACAAAAATGGCCGATTCAACGGTTAAAATTGACGGCTGTTCATCTAAACATATGTAAGCGACGTTATTCGCCCGAAATACATAGCGAACTAGGATCGCATAAGAAGTAGGGCTACAAAGCAATGCTACACATAGTCCTATCGACCGACCTGAGGGGACGGTGTAACTTTTACATCTAAATACGCCCACATATTGACCACGCTTGTATTTAAATGCTGAATAATCGGTTCTAATGAAAGGATCGATCTTACGAATACGTTGTTTCTGTAACTGGTCCTCTGAATAGATTTTGATAGCAAGAGTCCCATAAACTAAGCTAAGAAATTACGCAAATGTCTGGAAGACTAGGAATCGGGGTTGAGTGATTCCTCGTTGTTATATAGCTATGTGTTCTCTACAACTAAATACTGTAAATGCGGGGTTGGGAAGTTATTACGTGCTTTTAAGTCACATGAAACTTAATAAGAAATTAATCTTTAAATCTAGGTCATTCCTTATGTTGCCTTCGATAATTATTTATTGGACTGTTATCTGAAAAACCATCTGTCAAGTCACAATATTATGTTTGAAATAGTTGTCATAATGAATCTTTATTATCTGTTACAGTCATATTAAAACCAGTTTCCACAGTACATAGGGAGGTTTAAGTGTTCTAGCGTCGTGCTTAGCAAATAGTAAGCAAATGGGTCCAATATTGTGGGCGCAATTTTGTTCATTATAATTATCAACAAACTACAGCTTCGTTAAGATATTTATGCTTACTACTTATCATACTTCCAATATTTCCATCATTGAAATCTGTCATCATTAAATTTTACTGCGACACGGCGCGATTACAACTTCGACGTATAATTTATTGTGAGTTTTCACACTTAACGGCAGAAGTTTATGAGTTTTCACACGAACCGACGTTTTCTGTTTCTGTGCTCACACATGTGATTCGAGACACAATAGAAAGACAATAGCAGCGCGACAGCCGGCTGTCGCTTGGTCGTCGAAAGTTTAAAGAACCGGTTTAATTAACCTTGAAAAGATTTTCGCATTACCGGTTTAAATATTGTACCAGTTTTCGAGTCTCGTCATTTAAATACGGTTATCCGTATCGACGTCAACCGGGTAACCTGCCCCCCTAGACAAGTGGCATTGTAGAATAGATAGCGAAACGAAAACGATTGTCAAATGTATGGAGATGTCAAATTGTTTAGCGAAAGCTTGTGTCAATTCCATACATTTGACAATCTATTTGTTTTCGTTTTCTATTCTACAATGCCACTTGGCTAGGCCCTCAGTTTCGTTACATGTGAGAACCCACAATCGCGTCACAGTCAACGAAATAATCTCAATAAAAAACGGGGCTTCGACAAAAAGTCGGAAGAAACGCCGAAGTCGCAGCCGCGCTTACCTTACATTAATTGTTGAATATTGAATACGACACAAGCATTCTCGTAGCCAGTCATACATACACGCATTTGCACATACATCATTACGCAGCATACAGAAGCATCCGTCCACAAATTAATCGCCCACGGGTAGCCCCGAGCCGAAAACTACACCACAATTTTATAAATTAAGAAAAGAAATGTTTCACGATAATTGTTTGGTACAATTATGCAACTTTTTAATGACAAATAAATGAAAGTAATTGGTTTTCTGTGGCAGTATTGCCACAAATCCATTAAAATATGACCATTAAATTTCGCTCAAATATTTAAGATTATCTCTTCAACAGTGGCTTTTGCGAAAGACTCAAAATTTATTACAGAAATACTCAACGAAAAGAAACCATAAGCAATACTTTGATTTTAAACTTCTTTACTGATTTTCCAGCTTTAGATTCCGTAATCGCTGGAACTTTACAAACAGTTGGACATAAAAATGACCACATCTCATTCAACGGCAATATTTAAACTGTCAGTGGGTAAGTTCTCATCTGATGGACAATCGCCCTGCAATTGATCTTTAGCGAACGTCACCAACTAACATACAATAAATAATAAGAGAGCGAAGCAAGGATGATATAATAAGGCTTGACTACCTATAGCAATTTAAATTTTAAATCTAGATGTTATGTACTAAGTTAGTATTTTTTTATTACTTTAGAACAAAGTAAAATATCAAAATCAATCTCATTTCGCTCTCATGAAAACATTTGAACATAATCTGATACCAGAGAGCTTCACAATCCAGTTCATAGACAATAAAACAACTCACAAAATGTAGTCTATGGTTCAAAATAGACAAGCGAAAAGGAATAATTTGACATATTGATTTTTTAAATCATAGACACTGGACGTAGACGTCATAGATGTTTTAACAGCCATTGCCGAACTAGACAAGCAAAGCCATTCGTCACAACAGTGAATTACCATAATTCAAAACATTATTTAGTGAGTACAACAAGCTATCTCACTACCCCTTAAAAATAGGTTACAAAAATCTTGATCCATTGCGCGTTTTGCAACAGGCCTTTACATGGGAACGTGAGCAAAACGTGCAATGGAAGGTAAGATTAGCAAATTGTATTATAAAGTCCCTTATCGCTGTCTAGGTTAATAATATTTTGTAGGTAGGTAGTAAGTAGGTACGTGCGAGTCCATGCGAGTCGGCGGCGGAGCGGCGCGGGCGCAGGGTGGGCCGATTAACTGGCGATCGGGAACAAACACAAAATAATACGTGAGATGATGGTATACATTGCACTTTTGTACAGGAATCTCTTATTTTTACTTTTTTGTTTTAGATATTCATACAAAATGGTTTAAATAATACTATTGATTTTTACATCGGAGTTTAAAATGTACAGGACAATAAACAATGATGAAAATAAAAAGATAATGAAAACAAACAAAGGACAGACAAAACACTTAATTCAGATGTAGGTTTTCTATAACATGGAATGGCGGCGCGAGTGTTCCTTACATCAAGAGGCCCAAGTCTGCTACTTGTTGGTGTGTTCAATGAGCGATATTTCACGTGTAACGTCAAACTTTTGACACATTTCACACACAAAAATTGACAAAGTTGTCAGATGTCCGACCAACGACTGGCCACTGAGACCCGATAGCAAAAGCGGATTTGAACCCCAGGTCTACCGTGAGAAGAGATGTGCTAATTACGTCATTCACTCAACTTTGACCCCATTTTTCAAGTCCATGACAAGGTACAAAATAGACAAGCGAAACACACCTTGAAGATCCCAAGCCTAACACTTTGAGGATCCCAAACTGGAGGAATTGGGAGGTTGAGGTTTGAGGGTCTTATATTACTTGATGATAGATCTTATTACTTGAGACTGACCTTGGGGAAAGGGTTTAGTAGTACCCTAAAAGTTAATGCATAAGCCCCGTTACACTTTACGGATACTACCTACTACGCAAACGTCTGGTAAAAGTACTATGTATTTGTAATCTGACCGCCCAAAACTGCTGCAAACTCAATAACTCAGTAATTTATATGCAATGAAATGCAATTGTGTCTCCTCGCATATAATAGGCTCCAGAATATATGTTCAGAAAAGCGTTGGCCAGTCTATTACAAGTTTTTACAAACACCACCCACGCCTCGCGCCGCCATAAGAACTCATGCAAATATCCTATAAACCGTCATAAAACAAAATGTTCTTTTTTTTTGCCATGAAACAATTTTATAATTCTTGCACACACACTAAAACACAGTTAATTTTAATTACTTTTACAACTAGATAGATACATTGTTTTATTTAAAATTCAATTATCATTTATGGCACTAAAATTACGTAGTCTGAAAACACTATTTTTTTAAATTGTTAGGCGTTTTTGGTAGATTATTAGTTTTGTGCATTATGCAACCCCAGTGAATGTTACCAGCGCAAAAAAGTGTTTGTTAAATATGGCAAGATGCATTTACTATTAAAACTTCACACAGTTTTTGGTACCTTTTGTGTAGCGGCTTCATATAATGTCTCTGTGGTTACAAAGTATAACAATTTTATTATAGTTATTTTACTAATTATTATTATTTATTATATAACGTGTGTACTTGTGTTTGGCAAGCGTTAGTGTGACCTATCCTACATAAAATATTGCTTGCAATGGTCAAGATAATGAGCAATAATGGAGAGCTAATATTGTTATAAATTTTTAATCATGGATCCTGAATATATTTTTAAGCAAAAAAACCTTCTTTAAGTTATTCAGTTGAAAAATACAGAAATTCGAGCTGGTTTTAACTAAAGAGAATATCTCAACTATTTCGTTGAGATGTGTGTGCGTTTTGTATGTTTAAAATGTGTGTTCTGTCTGAGTGCGTGTTTGAGACTGTATTGCCATATTAAAAGCTCTCAAAAACCGTAATTTTTAAAATGACGTTTGTTTCTAGGGTGTTTAACTTCCTAAGGAATTATTTGCGAAATTCAAACTACCGTTATAAATGGGGAATGCTTTATTTCTTTACATGTCACTTAAATAGTACACTTACAATTGTAAATCCCCAGCTGTTAGCATTACATGACTTAAAAACTATTATTCTCATACAATTTCACATTATTATAACCAATTCAATTCATACTAAACATAACTAAATTTGGCATAGTCTGGCAATATAGCAATGAATATCTAAAAACTTATTTAACTTTTCCGCTTTTGGCATTTTTTATTTATTAATGTGGCAACACTGTGGTTGACCAATTTGGCAATACTAGAGAAGCCTAGTGTACGAATGATTGACAAGGGTCAATCTCGTGATTGAATCATACGTGATGCTCAACATTGTTCTCATTTAATTTGACGAGTAGATTTTGACTCATCACCTCTAGATAAAGAGGGGTCGTCCTAGTTGGCAAACACCGTACGAACTAATCATGCAATTAAATATAACGATGAATTGCATCAAGAGTCTCGCGTTCACACGACAAAAGACAAAAATAATACTATTTCGACCGAACAAAATTCAATTAAGGAGATTAGAACATTTACTGTCCACTCGTAAGGACGTTTGCTAATTACGACCTATCGCGGGATTACCATCATGCCATATTACCAAACTCACACCCATCTTTTTCCCTATAATTTCCAGCGAATGTCTACACAGATTAGTAAGTATGGCGTGATCGAGAGTCGACCCTGATTGGACAAATGCAGGTGTGTGACGTCATAGCGCTGTATTCTGATTGGCCCGAGCACAGCATTCTTACTATTCGGTGCATGTGTACAATGTTAGTGCAACAGTTCTGTGTGTGTGTGGACTCACTTCTTTTTATTCTTGGGCTGCGCGCGCGGCGGCGTGTTGGGTCGTCCCATGTTGAGGCCGGAGTACAGTTTGCGCTTGTCCGCCGGCTTTAGGATCTGGAACGAGCACATGAGTGTCTCGTCCACTGACATGAGGGCTCCTGGAATATGAGAAGTTAGCATTAGGAACTTATTCAATCAAGCAGTTGTCAAGAACTAAAACTACTCCTCGGTTGGTTATTTGGGCTGCACTTATACGGTTTTTTGAAAGTTAAATGCAAATAAAGTAGTTGACCTTGTCAATTTGAATCCTTGTCAATGCAACTGCCCGCCCCCACCTACTTATGCACCATTTCTCCCAAAAAAACAGTCTTGTTTCAGCCTGACCCATACGGAGCATTACAGACTCCTGTAATGTAAAACTGCTCGGAGATTTATCATCAGTTTTAAGCGTATCGTTTAGAATTCCAATCAAAAAAGCGAAATGTCGCCTAGGTTGCCAAATGTCATCCGATCCCCTTTGTTCAAACTACTTATACCATTAGGAGCTTCAATTCTTTATTTAAAGTATACAGACCTGCATTATCAAACTCGCCGCAGTAGTTGGGCGCCGAGAACAGCGTGACGAGCTGCCTCTTGGCGAAGAACTCGTAGCCGTCCTCCACGACCTGGTGGGCGCGGCAGATCAGGTCGAACTCGTGCTTCGACAGGAACTTGCCTACCACCTGCAAATAGAAACGAGAATTGGTTTAGAACACGGTCGGATATGGTGAAGGGCCGGTCATGTCAGCCGATAACCGTTGGAGCAGGATGTTCTTTAGTGGAGACTCGGCAAGTGTAAGGTTGCAGACGGTCGGTAGCAGCTAGATGACATTTGCCTAGAATTGAAAAAAAAATGCGTGCCACCCAGTACTAGCAATAGTCTGTTCTTGGGTGATGAAAATTAACTCAAAAGAATCTATATTACATGACCGTGTTCTACATGCAGTTCTGATACTGAACTAAGGGTAAATCTTTTCCTCTAATAATATCTTCTTTCTATCTTTTGGGTCACATCCACATTTTCAGATCGCATTATTCTACTAGCCACACCTTAACGATAGGCTTAATGATAGGATTAATAAATAGCAGGAGAAAAACCACCAAAAAGTGATTTTATTCCATGTGCGATGGATGAACATTGGAACTTGCCCCGCAACTACAAAATCCCAGAAAGTACAAGCACGTGGTACGCGAAAGACTTGTGCTACACAATCTAAGACAAACAGAGTAATCAGTGAGACTGATAGCGCGTTAGAGGTCAGCCATGCGGGCGCATTGATAAGAGAATGTACCACGAGATCAACTTTTGAGCTTGTTTGCACGAGATTGGCTTTATTTATTTACTATTCATTGGTAGGTGATATGAGAAACAAAACAATTTCTTTATTATCTACTGAGTTTAAGTACACCCGTGTTATGTTACATATTTTGGTTACTGCTATCCATACTAATATTATTAATGGGAAAGTGTGTCTGTCTGTCTGTATGTTTGTCTTTCTTTCACTGCAAAACGGAGCGACGAATTGACGTGATTTTTTAAGTGGAGATAGTTGAAGGGATGGAGAGTAAACTCTTCAATACATTTGGCCCAAATATAACTAACTTTTGTCTCTTTCTAACACGAGCGAAGCCGCGGGCAAAAGCTAGTAACTCATAGAAGCGATTCTATGAGTTATAGCGCAAACTTAAATAGCTTCCTTATTAATGGAAGCTACGAGTATATTAGTCATAAGGATTTGTCCAAATCCGACTAAAAGGGTCCGAGATTAGCTGTCATTCGAACATTCACCCTTTGACATAAACAATTTTAATGTCAATGTCCGTTTGGCAGAACCATTGCCTCTGGCAGCCTCATAATTTTACTCGCTCATAAAACAAACTAAAGACAAAGCAGTAAAATTAGCGAACAGATTCAGGCGAGGCGTAAAATACGTCGCATAAATTATGGTGAAGATAAACATGTAAATTAGTTTCGGCAGCACTTTCTTCCTAATTTTCTTGTCGTGCCTGTTAATGAATTACTGCAATGTTCTCAGTGTACGCTCGAAATAATCTGTACTATGTTAACGAAACCGGGAGTTGAATTTGAAAAGCCTTGTTATTGATCTCACAGTCTCGATCTTACACAGTGGCAAGATAGTACAAAGAGTGGGTTGTAGGTGCTAAATAATTATTGTCCTACTTCAGGACAAAGGACTTTTCTTATGCAAGGCAGATATGAGTTTATCACCAAGTTTGCTCAAAGCGTATTGGCCATTTCTGACTTATAAACTTCTTGTACGTGCCCGGTTGCGAAAAATGTGTCAATTTTTTGCATAAAAAGCAGTCCCGACTATTGACACAACACGACCCTATGGAAGTGCTATTTCTACAGTGTTTCAAATATAAGAAGTGCAATTTGACACTTCTAACCTACTGAAGAATAGGGATTGGGTTAAAAAAATCGATTACTACAATATCCGATTTATACGAGATATTGATTTCATTTCTTTATAATTTATAATCGATTTAAGTTACAGATTTATTTATTTTATGACTGTAAATTTCAGAATTTTAGATGAAAGAAATTATCAAATTCTCACTTGCCAGTGTTGCCAAATTAAAAGAAAAAATATTTTTTTGTCAAGACTTGAGCACGAGCGATTTTGCTTACAAAAACTTATTAAAATTATAATAACTATATGTTTAATTTTAAATATGCTTTTTCGTTGACATTTAGAAATCATCAAAAATATATTTAAATAATAAATGTCGCTTTCATTGAAAACGATCGTTATTAGTAAGTTCGATTATTTAGTAATTTTTAACGATTATTGGTATACAAGTGAATTTGAAGAGTCACAACACTACGGTATCGTACCTTACTACGTGACTTTGACACGACGTCGAGAAAAAATATTATTTATTGTTAACAATGGTTATATTGCTTTGTTTGAAAATTTTAAATGTAAATTAAGTGATTAAGAATTGTGCAGTTTGTGATAAAATAAAAATAACATTAAAATTACGTGGTTTTACAAAAGAAATAAATGTCAATTTTTGAGTTACGCATGTACAAAGTTGTGTCGTCATGAAAAGTATGAAACGTCAAATTGCACTTCTTATATTTGAAACATTGTAAATAATCTTCTTTAATGAAATGAAGTAAGATGGGCGTGATGTTAGCCTTGTCACCTCAACTGTAAGCTCATGCTATGACCATCATCATTTACATACACAAAGAGCTTTTTACGATAAACCGACTGGTCTGTGTTGGCACCAGTTTTACCAAGGCATTTTATCCTAGCCTGCACTGTATTTTATAGCCTCTACATCAATTTAATCTTCTAAAACAGAGCTTCTTCAATCCCTTCTATTGATGCCATACAGGATCCTGTTCTCCACAAGATTTACCACAGCCAACATGTTGAGTTCATCGCTCTAAACTTGACCACCTTTCACAATTTATTAAGGAATTATTGAAACTTCTCCCTTGCCTAAACTTCAAATACAGTTAGCAGTTTCCAGTCTTAATTTGGCAGCGGGGTACACAGCAGCAATATATTGAGCTTTCATTTGGCACGTAGCAGACTATGTACGGAGGAGCAGCTTTAAAATATTTATTTGGCGAGCACGCATCGCTGACTTCAGAACATTTAAGATAAGACAGCTTTATTCTGTGAAATTTTCCCTTGGTGAATCCCTAACACTACGTAGAATCATCACTTGACCTAAATTAACCAATTTATACAAAATAAAACATTTTAAAACAAGTTCTTGCCCATTCTTGTTCAATCCCTTTGAACAAGAATGGGCAAGAACTTGTTTACTACTAGATAATTTCGAATTACTTGTAAAAGTTCTAAAGTGCCTTTTAATGGTCTAATGGAGATAATTTAACTTCGACATTGTTGTTTCATGTAGAAATGTTAGTGACAGTGTTTTTGTCGAGGTCAGGGACTTAAAAGTCCACGTGGTTATCGCTTGTACAAAGTGTTGTTGTTTAGTGTCTACTCTGTGTTACATGCTACGAAACCACAGGTTCTACATGATAGCACTAGCAGTCAATATAATTAGGCAGTATACTCAAAAACTGGCATCAATTCTGTAGCTACAGTCAAGGAGCTGGAAACGATTCTCTAAAACAAAAGAACATTTAAATCCTCTAGAACATTCTCACCTCAGTTCCGAATGTAAAGCTGACACCGCGGTCGTTCTCGCCCCATCCGGCGGTATCCTTGTCAGGATCGGACCACAGCAGGTCGCAGAGCAGACCCTGGTCGGGCACGTCCGTGGGCCGCATGATCCGCCGGATCTGTTCCATCGCCTGCAGGTCTGGAGATAGGCCGCCATGGCAGCAGAATATCTTCTCGTCAACTGGAACAAGAGAAAGAAGATTTAGTATTGTGTGTTGACTTGTTTTATTACGAATGACTATGAAGTGAGTGTGAGATGATCTATCACTTCCTAGCAACGCCAGCGGCGAGAAATAAGCTTGTTTGATCAGGGGTCTCACTGCAGCCAAAACATGTGAACTTCTTAGGACATTTTGTGAGAGCAGAAACCTTCTTATACGTATTGCAATAGGGACCCCAGTTATTATTCACTGAAAATTGTTATAGAAGTAACTGCATGACAGGAATCCGTAGAGAAAAAGACATTTGCACAAAGTTGCAACTGCTTTTAAGATACCAATCAAGTTTTTTGATATTTTTCGTAATACTTCTCAGTCTTCTCAGTAAGAAAAAAAGCCGTTGAATATTTTGAAGTCAGCATTTTTCTACAGCAACATTTCTGCACATCTCCAGCCGCGTCTCGCATGTAAGGATCGATTACGAGTAAATTATGATTCATGAGAACGAACTGAGGTCGTCGACACCGTCTTAGAAGGTACTTGTGTAAATAAATAACATCTCGGTGGCTGTAACCGTACTGGATGAAATTCTACAGAATATTTGATCTTAAAAGGGTAATTAATTAATTCTCTTCGAAATGTTGTTAGAGGTAAATTTTTGGTTATAAACATAGTAACTGGTTGTTGTCTATACTGGCCATTTAACTAAACCGATGAGTGAAAATTTAGATAATAAATAGGTATGTACCACGAAGTTATCTGACAAGTAACAAACAGTACATAAAGGGTTATCTGTGCCGGCCGTCCGGCGCCGAACATCAACGTGACCATGCAGCGATGTTTAATTAATATCTTTATGCAACTGAGCTTCTAGAAAGATCCACCAGTTTTAAAGCCAGCGTCTTTGGAAGCCGCCAAAGTGGTGTCTGCATACAAAATTACAGAACAATATTTTCTTTGAGACTTTGCCTTTGTGTTTAAATAAAAGAGTATACTTGTCATTCAAATCCAGTTTTTCTAGTGTTTTAGTTCTTTTATGAGGCTGATTGTGTCTGCGTTTATTAATTAAAAGTTCTAACTGAAGGGCATTCAAAATTCGATAGGTAGTCTTAGGTTACCTAGCCTGTTATATTTAACTAGACAAGACTTTACAGATCTAATTAGTTGTAGAATAGAGCACTAATAGGTACTAGAAAATGTTCTATCTGAATTACAAAGGCCTGTTTTCGCTTGAGTAAGCGTCTAGCCAACCTCTTTTGGGACTCTTCAAAGTACACAATAGACCCTTTTTAATCACCTAATTTTACAATACAGGGACCGTTTCTATACAAAAACAAATTGAATTTGTAATGGAAAAATTGCTTCATCCGCTGATTTAACATGGCGAAGTACGTAATAAAAGAAAATAAGTTTCCAATTTGGGTCCAGAATTGAGAATCGATGTACAATTTGTGATCGTGTGCTCGTAGTAACTGCTTTGTATCCAATAACTGAAGAGCGGAGCTTGGAGAGGCTCTCGTCGGGAACTTGAAGCGGATGATTCGCGATTAGGTACTACGTTCTCCTAAATAAACATTTCCAGAATTCACAATTGAACAAGAAAACAGGAAACGTGTACTATCTTCAAAGCTGTTCTCAGTTTATTAAACTAAGAATTAAATTGCAAGTGAAAATGTTGAACAATTTGGTACTTTGGCACAGGCATTAAGAAATATCTAGCAAGCAATGTACTGTAATGTATAACCTGCTTAGTTAATGCCGGAGGGGAAAGTCTACATGAGGCCATAAGCCATTTATCACTCCCCTAGCTTTCAATGCTACGGCCTTTAAAGCATAATGTATACATGAATCACAGAAGAATTATGTACTTGGTAACTTTGATAAAAAATGGCACACGTTTTCGAAAAGGATTTATGGTACTGAAGAATACGGTTTTAGTGCAAGCTTTATGAGTTAAAAGCCCATCAAGATTCCCTTTCAAATTTTAGCATCTAAGGTAGTGATTCAAACGACAAGAATCTTTGCCTGACAGTAAGACAATAATCAGGTAAGGACGAAGGCGTAGGTCAAGTTAGTAACAAGGTAAGACAATCAAGAGAAAAGCCACATAATCATAAACAAGAGCGATACTCATGAAACTCACGGAGGATGTCGGTATATTTCTCCAGAAGTGCTAAATTCATTAAGTTGAAACCAGGGGAGTAGTAACAAGAAGCTTGCTCTGAATATAGAAACCATTTTGCAAGTGAGGTCGTAGTTTAAATAAATTACTAACGATATTGCGGGGAGGATACGCCTACGTTCTGTTTAAAATATAAATGTTTTGTGTAAAGACAATACTACTTTAGGGAACTGTGTAGTTTAGTGACATATTCCTTAAACTTTGCGTCAGGACTGTAGTTTACGAGTTAAATCTAGGACAGTAAAGGGCATTCTATAATTAGATTTAGTCCTGTCAGAATCAACCGATGTCTCGTAGTAATTGATGTATAAATTTAGAATCTATTTTAGGCGTATATTGGTGCCGATTCTCTTGTGCACAAACTAACGTAAATTTAAGTTAGGTGCATCTTTCTCTTTCCTTTTAATTAAGAAAAGGACAGAAGATCAAATATTAGTTAAGTCCTGTCAAATTTAGACAATCCATAGATAGTTTAGACGCAATTTAAAAACATGGCGTCTAAATATACGTCAATTTTCATCAGGCGCTGTCTAATTTGACAGGATTAAACTAAATGTATCTTCTGTCCTTTTCTTTAAGAAATGGAAAGAGAAAGATGCACTTAACTTAAATTTACTTTAGTTTGTGCACAAGAGAATCGGCACCATTGTGTATCTATTGTTCAACACAAGTGGACGAAATTAATTTAATGATTGAGAGATTGTGTTAGACTCGTTTTGGAAGGCATAAATTCTTGATTTTTTTCTGAATAAACATACGATTAAAATTTTACTTCTCGCAAAATCGACGACCGAGCCTTGGAAAAGAACTTGAAGATACTTAAAATGCGTGTTTTTTCGAACAAGTTTTCGAGAGGAGCTTAACAAGATAAGATGAGAAGTGAAAAAGAAAGTGAAGCATTTCTGAAGACGTTTTTAAATCGATTAAGGGAGATAAAAAGTTACGCCAAGACAGAAGCTAGAATTATCGGAAAATATTCAAGAATTTTATACCGTAAATGGGTATGTTTAGCGAATGAAATCGTGGCAAAAGCTAATTAGCACATCAATACTCGTACGCGCGCCGTACGTGTGTACACCTACGACAAAGATCAATAGTATCTCCGAAAATTGCGTGACATTGACGCAAAACATTGCGCGGAACTCGGTCGAGTTTACAATGACTGCAAAATAGTCGTATTTTTGTCTGTTGTTTGTCTTAAACGGACATGAGTAGACAATATATTCCTTAAGACTTGAAAATTACGAATGTTCTATGATCTATGACTGTCTTAGAAAAGGATTTGGCGAAAATACGCAACGAAACTACCTGAACCAGCTTCATATACGATAGCGCCATCGTATTTATCTGGATACGTGCCAAATCTCTACCATCACGCCCCACGCGAAATTAATTTGATAAAAATGTGTTTACGTGTGTCAAAAGTTATTTTGAATAATATTAATTTTTGTTATCTTTTTATGAGCCTGTTGTGTCCCATGTGAAGACATGTTTGCCATATAATTTTTTCTTTATTTTTAATCTAAGCCAAATTATTATTCAATGGAAATTATTGAGTTTGTTGCCATCAAGTAAGCAAGGAAAGGCGGCTCCAAGTTTCAAGCCCCGTTGAAGTCTAAGTATTTAGCGTCAGTGTTGACCCCCCCCCCCCCTCCCGTCAGTCAAAGCCCAGTCAAACAGTCTCTACAATTCGATTGCTTATAACATTGAACTTGGTCAAGAAGGATCAGGGTACCCCAGGGTCCATCCTTGCGAAAAAAACTTGGATGTGGCCGACACAGAAGTGTAAAGATTGGCAAGCAAAGATAACCAGCTTTATATTCAATATTGGAAGTGAAGTTGTGGAGTTGCGGAATGTTTATAATAGTTACCGTGACCCTGGAACATGAAGGGCAACCGAAGGAACATGATTGGGTTTTGTAAACTATTTATTAATCTGTGGTTTTAGTCAGTAAAACTCTGACACGCCCTCCCGCCGCACCCAGGACGGGAGCAGTCATTTGATGATTTTACACTCACCAAAAAAAAAAAAAGTGAAGTTGTGGAAGATTAATGATGTTTAAATAAGGACTTTCTAAGGTTGCAAAGGTGTTGTTACAAGTCTCCTAAGCTGTTAATTAATACATCTCGAAGTTAAGTCATGTCAATGTCCTTGTTGGTACCGCGAACTGCGACTAGTTGGACAGTTCTGTGAAGTTCCGAAGTAATATTAATCGTTACTTTTGAGTTGCTATTAATTATTCTGTGTAACTGATAGGTAATTTGAAATTATTTAGTGGCAGTTCAGAATGTAGATGTCTTATACCTCTATGGTTGAAAGGATCGAGCTGCAGTCCCATTTCAGTATCCATAAATGTCAATTTGAGAAGACAAAAAAGGTATTTTGTCTATCTGATTACAAAACTTTATTTTGCGTTGTAGGCACGTGTTACATCATTGGAATTTACTGTGCTTTTGTCGAAGAAAGCCGTTTCCCGCTGTTTATGTTTATTTTTACGAGCGATACTCAGACTTAAACCTTTCACACTAAATGTCCTGTGGCAGCCACTCCACCTGATGTGAGATGTAAGTTCTATAACTTTTGACTAACTAAAGAACAAAATAAAGCAACTCAACCTTTGAAAAGTCAAAGAAGACGAAGAGAAGACAGTCTGACGTCTAAATCTGTACTAATATTATAAATGGGAAAGTGTGTCTGTCTGTCTGTCTGTTTGTCATTCTTTCACGGCAAAACGGAGCGACGGATTGACGTGATTTTTTAAGTGGAGATAGTTGAAGGGATGGAGAGTAACATAGGCTACTTTTTGTCTCTTTCTAACGCGAGCGAAGCCGCGGGCAGAAGCTAGTCTGTACATAATAATGTCGTAACCAAGTTATATCCTCCTGAGACCCCTGGTATCACCTATGATACCTCAGTAAAATATTTTTTTTTGCGCCATCTATGCGATTCTGTAAGATCATTTACCATTTTTAGTTATCTCCTTGAGTGTGCGCTGCCGCTAAATGGCATTACTTTGCCGTGTAAACACATTTTTTAGTGTAATGTCACTTTTGAAGTTAGCATTTTTTGTTAATCACAACATGGCGACGTCACGTGCAGGTAATTATTGTTTTTATGTAGTAATTTCAAAGTTTTTTGTTTGTTTCGATTTGTATTCAATGTCATCTTTAAAATTCAGTAATAAAAACATAGAAATTTAATGAATTTCTCGGTTATTTTTTGCGGTTTTTGAACAATATCGTAGGTGATACTTTGGGCGCTCGCCACCTAAGATTTGCTTTTTTTAACAGACTTGGGAGAGTCTGCAGTTGAAGACTTATTATTGAATTTGGACGTGTCCGAATACGAGGAAGAAGATGAAAAAGATTTAGAAAACCTGGAAGTAGAGCAGGATGGTATTGTTAAAGAATTGGTACCTCGTGACGCAGCTGAAGTGGATTGGGATTTCTCCGATGATGAGCCTCTTGCAGAAGTTGCTCGTTCTTCCAATCGTTTGTCTACCAGTCGTCCTCTGAGATGGGATCGTACAGAAGATTTTAATAACTCGAGCATGGATGAAGAGCTCCCTCTGGATATTTCACTTCTGTTGTGCTGCTGGAAACGCTAACAGAAAGGAAACTACACGGAATGGGCACGCTAATAAAAAACCGTGCACCAGAGTACCGACGCCCCAATCAACCAAATAAAAGACCAAAGACTTTACTCAAGAGTGACAGATCATTGCAGGCAAGTGGGCGAGGTAGCTACGAATGTGTCGTGCGGCAAGATAAAAAACTCGCAGTCATCAAGTGGTTAGATAGTAAGCCGATCTACTTGGCATCAACTGAGGACGCTATTCAACCTTTGGGGACATGCCTGCGGTGGTCCAAAAAAGACCAGCGGTACCTTGATGTCCCACAGCCTGTCGCTGTAAAAAAATATAACTCTCACATGGTAGGAATTGACCTTTTGGACAGAGTGACCGGAAAATACGCCAGGCGTGGAAGAACTGGCAAGTGGACAGTAAGAGCGATATTTCACTTCTTCGATTTTGCTGCGGCTGCAGCCTGGATTGAATATCGGAATGTAGCCGTTAAACGTGGGTTGCCAAGAAAAAATTTAATGCAGTATCTAGATTTTAAGATGGACCTAGCAAAACATTAGATTTTTGGCGACGAAACACCGGTAGTGCTGCAATGTTCTAGCCCCAGCACTGATCATCTTACTCGAAACAACTTTGTCCAAAGTCCCAGACCTGTACTGCCTGTAACACAAGATGATCCGCCTTCGACATCTTCACAAAGAAAACACATACTTGTGGTGCCTATTTCCCACATTGCCAAGAGGCTAAAAGAAGCGCAACACCTGCCCATGTTCGTTAAAAATGATAAAAAAAATCGTTCGAAATGCCGATTGAGTGGCTGCAACAATCTCACATTCATTAAATGTTCAACATGTGATTTTTTTTTATGTTTGAATGTCAACCGAAACTGTTTTTACGATTGTCATACTAATAAAAACTGAAGTAAAATATAACATGGTTTAGTTTCATTAAGACCCGTAGTATCACCTATGATACCCCCCATTTCAGACTTCTGGGGAAGCAAAAATTTTTTTTTCAAATATTTTTGGTAAAAATGCCCATTTTTATGCATCCATACCGAAAACCAAATGGATCTGACCAAATTTGATAGTCTGGGTCTCAGGAGGATATATGTTGGAATATCACGCAACTAGTAACAAACAGATTCTGTTCAAAATTTGCACGTTCTGTTCTAAGCAATTTAACTACGGTACATTAAAACTACTTAAGCGAAAGGAATTCTGTCCGTCTGGTACAGTTAAACCACTTAACCAATTTTGAAAAGACAGCCAAATTACTTAGATATCTGCAATAACCAATCGCGCGCAAAGCTAGTTAAGCCATAAAAGATGTATCATCTGTTCAGCATAGCACGTGCCATCGAAACACGTGAATCGAGATCATAGTTGATCTCGATTCACGTGTTTCGATGGCACTACTTCGATAGCAGCACAATAACTAATTGTTACATTTACGACGACGTACAACTAAACTAAATCATATTTTAACTGAGCCGTGTATTAATAGGTCTTTGGAAACAATTAGCGAAGACAAGCTTGTTCAAGGAATTTATCTTCCTGAAGGCCGCCAGTTTCACTCATCTTGGGAAGCCTAACGTGTCAAAGGTCGATATAGACTAAGCACGTGCTTTGGCTTATTTATTTTACGTCTCTCTTGCCATCAATGTTTAACAACAGTGCGACTGTGTCAAGAATAATGTTCAGTTACTAAGCTAATTTTATTTATTTCGGTCTTAGTGTTAAAACCGAACTATTAAGTATTTAGCGTCTGTTGTCCATCCGTCAGCATAAAAACGTTCCATCTAAACACCGCTTTCATCACGTCTACCCATTTTTAATCCCACAAAATAAATATCCTGTCGTTCTACCAATACAATTTACATTCAGCGTCGGTAGATGCGTTTCAATTAAGGAGAGTGCACGCTTTGCACGGGCGCCTGTCTGAAGGCGCGGGCCCACCGCGGCGCATGCAGTGCACGGGCACGCGGTGCATTTTAGCTTCGTGTATCAATTTGCTTGACAACGTGGGTCTACGTTTCCATTGGAGTACACGAATACCCACGACTATGTATAGCGTAGCAGGGCCACGAAGAGGCTTTGCGCGTGCCATTGCAATCCACAGACACGGCTTTCATTGCTGCGCTGCGATAAGCGAGTCGTGGGTCATATTCGTGTAGTCCAGTGGAAAGGTAAACCCACGTCGAAAACGTTGAGCTATGTAACCGCCTATTCGAGCAAGCCACGCATGTATCAATGACATCAATTCATGTGTAGTCTCTCTGTGGGCTGCAGTGGAGACAACCACATACATTTTCTTAAAAAGCCAAGGTTGATACACTGTGCGTAGCCTCTCTGAGCGCCGCGGTGGACCCGTGCCTTGAGCGTCTGATCGACCACGTGCTTGCGCACGCGAGTCCAATCGCGTTGCGTGCGCGCTTCTAGTAGGTCTGTATACTGTACGCCGACTGCGTCATTCGTTTGCTTCGGGTTTTTTATTTGTTATGGAACTTCTGGTTAAAGAAATTGTGTGGAGATTAACTGTAGCACCTACTATGACTATTGTGCTGTATTTTTTATCATTAGTTTGATTTGAAGGACAAAGGATAACTTGAAACAGAGAGAGAAAGGGAGAAGGCAAGACAGGAAACAGTTACAACAATATTAATACTTTGTCGCTTGGTCGTTGACAGGTTAAGGTGTAAAACGCTGGTACTATTTGCAACTAAAACAACAGTAGCGAGGATAATAGTCAAGTCTAAAATGACACTGCCCCTCATACCTACATCAAAGACATAACGCATTCCAAAAAGTCACTCAACGAATAGACACAGAACAAAACGCCTGAAGCAACTACCCCACGTTTGAAACCTTCCCTTTCTATATTCATAAGCTTATTACACGAAAATAAGCCACAGTGGCATGGTAAAGGTTAGCAGTAAGTATTTTAGCAAGTTTGTTAGGCCTCCGGACCTAATTAGGGAACTTTAATGTTAAGCCGAATTTGGATCCTTTGGGCACAGGTCGTATATGTGAAATGAATGATGACGACTTGTGATTTATATTCAGTGGACATCTTTGGGTAGTGGAAAACTTTGTGAATTTATTTATTCTTAGGGCTTAATACAAAAACCGTAAACAAATTACGTTTTTTTTACATGCAAATAATATCGGTGAGTAAACTACTGTAATAGATAATTTTATAATATACGATAATGAATTTGGACAAGATATAGTATCCTAATCCATTGATAGACAGGTTATCCGAAACTGCCGTGACAATCAACAACAAGCTTAATGCTTATACTAACTTGTGCTTTCTTTGCTAGATAGCCTTTCCGTCGAAGTTGAAAATCTGGACGTATTATTAATCCATACAAATATTTTAGATGAGCAAGGAACTCTTGTCTGTCTCGCTTTAAATGGAATTTAGTACAGAGATAGTCCATAGCCTAATTAAGGACGGGATATTAATAGTATTAACCCAAAAATCCCACGGGAACGCGAAGTGCGCGGGTAGATCGAAGAGCCAGTACTAAATAAATGCAGCAACATAATCATTAATCACCCCACCACATGATCACCAATTCCGAATTCAAGCAAGGCAGACTATGCATCATTTATCGCTTCATATTTGTCATTCTGTGCTCGTAGCCTGCCAGGCTATGACGTCACCCAGTAAAAGAAAGTGGCGCGTCGGGACGGGTACAGCACTTCAAACGGGAGTCATACGTCATACTGGAATGAGTTTATTTATTCAACGGGCCACTGTTTTTGTTTTGGTTACCATTTTCCTCTGTTTATAATGGGTTTGCAAATATTGATCTTGTTGTATGTCTGAATTTTTCCACCGGTGGAGATACTTAGTGTATTTATTGCAAATAATTGCAATCATATCACAAGCCAAAAATGGCATCACCTTAAAAAAGTGCGTGTGCAAAATTTAAAATAGCTATAACGATGATTCTTTCATACATTACCTTGGATAAGTTTTATTTAAATAGTTTTAAAGTTCATTAAATATCCCCCCTCTGTAACTACAGAAAATGCACTATTGCTATGACGCAATGTTGATTTACAACAGAATATATCGTATAAATATGGACCTTAACCATCTATTTCCGATGTGTGCCGATGAACCGCAGAACCGCATAATTTATATCATCGGCTGTCAATCAGTGTACAAGAGCTTCGCTATGTAATGACGTCACAGTTTCAATATACATACAAGTACCGTACACATAGCTTACTGTCTCGGTTTGGATTGGAGACTAAAATAGCGTTGAATTTGTCAACTGGAATGTTTTCCAACAGACAGATCTGTTAAATGGTTCTTAAAATATTTGTCTAAAATTACTACAAACATGAAGAATATGCTGTCAGGTACCAATGAGTTATGATCAAAAAGGGTATAGAACTTAAATGAAATTTTCCAACGATGACCGAACTTATCAGAAGTCTTCTTTGCATAATGGCAAAACATAATCCCTTTGAAATATGTCCATAAAATATGATTTGCAGAGCTGAATTTTATTACAAGATCAAGATTCAAGATAAGTAATACATCAAGATACAGCGCCTATAATAAAAACACGACGCCAAAGATCATAAAGTTCATTGGCAATCAATCAACTAACACTACACAAGTACACACGAACGATGACGTCAGTACACACAACACTACTGCACTGGTAGTACACGTTTGCAGTACAAAATCCTGCTATTACAAAATGAAAGGTTTTCCCTACAAATCCACTGCCACAAAATTAAAGTGCTACCCCAAGTGAAATTGTCACTAAGCACTGTCCATGTTTGACCTGACTTGAAGGACCGATACTACAGCTAAAAATGAAAATATTGCCCAAAGAACTGCTGTAAAAGTGAAATTTTCACCATGGACAGTCGGTACTATTCCTACTTTAAAGGCACCGTCATTTGTTTCTGGCTCAGTAACCACATACAGGGAGGAAGTTCGCCTCCATGGCGCATGATGAGAGGTACCCCCCCATCCCGGCACTTTAGACAATGACACTCAAAAGATAGCCCAGTAACAAGCGACTGTTGTGTTACGGGCCTCTATGTTTTGTTTGATAAGAATGGTAAATATTTTGTTATTCTTTTTCATTGTACTGTGGCGTGAATGAGGCGGAAACAATCTTGATATGTTTGTTTTTTTTTTGCACTTGAGTACCAATGACTGCTATCTAAGAAGTGAAATCCATTGATTGTTAAGTTACAAATATGACGTAATCCATACTAATATTATAAATGGGAAAGTGTGTCTGTCTGTCTGTTTGTCTTTCTTTCACGGCAAAACGGAGCGACGGATTTACGTGATTTTTTAAGTAGAGATAGTTGAAGGGATGGAGAGTAACATAGGCTACTTTTTGTCTCTTTCTAACGCGAGCGAAGCCGCGGGCAGAAGCTAGTTAATAATAAGTATGACAATGTTTGAAAAAATCCTTATGAACCTAATGCAGCAAACGTTTAATCTTTAAGACATACAAATTATTCCAAATAAATTTTCAGTTTAAACTGTAAAATAGGAGTAATAATATTGAACACTAGCTTCTGCCCGCGGCTTCGCTCGCGTTAGAAAGAGACAAAAAGTAGCCTATGTTACTCTCCATCCCTTCAACTATCTTCACTTAAAAAATCACGTCAATCCGTCGCTCCGTTTTGCCGTGAAAGAAAGACAAACAGACAGACAGACAGACAGACACACTTTCCCATTTATAATATAAGTATGATACGACATAGACACACAACAATACATAGCCAACGTAAGTCACACCGCATTGCGACGTATTCGTAACTTGTCAACCGTCCGAAATTTTAGGGATATGAGTAATAAAAACCCAAATATTCAGTGTTCGAACAAGGTCCAAGGCCGCAGGGGTGCCTAGTGACCCTGACATTCACAGGGAACTATAGGAAATGGATGTTTACTCCCAACCCTGACAGGAAGGGGTAAGGAAATTATCAATATTGTGTAGGGTATCAACACAGTTGGTGTGGATATAGCTGACATGGAGTCCTCAAAGTTTAATCGACTATACAGCTCATAACAATAACAATTCATTTGAGTAAGTAAACAACAACTAAAGTAATTTACAACAATATTAATTTGAAACTGAAGGATAAATGAACTAGACGAGACGATGATTATACAATATCGTTTAAGATTATCTTGGAATTTCCTTTGTGAGATAGAACCTGACATTTAAAGTTTCAGATTTCGTAGTAAATGGTCGAGTTCACGAAATTACGGAGTTGGTTATAATAATTGTGGTTATTATAAAAGTTTATTATGAGATTAAAAGTGTTATAAACAAAGATTAAAATCATTATGCTGAAGTCACGTGAAGAATCGCTTCATGTTAGATTAAAGAAAACTAATTAGGACAGACATAGGAAAGACCAAAAAGAAACACGTGTTGGCAAATTAACAAATTACCAAAAGTAGAGAAACTTAGCTATACTAAAGCATCCAAATGAACACTATCAAAAGGAAATACGATTACGTGCCAAGTTTTTACGAGCACTAAAGTTGATTTACGTACTAAGTACTCAAAAGGTCATAACTTGACAATGTAAGATCAATTCAAACCCAACAGTTATGTCTATAACAAATTAATGAGGACGACCTTTCTACTAAGCACACATTTGTTTTGTGGAGAACAAGGCTTACGCAGTGCTAAAGCCCGGTTTCCACCGCGAGCGGAACGGACCCATTAATGACTTCGTTCGCAAGCGCAAACTGCAAATAACAAATAGTCAAACAAATAAACAACAAATAGTCGAATAATAATTAATAATAATTGTATTAATAAACAATTATGTATTAAGAATTATAATTTTGTTGGTGGAAATACAAATATGCAGTTTGCGCTTGCAAACGAAGTCATTAATGAGGCCGTTCCGCTCGCGGTGGAAACCGGGCTTAACAATACAAGTTATGTAGAGCATGCCAAAACACTAATTTCAAGGTTTAACGAACTTAACAATTCTTTAACAAAGAAAAAGATAAGTGAACCGTTTAAAGGAAAACATTATGAAGTAATAAAATAACATTTATTTAATGATTGAATAAATAACCTTCAGAGTTTAGACGATACTATAAGTTTTAGATTTTATTTAAAGAGAATTCAAAGTTTTGTTATGAAACTGTTAAATGAAATGTGGTGGGAACCTTAAATTAGTTTTGATTTTTCAATTTTCAAACGTCTGGTAGTTACAGGAATAGCTATTGATGGAATCACGACGTTTGTACAATTACAGAACTAAGATACTCTAGTAATAGATCTCAATTCGTCTGTTTACAGCTCATTGCAGAGAAAAGATTCGCGATAAACATTAAATGCCTAACCATTGGTCGAATCGGCATCAACGTCAAGAGCTTAAGCAGATGTGCTGATCGATGCGTGACAAATGGTCGATCAAAATCCCATAAAATCTATAAAACTACTAGAATAAGCTATTTCTTCTTCGTTGGTTATTTTAAGGAAAATTTTAAACTCGACCCTAAAGTTGTATGATTTATGGGAGATGAATCATATGATCATAAGTTCAGTGCACACGTGAGCGCTCAGATTTGAAACGTTGTGCAATACTTGTTTGGATGGGTTAAATCAAATCTCTGGATTCAGCACGCTTCGCAGAAACACTTGCATGTGCAGACCACGAAATAGGTTTTTATTAGTTCTATTTTAATCTAGAATTTGAGTACGTTTTAAGATTTATCAACTTTTGTAATCGACACCAATACTTTGCAATGATGTTGCAAGTCGTCGTCACTGCAGGCTTAATTCAACAACTGCTGAATCCATTTTTACCAAGACCATATTTCTATGGACTACGGACACAAATGTTAAAGACCAAGTAACATCAAAATGCAAAGCTGTTGCTTCAGAGAGCAAGCGTATTGTTTCATCACTAGATAGTATCAACAACAAAGGATGTGAAACTACTGTTTGCTATAATAACAATTTCTATATTTATCATTCAATAGATTTCTAGAACGAAGAGCAAAGCCATTTCCATCGGATGTTTGCTGACTGATATACAAATATGAGTAACGTTTGTTCTTCCATGACTTAATGTTAGGCTGTGTTGGTAATTAATTATCTATATTAGATACAGTGGGAACTGTTCATGTGTTTATAAGTTGGATGGAAATTATTTATTTATTTATTTAGTTATTTACACTTTATGCACAACGGTACACAGGCGGACTTAATGCCAAAGGCATTCTCTCCCAGTCAACCTAGGGTGGTGAAGAGATAGCATAGTAGGTGCATATATGGTGGTAAAACTAAAAAGATAGAAGTATAATAGATAACAAAAATAAAATACATAATAATATACATAATAACTACATACATAAGTAAATAAATACATATATCTATAATATATATTTATATATAAGTGAAAGTAAATTATGAAAGAACTCTGCTTAATAGTTAATGCTGTAAATGAATCTTCAATTTCCGCTTAAATGCATATCGACTGGTCGCCGCCTAATATCAAGAGGAAGCGCATTCCAGAGAAGAATGGCCTGAATGTAAAAAGAAGAATGAACAAAATCAGAAGTATGGGTAGGGCAAAGCAGGAGGAGATTATTGGAAGAGCGCAGATTTCTGGCATGGGAAGAACAAAGATATTGGAAGTGAGACATAAGATAAGAAGGCGAAGAAGGAGAGTTGAGCAAGGAGTAAAGCATTGTCAAAGCACGCAAACTTCTCCTTTGACGAATGGGCAACCATTTGAGATCAGCCCTAAAACTCGATACATGGTCGTATTTCCTTAGGTTGAATATAAACCTAATACAGTTGTTTAGTGTCCTATCCAGCTTATCCAACAGGACTGCATTCAGATCAAAGTAACACACATCACCATAGTCGATAATAGGGAAAATTAAGGTCTGCACAAGCATAGTTTTCGTCTTAACAGGCAAAAAGTTTTTCAGACGATATAGGGATCGCAAAGTACCGTTGACTCTTTGGCTAACACTGGAAACATGACTTTGCCAGCCAAGTGTGGAGTCGAGATGTAAACCAAGATCTTTAACACTTTGGCTGATGGGAATGACGGATCCGTCAAATATAATAGGAGGGAGAGAGCTAACCGACACTCTGGCCATCATGCGAGAGCTTCCAATTACAATAGCCTGACACTTTGAGGGGTTCACGTACACCCCAAATCTATCAGACCATTCCTTAATAGCTGCCAAGTCCTGGTTTACATCTTCTATAGCGTCAGACAAACTTTCCACCCGCGTCGATGTGTAAAGCTGCAAATCATCGGCATAAAGATGATACGAACACCGAAGACAGTGAGTTATAAAGTTAATGAAGATGGAGAATAACAAAGGAGAAAGAATACCGCCTTGTGGGACACCAGCATCCAGCTCACGCCAACTCGACGAGTTCTCATCAGCGCGAACTAATTGCCGACGCCCCCGAAGATAAGAAGAGAACCATTCCCAATTATTACACAGAAGACAGTGTATATTGATTATTTATGTGTAGGTTCCGAAATAGTAAACTAGATAAAGCTACAAATGGTATTCATAATAGAGGTAACGCTAACATTCTCTTTGATCTCAAACTTCATTTGTCATCTGATCAGCGCTGTGCCTGTACTTTATAATGCCCTCATTACGCGATAGGCTTATACTATAATATGTCCCAGTTATATCTACGAGACATTTAATTATGTCAGATTTACCACATTATATTTTATTATCATCTATGAAAGAAATTCTCAAAAGACCGAGTCCTTCATAATAATTATCTCCAAAAGAAATTATGTCAACATTTTCTCGTACACAAAAATAATTTGCGAAATAAACACGACACGCTGAGCTGTCATATTTAACGATCTAAAGCAGAAACTTGGCTCAATTAGTGTGCCGGCCAAGTAAAAATAGCTCGGTGGCTTAAGCAAACATCCTTTTACGTCACCGTTTCAGGGACAAAGTTGCAAAGAAAACGCTTTCTAGTAATTGATTACCTACTTTCTTTAGTAATTACTTTCTGTTGAAGTTTTTGGCTGCTGTTTTTCACTACTGTTAAGCATTTGTTCCCTCTTAATTTCTATATTCAAATTATGAAAATTAAACTGAATATTCATAAATTTTTCGTTACTTAAAGAACTTTGCTTTTATTATATCATTAATAACAGCAGCAGCCAAATTTTAAGGCAGAGTTTTAGCAAGTGCTCTTAATGTTTTGCTTTTAAGTAAAATCTCTGAAATTCTCGCCAGCACTTGCCTCACAGGTGTTTCAAAAGTTTTTCTATTGTCTTCTCAACATTTTGCAACGCTGCGCTGCGATAAACTACCCGTGTTTTATTCACAGGTAAAACATTATCTTTTACTGTCAGCTTAATACATTAATGCAGCTCTTGTTTGACTCAAAGGGATCAAAATGTAATGAAGGGAGAAAAAAAAACCCGTCGACATCAGTCATTCAGTGTCCAATATTGGAACTTTTGATATGAATTGCGAAATGGGATCAAATTATTATTTTTTCTATTCACATTTCAGCAAAAAAAAAAGTATAATAATGTCTTTGTACCAACAATTATGTTTATTTCCAGTGGCGCCACTAAACAAGCGGAAACAGAAGGTTCGATTTTCAAAGACATGTATGCATGTAGTGGCAGATATCGTGTTATGTGTGTGGGTTTGTTATAACGCATTGTGTGCATTCAACAAACGGGTTAATGTGTTTGCGTTTCTGTACGTGCGCATCGACGTGTATCAGCAGTTAGCCTTATATGTTTACATTGTGTCAGTTGATAGTGACTTTGCGACACACATTTATCTGCTCACTATAAACGATCAATTTCATGTGGATACTAGTAGTATTTACTTCTTTGTGTAGTGCAACTTCTGTGAAATCTATTCCATGTAAGTTTCGTGAGAAGTGGATGCCTCAACTCTTTTCTTCCGAAGGGTCGCAGTAGCAGACACGTTTCCAAGACGCGTGACCCAGATTCTGAACGCCGTATGAAGACACTCTTCCATTCTGGCGTCTACTCTTTGTGTCAAATTAGAACCAAGCTTAGAATTGCGTTGCATATCTTGGCGGGATGTTGTCTACATTTTAGCTTGTTTTGGCATTTCCACAATAATCTTGCTTTTAATAGCAACTCACCGTGTTCATGAATAATCACTTGACATATTACCTACCAGTAATATTTACTACTACTAAGTCGTAGTCCAAATATTTTCGTTCGTAGAGTTGTTATGACACTATCTATCTATATCAACCATTTACCATGTGGCCAGTTTTACGTCACTCCGATAGACTGAAAAATTGTTAATGGAGAACGCGTTCCCTAAAAGGTCGATCAAAAATAGATGCCTCGATTTTCTTCAATGCCCGTCTTAAAAGGATCCTTACAAAATAATGTGAAATGCGTAACATCAGAAAATATTAAAGTAATTTCGTAGGCTTGTATAACATTTGTAGTTCATTTCATGTTTTTTTATCATTCATGGATATTATTAGAATTGTTTATTGTTTAAAAACATTATTATTTATGCATTACGGTCTTTGTTAGTATTGTAGAAGGTTAAAATTCTTGGATGCCCAAGGGAAAATTCGTATGTGTTCATCCACATGTAGTTATTCTAATAATATTCATTTAGCTTCACCTATTCCGTCCTTTGTGAATTGATAAAAGGATTCATATTGAGTTCAACGAAATTTTTTACTTTGATTTCGGTCGAATTTGTTTTTGTCAGCTTTTTTCTCGGATCCTCGGTTTAAGATGGATAGACCTTCTAAGCGAGTCTACTTTATATAAAATGGGATAATATATTTCCAAACCTTCAGTAAATTACCTTCTCAATTATTTACAGAGCAATCCCCAAAGCAGTTTGTAACTGTGCATGTAAGCCTTTATTAATTCATAGCGTAAGGTTCATTTGAACTAAAAAAGATAAAGACACGCCATAAATAATTCTTAAGTCTTTACAACCTTGGTAGTTCATGTTTTTAACCTTGATTGATAAGAATCTCGCCAAATTAGTTGCTTATCGTTTTTATCAGTATAAAAATGTGCGAAAAATGCCTCGCCTACCTGTGTTAAGCAGATATATTGGTATTGATCTCTTACAAGATTTTTTACTATCGTTTTTCTTTTATTTTGTAACCAAGGATAAATTGGCTGTAGGTGTAGGGCAAAACACAAAAAAGTGTACAGAAATGGCGTACGGAATATATTCTCCTGTGTATAAAAATCACAACGGCTGTGTACACACAAAAAAGAAGGGATAACTCAAATATCTCTATGGATAGAGCGTTTGTGTAAATATTTTCCCAGTTAACGATATCGACCTCGTTAAACAATGGCTGGCTCTTTGGGGCCAAGTGGCTACACGATGTTACACTCAACAATATTATGGAGATACCCTTTTTCGGCTTTTGCGAATATGGATTAACTAGCTGCCACGGAGGATCAATAACGAAGTTTTGTATGAATTTCCAACTCCAATTTTGTCCGTTCTTTGGTGGAATTTTTAATAATTCTTGCTTAGTGCACAACTTCATCACCAAAAGATTTTCTTGGTTCTAGACTAGCGGTTTTAGCTGGGCGTTGATCGATTGATTAGACTATGTCTTCGTTTGAAATTAAGATAAAGGAACGAGTTCGTTGACATTATCGTCCAATATATAAAGGACTGAAATCAAATTATGGAACCAATTTCAAAACATGCCGTGTATGTAGACGACTTCCTTTACAATTCCGGTACTTGCGATTACAATAGCAATCAATTCTTCATCAAAAACGTTGTCAAGGATATCCCTTAAAATAACTTTTTTAAAAACGATAGGTATTTTTTCCGGTATCAATCTCAATATTCTCAATCTGAAGCAGGGTAGGTAGATATTTAATATTGGGTTCGCGTGAAGCCTGTTTGTTATGTTTCATATTTTCTCAGAATTTTTAATACTGCTTCTAACTTTTTCTATTAGTTTGTTATTTCGAGAACTTTCGTAAGTTTTTAAATTAAATCGTGCCTGGGGTGTTAAGGTCACCGTTAGTTCAAAGATTTGTTATTCTGAAGGACTAATCAGGTTGGAAATAAGGTACGTATAAGCTTTTGCCCACGACTTAGTCTGCATGACTGTCGATAATGGATGCATACAAAGCGAAAAGGAAGACAGGCAGATAGAGAATTTTCATATTTATAAGTATGGATTCTGCCAAGGCAGACTCGGATTAATAGGAGCCGTTGAAATTGGAAGGTGATCGATATTATAATATTTTTGATTAAATTCTTGAAGATTTGCACCCTCCCCCCTATAGGGGCCGTTACATTTTTATTGCTCTTCGTTTGGCTCATAGACTCTAGATATTATTTTTTAACAAGCTTTGCGACCTTTTTATGAGGTGACCTTTTTCGGAGACGTCCATATTTTCACGGTTGAGTCAACAAATGAAAGCAGATTTCATTTTCTCTCAGAACCATTGCGATGGTGATTTATTGAACACGAAATTCAAAAACTGCGAGTGCCTTATTAAAGGCGGCCAGTATAAATCCATTCAATAACAAAGCTTATTTTTTGTCACGCATCCTTCTACCCACGCCTGCCAAACTAATTCATGTTATGTCGATACCAAATCCCACATGTTTAAAGTTCATTGTTCTAATGTCAAAAAGTTTGTTACGTCACAATGCTGATAGTTCGATGGCACGTCAGCACGTGATGTCTAAGCGTGGGTAGACGATTAGGCCTGATTGTAGCATTTCGGAGCAGTTACATGTTGATACGGCTGAGCCGCAAACCGCAGTGTTTTGACTTTACGACCGTATCGAGTCAAACTTAAATCGATACGAGATTGGTCTCTTACGGCGGTATGGAAGGTTTAAGTTCTGAAGGACGATTTTCGTCATAAAAATAATGTATACCTAGTACGTTTTGTGCGATGCAACCCACGTTAGTATTTTTCACCTGGGATCCAATGAAAATAAATCATTATAACCTGCACTGCAGCGATATTCATTTCTTTTGACAGTTTGGACCTGAGTTTGAGAAAAAAAGACGAATGAATTCTTAAAAGACATGACATTTCCTGGCATTTAATATCGACAAAATTGAATCATGACCCACCATAAGCTTATTTTTCTACAGACATTCAAATACAATTAAGTCGACAATCGCGTAAACATGTATTAAAAATGTCACTCGTCTAGTCTTATTATTTTGACAGCATCAAACGATTTGTCGTCGAAATGGGTCATGATTCAATTTTGTCGATAGTACATTAACATAATCGAATAAAAATTCTTATCGATTTTAGAGTATAGAACGACCAAAAACCTAAGATCTTTATAAATAGAGGATCTTTGCACATTATTGAAGATTATGAATATTTTTATCTCGGTGTTATCAGAATGAGAGTTGACATTCAATTTCCTGTTGCAGATAGGATTAGAGCGAAAGGTCAAGCATACTTACTTGATTCAGTCTTCAGATATCAAGTTTAATAACACATCACTTGTGTAATCGGAATCCGTTAGCTTAAGGGATATATAAATAGCAGATAGTGTATCTTCATTGATAAAAACATCTGAATTCCATTCAAATTTCTTCTTTGCATTTTCGCAAACTAAAGAGATCACTGCAATATTCATTCATCATCAAGAGTGGATTTAGATCCTCTGAATTCGCTCATGGGAGTCATGACTCTAGAGGCCCTAGTCTGCTATCGTCAAACTTTTGACACATTTCCCTAACAAAAACTGTCAAAGTTGTCAAATATCCGGCCGATGACTGGTCATTGAGAAACGATTGTAATAGCAGACTAGGGCCCCTGGGTCAGGATCTAGATCGATACTTCCAGTCTCATAGACAAGGAAGACTCAAACTTCAACTGTACGACCCCCTTGACTCAAAGGAATATGATATGATACGTTCTACTGGACATAGTAATTTGTGTCATGTGTCTTTCCGGTAACTACGTACGATACGCTTATATCACGCTCATGGCATGATGGACGTCCTTAATAAATTAGTTCAACAACGACCATAAAAAAATTATAAACAACAAATATTGTTTTAATCATTTTATTGCTATTATCGTTTTATGCCAAGGCTTTTCAGAAACAGTTTTTTCCCTAGTCCTAGCTTGTGACAGTGAAGTTAACCCAGTTTTTGATGCAAGTGTGGCGAGCTGCCTAATCTAGTTTTTACTCAAAGTGTGGTTTGAAAGAGCCTGCGGTGTCCATTTCTAACCAGTGCTGTGTTATAATCAGATCGTCGTTGTTCAGTTTGAGTCTTTTGTGGCTGTTCACTCAACTGTAAACTGTTTGTAGTAACATTTGACTAGTTAGATGGTTGCGTCATCTTATTTAGATGTAAGTACTAAGTGTTTCGGGTTTAAACTAATGGAGGGTCACAGAACTTCCTGATCCTAGCTTACGTAATTGAATCGTCGGCTAAAATCGATAGATCGAGTGGTATGGGCATTTTCGGTAAAAACTAAAAGATTTCGAATGTGTGATTGAAATATTTATATTCCTTGACCTCCTCCTACTTTGTAAAGAAAAAGATTTAAAAAATCTAAAACGAGTGACAATGATAGGTGGTGTTAGTAATTTACTTGAAAGAAGATATCAATTGAACTGCAGTAGAGGCAGACTTTACACATATTATTATACGCACAGAAAAATAAAAACGTGCATGTAGTAAATGTCAGGAACTATAGAAACTGACAATTTAAAATTTAATAAAAATGACCAGCTGCTAAAAAACTGGTATCATTGAACAGACACATGTCAGAAGCATCTGTTACATTTGGGAGTAATGAAAAAAAAACTACCTAATTACTACTATTACTATTTTATTTTCCGAATAGGTCCACCTGCTGACGTCTGGATAATTGCCAGACGGATTGACATGTTAGTGTTTGTAATGTCTTCACTAATTGAATCTTTTAATAAATGATTTGAAAAGCACTTGCTTTTTTAAACGAAGAAGGAGAAAAGTATATTTAATATAATCTGGAGAACACTGAGATATTTAGTAAAACTTTCAAACAAAGTTGACGAAATAATTGTCTCGCCAGTTGGTTAGGACAATGACATTTAAAATTAAATAAAGATAACGACTTTAATAGCCTGAATGAAAGCCTTCGTCTCGAGTCCGCATTGTTCCAGAACTACAGATAATAATTTGTAAGGAGTCGAGATGATTGATGTGATAGATGGTGGCAGCGATACAGATAATTTTGATAAAATACTTAACGAACTTAAAATTGAAGGGGCCAGAATGTGAAATGACCAAAGTTTCGGGTCACCCTTAGCCACTGCAGCTGACACGCTAATTTGTGTAATATTCACATTTGTATTCTGGATAGAAAATCTAATAATTTATGAATAGGGGAAAGGTGACGTAGCCTGGTGCAGATAAGACGGTACTTTCTATTCTGTAGATCTTGATATCACTTATCTTAACGCTAACAGAGACCTTTCTAATGGAATATACTTATAACGTGGGTCTAACAAAGATATGAATAGTAATGAATATTATCAAAGGGCACTGCTGAATGATTTCCTCATATCTGGAGATAAGTTGTGGTTGAAATGCGAATGCTAACGATTCTAAAAGTTTAACGTCCTTTCTGAAAAACAAGTTGAACATAGTCAAAGTTTCCCTGATGAAATAGCAACGTTGGATTCTTGCATGAGTATGAGGAAGTATTATTTAAACAATCTACATCACATTTTCACAAAAATATGAAAAGGAAAAGAATAAAACATAAAAGTAAATATGAATGTTCTATTTTTCTTGCCCATAGCGAATTCTGTGGAGTTGTTGCGAAATCATACAAATAACACACAATGGTTCCTAAAATTACAACACTGATTCTTGGAAATAAAGCAATTTCAACCCGACATGAAACTATAGGAAACCCGACAAACTGCTGTTCCTCGCTAATTACGAAACATTTGAAAAGGATTGTTTTAGTAGACCATTTTGTTGTTATTGTAAAACTACCAAAATAAAACTTTAGGGAAGAGAAACCTTGCCAAATCCTATATTTTAATTTTCCCTCAGGCAACGTAACCCTGGCACTTCCCAGTTCTCTTAGTTGCGAAAATAAGTTGTTTGTTATCAAAATGACCAAGTTTGGACAAACAACTGAGCAGGCAACTTGGTATATGGCAACAGTTGCTGGTTATTTCTGAAGGTGAAGAGTAAACAAGTTTGTTTTCCAAATTAAAAATAATATTTCTTCGCTAATAAGGTATTCGAGGAGAATTTCTTTAATGGGGAAGGAAAATGAACCCCAACAGTGTGGACATTCTCCATATTTGACCAAATTTAATTGGAAATTAGGCTAAAACAAAAGTAATTGGAAATTCTCTACTACATACACGAGTCACGAATTGAGTGCGTCACGATTACCCGAATGTAAGAACGTTCACTCTAAACCAACCTAAACCAACAATTGCGCTGAATTGCTCGAAAAACCGATTGCCCAATAAGGACTGAAGAACAACAATGCCATTCAGATTAGCATCTTCCTTCATCTTCAAGAAGTCAGTAATTTTTCAAAGATTCTTTTATTTTTTCCAGAATCAGTAACTCAACTCTAGCAACACGAGACAAACGGATACCAAATCATCCTCATGGGAACACTTCGCAAGACTATTTCAGTAAAAATAGCGCTTGCAAGCGATGTAGCCTTGTTAGTCACGTGTTGGTCGTCACATCTGCTAGTCTGCCACGCGCTAGACCGAAATAGCCCAAGCTAACCTTAAGAGGCCCTGAACCTCTTCACGAACAGATGCGTTTAATTAATACCGGCTACACGGCTGTGTAACGCTATATTGCAATCAACGAGAGTCCAATGTTGATATGGTGAATGATTAAATGCTTATAGAAGAATACTGTTATTGTTTAAGTAGCGACCCGCCTTAGCTTCGCTCGGGTAGTACAAATCTTGGGTTTCTTTTTTATAGAATACTAGCTTTTGTCCCGCGACTTCGTTCGCGTGGATTAATAGCTCCCGTTCCCGGGGGATTTCCGGGACGAAAACTATCCATTGTCCTTTCTCGGGTCCACGACTATATCTGTACCAAATTTCATTTATCGGTTCTGTGGTTTGGGCGTGAAGAAGAGACAGACAGACAGAGTTACTTTCGCATTTATATTATTAGTCCGAATACATATAAGTCTCCCTCTTGAATCTTTATCTACTGATGAAAATCGTATCAAAATCACGTTTCGGAGTTAAAAACATCTAAGCGTATTTAAATACAGACGGGACAGTTTATTTTATAGTAGCGTAAAGTTGCCGAAAATGAATGCTATGGAGAGAACATTTTAAAGTACCATAGAAGAAATATGATTTATTGATGTTCAAGGAACGTGTGGGAGCTTTGTGGGAGGCAGAACTGTGCTGCAGAGAATTAAAGCCAGCAAATTCTAAGCTTATCTTGAAATTGATGGCAGGTAATAAAACGAGAAGCCAAATGCATAGAAATGGTCCAAAATTTCGAGGGTAATTCTCACATGTATGAGCAATTTTGCTGAATATTTTCTCCCTTATACGTGCAATGAAAGAAAATAGATTCTGAAGGATCTTTGACTGCTCAATTATCTAGTAATTCATTCCTTCTATCATAACGTTAGACAAAGATTGTTACATTATAACGTAGTTATTTCAATGTTAGCATGTAAAAAATCAATTATTTAACGACAAACACAAAGAAATGTGAAGCAAAACACAGTTTTTTTAACAATATAATCCCATAAACCTAAATTGACCGCTTTCTAATACAAAATGAAGCGTCAGACTAAAACTACGAACATTCTTTGAATCAATCACTTCCATCGGCGCAATTCCGATAAAGTCTGGCGGACTAGGTCAGATTATCGGTTCCGAGGGTTGATTGAAGGGTAGGATAAGGTGATCGCGGTCGATCGGACCTCGATATTCAATTGAGGCAGAAGTTTCGCACGACGCGCAAAATAAACCAGTTTAGGCGGTTTTATATGGCATCTCGATGAATGGAATTAGTTGATGTTGTAGTGTTTGTTTTTTTTTTTATTACCTACTGTAGAATAGCGTCAGGTATACACAGCACGATTATTCGGCGCGGTTTCATCACATTGTGTACGGCGTGCCTAATACAAACCAAACCACCAAATAAAAAAAGTACAGTTTTGAAAAGAGGAGAATTAATGAGTTGGGAAAATATCTCACGAGACTTTACTCGGGTTTTTCTAAACCGCGGCTTGTAAAGATCCATACTAATATTATAAATGGGAGAGTGTGTCTGTCTGTCTGTATGTTTGTCTTTCTTTCACGGCAAAACGGAGCGACGGATTGACGTGATTTTTTAAGTGGAGATAGTTGAAGGGATGGAGAGTAACATAGGCTACTATTTGTCTCTTTCTAACGCGAGCGAAGCCGCGGGCAGAAGCTAGAAAAATTATATTTACTGCATAGCTGACACAAAACACATCGTACAAATTATGACAATTAGGCACAATCATTTTTATTGCCTGATCGATATATTATACATTGCGAAACTGGACAAACACTGATAAATGGCTACGAATATCGTTTGCCGTGTGTAGCGGCCATTATAAACATTTTATTTAAGATAGAATATTTGTTTACACACAAAAACACGTAGGTACTACTATAATAAAATTTTCGTTTATTTACATCTGTCAAATTATTTATAAACATTGTGAATATTTGGCGCGTAATTACTATACAATCTTAAATAAAATATATATTTAACGCAAAAGTTTGTAAGGATGTTCATGTATTAATGAATGCTGAGAAAGTGGAGGTCAGAAAGATAAGTAACTCGATGGTTTATCATTGTGATCGACCTACACTCTGATTAAGGTCTATGTGTCACGAAACTCTTTAGAAGAACATTGCAGCAGAAAAATCAATTTGTATTTTAAGCAGAACTAAAATCATAGAATAAATTTAAATACTCGTCGTACCATAACTAATAAATAAACATTGCTGGTCCTAGAGACATGGAACTAGAAGGGTACGGTTTTTGTGAGAGCAAGTATTCACTAACTAAGATGTTTTTTGCTATTTCCAAAGGCGTAAAATAGCAAACTAAGAGGCGGGCGATAGCTAATACACTATAATAGCCAGCTAAAAAACTTATCATAAACCCTTTTACTACTGCTATACCATCATATCTAGGTACAAATTTAAGACTACTGCGGGTTACCCTAACCCGCAGCCATCTTAAAAACCCCTATCACAGTTGAATGATCAAGCATTTACCTAATTTCCTTTATATTCCAACACCCACCGTTAAAAAACCATTATCTACAAAGAAGCTTTCATCGTCAGATAGGCGGGGACCCATGACATATAGTAGGTGGGTACCCACTACTTAGGGTTATCGCAAACAGAGGGGCACACAGCCTGTGCAAAAAAAAAAACAGCGAAAACGAATTGAAAATGGCATGAGGCTTGAGAAAAATTAAAGAATTATTTACGCCTGCCTGTGTTAGTCAAAACTCTTCCTCAATACGTAAAACACGTCAACGCATCAAGTTTAATATCAAATATTCAGGGTCTGCAGTCACTTCGAGCTGTAAAATCCAACTTTCAAGCCTGTATCCGACTGTCCCTCAGAAACGCGTAGATGCATATAAATATCAAAACTCAGGTTTACTGTTCCTCGGAGCTCCGAAATAAAACTTTGAAGTCAACTCAATCAAAACAACCGTTTACACTACTTTATGTCCCCTGCCGTTTTATCCGCTTATTTCCCGTTCACTTGGGATTTCCGGGATAAAAATTACCTTATGTCCTTTCCCAAGCTATGGACTATTTCTGTACCAAATTTTATTAAAATTGACATATTTTCACATTTATAATATTAGTATGGATAAATTAAATAGCTACTCTATCAGAACCGACCTTTACAACAGAAGCCAGTGACAAGAGACCTTGAACTTGGCTCGTAAACAACTCCTATGTCAACCTACACGTATATTTTATATCGCACACCTATTACCTAGATTGCGTGGTAAAGACGAACTTACATCATGGTTTATTTGTTTGTTACCTATACAGAGTGAGTTTAAATTCACTGGTAATTTTTCAGGTGAAAAATAGACTAATTTTCACCTCCTGATATTGGAGGGTATTTTCACATTTGGCCCGAAAAACGTCAAGTTGATGGTTAGATACGCAAAAAGACCGATTTAAATAAGGTCGTATGCTAATTGACCGGTTTGGAAAAAAAAAGTTTTAGTTAAAATGCGTGTCTGGGCCCAAGTAACACAGAAAGCATTTTAACAAACGAAAATTAATCTTATGTACAACTTAAGGCCCGTATAAACTTTTATATAAGTTCACCGAGCACCTTGACGCTTTATGTAGGCATTTCAAAACCGTTTAGATGCTTTATACTGTATAACGGTTGGATAATGGTATATCAAAATGCTTTTGTGAAGCTTTTAGTTTCAGTGCAGCAAATCACAATGCTGTTGTACAGCTTTCAGCTGTTTTTAGTGCATTTGGATTTACAGTAGAATTTTTAAGTAGTAAATAATGCTCAATGGTGTTTAATAGCATAAATATGAACCATTATAATGCCACGAAAATCCTCTATACAACTTTAAGCTGTTTTTAGTGCCTTAGGGTCTACAATAGCATTTTAAAGTAGTAAGATAATGCCTAATGCTGGTTAATAGCATAAACTAGTATCATTATAATGCACCGAAATTCGTTAAACGGCTT
Source organism: Athetis lepigone (assembly GCA_033675125.1). Lineage (NCBI taxonomy): Eukaryota > Metazoa > Arthropoda > Insecta > Lepidoptera > Noctuidae > Athetis > Athetis lepigone. The sequence goes on from CM066235.1 coordinate 1,005,184, forward strand.
TAAGCTGTATTAAGTGCCCTTTGTTGTATAATAGCACATCTAAGTGCTAAGTAAAAGCCTAGTGCTGCTGAACAGCATGAACGTGAACCAATGTAATGCTTGTATTTTTAAAGATCAACTGAGTGCTGTTGTACTGCTAACAGCTCTTTAAACAAATACAAGTGAGTTATTGAAATGTGTGTAAAGCTGCATATACATTCAATTTACTGCATTCGTAAAACCATTTGTCGACATCAGTGTGTATTGCGTAACCGTGTGTTTAGCATACGTTTATAATGAAGCTGGTCAAGTGCGAGTCGGACTCGCGCAACAAGGGTTCCGTAAAATGAACACCTACATTCATCAACAATATTTGAAAAAAAAAACTACAAACCGGATTTCGAAGTTTTTCTTTACTTGTGCTAGATGACATTGCCGATCAAGTGATGAGGCCTAAGTTATTGAGAGTTGTCACAAATCTACGGGGTGAATAATTATATCTGTATTCTGTTATGTTTGTGTGTTTTTATTCCTAACTTTGGATATTAAAAAATATATTATCTTCAATATCCATCCATACGGATTTAAGTTGTACAAAAATTCTGAAATGGGTTTTATAGTTTTGCTCAAAGATCCTCAAAATTCTGTTCAAGTATTGGCACCAATTCGGTCTACATCAAGTTTACTGGTATATCGGTGAACTCATATAGAACTACTTTATAGTCAATGGCACTACAGTGGTTCATCAAAAGTCTTCTCTCTGGCCTCTGGCCTTAATAATTGTACATGTGTGAGTATTTATACTGCTGGCGGTATTAAGTAGCCTTGTTAAACGCTCACCGGGGTGCTATAGGCTGCCACCATTTTGTAAATTATTTTATAACCTAAAAATATTATCCTTCTAACCCATTTATAAAAGTAATAGACCTATATAATAATAATTAACTTAATCCAATACTTCCTAACCAACACTGTTATGTTAATTATGTAAAATTTATTCTATACTAAGAATACAAAATTATTTTGGTTATTTCACACTATAACATTTTATATCAAAATCACAAAATATCAAAGGCGCGTGAAAATTTTCAAAGAAACTTATATAGATATTTACAGTAAACTACATTGCGCAATAATATTTGAAGGTATGAAATAAAAAAAGAGTCATAACCTAACCCAGTGTTATAAATTTTGTTTTAAAAATGGTGTCACGCACTGAGTTTTGACGTCTTCGTTCATATTATATTGCGAGCCAAAGTTGATAAATTGCAACGACGGGACGTTCAGAGTATTATAACAATTAGTACCGTGGCATTAGATACGTTTTTGCAATGATGTAGGGTTTATTTAAGTTCTAACTGTGAACCCTTATGTAGCTCCAATCATTCTTTTACTACATTCTAATGCTGGTATAATGCTTTTGTAATGTAATTAGCATCTTCACTATCAATGTCATTGCCAGTGTAATGCTTCTGTAATGCGATTGGCAACTTCGTCGACCGTAATAATGTTTCTTTAATGCAACTGGTACTTTCTTTGACCACAATAATGCTTCTTTAATGCCAATGGTACTTTATTTGACCACAATAATGCTAATATAATGCGCCTGTAATGCGATTAAACAACTATTGTGAACATATTAAGGATCTAAAGCCGTATAATTTGTGCCCAAATAAGCATTACAGTAGCCGTATAAACGTTTGTAATGCTACTATGGAACTAAATCAAAATGCGAAAACGATACAAAAATGCTGTAAGTCGGCCGTTATAATGCTTTGATGTGTTACTTGGGGGGTTACAGAGAAAATAGCGCATAGCAGTTTAAAGAACCGACGTGTGGGAAACAAAAAACCCGTCTTCCCTTTTACTGGCAATGCGATAGTAAACCACTAAGCCGATTTTGATAAAATTTGGTACAGAGTGAAACACCAAAGGTTTACCAAAGGCTACTTTTTAATCCACGAATTGTATGTATCCACAATAACCGAAATTTACGCGAACGAAGTCGCGGGCAAAAGCTAGTATATTACAAAGGTAGGCAGTATAACGTAAATCATAGTCGACTTAGGGCCATGAACCAGGCTCGTAAACCCGTCAGTGGAGACAACCTGCATTATACATTGGTGCGCCATTACCTAGATTACTATGCTAGGTAAAAGCAGAGCTTATGTTTTATAGCGTTTGTGCACCATGGCTTTACTCGCGTCCATGTCTTTGGTGACTGCTTCCCTGTCGTGTGTCATAGCGTGATGTTATGTTCGCTGATTTATTCTGGCTATTTAATTATACAGATTTTGTTTCAGTAGGATTGGTAATTCCAGATATTTGATCAAAACAAACATTTTATTTTAATTTATTCTGGTGTCAATCAAAAATGACTCCCCATGGTATGTAAAGTGAGCTTGAATAGGCATAGCCGTTTCGCGAGGTGGTGATGCTTTTAATTTAAAGTTTCTAGTACCTATATGTTTCAATATTGAAGTCTCACTATACTCGAAAAACTGTTTTCCTTTCTTTGTTCAATCCTATCTGACGCCAGATGTTTACTCGTTAAGATAAATTGACAGAACATACCACCTGCGTTTAAACCGCCTTCTATATTAGAGGCGCAATACCACGACCCGACCCCCCCCCCCCTTATTGATCTGCTAAAGTTTCGTCAAATGTCATATAATATAATATCGGAGCCTCCGAAAAGTTCAGGGTAGAAAGGTCTGTCACCACGGCGGGAATAATACCTGTCTCTAACACGTTTTCCCTTTCAAACGTCGTGAATACCAACATATGATACATATTGTGTTTCGAACTTATCTGAAAACTGTATGAGGATATTTCCAACCCAGGTTATATGCCTATTAAGGTAAGTTCATTGTTGCTATCCGAGGTCTACACTCCATAATGGTTATTACTAGTACAAATAGCTGAATATTAGGCACTATAAATTGTTATTGCGCTGAAAATAGTACATTTACTTAACCTCGTAAAGGTTCGTGGAAAACTAATCCTGTAAATTGACGGCCGTATGTCGTGGGCAGAATAGAAAATATGTTTTGGTTCGGGTGCAGAAAATAGCAAAATGTTATGAAATACCAGAACCTTATTAATATAACTGTACAAGATAATTACGCCTTAGCAGATAAGGCCTCTTCTTATACAGAGAAGACCATAACATTGATCATCGTCGTCCAAGTACGATTAATGGCTTATTTTATTATGCAAGTTGTCTATGTCTTTAATGAACTTAGAACATAAACATAAAGTCATACTGGTTCTCGCCCATGCTCGGCAACAAATCAACAACCTCATTCATGAGAGGCGGACCTTAATCCATGGGTCGTCACGACAATCAAATAACACATTTTTTGAAGAAGAATTATAATATATAGACCTGTCTCCAGATACCTCCGAAGCTGTCAATGTCATTGACATTGCAATACTGTTTGAAATAGAAATTTACACTGTAGTAACACGATTAACTAGCCTTAAGAGGTGTGGTCAACGGATGTTCATATTTTGCGACAGTGCGTTTGGCGTGTCCTTTTCGTAATTGTGCTAATTATTCAGAAGGATACTGAAGAACGAGGTTAACACCTTCAAGTACGTTCCTTGATCTTTGTTAGTTTACTTAGAAGTCAACAATAATGTGCTAAATCTATTGTTATGGTGTTCTGCACTCATATGTTACATAGATTTTCAGAAGTCGATTTTTGCTTCGCCCATGTTAATGTCGAAACTTCCACCCTCTATTTTTCTTCTTTAGGAGTGGAATTATCAAAAATCCTTTCTTGTGGATACTTCCTCTGAGGATTCCTTCCAGATTTCGTGTCTCTAGGACCAGTGGCTTGGGGTGTGCGTTGATATATCACCCATTTAGCCAGCCAGACAGTTATGATGCAGAAGGCAGTCTGAGCACATTCCTTGGTGCAAACCTCTATCCATAATTTCCGATTTTCACTTCGCTACAGGTCGGATACCATTTTTATATCAATATATTATTATGTATTTAAATAAAAAAGAAGCTTAAGAGAAATAATTATTCAAGACAAATGTTAAAATAATAAAGAACACTGACAAAAAATGTTAGTCAGAATTAAAGAGCCTGAATGTTAATTTCGCGAATGTAAACGAGAATTTTTCCGTTTGTTTTACGAAAAATAATGAAAACCCTTACTCATTCCTTTAACTCTTAATTTCAATTTTGCGTATTCATTTTCTTCGCAATTGGAATTCTTTTCGTTTTTATGTTCTTTTGTTGTGTCGTGTTTAAATGGGTCTATAATTATGATAGTTGGCGTGTTTAGTGATTGTGTTTCTATTGAAGGCTGAAGGTACTTCCTTATCAGCAGGTGATACTGTCACGATTTATCTGGTGTATACAACGTCACTGTAGGTATAACGGACACGGGGGCGTGGAAAGCCTCGTGATCTTAAGAGTTAAGTATCTTATGTAACTGTATTATTGTTTAATGAAGCTGAAGAGATTGTTTAAACGGGCTCATCTCTAGAAGTCCGACGATAGTCTCTTTTAGTAATAAACTCAAATCCGAAATTACTGACGCTAGAAACATGAAATTGGCACAGTGGCTACTTTTTATAATAATACAGAGACGCACTGAAAAGCGATTTCTGGAAATTTAACTTCTAAAGGTGTGCAACAGGGGATGATTGTTGGTATGAAAATGGGCGGAGACTGTTTATAATAAATAATAATAATAGCCTTTATTTCAGACAGTGTTACTTTACATTATTTTTTATTATTTTTTTTGTTTTTTTTTTCTAGTATAATCATAATTTAATCTAACATTTTGCTTTTATTTAAGTATCTATCTAATTGCTTGCATCGACAGCTTTGTCTGTATGCCACTTATTGGCAAAGGCCTCCTCCAACCTTTTCCATTCTTCTCTGTCTTTGGCAGTTCTGGTCCATGTCCCTCCTGCTATGGCTTTTATATCATCCACTCATCTTCTAGGTGGCCTTCCTTTATTCCTTTTCTTGTAGCTTGTGAACCAGTTCATTATAGATTTCGACCATTTCTCCTTTCCTCTAATTGTATGGCCTGCCCATTTCCATTTCAACTTTTTTATTGCTGTTGTGACATCTTTTGTTTTAGTGTGCTTCCTTATGGTGTCAGTCCTTATTCTATCAGATAGTCTTTTCCCCATCATACTCCTGTCCATGGAATTTTGGCAAGTTTGTAACTTTTCAATATGTGCTTTAGTGAGTGCCCAGGTTTGGCACCCATATGTAAGTATAGGTAGTATGCTGGTATCAAAGAGTTTCCGTTTGATGATTATATTGGTATCTTTATTTTTCATTATTTCTTTCAGACTCCAAAATTGTTTCCATGCATTTGCAATGCGTCTGTCAATTTCTTTTGAGGTTAAGTCAATAGGAGAGATTACCTGGCCTAAATAGATATATTCCTTGACATATTCAATTGGGTTGTTGTTGACCAGTATAGGTTCTTCCTTGTCATTGGTCATAGCTTTGGTCTTTAATGTGTTCATAGCCAATCCCACTTTATCACTCTCTCTAGCCAGGTCACACAGCATAGCCTGCAATCCGGCGCTCGATGACGAGAGGATTATCAGATCATCCGCAAATCTCAAGTGTGATAGGTTTTCACCGTTCATGGACAGTCCACATTTTTCCCAGTCTAATTTGCGAAAGATTTCTTCCAGGACAGCTGTAAAAAGTTTCGGCGACAGCGGATCGCCCTGACGTACGCCTCTTCCTATTATAATATCTTTACCTTTCTTTTCTAGTTTGATATTAGCCTTGCTGTTGTCGTAGATATTTTTAAGTATTCAGATGTATTTAGTTTCAACACCTTGGTTTTTGAGTGCCTGCCAGATCTTTTCATGTTCAATTGTATCAAACGCTTTACTGTAGTCCACAAAGCAGCAGTAAAAGGAGACTGTTACATATGAATAATTTCAAATAAAAAAAAATGGTTCATACTTTTACCACTACGCCAAAATCTCAACTCATACGTTGCATCCCAAACATCTTATGAAAAAATCCTTTGTGGTAGAAAAACGAAAAATGATTTAACCGGCTTCCATTTTTTCTTTCAAGGTACGAAGCCCTTAAAATATCAATTTTAAACAGAAACCGTAAAAGGTAAACAATAAAAAAATCCTTGTTTATCAGTTGAGAGCAATAACCCATCGTTAAGCTTGTTAGAAGCAGGTACATTTATACGTAATCTCATCCAGCGAAGAAATAAACTGACCACACAAACTACCTCCTAAACCGTTATCTAAAATGTCCGTCTACCCTCCATTTGCGAGCATTTCGACCAATCAGGGGCGTGCAAACGTCCGGTACAGCAATGGATGTCCATTACTGTATCGTATAGTGGCTGGTTATGTGGCGTTTCGTATGCGTTACAGGAAAGGTATCGAGAAAGGGCCGAACGTGACGCGCTCTGGAGCAGGTGTAAGGTATCTTTGAGTAGCAGGAATGTGAGCAAATGGATGCTCAGGGCGAGATAAGTAGACGTTACATGGCACTCACTTTGGCTAGGAGTATACCTGTCATTGTTATACAACTGTTAAACGTCTTAATGTACGATAGAGATGGAACATAGCTAAGCCAAAGTATGTGCTATAAGTAACGTTTATTAATCTCGCCGTTAGAATAATTCCAAGAGACCAAACCATAAGCTGATAAGGATTTTTTTGTACTTTATGTACAGAGGTACAAAGGCGGACTTTACACGGGGATTGGTGAAGAGATAATAAGACAGGTACATTCTGAATACATACATACTGTACGTAAACAGATAGAGAGTTAAAGAATGAACGGGTATTTTTCTTATATTGCCAAAGCGAAATATAGATACTTATAATATTGCTTAAAAGGAACATAACATAAACAAAAGTAAAAATATCATCAATAACAATATTAAAAGCTTTTTTCCCATATGACTATCAAATATACGTGTGAGCAATCGATTCTCGGTAATCGAATATCCTGTTTTTGTGAGACGTATCGGTTGAGTGACTCGATACAAAAACTCTTCTCACAGGAAAATAACTGTAATCGATACTAAGCTATTGCTGAACGTTTTTGTAAACCATTCTTTAATTAAAACGACAAGAAATAACTCTCTGAAACAGAATTACTCAGTAAATTATTCCACAAAATTATGAAATCTCTTGAAATTGTTATTTTAACAAAGGTTTGAAATAAAACAATACGATATTAATAGTAGCTCGGCAAAGTTTTGTAATAAATCTTAGCAATTCTGTACCGAATAACTCCGTAGAGACGTGTGAGGTGAAACGTGAAATATCAATGTACTATAGAGAAAGTCTGGTTTCGCAATTTCAGACCTTATTTAAATAGTTTAATACTTATGCGTTCTGAACTAAGGTCTTTTGACTCCCATTCCCAGGTGTTGGCGGGTGGTTTTATACAAAATTTATATTAATATTGTTTATCCCCGAGTTCTTAGAAAACCCCACGGTCGAGGACTTACTTACATAACAATTTCAATATACAAAATTGTCAATCCGTTTCAATCAAGTAGACTGAACTGCGGGTTAGCATGACCAAGTCGTAGTTAAACTAATATAAATACCAGTGGGCCATCAACGGTCAAAAGTGAATCGTTCATTATTTTCTGCTCTTTCGTATATAATAAACTTTGTCTGTGCCAAATTTCATCTGCGCAATATGTATAAAAAGGGATATGAATGGCTCTCTTTACATTTTCATTTTGAAAACGAAATAGTGTTTATAGAACCGACTAGTGTTTCTATAATTTTATAATAATAATAATAAAGCCCTTTATTCTGAAATAGTTTACAATGCAAAAGTTAATCTATAATAAGAAAATATGGTTCGTTACAATATGTCTCTTATTTCAGTGTGTCTTCTGACATAGGCCTCCTCCAACGACTTCCACTGGCTTCTATCATTTGCAACCCTTCTCCATTTTGCTCCTGCGGTCATCTTTAGGTCATCCTCCCATTGTGTTTTTTGTCTTCCTCGGTTTCTTTTTCCCTCTTCCCTCTACTATAATTTTAGGAAGTCTATAGAAAGGGCAAATTGCTTCCAATTTTCATACATATTTCTACAGTATTGATTTTTTATAAATGAGGCCACGGTTATGCCAAAGGGGAGAGAAAATTCAATAAAAAATTCACAGTTCGATAGCCACGTCAAACTCGATTGACATCCTAGCCCCGGACAAACCCGGCCTGTAAAACATCTTTTGTTCGACAAAATTAATCCCGGCTTTTACTAAAATCCCAGAACGAACTTATATTTAACTGGGTCGCATATTCTGACACAGTTTTAGTCGGGAATACAAAGTACAAATTAATTAATTATCTTTAGGTTTTTACCCATGGGGACCGGAGTAAAGTTTTCTTTAGTAAGCGTCGAGTGGCAAGACAAAATCGACTTAATTTATATGTAGTTAGTGTCGTATTTGGAAAGTTTCTAGTGTGTGATTGAGCGGCATTTTCATGGCCTAGCTATAAGGTCAGGAGGGAGAAAATTTCGATACAATTAGAGCATGACAGTCTTAAATGTCTCAATGGTTCTACGCCACGATTTTTAAGGAAAGACATTAAAAAGTAATTATTTAAACGTGTCTGCTATGACAGTAGAATGTAACATCTGCTCTTAAAAGTCATAAAATTAGGCTTAGTTATTTTTGAATAATGAAGCGTGGGGGAAAAAGGCCAAATTATTTTTTAAAATGCGATATTTAATTTTTGGAGTAAAAAACGGTTTTTGCAAAATAACACACTTGATACGATTTCGAAAAGTCTTTGAAGTAGAAGAAACAAAGTTTCAAGGATTTAGCTGAAATATTGCCGCGTTGTTTACCATCTGAATCTCAACTTGCGAAGAAGGGTATAAACAGGTAACCTTGCCAAGCGATTACAGTCTCAAAAACTGAACTTTTTCGCTTTGATAAAATATTAATGCCGAAAATTACGAAACAGCTATTAGCAGATTAATAATCGGTGTTTTTGCAAATAATTGAATTCTTGTCAAAATTCGACATGAAACGCAAGAAGGGGGAATTACAATAAAAGCTTTGCGCAATACCATTAACAGAAGTGCCATTCAACCTTTTTTCGCTTAAAATCCGTTACGCCTACATGTCCACGAAATGAACACAAACATCGACAATCGAGTTGCCATCGAAATGTGGCCATCTTGGTTCACGTATTCGTAAACATCATCATTATAGATAAGAAGATTCCATTTTTAATCAACATCTAAGTTATTTGAAATTGCATTTCATTTGAGATCTTGTTCTTTTTGTTTTGCAACTGGAAAACGCCCAGCATCTTTGCATATAATGAAACCGTAAAAGAATACAGCTTTATTCTGTACTAGCTTTTGCCCGCGGCTTCGCTCGCGTTAGAAAGAGACAAAAAGTAGCCTATGTTACTCTCCATCCCTTCAACTATCTCCACTCAAAAAATCACGTCAATTCATCGCTCCGTTTTGCCGTGAAAGAAAGACAAACAGACAGACAGACACACTTTCCCATTTATAATATTAGTATGGATTTTTGACGAATGTTTTGTTCTGGTCGGTCTATGTTTACATTTTTTTCATGTCTTTGGATGATAAACAAGCTCAAATCCCGTATATGGTCCATGTCTATACCAATATCAGAGCCCTCGCAAATGCATTGCCATTTCAGAAGCAAAGATTATATTATCTCTCCCTTATCTGCAATTGGATCAGCATGCCTTTCAGCCGGAAACATTGCAACCCTGTTCGGAATTAAAAATAAAGTCTAAGGCCCTGCGCAGACGGCACACTTTTTGTGCGATCGAGTCTGCGGCGCATAAAAAGTCTGCATGGCGCGCAAAAAGTCGGTCGCGGATTTTTCAGACTCAACGCACACGACGCACATCTTCGATCCTTTTGTCCAGTATTATCTATGTTGCCGAGTAAAGTGTGCGCCGTCTGCGTTAGCGCGCGTTGAAGCAAACGTTCAATTTTTTTCACACACTTTTTGTGCGGAGCGGCGCGCCGCGGCGCGGTGCGGTCTGCCCGAATTACACGGATTTTTTGTGCGCCGGACTTTTTGCGCGTCGTGTGTGTTACTGAATATAATTGCATAGGTTCTATTTTCACAGACTAAAAAGTCCGTCACGGATAGTCTGTCGTGTGCGCAGGGCCTTAAGGAAGACATTCATCAGAGTTCATTAAAATACTCCCTATTTCCCAAAAACGCAAGAATTTGGGCTACATTAAAAAAATATTTTCGTCAACTCAAAATACTCTCACGAATTTCATATTTTCCTCCAATTAACCTAAATAAACGTTTAGTACGTGTCTCATTTTCAAGCCACAACGTTACCATCACCCAGTTTTGAACTCGGCTCGGGGTCAATAGCCGGCAATAATACGGCTCATAATTTGCACTGCAGTGGTTTTGCATTGCCGTCGCCATGGCAACCAACCGTGCAGTGCGCTGTCAGTACTTTTGTTAGAAAATAAAGAACGCGTGAAACAGAATGAATTTATAAAGGAGTGGTAAATGATGATGAGTGGTCACTTTTAGATCAAATAGTGGGCTAGAGTTAGTTTAGTGTAATTGCTTCTTAGCCCTTTTGTGAATACTTTGAAATTTACAGACTTCTATGCAACCGATCACTTGTTATATCGCAAAACTTCAAAAACGGTTCCTCCGTTTGGCTCCGACGTTACTGACAAAGTGACACACACGTAAAACTTCTGATATCCTTGTTTTCGACGGAGGTTAGAAATAATAAAGACAAAATTGTGTCTGATTAAAGTGCCTATAACATAAACAACTCATAAACAGATACATAAGTTGTAGTAGGAATTATCTTTTAATCCGTGATGGTATTATCACCAGACACGACGCAATTTTGTATTGTCGAATCGTGACTGACCCACGGTACCACCGACAATACCCCTGGTGGTACGGTGGGTAATATTTTTTCCCTTAGGTACCACCGTAGTGCAGTTACAAATCATGAATCTATAATTTATTAAGTACTTATCAAAATATAAAATAGAATAGTAGCCTTAACTGCTTCTTTACCGTTGCTACCCGCAGATTTTATAATAGAGGGCTTTGATTATATAAAATCGCAATGTGTGGATTTACCTCGTGTATCAAAATTTATAAACTACGTTGAAAGGTTTTGGTTTAAAACTCATTCACCAAAAGTATTCAGTGTATTCGGTGAACGTCATCGAACCACAAATGTATTAGAAGCCTTCCATTCCAGAATCAACAAACTACTTAACAAGAACAAGTCACTTTAATGCGTTTACTTAATGTGATGAAAAATGCTTACGAAACAGAATATCATCCTAAAAAGAGAAGAAGTCAGCAAATCGTAAATGATGATTTCATAACAATGGTTCAAATGGAAATTGTTACCAAAGATATTTCAATTGGCCATGCGTTAGATAAATTAAGACCATAATTTTCTTTGCTGTAATTATTTAGGGTAAGTCACAGTTGATTCCGTAATGATTCTTTACACGAATTTAATTTAATTATTTCTAATAGTAATTTAATTTAATAATTCGTCACGTTTTGTTCTCAGAATTTGTGAGAATACTGTAATAAATAAAATATAAAAAATATCGGCTGTCATTACATCACTATTAGTCAGTGGTACCGTTTAATTTTATATTACCCACCGTACCACCAGGGGTATTGTCGGTGGTACCGTGGGTCAGTCACGTTGTCGAATTATGATTAAATCAAGACATCTGTCTAAGTGCAGACGATTGACCGATACAAGTATTAGAATGCAATGACAATAATATTGGCGACCAGAATAGGGCATGGACCTTTTGAATGACTGTACGGAATACGGAAAAAAATACGCTTAAACGTGACTACAGAGTTTGAATCACTCGGCATTATTTTTTTTTGTAAACCAGTTATATTCAGGTAAATCTAATACACTTTATGTTACTTATTGTTTATTTAGATGTTAAGAAAATTAATTTGTTTAAACTCGACTACTCTGTTCGGCTTTCCGGGTTGAACATTCGACAATCTTTGTCGCAACTGTATGCAAGTTCAGTGATCCTAAACAATTTGGGTTGACACTTTAACGAGGCTGTATCACCGTTAATCGTAGGGCAAATATTTTTTTATTATGACGCATAGATTAATGAACAAGGGGAAAACATTAACTAATTAAAATATGGAAGTGCGTAGACTCCATGAAGTTTCAGGCTTGCTTTTCTACATAGAAACTTATGTTTTGGGACAAGAAAATCCTTTCCACTTTTTTACAGATTGACAATTAAAAAGTGAAGTCACAATAAGTTATGTAATTGCCATAAAGTTTGGCTTTTGTAATTACTAGTTTGCCAGAGAACTTGAACTAATAATAAGCAGTTTCCTACATATTCAACAGTTTTATGAGCCTTCCTAGTACTGGGCTTATTGCGATGCAAATAAATGCATAGAAAACTGTTTAATATTCATTCTATCAGTCTCACATAGTCACATGTGCTCCGATCGTTGTATGCATCTCTTTGAGTTGAAAGAACTTGTATTGCAGCTATTTTCTTTCGTTATGGAAAATGTGAAGTTACTTTTACGTTGGTATAGGAACACTGTTATGGTAAAAATGGCTTCCTTCCTTGGGCATAATCTTTTAATATATCTGGGAAGTTGTTAAATAAATACATTCATTCGCATCTGACTCGAAACTGAAATGATGATTAAAATTTCAATCAAGCAGGTATTTCAGTGTTAAATCACTAATTCAAGTTTTCCGAGACCGCATTGAAAGCATCAATAAGTCTTCATTAATCCCAGGTAAATTGCGAGGTTGAGTTAAATATTGTGAAGCGGAATTAACACCAATGTTGTGTTGAAGAAGCCGCAATTGATTCTCAGTCTACTCCTAGATACTTTACTTTTAATATCAAGAGGACAATTTTTTGCAATATCCAAAAATTGACAATAATGTTATCAAATCAAACTCATTTTCGACAGATTAAATAAAAATAAAGAAAAAATTCAGGTCTAACAACTTTACTTACCTATTAAAATCAGCACCTATTTTTTTTATATGCACTGCAACACCTCGAATGGAATATCCATAGTATTACACAATGCCCAAACTATTAAGTCTAACCTCGTCCGAAGCCTTCTAATTCTCTATCAATATTCTCAAAAAGCCTCAAATCCATTAATCAGTACCCAATAAACAAACATCGCGCATCTTATGTTAATGCAAGTTATATAAATCTTTTGTTTATAGCAGTTCCGACGTGGTGGGGTCGCCAATATATTCGCTTTTACTTGTCAACGACCGTGAGATGAACACGCATCTTGAAAACATTATCTTTTGGCAGATGTGATTTATATCATTGTTCTCGTTTCTTTTTCCTCGTCAGCGTTACTTCCGATGTGTATTTCTTTTGCGATTATACATCCGGAGTCATTATTTTTAAAGCTATTTCCAACTATGTTAAGGTTGGCTTCCAGCGGCTCCAATGTAGTTGTAGTCGTACAATGATCGATTTTCGAACTGTCAAATATGGTCATTAAGACACGATTGCATTGACAGATTTGAGTCTTAATAGGGAAGATGCAATATTTTTATTTTTGTTTTGATTTTAAAGAATTCCATGTAAAATAGACCACTTATATATTAAAAAGTTAAAATGTTGTAATTTATTGTAAAAAAAAGCGGTTTTAAATTGACAGTTTAAACGTCTGCGCGAAAACGGACCAGTAGTTCCGATGACGTCACTGCAGTGACACTGTATCTCTGGTTGTATTGTTCTTCTCTAATTTTTATAACTTTTTATTATTTTTCGCCATTCCAGATACTTTTATTGCTAAAATTTGAAAATAAACTATCAATCAACATCTCGTGGTCATAATAATACAGCATGAATTCATGAAAGCATGTATGCAATGCTTTTTTATGCAAAACAGCATGTTGCCTCATGTTGATATCTTCAACACCAGACGGGGTTACAAACTTTGTATCAGATAGTTTTGGTGGCTGAACTTATGATTTTAAATATTTGAAGATTCTGGATTTATGGAATCTTTACCTCCTGGACCTTGTATCATGGCAGAAAGAGGCTTCAAGCATATCGAAGGTGTGTTATTTCTGTTGATTAGACCATTAGTGAACAACACTAAGAAAAGTTCAAAAGATGAAGTACCTACTACAGTCGAAGAAAATTGCATGCCTTCGAAATGGGTGTGATACGTTACTTAGAAAAGTGTAACCCCGAATAACACGTCCCCGAAAGTTCACGTACTCGAAACACTTTACAACGAATGCACGCTACCTCGAAAAACTTGACGCCGTAGCCATCGTGATCTCGAATAAAGAAATCCCAAATTCACCTGTAATCCTGGAGGTAATCAATGTGAAACTGGGTCTTAAAACAATCACTGCATTCACTAAGGCCTGTTACAGAATCGGTGACAGGCCTTTATAGTTAGATTTCTTTATTCGAGATCACGATGGCTACGGCGTCAAGTTTTTCGAGGTAGCGTGCATTCGTTGTTAAGTGTTTCGAATACGTGAACTTTCGGGGACGTGATATTCGGGGTTACACTTTTCTAAGTCACGTATCACACCCCTTCGAAATCATATTCAAAGAGTCATTAGAAGACTGCGCGAATTTGCTTTTCTAAAGCTAATTTTATTCCTACTAAACTATTTTGTAGGAATGTTACTTTGTCTGTTTACTTTGACACTTTGACAACTAACTGCGGGGGTGCGTTCCAAAAAGGGTAAGAGTTACACGGAGTAGCGCGAAAGTTACTCTAAAGCGTTCCGCGCTGGCTTATTACCTATGAAACAGCAATCAGCAATATTTGCGCAGTGATCGCGCGATTAATCGCTTAACGTCTTAAAAAATCGCATTATGTATGAATCGATTGCTAATCGCTCGCTGATTGTTCTAATGCACTTATTGCTACGATGACGATAAAGTAGCAATCGCAGACATTTAGACATTTAGTCATGCTTTGTTTTATTAGATACCAAAGCGTTTTGTTATTGTAAATATAAATAATAATACATACCATCTTAAATAAAACAATTTTAGAAATATTGACCTTACCAAAAACAAATAATATAACAGTGTTTTATGTAATATTAAATTACCTACCGTGTAGGTCTTCTATTTAATAACTGTAAATTACATGTAATATTTTTTTATATAATCAAAGGCAATTTGATATGAATAAATATTAAATAAATAAATATCCTGGGACATCTTACACACGGCCATCTGATCCCCAGCTAAGCAGAGCTTGTGTTATGGTAATCAGACAATTGATATACATACTTATATAATTTTTAAATACATACATATTATAGATAAATAACACCCATAAATAATATTGAATTAAACAATTCTCGATTAAGATTTCATTGTAAAAACTCGATTGTATCACATCACTATTTATTTGGAACTAAAAACATGCAACACTGGAAATGTATTTTTTTCTGACTCGAATTAAAAATCGTACTATAACCTCTTTTTAATTTTCGAGTGAATTCCTCGCACGTTTTGGAACGTGCCAGTGACGTCATTCCAGTCGCTTAACGCTGATTGGTGTTTTAAATTACGTTTCATTTCATGTAATTTTAAATTCATATTTTATTGATAACAATAAACATTATGTAAAAAAAAAGTTGCAGAGGCCCTTCATTTACATTTTTTCAACATTTTATCAATAAATTTTCAATAAATACTATGTTTGCATCTTCCCTATTTAGCTGTCCTACAGACCTCCACAATCCAGATACAGGATATCACGTTAGCCCTTAAGACTGATTCAGGCTTTCTGGCGTTCTATTACTCATAGCGCCTGTGCCAAAGATGTACGAATGATAACAGGATTCTGCGGTTAGAATCCAGTTATCATTCGTACTGGAGTCTCACTGCCCGATGGTGACACATCACCAACTTTCAAACTACGGGCTGTTACTGAGAAATCATAATGTTAAGTTTATTTCTTTACGCATATTTTTAAACGTCGATTTTCCTGTTTTCTGCGAACAGAGCCTTCAACAGGCCTACAAAGACTTGATTTTATTTATGCTTTAAACAGTGGAATCTTTATGAATAATATCAGAAATCTGTGTCAATTATTCCCCCGACATCGGAATCTGAAGTAATAGACATTTGACATGTCTCATGATAGTCTTTATTTCGTGAACAAGCTTGAATACAAGCATTTCAGCGATAAAACAGTTTGCTGTTTTACTTTGCGTGTTATTCGCAGTTTTATTGTCCAATTTGTGTGTTATTGTTAAAAAGTTAACATATTTTTTAAACAAATTGTATTCATAATCTTTTGGTCACGAATTCTTGATCAGAAACGAATTCAGGAAAGCTAAAGTGTAGACTTTAAATCTATGGGAGGATAAAAATGATATGAATGCTGTTTGATATGAATTACTGTTCAAGAAATGTTGATTCTTCTTGGTTTTGGCATCTAAGTAATCTTATCAAACCTGAACTTGTAGACAATTGCTGAAATTGAAAAGATGAGTAAATAGCTAGACTATTCAGTACCATTAATATCTCGCGGCTGTATTGATAAATTACGACGTTCCAACATGCAATCATTGTCAGGTTACGAGTGAAATAATTCCTTGTTAAGACAAATACACTTTTAAATACAAAGATTTACATTGTAATGATGATTTATCTAGTTTTCTTTGTTCGTTAAAACGCTCTATTTTCTGGTAGTTAGTATTTATTTTTTTATGCTAGATTTGAAGTATACAGGCAGTCAAGCGAAATCGAATCAACGAGGCTAAACGCATGTCTAACCTGTTAACATTTGCATTAAATACATCACAACAAATAAAATTGTAGCTACTCATTATACTTTTAAAAACATCGACCTTACGCTTCTAAATGACGCTATTCACCATTCAAGAAACAGCCGTCTCACACATATACTATATCCATATGATTACTATGTCTTCTGTCTATTAATACTAAGCATCAAAAGTGTAGCGTGATCTGATAAATATAGACGGAGTATATTCGACCTTCGGACGGCGTAGAGTCAACCGATACACACATGTATGTTAAAGGGAATTCGGGAAGGTTGGGGCGAACAGAAATGGGAGTAAAAATGGATATTTTGAGTTTGGAAGCCAATCTCCGGCTTATATCGGACTTGATTTTTACTCAGTGTAATAAAAAGTATCTTTACTAAGATTCTAGCCTTAGTAGTTTTTGCAGATTCTATTGTTTGAGATTCGAGTGCTTGGCCTTCTAAATCAGAGGAATGAATTAAATTACACAATTAATAAGAATTAGACTTAGGAAATAAATAAAAAAAACTTATTCATTTGCATAACCTCGAAATGCAATCCATAAAACCCTGTAATCGGAACTACAGACCTACAGTCGTAATTAATGTGATAATTTCTGTCAAGTGCTCAATAACGACAATTATATTGATCCAATACTCCCTACAGCCTGTATCGAGGAAGCGGTTTCAAAGAGTATATGGCAGTTAAAAGAGTATATAAGCAGTATATAAAGTATGATGAGCCTCTGAACACGTCACATATCCAATGCACAGTCCATTCATTTGATTCAGCTACGGATAATCACAACAATGGCTGCGAACTAACAATTTTAAGCTGATTCAGTGTGAGCGAGGTTCACAGTCGGCTGAGCGACTAATTAGATCAATCGCGGACCGACATGCAAATACGGGACGGGCTTAAAAAGCACCTAAAAAAGTATAACAGGAAAAAGCTTACGAGGTAAAGGCTCGAATTTAATACAATTTTATGCCTCAGAGAACAAGAATTCTCATATTCACGATTTTTTGGAAATAAACCTTTTGTAGGCACTTTTGAGTTATCAAGGAGTCGGTTAGTGGGAGGAGACGGTGAGAAAAATACACTTGTTGAAAATATTGTTTCTGTTTATTAGAAGGACATCTTATTTGTTGTTTCTGTGTGCTTGTCTGTTTACGGTATCATGGTTAAACCACTAAAACTATTAATTTTTATATATGAAATTTTGTACAGTGTGAGCTTGAACTTCAAGGAATAGAATAGAATAGAATAATTGTTTATTTGCCAAGAAAGTAGGTACAATATTAAGATATTATGTTTAATTGAGTGATCCTTATACTTCCTGCCTAATTAAGGCATGCAAAACCATTTTATAAAACAAATACAGGCATACTTAACACAGACACACATTACAATCACAATGTCAATATAAATTATTAAGTAGTCAAATATTAAAATTATAGTTTTAAACAATGTTAATAGTACAAGTCAGAGTCTGAATTAGCTTAATTATTGTGATAATATGTCATGATTGAATTATTGTAAGGAATAGGTACAGAAATGTCAGAATTAATTTAAGTATTGATCATCTAAAAAATCAGGAAGGACAAGTAATACTTGTTAATCTGCGACTTTGCCTGTATCCGTGATAAACTGATATTTATGCAAAAAGTCGCGGGGAAAAGCTAGTAATTCATAATAGGGTATTACACTGTATAAGAGAAATAATCTAAAAATATATTATTGAGATAGCTTATGCAAAAAGCAGCCGAACAGTGTTAGTTTTAGTTCATAAAACTAGAAAATATTTTTTTAAATTCAATTCAAAGTTTTCAGTTTTTTTTATCTGTTCTTGAACACGCCGAAATACAGACCACAGACAGTGACAGCCGTCGACTGTCAACAGTGTCAACTAGACGTCACTATTTGTTTTATTTATAACCTCCTACTCCTAATACGATCTTTATTATAAAAATATACTTTTTCATGGAAGTTATTGTGAAAGATATTTTAGATGGCTAAAGCACATAGGTACTTACATCAAAGTGATATTTACTAAAGTACAAACGGGTTTTTATGGTGTAATAGTTGGAATACTCTTCCCACAACTTTTAACTAAGTTTTTCTTAAATTTGAATCAGTTAACACTAGAATTCACAATAATTCCGATGTTTCACACTTGTGTTCTTGCATTCCGGAACGCACACCAACAGTAAGTCGAACAGTAACTAATTTTTTAGATAAAAACAATAATAATGATGTAAAATATCACAGCGCATTTGTTTATTTACACGACGTGAGGACGTCATATCGCCAAAGCAAAACCACGCCCACGGCGTTTTCCGTTTTTGGAAATTTCCGCGCGAAACTTGAAAATACAATTTTTAAAAGCGTTTTTAGGGTACTTAGCGTTTAAATAAAAATTTAGGATTTTTTTTAGTGGTTTCTTAGTACTCTAGGAGTTATTTGAACAACTTTAAAAAAAAGAGTGTAATACCCTATTAGAGATATAGGTCGCGTTGGTAGGTAAACAATAACACTCATTCGGCGGCGCGAATCACGCGTCAAATGTATACATCCCGACTCGTAGCAAAAGAAGGGTTTTAGTCAACAAACCTCTGACGTAATCCTACAATCTACCCAAGTAGAGAAAAAAAGGGTCTTCACAAACAAGTACATATAAAATTAAAAATATAAATCCAGACTGCAATATGGATGGAGGATGGTTTAAAAGCGTTATTGAAAACCGTACCGTAAATAATCCGGACAGAGATTCGGAGCTTAATTAAAATTGATGTAACAGTGGTAACATGTCAGACCACCGTCTGCCGTTCATTGGATATATGAAATTGTCATAAAATTTACTATAGTAACGCAGTCTTCATTTCTGTAGCCTGGTGGAAGATATTCCGTTTATTAACTGTGCCAGACACATAAATCTTAGAACTAAAATGTTTGGGCTGATTGGTAATAAAACTGCCATTTATAGGGGTAAAAGTACCCATGAATATGAACTTTAGCTTGAGATAATTCGATAGACGGAAATATAACTAAGACAAAGTACGTGTTAAGTAAGTTATTTATTACAGAGTTATGGGCGATTACTTTAGGATATTTCCCGTTGACCTAGAAAAACATAATTTTGTAAGATAATGCTTTTTTTTTTTTTTTTGGTGAGTGGGAAATCATCCAATGACTGCTCCCGTCCTGGGTGCGGCGGGAGGGTGTGTCAGACTCTTACTGACTAAAACCCACTCATGTTCCTTCGATTGCCTTTTATGTTCCAGGGTCACGGTAACAGTTATAAACATAACATTCCGCAACCCCGGCAGGCGTTGGCCCTGTTGGGCCCCTTCCTGTGCTGACTCCTTCTCTTTGAGGCGCGCGTGGAACAAAACGCGCCGTCTACGCGGTCCTGGTCCTAGCCGGGCGGCGAGCTACCCATCGCTCGCCATCCGCAGAACCGCGCCTACGGTGGCCGGTAGTCGTCTTGCGACTCTCGACGTCTTCGCCTGGGTCTTTGTCCGGGGCGAGAGGCTCGTCGTTGCCTCTCGCGCGCCGCCGCTTCCTTCACTAGCATAACTGCTTCGCAGAAGGAGGCGACGGCATCCCATTCCGTCTCGCCCCGCAGCATGGCCTGAACCAGCGCTGGGCGCGAGAGGTCACCGCCGATCGCCTCTACGAGGACACGTCTATGGTCCGCCCATGCGCGGCACACCTCCACCGTGTGCTCGACCGTGTCTTCCAGGCGACCGTTGCTGCAGTGGTGACACCCAGGCGTCGCTTCCGCCTGAATCCGACACAGGAACCTCCCGAACTGACCATGTCCGGTGAGGACCTGTGTCAGGCGAAACGTGAGAGCGCCGTGGCGCCTCTCCAGCCACTCCTCAAAGAGGGGTCTTACCGCCGCTATCACGGCGTGCCCAGTAAGATAATGCTTTATTGCACAAAGCAAAAAATCCTTTAACGGTTTTGTGATTACACGATTAAGTTATAACTTTGAGACCCTTGGTGAGCTAAACTTGACTAATAATTAGGAGCACCATTTAAGTTTCTAAATTGATCCTACATCGTCCTACAACAGTAGTTCCTTACAACCATAGAAAAAATAACTATGAATTAGGTAATGTACTATCGACAAAATTGAATCATGACCCATTTAGACTACAAATCGTTTGAAGCTGTCAAAATAATAAGACTAGACGTGTGACATTTTTAATACATGTCATGATTCCATTTTGTCGATTGTACTTGTTTCTGGGCCTAAGAAACTCAAAAGCAGCCTTACGTAAAGTTCTGTCGCAAAACTTTCCCTGTATAGTTTTTTTCCTGTACTTTTATTGGCATGTTGTCAAATTCCGGTTTTCGACGTAGCAGGCAAGACTGGTTGCAAACTTTTTTGGCATTATTTTTGAGTTGTGTTGTAATATAAAAAGAGTGTGACCAAAACCGGCGCCTTCTGCTTTTTGCTCATTTTTTTGGGTAAATATAGTGAATCTTTGTACATAAAGAAGCAGACTTTCTGGTGGTAATAAACGCACAAGTAAAACTACTGAAGATAATACTTGCACAGTAGTTTCTTTTTATGAGGCAGAGGTGCACTAAAAAGCGATTTTTGGAAATTCAATTGGAATAAGGTAAAATACGAGGAGAAGAGTTTATGAAAATGGGTTATCCAAACCAAAGTAAACAGCTGTACTTCATGTATTTCAAGACTTAGAATAATTTGTAAACGTTGCAATAGGGATGACGACAGTATAAAAAAAATGGCAAAAAAGAAAAAATACGTGTCCAAATTTTTTGGATAATCTAACTGACGGACTAATTACTTTTTTCGTCGTCTCGCCTATTCCAAGTGCAATTTTACAATCTAAGAAGCGTTTAAGCAGCTTTCACCATCGTTGCCCTACAACCAACATGGCGATCGGTCCAGAATCCCAGTTATTTCTATGGTGTACCTATCATAGGCAGAAACGACGTGGATGCTTAGAAATGGAGTCTAATTGGTCAAACGAGCTTGGTTATTAAACACACGCTATATTTTTGCTTAAAACGTGGATAATCAGTGCGGCGATTTTTTTACACGTTTTTCTGTTTTCTAGGTAATTATTTGTATCCACAAATGTAAGCTGACAAGTTGAAGGAAAGAGATATACGTTAGTAGAAAGCCGAGATAGGGCCTACGCAGACCGGGACGGCATCGCAAGGGATTTTGCCGTGAGTCAGCGCACACTGGCCTCTTAGATACCGCGGCATTCCAGCACTTTGCCATGGCATGCAAATGCCATGGCCTATATACGTAAACGTCGAGAAATATACGTTACTTAGCACGTCTTGGCGCTCTCTTGCCGACGTAATTTCGTAGTAGTGCGACAGTGACAGGTAATGCTAAGCTAAAACACACGCTAAGGCACTACGCACACTTACTCATCTCTATTCAGCTTACGTCGAAAGCCTCTGGTCTGGCGAAATGTCAACGTGACAGCTGTCATTACTGTCAGAAGTCGTTTTACTGCCACGCGAAATTGGCACTTATGATCACTGTTTTGTCTGTGATATGGTTGTGGTTCACTCAACTGGCCTGGTCGACAAACCAAACCAACGGTCAGATTAAGGGGTAGAAAAACCACGTTTATGTGTGAAGAGGCGCACAAGTCTATTCTGCTTTCCACGACAACTTTCGTACAAAATTGCTGTTTTCCATGGTCATAAGGTGAGGAGTTGAATAAATGAAAATTTATGTTCTGTTAAGATTTTAGTGGACTCACCTATCGCAGCAACCGGTAAGCAGTTGAAGCAGTCTGTAAATGTTTTCCATAGCTTGATGTTATACCTCCGTTTGCATTCGTCGTAGAATCTGTTGGACAATAGAGAAAATTTCTGTTAGTCAAAAGGAATTTATTCTTTTAATTAGGCATGTTGTCGCTACACATTTTAACGAATATTAGAGTTTGACATTTAATTGTTTAGAGATAGGTAATTATTCTGATGTCAGTGGAATTGATGATTTTAGTGTTAGTCGATTTATTTGCTTAAAAGACTTGTGTCAGGGTTAAAGTACGCTATTTTTTTAGGCTGTCAATACTGGTGGGACGACACTTAGCCTGAATCGTTCACTTTTTTGGCGGATACAGCGTGAACAACATCTCTACGGTTATCATTGACAGTTGTTATTGTTTTGAGGTTTATAATACCGTTAAACGTGTTTACTCAATTGTATGTAATTTTTTTTATTAAATATTATATTGGCAGTTATTTAGTGTTCCTTAGCCAAGTTCTTACAGGCTATGTTCCCCTCCCTTCCTTTTTGATAAATTGTACCAGTACATTTGTTTAAAGTATTAACATAATTAACTTGATGTAAATTCATGCATGTAAAACAATAAGTTTTAGCTGATTTTCCTTGTATTTTGTATCTATTTACAGTCTATTTACCAGGTTGATGGGCAGGGACAAAACTTATTTAATTAGTTAAAATACAACACGCTCATTAACAGAAACATATTAAATAAAGGTTCTATTTAGTTTTTAATTAAAAAACAAGTCATGTTTCTACTGGGTATGTAATGTAAGTGATAATATGACGAATTATATGATATATCATATAATTCGTCATATTATCACGTGAACATGTACACATGATTGTATTCAAGAAAACAAATACATTGCCCAAATATGTCGAATTAGGTTGGTTATTTACGCGTTAAACGTTCTATCTGTCATTCTCCGCTTAATTTGTTGTCCCAGGATATTTATATATAATTTTTTTCATTTATTTATTCCATCAGACAAATTATAAATCTATTTCTTTCATCAAACTACGCTATTCAGTTTTTGGTTGCTGTTTTGGTTGTGTTGGTTAATTGTACTTATAAGCTACATTACTGTAAACTTTCATAAAATTAGACCGAAAGATAGAGGGAACGAGAACAAACTTCCTAATAAACATATTGCTTTTGTTTAATTATTCGTCAAGATCAATGCAATGAAACTCATAAAATCTTTAATCAATTGTTAAATGTTGTAGCAGAGCTGAACACAAATATTACAATTAAAAAAAATACAATTCGAGAAAATAACCGCTTATTTTTAATACTTTCCTGAGAAGTCAAAATATATTCATAAAAACTACAAAATTCAACTGAAAAGAAATCAAACCGAAGTTTCACAAACATATCACGGAACAGTTTGTGGCAATAAACCTCATTAGCGCTACAGTTGCATACTACACATAAAAACAATAAACAAACACTGACTCATCCATATATTTATTGATGTTTGACACATGTTTACCACAAAGATAACATTTAAACACAATTTACGGTAAGATCTGGCACACATCTACGATCTTCGGTCCATTAACCAAACATTTGTAAAATTTATTCATCGCCATCTTGGATATGAATGTCTATTATCCAAGATGGCGGCAATACTGAGGCGAGTAGTTGCATTATTCTTATGTTTTTTAGAACAATAAAACACGTTATTTTTTGCACAACCTACTAGGTAGGTACTAAGCGTAGTTCGAAATTACTGTTGAATTGACCAGGATACACAGTTAATAAATAAGCATTTGACCACAGTCTCATCAATAAACTGCCAGTCTGCCTCGTAATTATGGTAATACCCAAGAGAACCATTGTTGCCATATTGCGGTTCCAGCCAATGTACCGTTCAGTAAATGTGTATCGTTTATTCAACTATAACGAAGACTCAGCTTCGATTAATTTTGCGCATTTAGCAAATTATATCAAAGTAATCAAAAAGTGAAGTCGATCGTCTGTAATAGACCTTATGTGTGCTAGTTTAGATAATGACTAAGCAATAAATTGTAGGAGCACGTGAATTTTGAGAAACGTGTTTTCAAGGACGCATTGGATAGACGATTTCGAGGCTATTAGATAATCTTCATGTAAAGCGGCAACTTTGTATCCCTATTGAAGAACATTGATGGTAGAGTGTGAGGCTTGACTTAGTCTAAAAATAAGAAAATAGAAATGATTTGCCGTCGAATGTCTACCACTGTAAGACCAATATGAAATAACCCAAATACTTAAAGTGCATACCGTGGTGAATGTTTGTCATGTTACAAATTATTTCCAAAATACCTAGGAACTTCTCGTTCATCGTTTCTTAGTTTTCTGAATCAATAGTTTATCTCAACAATAAATATGACAGATTGACAGCTTTCAAAAATAAGATTAAGTCTATATCCCTTACCCGTGATGAGGACAAGAAGATCATTACAAGCTTAAAAAACATGTACTTGAAAATAATTTGAACTTTAAATTAAAAATGTTTGAAGAAGTGCCTAAGGGCATCCCGCTCTAGCGACCCAACACCCACCTTTTCTTTTCAAAGAGAACACAAGCATATTTCATTATTCCATCCTTCACATTGTTTGTAAATGTAATATCACAGACAAATAAAGTAGGTCGTTGTGCTGGGATATAATCTCGAACGCGAATTTATTAGAATTTTCCAGGTTTATTACACTTTCATTCATTTCATCTCAGTTGGCTCTTGGTCTTTCTTCATAAGAATTTAGCTTCTGTCCATGACTTCATTCGTACGATGACGAAAATTGAATAACGTAACTTATGGCATTCGGAAATAGGTGAACCTACCTACAGTTAAACATTTATAGCAACCAAAAAAACAAACAATTTAAAAACTCTTCATCAAAAGCACTACTAAGGTTCAAAGAGTCAAAACATTTAAAGTCCAAAATATAAATATTATTAGAATGCTAGATATTACCAGTACACTTGAATGCTAGGCAATCCTATCTTTAAATAAATTCTAGAATGGAACTGATTATGCAACGAAACTCTACTGGCTGTTATTACAGACGGCGGATCCGTTCTAAACAGAATTTCATTTACGGGAAACATGATCCCTTCGACGTTTCCAATCGTTGTTTTAACTAAAGAAAACAATTCTATTTTAATGCAGGTACTCTCGAGATTTAGGTTAAGAGTCAGTTACTGACAAATCTTATGACCAGCAAGACTATCCTGTTAATGTCTACCAGTTTCAATTCAGGTAGATTTATCATCACTGTGATCTTGTTACCGTGTCATACTTCACCTAAAGAGACGACATCAATATCTACGTGGGTATCATCATTATCTTCACGAGCTTCCTGTCCTCAAATACTTTTCTTCTTTTGTCCAGCCAACCGTGCTTTTTGATCATACTTTAAGCATTTCCGATGATCCTCATCATCCATCTTCTCTACATACCCTTGCCAAGAGAAACGGTCCCCTTTCAACTTTTTTGTCATTACCGTTGGTGACGCGTTCAAAATTACTGATGCCTTCACAGAAGATCATTCTAAATCCTTTCTGATTTATTGAGGGTTTTCACTTATGCCCAAATGTCGAGTAATAGTTTAAGGATTAGCATTTGCCAATTCTACTAAAAATACTAGAGTACACACTGCTAAAGCGCAAACTTCACTTACACATTATTTGTTATTACATGATTTTATACAATCAAATGGCGTACGATTTCAGACTTTATGAGTCATTGACACAAATTATTATTAACGTGCCAACGTACGGGAAATGGTCGTAAGCGATTTTGTTATTGCTCATTGTAATCTATACGTATAATAAAAACGTAACGTAAGTTATGTAGGTCGAAGCGTCAGGAAAATATTACCGTTTCAATTAGGCATTAATATGAATGTAATGTCACATCGTGTCTGTCATGTAGACTGGCCACATCGGTCACAAGACTGAAGAACACTGGAGTTAGGGTATACTGCATTGGATACTACGTTTAGGCAACTGTAGGGTAGGATGCTCCTTTATACGTATATGGTAAGCGTAGTGTGGTAGGCCTCTTGACCAGAGTAGCCTTGGATCAAGAAAGCCTTAGGAGAGGTCTATATCCAGCAGTGTTCTTTCTGATGATGACAAATATTATGGTCTGGTTTATCATGCTATTTGCTACAGAGAATAATGATGTTTTTTTTTAAATAGTATTGTTCTATACTTATATCCTCGTGTTTCAGAACTACATATATCCTTATAAGCGAAGCCGATGGCGTGGCTAGTTAAACTTATATTAGAGAAGTTGCTTTTCGAATGTAAACGCGTTTGAAATTGTTCTTCCGTGTTCACTAATACACATTATTGTTGCGTTAGGCAATCATTCTTAGGATTATGATGCAAGTGCAACAGTCTGCAACCCGGACATAAGTCATATTATTTGAAGCAATCTTAACATTTAAAAGCAAGGTCTTTTTTTTTTTTTGGTGAGTGGGAAATCATCCAATGACTGCTCCCGTCCTGGGTGCGGCGGGAGGGCGTGTCAGACTCTTACTGACTAAAACCCACTCATGTTCCTTCGATTGCCCTTTATGTTCCAGGGTCACGGTAACTATTATAAGGCGGCGAGCTACCCATCGCTCGCCATTAAAGCAAGGTCTTAAAAGAGTAGTTGGGGTTCTGAATCTAAGGCCAAGATAAATACACGTTACTTTAGCCCTTACTTTGGCTTAGTTTACCTTGTAATAGCTCTAGCAATTAGACAGTGGCGCGACGGAAACAGTAATAATGCTTGGATGAAGCGCTTGCTTAGAAAAGTTTTATAAACTCTCTTCTGTCAGCCCGTCTGTCTCGTTTCGGACATACGTCTTTTGAGCGTGATAGTTAAGACTTAAATATCACTGAGCGTGTAATACTAGCCTACATTTAAAAAAGAAAAGAAACAATATTTTCGTCTACTCAAAATCACATTTATAAACAGAGTCTTCTCAAAGAGGTATGATTCCTGTTCCGGACATGTTTCAGAAACGAACAAGTTGCAAGGTCTATCTAGGGCACAGACCAGACTAACGAACGAGTAGTAGCCATGCGAATATGATTTGTTGTCCTCCACTGGACATGTTTGCGATCGTTGGCCCAGTCTGAAATAACTAAGGACCTTTCACACGTAACGGGGTTTCGGGTACCCGGTGAGAAATGTGTTCGGGACGCGTCATGTGTTTATTTATTTATTTTGAAGAAAATTTACAAACTTATAACAATACTAGCTTTTGCCCGCGGCTTCGCTCGCGTTAGAAAGAGACAAAAAGTAGCCTATGTTACTCTCCATCCCTTCAACTATATCCACTTAAAAAATCACGTCAATTCGTCGCTCCGTTTTGCCGTGAAAGAAAGACAAACATACAGACAGACAGACAGACACACTTTCCCATTTATAATATTAGTATGGATTTGCTGTAAACATGGGTGATACTGCTGCTAATTGCAAGCTTTCACCAATCTTCACTAATGATAAACGCGAAAGTTTGTATGCAAAGGCTATTTATTACATTTCGCAATGACCTATGGAAGCAGAGCAGTAACCATTAACCAACGACAAGGTGAAACCGCCGAGGACAGCTAGTAAATAACATAGTACAAATGATACACGCTATGGTATGTTTGTTTGATTGTTAATGTAATAAAAGCTAATGTAATTGGCTCGTAAAAACCATTAATAAAGCTGCTACAAGCTTGTACACTTCGTGCTTGTTCCATGGTCATGGTACATGGCCATTCATAAATTCATCACATTAATACATTTTTCTTTTTCATAGTTGTGAACTTGTGACTCACACTCCGTCCTACCTACCTGATGTGTGACGTCACAAAAAATACCCTCGTAAAGGTATACCTTTACGAGGGTATTTTTTGTAACTTTGGTAATGCTGTTCCCGTGTATACACGGGAACAGCATTACCAAAGTTATGATTTTTTTCAGCAGCGGGTACCCGACTTCGGATACCCATTAAATGACCAGTGTGAGAGGGCCTTACACTACAATTTCGTTTTGAATTAATATCAGATACGACCTAAATTTGTATTTACAACTACGACATCGTAAACTGAATCCGCCTGTAAATGATTTATCGTTTAACTTATACTTCATATTTATTGAAACACTAAAAATAAACTGCTGCTTCACCATCGATAATTTACGTAGCCTAACAAAAGCTCGATATTTTTTTCTGGTACAGTAGGATTGCGTTTCCCATTATTCAACCTATTTTGTTCGGTCGTTAGTGATTCAATGGATATTGGGTAGATCGACTGGTATTTAGAGCACACCGAATTGTTTCGTTTCCCGAACAGTTTCAAAGCTTTGATATACATATAAATAATGGCAATTTATTGTGACAATTTCAAATGTAATATTTAAATGAACTTATAAATAACTAGCGACCCACCCCAGATTTTTCTTCGCACAAGTGTTATATAAATCTGGGAAATTCTTACCTACAATATAGAATATGCATCTCAACCTTTCTCATAAATCTATTGGTGAAAACGCCATGAAAATAAATACGATCAGTACTCTTAGCGTTTAGAGTAACAAACGTCTTTCCATCCGTCTTCACAAATCTTCGCGTTCGTATAAGTACATATAATAGGAAAATATTATTGTACTCATGTCTATAGACCCCATATATCACGGGACACCATTCGGTACTCGTCAAAAATAAATAGGCCAGTAATAAATTACGCTTACACGGCGTGACATAATGTAACGTCATACTTATAGCTTTATGTAAAATAGACAGAGTATTACTTTAGAAAAAGATGATATTATTATTTTAATTAATCATTTTAAGCGAGCAAAGCCACAGGGGGCAGCTATGGAACCCAAATCGTCCCCAACTGTATCAAAGAGTAAAATATATAATACTAGGAAATAATATTTGTATGCAGGTACAAGGATTAGTAGCCTGCACACCGTCCATTTTTCCTCAATCGGAGTTACATGCTAAGAATGCCAAGGCGGTCTACAATAGATTTTCCACACACAATGGTCCGACCTGATAGATTAAGTGCGGAAATCGAACCCCTTAAAAAAAGAAGAATACGTTTTCCTCATGCGGAAGTGCGAGACAGAAATGGATGTCCATATTCTAAACTAAGGATGTACTATCAAAAAGCAATTTCGTTTAGCAATGAATCTGAGGATTGTAGCAAAAGATAAAACAGAATTTCCTTGGGAAACCCGTATTACGCTCAACTGTCATGTTCTCAAATATTTGTACAGCTCTAAAAATAAATTGCACAATACGACATCACTGTTGTTTCAGTCCGTCAAGATTAGCCCTATCAATCAATGGAATTATCGTGTTTAGCCAGCCTTATCTCGTGAATATCTGTAGATAAAAGAATGGCGTCATTAGGAACATAATATTAGCACATTATTACGCCTTTTTTTATGGTGGTGGAATTTTGGTATGGTCACCACAATTTTAGATAATACAAGTAAAAAAACTTTTCTCCCATTAATCTTTATATTATTCAGAAGTATTTTTCTAATGAGACCATCTTACAATCAAACGTTCTCGTGTGAATATTGACGACCGTGAAATAGGAAAGCCTTCTATTTTCATTATGAAATGTTGACATTTTAATTTAAACAAAAATAGAGAGCAACAACTACGAAAATTAATTCTAAGGACTTAATAATTTACACATTTGACTAGAGGTGTCCCCATATAAGAATCGAATTCGTATGTATGGTAACAGTATTAAGTAGTAGCAATCCTTCTAGAACCTACAAAACATGTTCATCGATCAACAACGGAAATATCTCACACTACATCTTTGTCTGACAGTTACCTACTGCATTCACGATGTAATTGCATGAGATGTTGATATTCCATCTTTTGACATGACATTTTTGGCGCGAGGCGTGTCGGTTTAGGAGATAACACAATATTATGTATAATCATGAGTGTCTAATTTTAATCCTTCAAACACACGTGATTTGAGACACAATAGAATGACAATAGCAGTGAGACAGCCGGCTGTCGCTTGGTCGTTGAAAGGTTAAATAGATTTTGGGATGATAAGGGCCAATCCTGCTAGTCCATTGTGTCAAAAATAGTTCAGTGAATTTTGGAGTGACCGGGATTAACTGATTATTTCCACAAACACAAACGAAGATTTGCAATAAGATACTACAAAGATGCCAAATTAAAAGCATTTATTTCAACTAAACTATTTATTTACAGGCCAGCTTTCGGAAGAAATCGTACAGATAGTCAAAAAGTTAAACCTAGTTGTTAGTCAACCAAAAGTTATGTTGGTCTCTATCTTAACCACTGGACTTCGAAAAGACATCGAAACTGGCATATTTTACGTTTAGTCCACTCTCGACCCCTCGACCCCTAAAAAAAGATTTGCTCATTGGTTTCCTCTCAACCCCTAAACCTAGTTTACTTTCGACCCCTAGGGGGTGAGAATGGATTTTTATACAAAGGACCCGGACCTTGAGCCCACTCTCGTCCCCTAGTATGATAATTAATATTTTGGTACAGTCACGTACTAAAGGCGAAATTTAGAAATTGTTATTTAAAAAGACTGCCTCGTCGTTCTAGTGGTCGCAAGTGCAACTGCTGAAGCACTGATTCCTTGGTCAGGCAGTGTATCTAGTTTTCTATTTTTAGCAGCATAGCATGCCAACCTTCCAGCTTATTAGTGGTGCAATGTCGTTCACCATAACAACACCATTTATTTTTTATAAGTCGGTTTTCAAACCACTGTTCCACGAAATAATCATTAAATTTTTTCACACAGGGTTCATCTGGGCTATCTTCCATTATATAAAGAAAGCCACTATCAATTTCTTCTTGAGGAAGATGTGCTAAAACTGTGCATAAAGCTACATGTTTTCTTGTAATTTTTTTTAGTTAAGTGTCAAGCGAAACGTGAGAGCGCCGTGGCGCCTCTCCAGCCACTCCTCAAAGAAGGGTCTTACCGCCGCTATTACGGCGTGCCCAGCACTAGGTTGCGACAGTCGCTGTTTCCACTCCGCCATGAGATATCGCCGGAGCTCCGTGAGCCGCGCCGCGATCACCCGCGGCAGCGGGACTTCGCCCCGGCGTTGCACTTCCACGCGCTACTGGTACGTGCGTGCAAGGACTGTTGCCTCCAGATCCCACGGCGGGACGCCGGCAAGGAGGCACGCCGCCTCGCAAGAGACCGTGCGGTATCCCCGCAACATGCGAATTGCCGTGGAGCCGTGGCTAGGTTGGGCGCCCGAACCGAAGCCCCGTAGAGGGCCATGGACCGCACGATCCCCGAGTAGAGCCTCCGGCAGGAGGCGTTTGGGCCACCGAGATTGGGCAGGAGCCGCTTGAGGGCAGCTCCGGCCTTCGCCAGTTTGGGGCCCAAACGTCGGAAGTGCTCCATGAAGTTCCATCGGTTGTCGAGGACAGGTCCCAAGTACTTTATCGTCGACTCGACACCGATGTGAACCCCTCCCACTGTTATCTGTGACCCCGGAGGTGGCCGGTGCCGAGGGCCATGAAAACACATGGCCTCGGACTTGTGCAGGGCCACCTCCGACTGTCGCAACACCCTTTGACATCAAGTCGGCCGCCGTCTGGAACGACCCTGCCTGCGCTAGGACTAGCGTGTCGCCAGCGTAGTACACTACGCTGACACCATCGGAAAGGTCGGCGCGCAGCACCCAGTCGTACCCGATGTCCCACAGGAGCGGCCCTAGGACCGATCCCTGTGGAACACCGCACGACATCCTTCGTCGACTCCCTCGTGACCGGGGTAGTTGACGGCTCTGTCCGTCAGATAGGCCTCGACCACACGACAGAGGTAGGCAGGCATCCGGTGATACCGGAGTGCCGTCCCTATGCACT
Organism: Athetis lepigone; assembly: GCA_033675125.1. Lineage (NCBI taxonomy): Eukaryota > Metazoa > Arthropoda > Insecta > Lepidoptera > Noctuidae > Athetis > Athetis lepigone. The sequence continues at coordinate 1,037,636 of CM066235.1, forward strand.
CCCAAGGCAGGATATTGAAGGCGTTGGCGATGTCGAGAGACACCGCCAAGACGACCCTGCCCTGTGCCACCGCATCCCCTGTCGTGAGGGCCCGCACGCGCATGATGGCGGAAACTTTATGTTTAATATTCCAACAAAATAGTATGCAACTGTAGACGGTACTGATGATTTTTCATCGTAACTGTACTTGGGGGTCGAGTGGAAACCAAAACTTGGGTTCAAAATGAACTCCACTTTCGACCCCCATTAGGGGTCGAGAAGAAACTGTAGTTAGGGGTCCAGTGGACACTTTAATTCTTGGGGGTCGAGGGGACGAGAGTGGACTCAATCATATTTTACTATCCAACCCTTGTACTAAAAAAACCGCACAAAATCGTCACATTGTTTTCTATTTGACTCAAAGCTCTCTCTCTCTCTCTCTCTCTCTCTCTCAAGTTCCGTTATTCCTTATCAAACTTAAGCAATTTAGCGTCAAACGCCAAACGCCTCGAACTTGACTGCCTATCGACCTCGTCGTGAATCAGCGCTGACTCACTGGTGTTTACCTCGTGTCATGAGTGGCGCATTGCCTGATTACGATCGAATGGGGAACCAGTCACTTGAAACATTACTTTGAAGTGTAGGCACTGGAACACGCTTTTTCAGTTGGCAGAAAAATACGTTTAAAGGTTTTTGTTTGTATTACATACGTATGAGTTTTAGTGGTGAATCATAAATGTGGAGTCTGACTTGTAATTTTCATAGACATATTTTGGCTTTTAGTGAGTCATTAATTAACAGTGCCTAAAGATTTTGGCAGTCGATGTAATTTAAAGTTTGAGGAAAACCAGCTCTTTGTTATTATTATGCAAGAAAACTGATTCACGAACACGAGAGGCTCTACAAGTCGGAATTATGGCAGATGATGTAACAAAACATGTTTTAAGTTGTTGCTTATTAAAGAAAGAAACAATGATTTCATAAGGTTTTTTGTAGTTTCATTCTTATGCAGGGTTTGGACGTCTCTCAATATAAAGGCAAGCCTTGCGAGCAAGCCTTTAATATAACTGATTCTGACCCGCAGCTTATGAGGGTAAAAGTTAGTTATATTGACATTAAGCAAATCAGAAAGTTTATGTATATTCTTCTAATCTTGTTGACATTATTTCTTCTGGACCATGCTTAGGAAACTGTATTAGTATTTTTATATCCCCTAACCTAGGTTTAAGACCCAGCAAAAAGTTTACGTCAAAATATTACTAAGTTCGAATACAACAGAAAAACAGGCAAATTTTTTAGAGGAATAACTGGTAAAAAAGCCAAAGTTCAACGGACTTCGAACAAAAACCCTCAAACCTGACCCGGGGCGTGTAGTTTAACAATAAGAAGTATTTTTAGAGGCATCTCTTTGTAAAAAGCTTTGAATTAGAAGTACTGCGCCTACATAAAATTATTCGTCTACTTCTTTGTTCTCTTTAAAAAAAACCGGTCAAGTGCGAGTTGGACTCGCGCAACGAGGGTTCCGTTAATTTTGTTTATGAAATAACTACAAATTTAAGGGTTTTGAAGTTTTTCCTTTACTTATGCTACATGACCTTGCTTCTTGCTAAATTTTTATGATTCTTGGTCAATGGGAAGTACCCTATAGGTTTTGATTTGCTTGCAAATTAATGTCAAAATGCAATATAAGCCGCCGTGTCTTTTTATTGCCTTGATTTAGAAACTTGATTTTTTCACTGCTTTGTGAGATAGCAAATCTGAGTATGTGATATTAATTTCAGCTTGATATCTCAAAGCGTTTCTGAGAAAAAGGGTCTTGACAGACGGACGGACGGACGGACAGACGGACAACAAAGTGATCCTATAAGGGTTCCGTTTTTACCTTTTGAGGTACGGAACCCTAAAAAAAAGGTTTTTTTTCTATAGATATAACGTAAATTATAACAATTAACAGTGTCGACGATAGAATAAGGATTCAACAATGAATTAGTTTAATCGTAATTAATTAAAATGTTTTAGGAAATGGAGGATACGGCACGCGATTAACTCAAACACTATTGAATGGGTTTTTGTGCCTTCTTCAGTAATAGACAGAGATTCAAAGAATTGTATGCGTGGGGCATAGTGGGTTATAAATCTTAAATAAGAAATAAAGTGAGGGAGCTTCATAAAATTTCCACACAGATAAGCAGGGCGTAGGTATATAGTGTTCTTCAAGTAATGTAGCATCAAAATTCCAATTAAAACCAATATAAATGTCATGTTTTAACAGAATAAAAATAATTGTCAACAGTGTATCATGTATTAAAAGATGATGTCAACAGATAGGATTATTAAATTGCGCGGTTCATGCGGCCTTATAAGGATTTCGGATTAGGATTATAAAATGCGTCATGTTTATCTTCACATTTAAACTGACCAGTGTTTTTAACTGGTATAAAGTATAAACAGTTCAGTGCTTTTTGGTGTTTAAATCTTCCTCGTCGACTACTGGTGCAGATTCTCTTATTCACAACTAACGTAAATTTAAGTTAAACGCATCATTCTCTTTCCATTTAATTAAGAAAAGGACAGAAGATAAAATGTTAGTTAAGTCCTGTCAAATTTAGACACTCCATAGATAATTTAGACGCGATTTAAAAACATGGCGTCTAAATATACGTCAATTTTCTTCAGGCGCTGTCTAATTTGACAGGATTAAACTAAAATGTAACTTCTGTCCTTTTTTTAAAGAAATGAAAAGAGAAAGATGCATTAAATTTAGTTAAGTTTGTGTACAAGAGAATCAGCACCACTGTCTTTTGACAATAACAGTAAGAAAGTTCGTTTAGTAGTTTTTGAGATTAACGCAGATAGACGAACAGATGCGGCAGACAACTTCTACGACGACTCTTTGTTTTATAATGTTAAATGCAAGGAGCGAATAGCTCGGAAACTATAAAACGTACCAAAAAATGTTTTTGGTACGTTTTATATTCTCGAATCACGTAGGTTTAAAGGCATTTAAAAATACAACTAAAAGTGTCTACATACACAAAACGCAGTCAGCAGTCTACCATCAGATCCTGTTAGAGAATCGTCAGTGCATGACCGATGCGCTGTGTTCACTTCCCATGACGTACTTAACATATGCTATGGAATTATTTACCCAACGAAGGGGTACTCCAAGGATATTTTCGGAACGATGGGTATCATTTACAATCGATTTAGGAAGGAAAAGTAACTTTTGCTTATAAATATAAATGGAAAGGTTTACTAAACTAAAATAGATATTTTTGTTTGGAATTAACAAAGAGTGATAATGTAATTAGGAAAGAGAAACTAAATAAATGCCCTTACTAATAATCACTGTGTAAAGTTATATCATGAATAAAGCCTGTGTAACCACACATTTTTTGACGTATAAACCTGTCATAACTTTATGCAGCGATTGTTAGTAAGACACAAAAATTAGAACTGGGTCCTCTACTCTGGGTTGACTGGTAGAGAATGCCTAAGGCATTAAGTAGAAATTTAAATAAATAAACTAGTTTATAAATGGTGCGTAGAAAACTGCGGGGATTTGTTACAAGAAGGAAAGTAGGGATTAGCCTTGTATGGAGGTAGACTGGGTTTCTTACTTAGTCGCTTTGGAGCATTTCTTATTGAAGCTTTCACACAGATTCAACGAGCATGTCGTCAAGCAAAATCATTTACGGCTGGGCGCACAACGCTTTTCTAGCGCTAGGTCCACATAGTATTGCATTGCACTTTTTTCTATAGTATTCGGGAGACAAAATAATTACATGGAACATTTTCATTAATGAAAAACACGAATAGGCGCAGTATTTGCATGTATTTTGCATTTCAAATACGATAAGTATTCGATTAACGTGTTTTTTGACCTATATTAGTTTATCAGAGGTATTAAAAACGTTTAAAAGCTTTTACAGTAAATACGTGGGCCTCTACTTATGTGTTCGAAAACGTTTATTAATGCCGTGCCATAAGTTAGTAGGTACTTTCAATATTTTCTACCCTTTTAACAAATAAAAAAATATAAGTACGGGAAATTATCTGATCAAGACACACATAAACAAAACTGTGTAGTTCCACCCTTTTAACAAATAAAAAAATATGAATTGGAGAAATTATCTGAACAAGACACACATTTACAAAATTGTGTAGTATTGTTATTGACGAAAAATTTCGACATTATTTTCGTATAAGCTCGCTGTCCGTAGTCATCGTTAACGAGTAAAAAGCGTTTAAAAACATGCAGAAAACGGAACCGTTGTTTCTTTTCAAGTTTACCTAAAAACACGTTATGTCACGATTCAGAGAACCGGTTATGTTAGCGAAATATTTGCACAACATTTGTGTACGTTTCATTACTCTTTTTTGGCAACTTAATCTCGTTATGCATAATCGTATGACGCAATTTACATCGGCACTTTAATTTTGCTAACACAACTACTGTAATCTTTCTTCTTTCTATTTTAATCTTTAGCCTTTCAACGACCAAGCGACAGCCGGCTGTCGCGCTGCTATTGTCTTTCTATTGAATCACGTGTGTTCGAAGATTTAAAGGATATTTTTTAAGAATATTGGAAACCTTAGAAATATTGAGTCTCCTTTTACAAGCTTTGGTGTTAATAACACCCTTTAAGAAGCCTAGTAAGTAAGGTGTTTTTTGTACTACAATGAACCATTCGGTGACAAAAAAATTATTTTTTGGTTTTAATATATGGAGAGTTTTCTTTTCTTTTGGTTTAATATAGCACACGTCAATAATTTCTTTTGGTTATTTTTACTACAATAGGGATGACGACAGCATTAAAAAAATGGCATTCTGTTTAGTCCGCCTGATAGATCGGCCGAAAATACGGGACAAGAATTTTTTGCTTGATCAAATTAATAAAAAAATACAAAGATAAAGAGCAACAAAGTTCCGGAGTGGGGGCTTTTGACGTCACCGTCCTGCAAAAATTGTATCTTATTGTGACGTCACACGCAACTTCAACGCACTGAATCGTCGTAATTCTTCGTATACCAGAAAAAAGAAAAAATACGTGTCCAAAATTTTTTGTGAATCTTTCTGACGGACTAATTACTTTTTTTTTTGTCGTCTCGCCCATTCTCCTGATATTTTTATAGTATCCTATTCTTACTGGGAGAAAAACATCCGAAACAAACTAAGATACAGTTTTTTTGGTTGTTGCTTAAGGATCATGTAGGTTAATGACTGTTTTAAATGGTCTGTCTAGTCAGTAAAATCAATACTAAATACGAATGGTTCTAAAAGTTTGTACAATGGCCCCCAGTTTGTACTCAAAGGATTATCTACTTAAAGGATTACAGAGACAATTAAAGTACGTTCAACTCTGACGATAAAATTAACTATTACGACAGGCAGTTAAGAGTTAAGTCTACTAGTTAATTCTGAACCTTTAATTAACAGGCATCTCTTAAGACTAATTAAAAACATTCGTTTGAATACTGGAATTATTTTCACAACCGCGGTTGTTAACCGGCGAAATAATTTACTCTTTCTTATATTGAGTTTTCGTATTAAAAGCTACTCAGACGCTATTTTTCTTATTAAAGTTTATCTTGGGCATCACTGACATCCCGTGCCTCGGAAAGCACGTAAAGCCGTTGGTCCCAGTTGTCATTCGAAGAACTTTGACTTACTAAGGGGTATCGTGTCACCCAGTTACTGGGTTGTGCAGGTCTGACAGGCAGTCGCTTCACGTAAAACACTGGTATCCAGCGGAATCCGATTAGGCTGGAAGCCGACCCCAACATAGTTGGGAAAAGGCTAGGGAGATGATGATGATGATTAAACGCTCACTCGTAGTGAAATTACATGTTATAGACTAGATGTCCCCCGCTTTCTCTAGGCGTCATTAGCCAGTTACTGCTCCGCTCCCGTACGCTGTAGCGTGATATTATATAGCCTTCTTCAATAAACTTCGAAGAAGGTTATATTCGTTATTAAGCTTCGTCGAGCGCATACAATCAAACAAACTATTTAGCTTTATAATATTCGTATACCTAACCCATACCCAAGAAAACCGGTATATCCAGTATTACGTAAAAACTGCATTTTTTGTATTTTAGATGCTGTTTCATTATACTTTTATAGGACAACTATGACATTGGCCATTACACGTGACTAAATAACGTTCGCTCATTTGAATATGCAAACTTTTTCAACCTTCATTTACATAAAAACGTGAATTTATGACTCAAAAACAGTTGCCAAAGAAGTTTAGATACGAGTTTGTCTATGATAGAAAAAAAGTTACAAACAACTCTTTTGTCTATGGTGTCGAATCATGCAAGAGTTCAATAAACTAAAAAAAACGTTATTTTGCACGCTTTGAATAGTACATACAATACTTTGTCATGTCTATAGACAATAAAAAAAAGTAGTGATTCCGTACTGATAAGCAGATAAGATTAAAATTTTGTCCTTAATTAAAGCACGTGTTTTTCATGCTATATTTTAGATTGTTGGACAGAGATAAAAGGTTACTTAGCACGTTACTAAGCAACATTCCTGTCCCTGTCACACTACTGACTATCTATGGGTGTGAGACAAAGACGGAACATGGCTAAGCCAAAGGGTGTGTTCAATAGTTCAGACTGAGTCATCGCCGAGCAGAACTACAGGGATTAGCAAAATACACATCGCTTGTAATCGTTGCCAATTGACCTAGGAGACTGTATGGCATCGCTTGCATCCACAAATACCTACCTAAATAATAATACATTAACGTCAACAATTGGACTATTTGTGAGTAAACAAAGAGTCTGCGGTAAACAAAAATGGTGGCTTCGGAAATACATCGCCGTCATCGCAACCGTGTTTGAGATGTCAATTTCAGTAAGCGATGCCAATAAATACTCATCATTGCTGACCGATGATAACGCCTAAACACGCCCAAAGTAAGTGCTAAATACCTAAACGTGTTTATATCGCCTTAGGCATCGCACGATAGTACAGTACCGTCAATCAATTCCAAAAATCACGAATGACGAAAGAATTGTTCGGTTTACGATATAGTGATTCGTTAATTACTATCATGTTACAGTCTGTCACTGTTTTAGGCGGTCAGTCACAATCCTTGATTGTTTAAACTGACAGCAGAACCTACAAGAAAAGAACGATTTTATACGAAAGTTGAACAGACGCGGAAAAGTAAACGGCGCGTCCATCCAGCTTTTCCATCCGTTAAGCTTGCAGGCTTGTCTTATTCTTAAAACGATGAACGCGGCTGATGGAAGAACTGTATAAGTGTGACGAAAAGCGGTCAGCGAAACACGATTTGAGCAGATTAAGCGTAAAGGATTTAAGGGACGTTTTAGCTTTAGGAAAGTTGCAGACCAAGACCTAAGTTAGTTTTGGTGAGTTCGAATAACTGACGCAATTTCTAATGCTTGAAAGACTGCTAACTATGAAACTAAGCCAATTGTGATGAAAAACAAAATCAGCAATGTGAACTAAGCTAGACTAAGTAACATTACTTAGGGCTGATTTTTCAATCATCAGTTAACTTATAACTGAGGAATAAATATGGCAGTTTGACATATTTTCTATACAAAAGCTGTCAAAACGTCAAACATACTCTTCAGATAAAAGTTATCTGGCGATTGAAAAATCGGCCCTTAGTATTCGATCTGCAACCCGCTTCAATAAACCATAACTTATGATCGTCTATTTTAGATAAAGTCGACTCTAATTCGAAGGTCCGTGGTTTTCCCCGGGTACAAAAGTTATGTTCGCGTTCGGCGAAATTCCGCAGGTAGCAAAATTATGGGATGCCTTTGTGTTGTGAACATGTTGTGAATTATGGCGACCTCGAGGCCTGACATAACACGTATCATTCATCAACAACGAGAATACGAGATTCGCACATTCATGTAAAAAATGATGTATTTTTTACAGCCATTTATTTGCCAAATGGTAGATCTGATGCGAATGAGATGAGTGATTAAGGTGTGTGTGTGTGTGTGTGTTTGTTTCTCTCTCCTGCGTGAGGTTAAGGGGTTTCGAAACCGGGTAAGTAATTACATGTCTTTTTCAATTAATATGTATTTTCTAAGTTTATCTAGCTACGACATCACTGACTGCCTCGGAAGACACGTAAATCCGTCGGTCCTGATTGTCATTCGTATAACTTTGATCTTTGGGTAGTAAGAAGGTCAAAAGGTCTGACAGGCGGTCACTTCATGTAAAACACCTTATATTCAGCTGAATAAAAGTAAACTGGAAGCCAAGCCTAGAGCTCCATGGTTGGGAAAGGCTAGGGAGATGATGATGACGAAATTCTACATTTGATATTCCAGAATCGATTTATACTTTAGGGTCAAAGGACCTAAATAAACGTTTAGAAAAGGCTAAGCAAACCTCATCTTGGTATAATCTGTAGATGTAGCAACTTTGCCTGAAAATGTGTCTAAACAAGATAGACAAAACCAGCATTATTCTTTTCAGAAGGGATATCACAATGACTAAAACTAAATTGTTTGCTTGGTAAAAACAATGTTCAAGTTTGAGGTTCTATGTAAAGACTGTAATAGTTTTTTTTTAGTTTTGTTTGAAAGAAAAGTTTGTAGAAGTCTCTCGTGTATTGCCTGAATTTCGCGTAGATGAAATAACGGGCAGAAGCTAGATTACACTAATTATCTTTAAAGACTACACTGAAAAACTAAGTATTGGATTGATTTACATTCTTTTATTGTTAGATAGCCACTTTACCAATATCGGCAATAGGCTACATAGCATCACGTCACGACGTACAAAAAACGATCAGAAATTGAAGATTAAAATGCGTTAAACTGCAGGAAAATTGACAGCAGATAACACAAATTTCACTCAAAAATATCATCAACAAAGTCACTTACCCATAAATCCTATTAATGCTAGCACACTCATGATTGCCACGTAAAAGGAAGAAGTTCTCCGGGTACTTGATCTTGTAAGCGAGCAGCAAACAGATGGTCTCCAGCGACTGCTTGCCACGGTCCACGTAGTCGCCCAGGAACAGGTAGTTCGACTCTGGGGGGAAGCCTCCGTACTCGAACAACCTGAGGAGGTCGTAGTACTGCCCGTGGATGTCACCTGGGGGAGAGAATGAGGGATTTAGAATTAATAATGTGTAATAGACTCTGTTGATTCTGACTTTCAGGAGTTGCAGTGGTTGTGTGGCGGTGAGATTGTCCCAACAAAAACAATACTTCGCAGACTCTAGGAAGTTTTTTTTTTTTCTAGGACCTAGAGGATAAGCAGACTAAGTATCTTGACTTGGCTCGCGAGGTTGACGACATGTGGGATATAGATTCTGAAATAATTGTGCAGATAGTCGTGACGGCTAATGGCATAATAGCTAAGAGCTTCGATCAGCACCTCAAGAGGCTCTCGCTAGGCAGCTGGATCAAGGGTCTGATACAGAAGACGGTACTCCTGGACACGGCGCGCATTGTCTAGAGGTTCCTAGAGCTCTGGAGCCCTGACCACCGGCAGCTCGGACCCTGCTACCGATGTCGGTGGGATACTATTTTTTATATTTGTAAAGTTTTTATTTAAAGTAGGTACCCAATTTGTATAAAAATACATAAATGGAGAGGGTTACATGGTGTAGTGTGTACACAATAGTCAGTTAATATTTGTTAACATGTAGAAGACTATTTATGGAAAGTTGGAGACTGCCCATACTAATATTTTCTTAGCCCAGGTGATGTCGCTACATTATGTAAAAATACCTAGTTGCTAGAACAGCATGTAGGTATAATTAGATATTAATATAATAATGTATCCAATTGTTTGGAATTGATGCTGAATATTAACTTTTCCTTGGCATAGGGTAGGTATTATTGTTTGAATTGTTTTTGTTTCTTTTTCACCTGTTGATAAATGGAATTACAATAATAACAATGATAATAAACAATAGTAACTCTATAATAATACAACAACAATAACACTCTTTATGTGTTTTTTTATAAAATTATCTCTACTATGTTGTTGTATTCCTGCAGATTACTCTGAGAAAAGTTTCTTGAAATGGTCAGATCACAATTATTATTATAATAAAAAGGTATATAGCATATATATTTTGGTAGAGCTACAGACTAGGAGCATAACATCTCCACAAAATTACAAAAAAAAGATAGTTTTTGAACATTTGAGTAGGAATTCATTATCAATATTAGCTGTTTTATATGTTCCTAAAGACTTTTGTTTATTTGAACAAATCTCTGGCAAATAGGTTGGATTTTTTATATTACAGCTGTATTTATCTGTATCACAATACAATCTACAGAAGAAAACGGGTAACCATAAAGTATCATCAGTTGTTAATAAGAATTCAAGTAAGCATTGATTGCCATCAACTTACAGTCATCATTACTTGGTGAAAATAAAACAATTTAATGAAACAAAAATCAGATTAGTACAGAAAAAAATGACTGATTTCGTTCAATTAATCATTTTTTGATAAGATAATAGCCAAATGTTACTAATTATTTCAATTTGTTATATATTTTAAAAGGAATGTCTTATTTTTATGATATGGGGTTTAACACAAGGTTATAAAACATGGTGTTATTATGTGCCTTTAAGGAAGATAAGCTCTGATAACTAAGGTTTATTTTCATATTATAGGACATCACACCCAACCTCAAGTCAGTTGTTTATTACTATTAGACCATGTAGTGTTTAGTAAATTACATTTAAAAAATAGTTGATTCTAGTCGCCCATTCCAAAACGTTGAAAAAGAGAGAAATGAGCAAAAAACACCGTTGATACTATTTTAACATAAATGTGTTACAATAATATACACAATAACAATATGGAAATTAAAGATGAATACAATGATAAAGCTTGTAGTCTGCGGTCAGTTCACACTTCACAGTGAATGAAGTCAACCATACTTTGACCTGCACGCATCTACAAACCCTTTGGACTAACTATATTTAGGAGTTAAAAGTGGGCTCATGAAATCTACTCTATAATGGCAAGTTGTATTAAAATAGCACTTAGACCTTGCTTTGAAAAAGACGAGACTAAATTAAGTTTAGCTTTCATTAAGTTGTTTTATTTTTTCTTAAAACAACCGATGGATTCATATTTTACAAAAATACTTACAGAAATAAACAATTCAAATACATAGTACATAAGTATTTACAGATATCTATGGTCTTATCACATGCATTTTTAATACAGACTCACAATTATCTCAACAAAGGCTTAAAAATACTAAGAATGAACAAATAAATTTCTTTTTTGAATCCATTCTATATTCTATGGTACCATGGAATATCTTACAATGTTTTTTTTTATAAAAAGTATCAGTTTTTTCACAATGAAGTGAAATTAGTATATACCTACTTTGATTTTTAATTGACAAAGATTGAAATATTTGATTTAATCTTAGTCAATTAAAAATAAAAAAAGACAAGGGATAGAAGTTAATGATCTCCTGAAACAAGGTTTCCTCTCTCCAATTTTTTGTACCCTACAGGGTACAAAAATGATCCCTATTGCAAGGTTTCCTTCTAAGAATACACATGGAAACCAAAAAAGGATATTGGGTATTGAGTATACTTGCTACAAAAACGGTTGCACAATTTTCAAAAGAATGGTATAAGTCTAACTGAAGGTAAATATGAAGTTATTTTATTTTACTAAATACCTTCACATAATGTTTTACAACGACATTAACCTTATAATAAGTTCAACAGTGACTGAAACGGTTAAAAATGCAGTTTCATAATTTCGAAAGCGGAAGGTACCATTCGAAAGTAGCATTATTGGTTAGAAAATGGCTTTACGACTGTACGGAGTACTTACCGCAAATTTTTAGGGGTGCTTCCAATTCAAGTAATATCGGTTGTGACAAGAATATTTCCCGCGATTTCAAGCACAGCCCTTTGATCTCTATTTCCGTTAATTGTACATTCATTCCAGGCTTTTCGCCCCGAACTGAAAACAAACGTAAACATATCACCAACACTTAAAAAAACACAATTTAATCACTCTTTAAACACTTTTTTAAAACAATAATTGCAATATTTCACTGATTTTGTAACGGAACACTTGTAACTTTGTTTATTTCAAACCCTATCAACATTTACCTTTTAACAATTTTTTTATTACATTATCGATGTTTAACTCATCTGTGTCTCTGTCTGCCATTTGATATAATTGTGGTGCACGGAATATAGCTAAATAGAACAGGCAAAGGAAGAAAGATTATCAAGATTTTTGCCGATTTGTGAAAGGTACAACCTATTTCAATTCTCGGCTAAAATGAAATTCAATGGCGGAGACATGACATCACAACACTCACACACACAAACAAGAGAAACCGAAACTGCGAAACACATCACCGGTGTTGCCAGCTTAAGGTTGACTTTTCCCACGGGTTGATAATAAATTAAATGACGAGCAAGAGCAAGTCACGGATTATTATTTTTAAGGATACGGTTTATGGTTTATACTTATTTATACAAGTATAAAACTTTTAATCAATAATATTACCGAAATAAGAAATTCATTATATCTTATAAAATCGTTTTCCATTATGTAAATAAACTATATATTCCCAAATTCAACATTCAAAACATGTAGGTATGTATGAGCCATGCAATGAAATCCATGTAATTTGTTAGCATTTCATTGTTAGATAATGTAAACAGATTAGACTCATAAATTGTAACGGTTTAGTCACTCACTGAGTAAACAATTAATTAAAACATATTTCCGAGACTTAGGGTACTTTTTTTCTTACTGGAAACCCAGTTATGCTTCGATGTTGCTACTTCACAATATTTTTTTTTTTTTTTAATAATTTATTCGTGACCATGGATACAAGTCCTTCAGTCGAATACATGTTAAAACTTAAAATTAATGTAATACTACTACAATACATTACATAAAAGTTATAGATACTTAGTTTAAAATAATGTACAATCTATTCATAAAAATTATCCACTTGCCTCCCTTTCGGGTTGGGTGAATACATCTCAGTGATATGATAAGAGATATCACACAGACATACAGATGTCTGTGGTGATATAGTTTTCTTACTATAAATTTAATTACAATTAATTGAGATATATACAGATTACACAATAAATTAAATTTTTTCTACCGTATTACAAATATACCTAAACAAGACATTAAAATATTTCTTATTTTCTAATAAATCCTGAACGCGGCGGGGATCACTTTGACGTTCACTCTCACTGTCATTGTCATTAAGTTCTCTCAATTCACTGACCAAAATCAAACGTTGCATATTAAAACTTGAACACTGTAAGATAACGTGATCCAAGTCAGCATCCTCTGCTCCACAATGTTGGCATCGGCTATTGTTAATTATGCGAATTCTATTCAGGTGAGCAGGTGTTAAGCAATGTCCCAATCTCATGCGTGATATAATAGTTATAAATCTTCTTGTGCTGTATTTGAAGTTATGATACCAAGGTCTAATCGGTAATTCATTTTGTATTCCAGCATACCATCTGCTTTTCGTTTCCAGGGTTATGGCCCAATAGTCTTTCCATAACCGTCTATTATTTTCATTGAAAAGACTGTAGTAATCAGTGAATGGAACCTTGAGCAACTCGGATCGATCCTCGTCATGTTCTGAACGGGCAACAGTGTCAGCGACTTCGTTTCCACGAATGCCACTGTGTGAAGGTACCCAAACTAATTCTACTTTAATATACTTATCAAGTAGTTTTTGGATTATAAGTCTAATATTATAAATAATATAATTTAACTTAAAAGAAATATTTACACTGTATAGAGCAGACAAAACACTTTTGGAGTCTGTAACTATCAGAATATTATGTACACTATTTACAATACTATTTACATGCTGCAGTGCACAATAAATTGCATAGCATTCTGCAGTGAAAATGCTACACACCTTGTTTAATTTAATACATTTAGTGAAATCTAGCTGTGGATCATAAAAAGCTGCATTTACATTATGGTCTGTTTTAGATCCATCTGTATATATAACATAATGTTCTGATCTATTCTCTTTAAACTGTAAAAAATCAAATTTATTGTGCACTGTGTCTAAATGAATTGTACAGCTGTTTATAATACTATTAAAAGGGATATTGTATATGGGCCAAATGTCATTTTTATAAATATCTTTGGAATTCATATTAACAAGTTCAAATAATGTTGGCATTTCAGGTAGAGTTCCACCAACCAAAGAAGAGGCAGTGATGGCATTGCAAGCAATTGACTGTGAAATTTTAGGATGTATTGTTAGTTTCTTAAGTAAAGGATTATCATTTGACACCATGACTTTTACTAAAAATCTCTCAGCCAACAACAGCCTTCGTAATATCAAGGGAGGTATACATGTCTCAACTTCTAACGAATTAATAGGTGTGGAGCGCATAGCACCACAAATAAGTCTCAGTCCCATATTTTGAATTACATCTAATTTTCGTAACAAGGTGCTATTGGCATTCATGTAAGCTAAACTACTGTAATCAAAATGGCTTCTCACTATACTTTTGTACAGCATACTCATAACTTTGGGGTCAGATCCCCAAAAACTTCCTGCTAAATGTCTCAATAAATTAATACCATTCAGTGCTTTGTTACTTATATGTTTAATATGTTCATCAAACTTCAATTTATCATCAATAATGACACCTAGGAATTTATGTTGCTTAACAGCAGGAATTTCTACATTGTTGTATGATATTTTAACATTGCTATGAGTACTTACATTTTTACTGATAATTAAAATTGAACTCTTTTCTGGACTTATTTCTAATTTAAGTTTAATATGGTAATAGCTGTATAACTGAGACAAAGCCTTATTAATATTAGCCATTGCTATATCTATATTTTGATTTATGCTGTACATAAGCAAGTCATCTGCAAATTGCAGGATTTTTACATCTGGTACATCTACATATTTTAATATTTCAGAAGTATACAAGTTATAAAGCAAAGGAGACAAAGTTGCCCCTTGCATTGTGCCTTTGTTGACAGTCCTAGGTCCATGCACTTTATTATTGTATTTAACAAATACAGTTCTATTGTTTAAAAAAGAATAAAGCCATTTTAGAACGTGACCAGGTATACCAATATCGTGAGATACTTGAATGAGTTCTTCTATATTTACATTGTCAAAAGCACCTTTTACATCTAAAAACACGCAGATTGCATTAGAGTGACTTAATTTAACCTGTCTAACATCTGATAATAAAGATACAAGGCTTTCAGAACAACTTTTACCTTTTCTGAAGCCAAACTGTATAGAAGGAATTAAGTGTTGTGATTCAGCAAAATAATCTAATCTAAACTTCAGCATATTTTCAAAGAGTTTACCCAAACAAGATGATAAGGAAATAGGTCTATATGAAGAAGCACTATTTACAGGTTTATTAGGTTTTAAAATTGGAATGACACATTGTGTTTTCCAAGACTCAGGTATTTCTAATTCATCCCATAGTTTATTATAAATATTAAGTAATGTTGTTTGTGCATTTAAATGTAATTTTTTGATTAACATATAAGGTATGTCATCCAATCCTGGTGTAGTGTCTCTCCTACTCTTTAAAGATGTTTTCAACTCTTCTATAGTAAAATTGTTTTTGATAAATACGTTTACATCATTTTCTGTATGTAGCACTCGCAAACAAATAATCAAGCCTATTGTCGTCTATTTCAGTAGAATCTGCTAAGTTATCTAAAAAACTTAGAACCCACTCGTCATTGATGTTTTTGTTTCGATTTGTTCCAATTTTCTTAAACTTTTTAATGTATCCCCATATCCTAGAAACTGGAGTTAACCTATTGAAGCTACTACATAATTTTTTCCAGGAAGAAGAACTTTCTTCCTTCAGAATTATTTTCTTTTTTGCATCTAGTTTTTTATATGTTATCCAATTTTCAATGTTGGGTTGAGAAAAATAATACTTTAATGCATCTTTTGATTTTGCGACAGCAGCACTACATTTTGAATTCCACCATGGTACTGGCTTTTTAATAAGTGTGTTTGCAACTAATTTTCGTTTTGGAATTGATTTATTCCTTAAATCATTTAATGTGTCTATAAAATGGTTGTATGCATTAATTGGGGAATCATTTATTGAGTTCAAGTGTGAAAAACAAGTTTCTGATAGTCTATAATATTCTTCCCAATCTGCCTTACTATAAAAATATATTTCTCTTGATCCACAGGAGGTGATGTGTCATACGTAGATGGTTGAATGCTGATCTCTAGTAAGGTTGGAAGATGATAGCTACCCATGGGATCGTCATGAACATACCAGTTACATAAATGAGCAATTGAAGAGCTAACAAGGGCAAGATCTATTGCGGAAGCTTGTCTATTAGGATAAGGAACAGTTGTTGGTGATCCATCATTCAAAATACATAAGTCAAATTCATCAATAATATTATACAAACATCTACCTCTATCTTAGATTATTAACCTCTAGATTGAGCCACCGCGTGGCCGCACATGAGACAGCACTATAAAATTTCAATGTTGTCATTACGTAAAATTTTCCCGAAATATGACCAAAACCGTGAGATGTTCCGTTGCAACAACTACTTATTACATTCATGTACTGAGTTGCGTATCATAATCCTTATTAAGAGTGCAAAATTATTTATATCGTAAGTATTATTTAAGTTACGAGTCCAGGTTTTCTCACGATGTTTTCCTTCACTGATGTCTGTGATGTCCAACTATAAAAATTATATAAAATTCCTTTTAAAAGGGAGAGGATACCTCACAGGGCATCAAAGAACTAATTAATCATCTGATTAATTTTATTTATTTAACTAGTTGCAATTTTATTATCAAGTTATGGGAAAAATAGAACTGAGGTATGGTAACACTTTGAAAAACAAGTAATAGGTTATGTAGATAAAAATATAAACGATATCGCTAGAAAATGTCCTTAATTTTGATCGAAAGCCATGTAATTACATACACACAAATGTATTTATTCAATCAATGCACAATAACTTGTAATATTTGCATCCTTACGAGTGAAAAGTAACATTCTTATCTTGCTTTCTTTCTGTGCGGCTTTTGCAACCTAAAATAGTGCATCCTCCCATTTTATAGCACAGAAAACGCACAAAACACTTAACTACTGGAGTCAATTTCTCAAATATACATTAAAACTATTGGTTTAATTACCGAAATTGTTATAAAATTGTAAACTAATACGAGCCGACCATTCAATGACAGTGACGTCCCTTTGTTTGGCTAACTTTTCAATGTTCGCCAAGCGAAAACCGGCCACGCCGAACGAGACAGAGCATGTTATGCTTTGTCTCAATTTTCTTGCGAAATTCGTATATATGCTTCTCACTTTCACACTTCGTTACAACCTCATGGTTACATCTAGAAGTTAATAATCTAAGACCTCTATTATTATCATGTTCACGATTGTGAACCCCCGCTAGCGCCATCTCGCGAGAATACAGCGAACCGCGAGTGACGTGAACATCGCGCCGTGTCGACCTGCGCCGCCGCCGCTCCGTCGACGCGAACTTCACTTCGCTCACCGCACCGCCGGGCGCCGCGCCACGCCGCCGGCCGCCGGGGCAGAGCCAATATCGCCGCGGGACTGCGCGCACGTCGTAATAAGTTGGGAGCACACGACGCTATTCGCCAGGCAGTCCGCCATTTTATCCCTCTTTACTAGCGGTGGGTCGTTAACGATTTTTGGGTTAACGCAACGAAGCCGTTAATTTCATCCTGTTAACCTGTTAAAAAAGCTGTTAACGTTATTAACAGGTTTTCATTAACCCTAGAGTACTAATCATCGCCTGAGAGGCCACCTGCGGTCGGTTTTTTCTGGTTATTTTGAAATTGCGGGGACGTGTCGCGCCGTGCTTTTGCGCCAACTCAGTGTAGCCCACGACGCGACGGGGAGAGCTTCCGGGCTCGGCGGGAATACAGCGTTCCCGAGATATTGCCTACGTGATCGCCTGGGAGGCGATCATTAGTATTAAAGGTAGGTTTTTTACTATTAACTTCATTTACATTTTTGAGTCTTTTCTTTGTTTACTCACTATTATAAGATATAAAATACATGTTTTATTTCATAGATGGATCTTAACGAGCAGCAGATAGCAAATTACTTGGAAGATGACACCTCTGATAGTGAGACCGAGGATAATTTAGAAGTCGCGGATTACGATTCTGATGACAGTGTGGTTGATCCCACTTTTGTTCCATACTGACTCGAAAATGAGTTACAAAATATTGTGCTAGATGACCCTGATCCTCAAGACCGAAGCTCCCCAATACCGTCATCATCCAGAAGCACTTTACCAAATCTGAGTACTTTACCACTTTACCAGATCAAAGTCTGAGTTTGACTTAGTTTGCAGTAAGCTATGTGACGATTAGAATAGTTTTTTGTTATATTTTTCATACTTTATCTATTATATTGTAGTTTTTATACCAAAACAGTGGTAAAATATCATCATTTTTTTTTTTTATAAAAATATCCCTTTAGGCTGTGTTAGAAAATTAAGTATTATGTGTAAGCAGTGGTCTCGAACGTCATAGAGCGAGATCGGTAGAATTGCCAGCTAAAATCGGTATATTTGTACCCAAATTCGGTATTTGACAAAAAAAAAATACAATATTCAATAATATTCGTTTATTTATTAAAAAAAAACTTACAGACTAATTTGTAACAATCATAATTATTTTTTATACCAATATTCTTTGGCCATAGCCGCGGTCATCTTCGAATTAATTTCAAAATCGTAACAATTAGTTGTATTAAAGAGTCGTTTTGAATGTAATAGACCAGTGATTGATTCAGTAGAGAACCTATTTCGCTGCTTTGTTTTCAAAAGATTAATATGTGAAAATATGCGTTCAACGTTAGCGGATGAATGGGGAAGTGATAAAATATTAAAGACGAAATTAGACAACAATGGAAACATTTGTTTCATCGCCACGCTTTAGTAAACTTACTTCATCCCAAAATAGTTCTACATCATCAGGAAATGCTTTGATTTGTTCACAATTTCTTAAAATGCGCCACTCAGTATCAATTTCCTGGAAATCATTGCTGTGAACAATATTGGGAAAGAGCCTACTCACAGAACCTATCAAAGTAGTTTTGCCAATTTTAAAATTTTTTGGATTGATTATGTCTAAACCTTTTATTGGGTTATTTTTCAATGGAAACCGCGTGGTTATTTGTTTACAAGCTTCGATATAAAAATCTAGGCATCTGCATTTAAACTTTACTTGATCTGAGTTTAGATTTTCTGAACTACTTAGTAGTGTATTAGACGCAGCAGCACCATAGTATACGTCATCAATATCCATATAATTTCTGGGATTCTTAAATCAATATTTTCGATTGAAGTGCTAGTTAAATATTCTCTTTTTAAAAAACAATCAAAAATAGTTTTTAATGTTCCAGTAATTTTTTCATTATAAATTATGTGTTTTCGGGTGTTCTGTGAAATCGTAGAAAAGTCGTTATATTTCGGTATTTCGGTAGAACAGAGCCCATATCGGTAGAAATACCGAAAAATCGGTAGGTTCGAGACCACTGTGTGTAAGGCTGATTTTAAGACAAATAAGAGTTTCTCAGATATATATTTTTTTGCATTTCATAAAGGCAGAGGTATGCCTGTTATTTTGTTATAAATTTTGTTACATTTTAATAAAACTTTAGTACTAAAATTTTGCTTTATTTATAAAGTAGCCTCCCAGGCGATTATTAGTATTAAGCAGTAATAAATTTATATTAGTACTCTAGGGTTAATTTACGTAGCAGTTAATAGACGAAACTTACTTTGTTCAAATTGAAAAAGGAGCTGACGTTACGCGGGCTGCTAAACCCAAAACAACGTTTCGTGTTTTGAAGTTAGCTTGTTTGAGTGACTAGGTAGTCGATTTTAAAAAAATGATCAATAGTCGACATTAAATGAAATAAACTTCCCTTCATACTTTTCCAGGCTTAGGACTGGCTGGCGAGAAAAGGATAAAAACCTGTTCCTTTCGGCAAGACAGAGCGGCGCCGGCGCCAGCCGTGAGCAAGTGAACTTAGAAACATAGATCTCTCTCACTCTCGCTCCTACAATTTTAAGCTAGCGGCGTCTCGCTCGCTCGTATAGGCGCCCCGGCCCTTGCGTCAACTCGGCATATTCCGTTAACGTGAACGAGACGCAGAAGAAAAGAAACAAATAATTTTAGCGGGTTTTGCGTTAGCAGCTTCAGATAAAGTTGGCGGGTTTTGCGTTAGCAGCTTCAGATAAAGTTAGCGACTTTTGAATACCTATTCGTTGAGTTAATAATATGCGCTTTGCCAAAATCATTGAATGAAACAGTTGATAGATTTAACGGGTTTTGCGGCAAACAAAAAGCTGTTAATTTGTTAACATTAGATTAACAGTTAAAAAAAGCCGTTCGTTGAATTAACGCCCACTCCTACTAGCGGTGGGTCGTTAACGATTTTTGGGTTAACGCAACGAAGCCGTTAATTTCATCCTGTTAACCTGTTAAAAAAGCTGTTAACGTTATTAACAGGTTTTCATTAACCCTAGAGTACTAATCATCGCCTGAGAGGCCACCTGCGGTCGGTTTTTTCTGGTTATTTTGAAATTGCGGGGACGTGTCGCGCCGTGCTTTTGCGCCAACTCAGTGTAGCCCACGACGCGACGGGGAGAGCTTCCGGGCTCGGCGGGAATACAGCGTTCCCGAGATATTGCCTACGTGATCGCCTGGGAGGCGATCATTAGTATTAAAGGTAGGTTTTTTACTATTAACTTCATTTACATTTTTGAGTCTTTTCTTTGTTTACTCACTATTATAAGATATAAAATACATGTTTTATTTCATAGATGGATCTTAACGAGCAGCAGATAGCAAATTACTTGGAAGATGACACCTCTGATAGTGAGACCGAGGATAATTTAGAAGTCGCGGATTACGATTCTGATGACAGTGTGGTTGATCCCACTTTTGTTCCATACTGACTCGAAAATGAGTTACAAAATATTGTGCTAGATGACCCTGATCCTCAAGACCGAAGCTCCCCAATACCGTCATCATCCAGAAGCACTTTACCAAATCTGAGTACTTTACCACTTTACCAGATCAAAGTCTGAGTTTGACTTAGTTTGCAGTAAGCTATGTGACGATTAGAATAGTTTTTTGTTATATTTTTCATACTTTATCTATTATATTGTAGTTTTTATACCAAAACAGTGGTAAAATATCATCATTTTTTTTTTTTATAAAAATATCCCTTTAGGCTGTGTTAGAAAATTAAGTATTATGTGTAAGGCTGATTTTAAGACAAATAAGAGTTTCTCAGATATATATTTTTTTGCATTTCATAAAGGCAGAGGTATGCCTGTTATTTTGTTATAAATTTTGTTACATTTTAATAAAACTTTAGTACTAAAATTTTGCTTTATTTATAAAGTAGCCTCCCAGGCGATTATTAGTATTAAGCAGTAATAAATTTATATTAGTACTCTAGGGTTAATTTACGTAGCAGTTAATAGACGAAACTTACTTTGTTCAAATTGAAAAAGGAGCTGACGTTACGCGGGCTGCTAAACCCAAAACAACGTTTCGTGTTTTGAAGTTAGCTTGTTTGAGTGACTAGGTAGTCGATTTTAAAAAAATGATCAATAGTCGACATTAAATGAAATA
The DNA here is from genome assembly GCA_033675125.1 of Athetis lepigone. NCBI lineage: Eukaryota > Metazoa > Arthropoda > Insecta > Lepidoptera > Noctuidae > Athetis > Athetis lepigone. The sequence continues at coordinate 1,059,302 of CM066235.1, forward strand.
AACTTCCCTTCATACTTTTCCAGGCTTAGGACTGGCTGGCGAGAAAAGGATAAAAACCTGTTCCTTTCGGCAAGACAGAGCGGCGCCGGCGCCAGCCGTGAGCAAGTGAACTTAGAAACATAGATCTCTCTCACTCTCGCTCCTACAATTTTAAGCTAGCGGCGTCTCGCTCGCTCGTATAGGCGCCCCGGCCCTTGCGTCAACTCGGCATATTCCGTTAACGTGAACGAGACGCAGAAGAAAAGAAACAAATAATTTTAGCGGGTTTTGCGTTAGCAGCTTCAGATAAAGTTGGCGGGTTTTGCGTTAGCAGCTTCAGATAAAGTTAGCGACTTTTGAATACCTATTCGTTGAGTTAATAATATGCGCTTTGCCAAAATCATTGAATGAAACAGTTGATAGATTTAACGGGTTTTGCGGCAAACAAAAAGCTGTTAATTTGTTAACATTAGATTAACAGTTAAAAAAAGCCGTTCGTTGAATTAACGCCCACTCCTACTCTTTACATTTTACAAGTTTTTAATAAAACGAAGTATTATACATCAAAGGGTGGCGTTATTTTATTGGTCTCTCACCCCAACATTTGGCGACCGTGAAAAATCGAAGATTTCGAACCGGCCGGGAGCGTTTGGTGTTGGACGACGAGCCCCAACGTGCATCGTAACTACACGTGGTTGGGGAACGAACCTGGACGGAGGGCGTCTAGTCAGGAGGTTTGTCCGAGGGAAGTGCTCGTTCCAATGACCTGTTATATCCCGTTTTTTGCCTATATCCTACCTACTACTAATTATTCTATTTATTGTCCTCTCTTTACCTACGTTATTTCAACTTTCTGTTTGTGTGAATGGTGTTGTTCAGCTTTATAATCGTTAAACACGATTACACGACTGCAAATAGGGTGCAGGCCTGCAGTGTTCACCCGCTTGCCGACAGAGCGCTGGGTTCTTTTATAATTTCTGTGGCCTTGATTCGCGAATTGCACTCTCCCACTGTTCGCATCCTTGTGCACGCTTGATGCTTGAATAGGATACGCCGACTATTTCAGGCGAATACAATCCACGTGGCACGTCTCCCCGACTCCGGAGTTGTACCGGAGCGTCGGGCTTCGCTGACGGCGTGGGGTGCGCACGCAGCGCGTCGGTCGACGCGGCCACGTGGCGGCTACGTGACAACGGCGGCGAGTGGAGCGCAAACACCTCACACGGATTGGGTTTGATGCACATTGTTTTTTGCTTTATGCAGAGTTAGTGTTATTTCACAATAACTAAATTTAATTGTTGAAATTATGTCTAAAGATCAGGAAATGGATGAACTGGTCAGGAAGAGAGGCAATATAAGGGGTAGGTTGACAAAGTTAGCTGAGTACATAAAAGATATTCAGTCACATGAAATTAATAATTTAATTTTAATTGAATTAAAGAGACGTTTAGAGAATAGCGAAGAGTTATTTAAAAAGTTTGAGGATATCCAAACATCAATAGAATTCATTTGTAAGGAGTCCGAGGTAGATGAACAGTTAAATTTAAGGACAACAATTGAAAGTAAATTTTATATGGTTCATGCTACTATAGAAAATATTATTGATAAATATAAGCTTGAAAAAGAAAGTTTTAATGATGCATGTAGCAGTAAAACAGGCAGTTGTCAAGAACATGGCTTGCAATCAGTTAAGTTACCCACAATTAGGTTACCCACATTCGATGGATCTTACTTAAAATGGTTAGAGTTTAGGGATACATTCCAATCATTAATAAATTCAAATAAATCAATTCAAAACATTAATAAATTCCATTACCTGAGGTCATCGCTAGGAGGTAGTGCGCTTGAAGTTATAAAATCATTGGAATTGACATCCGATAATTATACTATTGCTTGGGAATTATTGTGTAAACGCTTTGATAACAAAAACATTCTTGTTAACAACCATCTTAAGGCATTGTTTGATATTGTACCCATAAAAAAGGAGTCATACAAGTGTTTGCGTGATTTATTAGATAATGTTTCAAAGAACTTACGTGCGCTAAATACTTTGGGTGAACCAACTGACAAGTGGGACACTTTGATTATATTTATGCTCACCAATAAATTAGATCCAATTACTAGTAGGAAGTGGGAGGAGCATAAAAGTAACCTGTTAGATATTGCTACATTGGAAAACTTTTACAACTTTATTCGTGGACATGCTAATATTTTAGAAACAACTTCAGCTACAACAGAACCTAGTGATCATGATAGTTCCAATAAATACAATAAGAATAATAATTCAAACAGGTGGAATAAGAAGGATAATTTAAATAATAATGTTATGAAATCTTGTTGTCATGTTTCTTCTGTTGAAAATTTATGTGAGAAGTTATGTTTAATATGTAATGAGCAAGGCCACAAGGTATATGAGTGTGCAAAATTTAAGAACATGAAGGTAGAAGATAGAATTAAGGAAGTATCTAAATTGAAACTATGTTCAAATTGCCTATGTGAAGGACACAAAGTATTTCGTTGTCGTCTCAGAAGTTTTTGTAAATTTTGTAAACATAAGCACAATACATTATTACATGTCAATAAGTCAAATAATAACAGCAATGCAAATGAGACTTCGTTAGTCACTGCGCCGGCAACTACAAGTCAGGCACCAGCAGTTTCATTGTCTGCAGTCTCCACCAGCCAGGTTCTGTTGTGTACCGCTATGGTAGAAATAGTTAATGAATGCACTCAACAAACTTGCCTGGCTCGGGTGATATTAGACACAGGCAGTCAGTCGTCCTTTGTGACTAGGAATTTAAAGGAAGCATTAAGCCTTCCAACAAAAAGTACTGAACCAATATGTATCTCGGGCATAAACAATATGGCATTTAATATTTCTGAACGTTGCGTTTTTACTTTAAAATCACGTTTAAATTCATTTAGTTGTAAGATGCAGTGTTTAATTGTACCACAAATTACAGGGATGCTGCCAGGAGCGCCTGTTAATTTTAAAGAATTGAATCTACCCAAAAATATCATGCTGGCCGATCCAGACTTCTGCAAACCTTCTGAGGTTAATATTTTATTAGGGGCAGATGTGTTCTGGAGTATAGTAGGATGTAAGCGTATTTCGTTGGGTGTAGGGAAACCAATCCTACAAGATTCACAGCTAGGGTGGTTAGTTAGTGGACCAATAGGTATAGGTAAGGATAGTCATGTGACATGCAATTTTACAAGAGAAATACATAGTGATCTTAAAAAGTTTTGGGAGACTGAAGAATTACCAACAGATTACTCGTTAACACCTGTTGACAAATTATGTGATACACATTTTTTAGAGAATATGAAACGTTTGTCTAATGGTAGGTTTTCTGTTAAAATTCCTTTTAAGGAGGTGCCAGAGGAGGCACTTGGCGAGTCTTTCTTCTTAGCTAAGAAACGTTTCCTCAGCCTAGAGAAAAAATTTATTAAAAATTCTCAGTTTAAGCAGAAATATAGTGAATTTATTGATGAGTATCAGAAATTAGGTCATTTAAGTGAAGTTGAGCGTCCTAAATTTGGTTATTATTTACCACATCATGCTGTATTAAAGGAAGGTAGTGAAACTACAAAGCTCCGCGTCGTTTTTGACGCTTCAGTTAAGACTACAACAGGAAAGTCTTTAAATGACATTCAATATGTTGGACCTGTTGTACAAGATGATTTATTTGCCATTTTATTAAGGTTTAGAAGTTCTAGGTACGTGCTTACTGCTGACATACAAAAAATGTACAGACAAATTGAAATTGATCCAACACAACGGCATCTACAATTAATTTTATGGAGAAATGAGGAATCTCAACCCTTAAAGGTCATGCAGCTTAACACTGTCACATATGGGACTGCGTCTGCACCTTTTTTGAGCACAAGATGCCTAGTTCAGTTAGCACATGAATGTCAGGATACAGTAATTTCGAATATTTTAAAACATGATGTATATATCGACGATTTGAACACAGGGTGTCAGACAGAGAATGAAATTAAATATATTTATGATGGTATTAATAAGGTCTTATCTTCAGGTTGCTTCCCGTTACATAAATTTAGAACAAATTGTCCCAAGGTGTTACAAGGTGAGACCACAGTTCAAACACTTGATTTAAGCAAGTATGCAACAGTATTAGGGCTAAACTGGTCGCCTTCACCAGACACTTTACAGTTTACAGTATGTATGAATGGTAATAAGAAAATCACTAAGCGTATTATCATTTCAGAAACATGTAAAATTTTTGATCCATTGGGTCTACTGTCTGCTTGTATAATAAAAAATAAAATTATCTTACAACAATTGTGGAGTGAAAAGTTGGACTGGGATGAACCAGTGCCATCACATATTGCTAAGAAATGGGAAAAGATAGCAGAGAATATTAATCATTTATCTAGAATAACTTTACCTAGAAATGTTTTGTGTAGTAACCCAATATCAGTAGAGTTGCACTGTTTTGTAGATGCATCAAAGGATGCATATGGGGCCTGCGTCTACCTGCGCTCAATAGACAGTGCGAACAAAGTAACGGTTAGATTGTTGTGTGCTAAAGCTAGGGTTGCACCTCTAACCGCTACCACAATACCTCGCTTAGAGTTATGTGGTGCGTTGTTAGGTTCTCGACTGTCAAGTAAGGTAGTTCAAGCCATTAGGGCTCATGAGTTTACTCATAAATTTATATGGACAGATTCAACGGTAGTGTTAGGCTGGATTAAGGCACAAGTAAAATCATTGAAGACCTTTGTAAGTAATAGGGTCATTGAGATTAACGAACTCACACAGGGATTCTCATGGAGACATGTTCCATCTGAACAAAACCCTGCAGATCTAGCTTCCCGGGGTGTTGAGCCTCAGCGTCTGCAGGACGAATCCTTGTGGTGGGAAGGACCCTCCTTCTTGAAGGAGGAGTCTTCGGCCTGGCCTCCCCAATTAAATAGATGTGTAGATTTACCTGAATTAAAGGTACACATACAAGTAGAAAATAACACTAAATCAGTAATTGACTTTGAAAGGTATTCTAGTTTTAATAGGTTAATTCGTATAGTAGCATATGTAATGCGGTTTGCTTTTAATTGTAAAAATAAGATTAAGTTAGGTAGCTGTTTAGAAATTGAGGAAACATATAAATCATTAAATATATTAATAAGAATTGCTCAATTAGAGACCTTTAGTTTAGAAGTAGAAGCATTAAAGAAGGGTTTAGAATTACCTAAGAAATCAAAGATATTATCATTAAACCCATTTTTAGATTCTGAAGGCCTTCTGAGAGTAGGAGGTCGGTTAGGAAACTCAGAGTTTGAATATAATAAAAAGCATCCCATAATACTAGATGGCAAGCATAGACTTACCTTTCTATTGATGAAGCACGAACACCATCGCCTTTTTCATGCAGGTCCACAGCTGTTACTGGCAGCTGTTAGGGAAATGTATTGGCCTATATGTGGTAGGGTGTTAGCAAGAAAGGTAACAAAACAATGTGTTGTTTGTGTTAGATATAAAGGTAAAACAATACCGCCACAAATGGGTAACTTACCGTCAGTTAGAACCAGTGCTGCCTACCCCTTCTATTGTACTGGTACAGATTTTGCGGGTCCCCTTTTGATTGCTAGTAAAAAGGGAAGAGGTAACCGCAATACCAAGTGTTATCTCTGCATTTTTGTTTGTCTAAGTACCCGAGCAGTTCATCTGGAGCTGGTGAGTGACCTTACCACGCACGCATTTATTTTATGTTTACGAAGATTCATTTCTCGTCGAGGTAAACCTCATGAAATATATTGTGATAATGGCACGAACTTTGTAGGGGCAAACAACGAGTTAGGAAAGGTTTTGCGCTCCAGTCGTGAGTCTGTCATAGATTTTACTAGTTCAGAAAGTATTAAATTTAGATTTAGCCCTGCATACTCACCACATTTTGGTGGCATATGGGAAGCGGGTGTCAAGGCAGCTAAGTACCATTTAAAGAGGGTAGCGTCGAACATCTCGCTTACCTTTGAGGAGCTAACGACGCTATTCACACAAATAGAGGGGATTCTTAATTCTCGCCCTCTATCACCTCTATCGTCCGACCCCTTCGACCTTAACCCTTTAAACCCCGGGCACTTCTTAATCGGTCGGCCACTGACGTCGATGCCTTCCATTCCAGGGGAAGACTCCAAGATCGCCTACCACAAAGTAGAAAGAATACGCCAAGAGTTCTGGCAGAGGTGGAGTCTGGAGTATATCGCTGAATTGCAGCAAAGGAACAAGTGGAAGGCTGCTACTCCAGACCCAAGGATTGGGGACATGGTGCTCGTCCGAGATGCCAATTTGCCGCCGCAACGTTGGCGATTAGGAAGAGTCACGCGCCTGCATATGGGAGCCGACAATGTATGTCGCGTCGTGGACATCTATACAACCAAGGGGACCATACGCAGGGGCAGCCAGTACATAGTTCGGCTGCCCACAGAAGAAGAAGTCTTGAAAGCAGACTCTTTCAAGGGCCGGGAGGATGTTCACGATTGTGAACCCCCGCTAGCGCCATCTCGCGAGAATACAGCGAACCGCGAGTGACGTGAACATCGCGCCGTGTCGACCTGCGCCGCCGCCGCTCCGTCGACGCGAACTTCACTTCGCTCACCGCACCGCCGGGCGCCGCGCTACGCCGCCGGGGCAGAGCCAATATCGCCGCGGAACTGCGCGCACGTCGTAATAAGTTGGGAGCACGACGCTATTCGCCAGGCAGTCCGCCATTTTATCCCTCTTGTTTCAAGTTTATTAAACGAAGATTAATTATATATCAAAGGGTGGCATTATTTATTGGTCTCTCACCCCAACAATCACTATGGCATCCAAAAGCTACGTTATGAGCGTTAAAATCACCCATAACTATACAAGGTTTGGGTATGTTATTGATTAAATCCTTTAACTTTGCTGAGTCAAACCTGATACTTGGAGGGCTATAAACACAAAGTATTGCCAATGCTCCAAATTGTGTTTCTATAGTGATACATAAGTTTTGAATGGATTCTGAGAAGTGTGTATTAACTACTTTGTACTTTATACGATGGTTCACCAAAATGGCTACTCCATTATGAGAATTTATGGAATTTTTATAGATAAGATTATATGTGGGAAAGTGTGGGATTATAGAATTAGATTTAAGCCAAGTCTCATTAAGAAGACAGATATCTATATTTTTGTCAATTAATAAATTTTGTAATAGGCTCTTTTTACTCTGTAAACTCTGTATATTATACTGTAAAATATTAAGATAATTATCCATGTTTAAATTAAATTTGATAAAAATATTTCTTTTATTTTCTTATGTGTGAGTGGCCCATCAGAGTCACTTTTGTTTCCTAATGCAACCAACGATTTAACAATTGCGTTAATAATAATATCATTATTTGCAACTAGTTTAAAATCTAAAATGTCATTGGACTTAGCCTTATCAGCAACCTTGGGTAAAGTAGGAAAAGATTTCTCATTAAATACAGGGGGTGGTTTCACAACAGTGGCATACGTTTTCTGCAGGAATTTGGCCTTTTTCTCTTCAATTTTTTGTTTTTTAATGGGACAGTCTCGTGAAATGGCAAGATGATTACCTGCGCAGTTGATGCATGTGATCTCTTCGACATCGCATTCTTTGTATGAGTGCCGACCGGCACAAGAAGAGCACATTTGCTCCCCACGGCAAGCTCTTGCAGAGTGGTTATATTTTAGGCATTTATAGCACTGTAATAAAGGTGGTATATATGTTTGTACCGGGTACCTGAACATGTGTATATATGCATATTGTGGCAATGCTGTTGCGGCAAATGTTACTGCTATTGTACCCAATGGTGTAAGTTTCCCATCAACTTTTCGCATGAATCTTTTGATAGATATAACTTCAACGTCACTTTGTATATTTTTATATACTTCTTCGTTGGACATAGTTTTCGGTACATAACGTATAACACCTGTTGATTCCGTCATATATGCTGGAACGAAGGCTTTTAATTTATTTTTTCCTAAGAAATGGTCCATTTTGAGGAAACTATTCGCCGGTGCAGGTTTTTTAAAAGTTATCCCAACTTTGTATGCGTTTACTCGGTGTACGCCTATGATACCTTTAACATTTTCTGTAAACAATTTAGTAAGTCCAATTGGGTTTTTGTTGCCCAATTTTTCATTTTCAATCGATTCCACAAATACTACACAATCGCCGCTGTGGCATTCGGGAAATTGTCTCTTATAATTCGGTTTCATGAAAATTTTATAAGTTTCAGACTGTGTCGATTCCTTGGGAGCCAATTTTCTTTTCTTTTTCGGCTCTATATCGATGGGGGCATCGCCCCCATCGCTTTCTGTACCCATTTTAATATATACACTGGGTTTTTTTTTTAAGAACTATTCAATGAAATATTTAAGAAATATTATACAAAATCTAAAATTTTTTCGTAAGAGAAATTTTTAACACCCGCGCAATTTGATTTCCCGCCAAAGAATCCACTTCACAATAAAACATCCAATGTTGCAAATGTACAAAAATACTAAAATGTTGCTATGATGTCCCTGTACCTAGCGATTGACCATACCCTGCGGATTAACGAATGCATTAAATAATTAGTTCTATATTTGTTCTATCGAAATATGCATAACACGTAATTTGTTCCGTTTTAGTTTTTACAAAAAATCACTTCTTCTATAACAGTTAGCCAGCGATGTACTTTTAAATTACGCATTAAAAAAAAACAAAATCTAGATTGGCGATTAGTCCTACATTAACTCTAATTACTAATCTACTTTTTTTATTCAAAATTCATTACTTTAAGTTAAAAAAGAATACAAAGAAGTAAATAAATTATTATTATCCAAACAAATGTGGCGGCCATTTTTTTTTCAAAATGGCGATCTGTGACGCCATTTGCAAAAAATTCAATGACATTTATTTTACAATACATCGCTAGGTTTTCTTCTTTGTATTGTCTTTTTTTAACTTAAAGTAATGAATTTTATAAGTAAAAAGTAGATAAGTAATAAGAGTTAATGTAGAACTAATCGCCTATCTAGATTTTGTTTTTTTTTAATGCGTAATTTAAAAGTACATCGCTGGCTAACTGATAAAGAAGAAGTCATTTTTTGTAAAAACTAAAACGGAACAAATTACGTGTTATGCATATTTCGATAGAACAAATATAGAACTAATTATTTAATGTATTCGTTAATCCGCAGGGTATGGTCAATCGCTAGGTACAGGGACATGTTGCTATGAAATAAATATAATTTCTACTATATTATTAACATAAAGATTGTTTATGTTAGTAATTTACAGATCGAAGTTAAATAAAAAAAAAACTTGCATTAACCATAAAAAGTACTCCACTTTATTTAATTATCACTTTTTACAAAACATTGTATACAACAATATAGTTTTCATATCATCAAACTCGCCAAAATGAAAATAATTGAATAATTTGCCAAAAAATGTATATTACAGTAATACTATGATGTAGGATTTATTGATATATTATTATAACACAAACAATAAAAAATCATGTAGTTATTACTTCAGTCTTTTCTTACTTAATCTTTCTTTCCCCGGTATGGATGTCGTTTACTGTAAAAAAAATATAAGTAAGTAACAAATCTACTATATAACTCAGCGGTAGGTAATAATGTGTTTGTTATTGTATTTTAATTAATGATGCGATAACAACTCAAATCGTACCATAATGAATGTGACTGGTTTTTTAATTTAATGTAATAATTTAATGTTTTCTATTATAATAGTTGTACAGACGCATGTACTTTAAGCTACTACAGCCTGTCAAATTTATTTAATAGATTTTCAACCTCATCACAGAAGTATTAGGTTCAAATTCTAAAATTTTAGTTTCTCGATGTGTAGGCTGCCGATGTCGATGCTGAAATCAAACTTACGCAGGAATAGTGAGGGTATAAATCTCGAATCTGGTGTTGACGTCCTCTAGATGGAAGATGTGGTCGACGTATTCTTTATCCGCTAACTCCGCTGGCGTCTCGAACACCAGGTTCATTATGTAGTCCTCTACGCAACTAAAATTAAAGATTAACTTCAGACTCTTGTTTAAATTTATCTAAAAATATACTAATAGCTGAAGCGTTAGTTTGTTTGAACGCGCTAATCTCAGAAACTACTGGTCTGATTTAAAAAATCGACTTTGAGACAGGTTTTTTGCTGATTTCAACTCACAGCCGCAACTACTGAAGCCAGAAACAAGAATTCCGAACAGTAGTTTTTTTATGATGTAAAGATGAACTAAGACGCGTTTTTTGTAAATTTAATCGTTAATGGGTAAAAGTATGAAAATACAGTGTAATCGACCGATATTAAAAGTTTACGAGTCAATCAATGGCAAGTTCTCTCCTACTTACTATGCACAAGGCTGATAAGGCACGAGCTTTTCGATCTTGTTCGGATTTATCAACTCAACGAATGGATCTGCCACTAGTTTTGCCGGTCCCATAGATATTCTGCGGCCCTTGGGCGTCGGAGGTGGCGGCTGATAATCAAAATAAGGGTGAGAAATAACAACACAGAACACAGCTAGCAAAAAAAAAACATATTGTCCTACTATTCTAACTACAGGAGGGCACTTGAGGCCAGTGGTCGTAGGTCCTGCCAAATTTTGGCAGGCAGTACCCAGGCAGGCACAGCTTATATTTATTCTTCACTAGCTTTTGCCCGCGACTTCGTCCGCGTGGAATAAAAGTTTCCATTCCCGGGGGATTTCCGGAATGAAAACTATCCTATGTCCTTTTTCGGGTCCCAGACTATATTTAGTTATTTATACAAGGTGACTTCACAGCTAGTTAGTATAAATAACTTAACAAAAAACGTTACGCCAATGAAGAAGTATATATCTGTACCAAATTTCATTCATACCAGTTTAGTGGTTTAGGCGTGAAGAAAACACAGACAGAGTTTTTTTAACTTTTACATTTATAATATTAGTATGGATTATAGTCATATTCAGGACAACATTAAAATCTTGGCCAATTTGATACTTTTAGCCTCTAAAGTCAATCTATGTTATTAGCTATACTATACCCCTTTTATTTAGGTAGTTAACTCAATGTAAACAATCATGTCTTGATAAGGTAGACATAGAGCTTTAGACGTCCTTAGGTTAACTAAAATCATTTGAAGTTTATCATCACTTACCTTTACAGCGCCATATACCACTTGAATAAGAGTTTTGACTTCAGTTTCCAAGATTCTCAGAAACTTGGAGACATTCCATTTGGTCACCTCCTTGTGATTACCGAGGAGTGGTGCCATCGGGACCATGTCGCATCTCGCTATTCTGTGAGAGAAGAAGTAATATACAAATATAATAAATAAAATTAAACCGTCGTTAGTGGAGAGGAATTATATGATCTGCATTGCCTTTAATTAACGGTAGCTACAATTTAGTGTTTGTCACGCTAAAATGTCTACATTGTCGTAAAGAAAATAGTTCTTGATAAGCATGCTTGTAAGTAGTATGAAACAAGTTATAATAAATTATATACCCAAGTTTTAAGCCTTAAGAACCTTCTGAAGTACAGATAAACTTACCTAACAAGATCGTCAATACCCTTGATCACTTTTAATGTAGTTGCAACCGCCATATTATTGTCTTCCAACTTATGTTGCGTACTCGCACGTAGCATCTCTACCTTTTGCGTCATTTCTGCTATTCTTTTGGTTTGTTTCTCCTCTCGAGCCTCGTTTATATCGCGCTGGTCAACTGGAATAAAGATCGTATTATCACATTTATTTTGGGGGATGGATTTCCGTTCAGTTGATGGACATAATCATAGATTTTAAAATATATCACGCTAACTTTGATCACTGTTCCCTTTCTTCATTTCGATGTCAAATAAAATATCATATGGTGCTACTTTATATGGGTAATACAAAATAATACTCTAGAATTTTTTAAATAAGGTTGTTATTGCTTTGCATCGAACGCGCAAATATATTGCAAACATGCCAAGTGAAGTCGCACCATTAAGGAAAGAGTGTTGGAAATGAACATCAAAGCACACTTTGCGAATATAAATTACATTAGGATCTTATCCGCTATGAGACGACAGCAGACGAAGCCTTCAAACAACTGTAGCTTGCGATTTTAGGTTAGCTAGATTTTTACCACATCTTCACTTTTTTTTAGATGGCAACTCTCTTCTGATTGAAGGTAGGTACAATTGTACAATACTACGTACGAACTTGACGAAGTACGCCTGCATGGGCCATGAGCTCTAGATACCATTAATAGTATTACTACAATTTTGGTATTTTGTAAACCAGCAGTGCATGGGCTGCATGCCATTCCGGCTCCGCCATGCGTTTTGCTACAATGTTTGGAATTTTGGATATTGGAACGTCAACTTTTTTTTGACGGGTCTGTTGGTCTAGTGTTCAGTGACCTTGACTGCTAAGCCAGAGGTCGTGGGTTCGATTCCCACCCAGGACAAACTTTGTGTGATGAGCATAATTGTTTTTTCTGTGGCTGGGTGTTATTTATCTATAATATGTATGTATTTAAAAATTATATAAGTATGTATATCAGTTGTCTGATTACCATAACACAAGCTGCTTAGCTTGGGATCAGATGACCGTGTGTAAATGGTCCAAAGATATTTATTTATTTGAGTCATATGCACTTTGAGGGCTATGCTCTGTTTTGATGATTTCAGTAATTATAATTCTGTAACTAAATACCTATTACAGTCGCGAAACACAGTATGTATATCACACATCCAGACACTGAATTGCAAATTGCAAAAACACGTATGAAAATTTCGCTGGCTACCTTGTTGAATAAATGTGTGGCACTATCTTATCACTCATTCATATGACTTTCTAACCGTTTGTCAAACAATCTTCTGCTTAGCTTGGGATCATGGCCGCGTGTGTAAGATGTCCCAGGATATTTATTTATTATTAACTCAACATAATTAAGTGAGTTGTCAAAGGGATAAAACTTACAAATTCTTTGCCTCAGTATTTCCACTTCCTTCCTGAGTATGATGGTCTCCTGTAATACTTCGCAGAGCAGAATGAAGTACGAGAAGTTATCAATCTCACCAATTTGAAAACGGTTAACAATCCACGCCGGTTGGTCAGAACCAGCGTAAGCCTGCGAAAATTGAATAATTTAGAAATAAACTGGCTTACAAACAACTAGTTACAAGCTTACGATGACTAGAATCTAAAAGTAGTAATTAAATTACCTAATTGAAAACTGTAACGTTTTTACGGTTCATTTTAAATTCTGACAAGTTCAGTTAAATCAGTATATTTTAAATTAAATATAAAGTTTATTTATGTAGTTATTTATATGTTGACTGGCAATTAGTGTAGGTGCGATACTTAAATACGTGATTGTGCTCATGATAACCAAAAACTTTTACTATGGGAATAAACCTGAAATCTCAAAATAAAATCAGCTGTTAGTCAAACATAAATACTACTGGTCTTTATGTTTGCCTAATGTACAGCTGATATTTTTTCCGCGATTTCGGTTTTTCTCCTATAATAAAAATTGTTTGTTATCATGAGCACAATCATGTGTTTAAGTATCGTACATTAATTATCAGTCACCCTATATAGTTAATATACATATTTAAAAAATAATTAACATTTATATTAATATGAACGATAAGGTTAATCGATTCAGACAATATTTGTGTTACAAAAAAGGGCTATTCGTGCAATTTATAAATTGAGTCCCCGGTACTCCCTCAGAGACAAATTCAAAGAGATTAATATATTATGACTGTGCCCTGTCAATACATATATGAAAATCTGTTGTTTGCACATAAAAATATTAATCAGTTTAAAAAATACAGTGATATCCACAATATTAACACACGAAACGAGGACAAATATATTGTTCCTTCAACTAGGCTTAGGAAAATAGGTGGTTCCTTTAAATGTCAATGTATACACCTTTATAATAAACTTCCAATCCAGATTCAAGAACTTAGTATTACCAAATTTAAATTATTTGTAAAACGTAAATTATGCCGAAATGCTTTCTATTCTGTTAAAGAGTATATTGAGGACTCAAATGCTTGGAATTGAGCTGCTTCAATGATAATCATGGGCCTATATTGACATTTATGTTTACATAATTTCCTTCATTGACATTGATATTATCATTATTTGACATTGATGTGTACTTTTATAAGTATATTATTTTGTATACCATATTTTTTTTCCCTATTTGACATGTTAATTATTGAATCTGACATTTGTGTACTTTTATAAGTATATTATATTTTTTTTTACACTATATTTATTGTGAGTGTGAGGACTATGTGGGCTGTTAGGTTACTAGTATGTTTTACAACTACTGACGGTTTGAGTATCTAATGCGGCCTACCCGAATGTCCCTACTTTGGTATTGTTCGTCAAGACGTTAGGCTCCTTACGTTTTAGTTGAGCTAAACGACTTTTGACAAATGCTTGCACTGTTTGGACAGGTCCACTCAAATCTGTGTGCTTCTCTCATCAAGAGATCACTTCAGTTAGTACCTTCATGGTCCTCGCATAATTTGACCAATACAATATTGTATGGACTTTAAAAGAGACTTTGACCTCTTGAGTTTGTTTCGGTTGTTTCTTCTCAGAGTAGTCCAGCTACGAAACACCGGCCCCATCGTTCGATTATAATAAGAAAAAAAATGACGTGTAAAAGTGTAATTTTTTACCTATTTACAAAAATAAATCATTCTATCATTCATTCATTCATTCATTCATTCATTCATTCTGTATGATAATAACACTCTGATATACATAAAATCGATTATGTGAAATCGATATGATGGCAACACACAGCGTGGGCGTGCGTGAGAATTGCTTTACCACATTAATTTTAAAATGTCCTTACAAATATCTCGTCAAGTAGCGCGTCGTGTTTGGCAATATTCTGCTCGCAAGCCTGGATCTCTTCCAACCTCTTCATCTCCTCCTTCTCATCGGCCTCACAAATCCTCCGGGACCCTTTCACTCGCAGGAACTCCTCCAGTTTGGCAAGGTGATTCAGTTCACCTTCAAAAGACTGCATTTCCTGCAAAAATGGTTATTTTTATATGAGAACGTGATAAAGCGAGGGTCATTGAGATGAATACTGTCGCCCACAAACTTCCGCAACAATAGGCAAGACGACTAAAAAAAAGTAATTAGTCCGTCAGTTAGATAATCAAAAAATTTGGGACACGTATTTTTTCTTTTTTTTCGTAAACAGAAAATGACGACAATACAGTGCTTTGAAGTTTCGTGAAACGTCACACCTCAGTATAATTTTTACTGAGGAGTGACGTCACAAGCCCCCTCTCCGGAACTTTGATGCTCTTTATCTTTGTATTTTGTTATTATTTTGATCAAGCAAAAAATACGTGTCCAGTATTTTTGGACTGTCTAAAAGACGGACTAAACAGAATGTCATTCTTTTGATGTAGTCAACATCCCTATTAGAGAAGTGGTGTTTTGCGTTGCGGCCCTTTAAAAGCCCCTTCAAAGTAGTGTCTTTTTCTTGAAGGTCCTTAAGGCATAAAGGAAATATTAGAACAGCTGAAATCTGATCAGTACCACAAGATTGTCGTTAGTGGTAAGACACCTCGCCGAAAACGAACAGTAGAAGACTGATACACGTGGAGATAGTGGGGATGGAATTAGATGTATAATCGTAATGCCTTAGATAAACTTAGAAAGTAGGTAATTCTTAAAGTCACGTGGGCACTTGTCCGTTTTTGAGATCAACACCTTATTCATGAGAGGCATGGTCTTAACCACTAAGCCATCATGATCACCTGCAAGCAGCTAATGTTGATAAAAATACATACAGAAATATCCCTATTTAATTGGAAGAGTCCCTTCCACTTCAAGGCCTCCAATTTTCTGCACAACTCGTCTCTGTTCGCGAAGACGACGGAGGCGATCTCCAGTATATCCATGAGGTACAGCTTCCCTTCCACCAGCTTGCCGATGGTTCGGTTCCATTGGATGTTGAAACCGTTTCTGGGTTAACCATACGATTTTTCATTATTATATAGTTACTATATTTTATTATTATTTTAAAATAACCTTTAGGTGGTGTCGGCGGTGGTGGACAAACGGTCCATCACCGCCTTTACCACGTCACCGAGAACTAGATTATTTCGGACCGAGATTAATATGAGGTGACGGATACGCGGCGATGGACACGCGGCTATGCATATATCGCCACTTTGGACGTGTGGGTTCCTCTGTTATCATTGGTACATACGTGCTATTTTTCCCCTACACAAAAACGGTCACCGTTTATTTATCGGAGGTGAATGGCCTCCACCGCTGCTGTCATCGGGGTGTCTCAGAGAAACGATGTCGCTTGCGTTATATATCTTCTCAAAGAGTCAAACCCTCAAGGATGACTGCGACCTCCCAGCTATGACGGATACGACTGTCCCCTCAAAAGCTATGTACCAGGCAAGTTTGGCACAGGACTATGTGAAACTACATAAATTGTTGCAGTAAAGAGCACTTTCCCCCTACGGATTATAATAAAAGCGGTACAGATTTGCCCCCTCCCCCTGATCATGTGAACTAACCTCTCTACCAGAAGCCTATGTATCTCTTCTCTAACTCTCCTGTTGTCAGTATTGACCAGACAGAACCTCTTGGTGGCCAGGTCCAGTCGGTTCTCCATGCGTCGGAGCCGATTGTTGGCGTTCTCTATCATTGCTAGTTCCTGTGTGTTTATAGGTTTATCTAAATAATTTTATTACGTATATATGGATGGAGGAATGTTGTAAAAAATGGAGCTGTGATTGGTAGTTGAGAACATTCCCTTTAATCATACTGTATTCTAAAAGTGAAAGTAATTGTTCCTGCTATTTGATCATTACGCTTTCAAAGGATAAGCGCTTCCACGAACCTGATTTGTTAAGGAGTAAGGTTGAACCTCAAAGAAGAATAGGCTACTTTTTTATAAAAAAATCATCATAATTAGATATAAAGATTAGGGAAGACAAGCTATACTTTTTAACCTGCATCTTCAGCGCCCACTCTAATAAATTTTGACGCGGATCTAGGTTAAAAACTAGTCAAAGGTAGCTAGAAGCCTAAATTTAAAAACCAAATTGGTAGCTCAAATGCTTTATTGAAATTTTAAATGAACAAAACATTTACTTTCTAGTACAATAAATCAAAATTCTTTTAGCTGACTGTGCCAGAAGAAGAGGTTACGTTTTTCTATGAATGATCATTGAGGATATAAAATGCAAAACGATAATTTGGGACAGCCGAGATACAGACATCATCAGCTCATCAAGCTACCCGAAACTGTCAAATATTCCCAAATACATTTCAACCTCAAGCTTTTAGAGTAAAGTGCAAAATCTCTTTAGACAGATTGTAGTAGCTTAATGTGCTACCGTGTATCAATTCTACCCTTCATCCTACCGGTTTTTACGTCGGGTACTCACATCAGCCTCAGTTGGAACCTTCTTGGAGAGTTCAATGAGGTTCTTCTGCGCAAGATAGTTAAGGCAGTCCAGCTCTGCTTGCTGGGCCCTCTCATCTCTAAGCTCACTCTCCAATTGCTCATACTCCACTATGGACTTGTGAGTCCCGCTCTTGACGTACGCGTCACGGACGGCATGCTGGCCTTTTCTGGCAAGCTGAAGAATTGAATAAATGAATGATTGGTTCAATGAATTATTGAATGATATATTTATTTGCAAGAATACACAAATACAGGTAGCTAACAAGTTCTCGAGACCTATGGTGGTTCACTATACTTAATATTTTAACGTCTTTCTTCAATTGTTGTACCGTTATACAATGGTTATACATGATACTAGTGTACAATAAATATGGTGCGTAAGATACTGCATGCAAAAGAAGATGGCCATAATGACGATGCATGATCAGCAGGTGAATGAGTGGGGGAAATTTAGGCTAACGTTTATCGATGGCGATGGCGGCAGCCACAATATTGATTATATCCAGTAAACAAATGTTTTCCGACGTTTACGTTGACGTCTTTGGACGTCTAAACTCTCTTTTAATCCTAATAGTGATACGAAATCACTTGAGCATAGATTTTTGAGCAACGCAGTAAACAGGTGGCATGGCGTGGAGGTTCACTCGACACACATGTTTACTCTGCTCTTGTTATGATCTTATTAGCAAGCCGGCTTTTTGGCTTGATGAAGGGCACTGCAACCGCAGACAAGTGTGACTGATATGCTTCTTGTATATACATATTATATGTTACCGTAAGTAACAATTTGAGTACCGCAAGTGTCAATTCATCCTGTGTAATGAGAAAAAAAATAAAAGACCAACTAACATTGATGCACAGCAGGGTTTCCTTGAGCTCATGCGTAAGGATGCTGAGCTGCTTCTCTTGAGGAGCCAGCTGCGGTATACCACCAGCTCGCTTCTCTACGCTGCATTCTGGCGCTAGTTTCAGGAACTGTACATATTTAAGAAGAAAATTTATATCTACATAAAAAAATAAAAATAAACAAATAGAAGATAAGTAAAGCGTCCTCCTCTATTCTACTTGCCGTGCCCTACAGGGCCCACAATGTACCTAGTCAATAATTATATAACACCTGTATAACATGTGGAGTGCAATAAAGTTTTGAGTATTGAGTATTGAGAACTGTGGGTAGCATCAAAAATTACATTAGGCGTTTTGATCCTGGGGGCGTACCACAAGCTCTTATAGCCGTATTACTTCGATATTACTTTCAGTGGGAAAAAGACGGCGCTAGACAACGTGTCTAACGCTGCCACTTGCACACTCTTGAACAGGAATAAAACAATCTTACTTTAAACGTCATGGTAAGGGGGCTGTAAAAGTTTTGTCTAATATGGAATCGGTGATGATTCGTTAAAAGAATGGGACTTGTGTACTACTAGTAGTTTTGGAGGATGGGTTTGCTTTTAAATATTCGACTTTTCTTGATATCTATTCCAAGTAAACCATTTGCATGCAGTTGTAAAGGAGTCGGTCAGTAAACCAATACGTAGGTTCTAAAGCATAGAGAGATCTGAATGAAGGAGTAAAATTTCCATGGGTATTCCTTTTTCAATTAAGTTTTTACAAAATCCTTATAAATACTTGTTGCTTCTTCTTTAGGATATTAACCTTTCGACGACCAACCGACAGCCGGCTGTCGGGCTGCTATAGTCTTTCTATTGTGTCTCAAAACAAGGTAGCATTAAAACACATCCGTGCTTACAGTTCTAACAGCATTGCTCAATTCGGCTTCAGGGTCCGCCACTTTCTGTTCCACCTGGTTAGGCTTCCGTTCTTCTTTAGGCGGCATATTGAAATACAATTACTAAAACATAGGAAAAGGATCAGTAAAAGTCGATAATATTAGTAATATTGATTATATCCAGTAAACAAATGTTTTCCGACGTTCACGTTGACGTCTTTGGATGATTTTGAAATGTTGTTTTCTTCTTTATTTTCTGTTGGGTGCCAAACAGTTTTAGAAGAAAGGTTTTCATTGTACTCTGCCGTACTGAAACATATCGACGTTTTATGTTAACTTTTCAACGACCAACCGACAGTCGGCTGTCGCGCTGCTGTTGTCTTTTGTCTCCAATCACGGGCGTTCGAAGGTTAAATTCCTGGTGGGAGTTATGGTGAAACTTGAAAGATGTAATAAATAAATTAATAAAAATAATAAAGGAAACGGGGGCAATTATAATCAGTCCCCAAGTTGGGTAGCTACGGTTCATCGTTGCCTTATTGAAATCTCCAGTGCCGGACGGACAGTCCAACTTTTGGATTTAGAGTATGAAACAGCAATCTATACTTATAATAAAACTGTAGAGAGGTCAATTCTGTACATTGAATATATATTCAAAATTTTTATTGGAGGATGATTGGTGATCGATACAGATGCCAAAAATCTATACTTATAATGTAACTGTAGAGAGGTCAATTCTGTACATTGAATATATATTCAATATTTTTATTGGAGGATGATTGGTGATCGATACTGATGCCAAAAATGCAATTAGTAAATTTTTTATCTGTCTGTCTGTCTGTCTGTCTGTCTGTCTGTATATGCACGCATGGGTTAAAAACTACTGAAGGGATTTAAACCAAACTTGGTGCGATTGTAATCCATACTTCCGGGCAGGTTATAGGCTATATAACGTAACGCTAAGACACATAGGAGCCGAGCAGTAATGAAATATTTGACAAGAACGGGGAAAAAAATGTTCCTTTTGAGAGATTCCGTTGCGTGCGCTGCGTAAATGGTAGAAGTTACGCAGAAATCATGTACTAAAGAATTGTTCCTCTTAAAAAGTTAGCATATGTCTAATATTTATATTTCACTCACTATAACCATTTTTATGGCAATTCTTGGCCATTCTTAGAGCTAATTTCATTAGCTCTAAGATAATTCATGTTTTGCCAGGGTGTTTTGATGAATATAGTATTAATCCTAATCGATGTAAATACGTTATCCAATAAAAGTTTTTAATTATGTACAAAACTGTCGTTTACATAATTAAATTTCAATAAATAATATCTTCGGAGACATCACAGTTTTAAAATTACTCCGCAGCAATATAATAAAAGTAACAAAACTAGCCGGCTTTGCAAGATATCCGTTGCTTATTCATCAGAATAACACATAATATTGTTCTTCATTACATTGCGCCATGAGCCACGCAAGCCAATCAGTAACCAAAAACCTAACATAACGCGGGTCGGTCATTCTCCGATTCGGCGTTATTTGCCTAATTACCGTAACCATTTTTATTTTTCACTAATTTTACTTAAACTCATTAAAATATGAAACTAATAAAAAATACGAATTCAATAATCAATGAGGCATGTTTTAATTATTGGTAGTTTTCTAGTTATTGAGACTTAAAAAAATTATGTGTACGGTAATTAGAAAAGTTTAATATCTAATGCCACGGTAATTAGAAAATGCCGTCAATTCTATGTAAAATATGATATAATATAATAAAAATAACACACATTAATAATTTGTATACATCTATTTATATAAAAACTAGCTTTTGCCCGCGGCTTCGCTCGCGTTAAAAAGAGACAAAAAGTAGCCTCTACATCCCTTCAACTATCTCCACTTAAAAAATCACGTCAATTCATCGCTCCGTTTTGCCGTGAAAGAAAGACAAACAGACAGACAGACACACTTTCCCATTTATAATATTAGTATGGATGGATATTATTTAAGTTCATAAACATATATTTACTTAAAATTGCACTCACATTTTCTATTAACCACTTCACACAACTGCGCGCCTAGTACTTTTGATTGATTTAAGTACTAAGTATCTCAGTATTTTAAATTTTCTCACATTATCACTTCACATTACTGCGCTCCTAGTACTATTGTTTCTTTAAGTTTTCAATCTTTAATTGAATTTAGAATTAACTATAGGGGAAAATGATTCATCTTTTATAATTATATTCTCGTCGATTCTTCATTATTTTTAAGATGTATTCTGCTATTCGGGGCAGAGACAAATCCAACGAACAAAAAACCATGAAAATTGGTCTAGCCGATCTCGAGTTATAAGTGTTGTAACAAACCCGACTTTGTTTTATATATATAGATGAATCCCTATTTCTCTTTGTCATCTTTGGACCGATTTCACTAATTCTTTGCTGTGTTTGTTATTGTTTGGAGGAAGTTCTTATGAAGAGTAGAATAGAGTAGGGTAGAGTGGGATAGAGTAGGATAGATGATATAAAAAAACATAAACATGTAAAAATATAAAAAAACAGTTAAGTAGCCCAAAGGCATCAGGAACAGGGTCCCAGCTACCGGTGATCAGAGCTCCAGAGGGAGGAACTTAGTAACGATGCGAGCCGTGTCCAAAAGCTTCTGAAAGATCCAGCCATCTAACGAGAGCCTCCAAGAGAGAGGTGTTGGTCGAGACTCTTGGCTATTAAACCATTGGCAGAAACAACTATCGGCATATGACCGCTGAGTCCACATTCCACATGTCAACAATCTCGCTAGCCAAGTTGATATATAGACTTTCTTTAATCTTTCTCGGTCTTCATAAGGTTCCCGTCACGCGGGACCGTCACGATAACGAGCTTTTCGCGCCCCTTCAATTGATCCACCATCACTATATCAGGCTTGTTTGCTACAACAGTCCTGTCAGTGATGATGAATCGACCCCAGTACAATGTGACATTGCCATTTTCAGATTCTACGAGGCCGTATCCTAGAGCAAGTTGCTGATAGATAATCCCGGCTACTAGGTTATGTCCATTCAAGTACTCTTCGTTAGCAAGACGAAAACAACAAGTAATAATGTGTCGAATCGTTCTCCCGTCAGGTGACACGCCCGACATAAGTCAACCGTAGCATCTTTCACAATAAATCTCCGATAATTCTTCGTTATGATGACTTTATCCATAATTGTACAGACGAAACCTTCGGTTTCCCAAATAAGTTACCAAATCGTAGCCACTAACCGGACGCTAAACAGTCTACATCGGGCCCAAGCAGGGCCCGGAAAAACCGTCCGTGTAACTCCTTACTCTGCCATACTTCCTTACGATCCTTCGTCTTAAGCACTACAGGTTTGCGCCAGTTCTCTTTAGCTAAGGAGAGCGGAGTGAGGTCCTTGTCCACATGTCCACAGTGACCACATCTCGGTGCACCCCCACGTCAGCTTTAAGGAAATATTCCCAGAGGTTGTATGCCTCGTGGTTGTGGAGAGACTTAGCATTGAAATAAAAAGCCTCGTCCTCCACATTTCCGCGGGATATATACAGCCTCATCAACTTACTGATGATTGCGGGTGATGCTCGAGCGCGCTTTGTATGTAGATTGACTTCTGTACCCATCTATTTTGAGGCTACAGTTCGTAAATAAGAACTAATTTTTCATACAACGGTAATTATAAACATATGGTAATTAGTATACGGTAATTAGAAATCGATAGATTTTCTTAAAAATTTCGGAAACAACAAAGTATGCAAATATGAGCTTATTACAACATACGGAGGCCAAAATACTGTCTCGATTCACTTGATCAACTTGGGTCTAACTTAAAAATCAAATATTATATTTATGTAAAACGGTAATTAGAAAAGTTTTTAACCAAGGTTACGGTAATTATATACTAGCGTGCTTCATTCGCGGTACACTAACGTTAGAGACGTGCAACTGCTGTTTTGCTGCGGTACCCATTGAGGAGAAGAGACGAGCGCGGTAGTGGTGTGCTGAATACTGTTTTTTAGGGGTGTGCACTCGAGAACAGAATATGTCACGGTAATTATAACTTTCGATCGGACATCCGATAATTTAATGATAATTATTTATAGACTGGTTCTAGCGACTCGATATTTTACTATGCTATACACGTTGTTTAACACTATTTAAAATGTTAAATGGATCAAAGTAAATCTGTTAGTCATAAAAATTACAAGTAAGTTTTAACATTAAGTCAGTGTGCGGACACGTTACGGTAATTAGAGAACAGAGGTTTTTGAACTTAGGTTAAATTATTTTGTCTTAACTACTTAAAACAGACGCCTGTGTTTTTGTTTATGGCTAGATAGGGATGCTATCTAACATATAAAAAATATTGGATGGTTGAATATGATACAAGTGTGGATTATTCAAGCGCGGACACGAAAAATTTGCTTATCGGAGAATGGCCGGGGTACGCGAGGATCGTGCCTAAGTGGTGACCTCTCGCGCCCGCTGCTGGTTTAGGTCATGTTCCGGGGCGAGACTGAACGGGAAGCCGTCACCTCCTTCTGCGAAACAGTCATGCTGAGGCAGCGTCAAGCCGCGCGCCCCGGACAGGGACCCAGGCGTAGACGTCGAGAGTCGCAAGACGACTATCGGCCACCGTATGCGCGGGTCTACGGACGGCGAGGGATGGGTAGCTCGCCGCCCGACTAGGACCAGGCCCGTGTCGACGGCACGTTCGTTCCACGCGCGCCTCAGCGAGCAGTCCGCACGTGACGGGGTCCTCTAGGGCTAATGCCTACCGAGGTTGCGGTATAGTTCTAAGTTACTGCGGCCCCAGAACATAAAGGGCAACCGAAGGAACAAGGGTGGGTTTTAGTCAGTAAAAGTCTGCCACTCCCTCATGAGAAGTCATTTGATCAATTCCCATCCTTTAAAAAACATAACGCGGGTGAAACTGCGGTATATAATTACATATATAATATTAAACTCACTGACTAATATTAAACGCGTTTGTTATTTAACTAACTACAGACATGAAACTTGGAAGGTTTATTCTTTGTGAAGAGTAAATAGCCACTAATCATTTAACACCTTCAGGGTTAAAATAGAGGACAGAAGTACGACATCCACGCAGGCGAAGCCGCGGGCGAAAGCTAGTCAGCAATAATTGCGCAGTGATCGCGTGATCATCGCGCGATTAATCGCTTAACGTCAAAAAACTTCGTATTTTGTATGAATCGATTGCTAATCGCTCGCTGATTGTTCTAATGCACTTATTGCTACGACGACGATAAAGTAGCAATCGCTGGAACTAATTAGATATCACCTTAAAAAAAAACTTAACTTTGCTCATCATACGTAATACGAAACCACCAAACGAAAAATGCATGTTTTAGTTAACTGATTTCTCCACAGAGGCAGCACTATCGCTAGATTGCTATCGCATTGCTATTGCTGATACGTAATACGAATTGACGTTTGAGAAGCAATTTTTGCGCAATTATTGAGATAGCTCGGCTTCTGCAAGATACGTAATCCCGTCGCGGGCTCCATTCGGCCTTGGAATGAGGTTCGCTGCCCCAGTTTTTAACAACAGGTTAACCCACCTGCTCCATAAGTTAGGTAGTCCAGCGGAACCCAAAAACTATAGACCGATCACATGTTTACCGACGGTCTATAAAGTTTTTACATCTATTTGGAGAGCTAAAATTAACAAACGTAGGTACCTATAGAGGAAAGATGTAGGAATGGACTAAGGAGTTACTTCTGATCGATGGCCATCAACCAACAGGTTCGCCGATCCGAAAAAGATCTGCAATATGACCGACCCACTTCCATTTCTGCGTAAATTCTGCGAGCAATGACTTTAGATCTATTGCATGAAACCATGATTTATTCGAACGTATCCGGGATCCCGAGAACAGTTTAATTACTTTGTAGAAATCAGTTTATTCACAATGTAAAGTTTTATAGCTACATCAGCGATTCCAGGAAAAACATTAAAATTGTTATCATAACCACTGAACTAATTTTGAACGGAGTTAAACATTAAACCTTGGAATACACGTGATTCGAGACACAATAGAAAGACAATAGCAGCGCGGCAGCCGGCTGTCACTGTCGTTGAACGGTTAAACCAAATTAAATAACATATTTGTGGGTAGATGGCAAAAACTGTTACTCAAATTAGCAACAAGGGATTCACAAAACATCTTACAGGCTCACTCTGTGATTGTTGTTGATCGTGTCAAACAAATTGTCACTCTATATAAGCGAGGGTAATGTCAATTTTGAATTTACCATGGGTTGGAAAATCAAAACAGATTTTATTTATTTTTATTTATTTATTTATTATTAATCATACATACAGCTATCATTACAGATTCACCCAATGATATTGTATAGTATTATATTGTATACATATATACAGATTGTATACATGTATCTTTAAACTCAAGTAGCAGCCAGGAAGTAATCGTAAAAGTTTCTTATAGTGGTAAAAAAAAACTCCAGGACTTCATATCATCCTATCCAGGATACTTTTATTCTGGCAGGCACTTTTATTTTTGGGTACAAATTGTTCGAGATTTGAAAGATGTCCTTTTCTTTTTCAATTTTTTAAAAATTTTATTATCTTACGGAAACTGGTACAGGCAGACCAAGTTCTAAGTGAAATTCAATTCAATCAATTCAATTCATTTAATTACAGATAATTACAATCCACATTTTGTTAGTAAATACATAAACAACTTACAAAAACTAGTGTTAGTACATAATATAAGTATCAAAATAAAATCAATCAGTCATGTCCACATACAGGTACTACTTCTGAGCACGGTTTGTAGGCAACACTTGCGTCTTCGTCCAGTGTTTCCAAAAGAGGCCATCAGCCCTATTTGCCACAGTCAACACGAGACAATTGTCGCTGCCCCGCACCCGCCACATCAGAGGCGACACGCTTGCGTATGATAGCATGAAAGTCATCTATACGTGCCTCAGTGAACATCCCCGATGCGCTGCAGTGTCGCGGCAGCCTCAACAGTGCCCTGTACGGGCTATTATATTGAACTCGTAAGGCACTGTAAGCCCTCTGCGTATAGTCGACCCATAGGGTGCAGGTATAAAAGGATTGGCAGTATGCTCTAAACAAACAGGCTCTGGACAGGTCCACTCAAATCTGTGTCCTTCTCTCATCAAGAGAGTGCCTCAGACATTAACCTCCATGGTTCTCGCACATTTTTGACCAATACGATTGTATGGACTTTAAAAGAGACTTTGACCTCTGAGTTTGTTTCGGATGTTTCTTCTCAGAGCAGTCCAGCTACGAAACACCGGCCCCATCGTTCGCTTAAAATAAATAAAAAAAACAAAATATTGACGTGTAAAAGTGTTATTATATATAACCTATTTACAAAATAAATATGATTTTAAAGTAGCCTTTACGTTCTTGAACACTTTGCAAACCTATGGATCAACATATTGCTCCTGACTGACAGTGCCCTACGTTCTCTCTCCAAGTCACTATTGTCTGCCTGCGTCTCAGTGACCCAGTGCCCCAGATATTTAAAACACGTAACCCACTCTAGAGCGGTCCCAACGAGCTTTACTGGTGGAGTATCGAAGGTCTTATTGCCAGCCTTGAATAACAGACACTCGCTCTTTCTTGCATTATACCTATCTGAGGCCCTGGGCATATCGCTCACAACCAAAAAAAAAAATTACTATAATTGGAACTACGGTTGACATGACATTTCAGTCATACATTTGACTTCATTTGAGTGTTCTCTGTCTCTTTCTCTTCGCAGCGCTGAATCAACGGAGTCGACCTCCTTCAGTTCACAGATAACTTGGTCTGTCTGTAAGAACCGTTTTTCTGAGCACTTTGGAACAACAACGCATCATTATAATGAAAACCAGGATTGCCCATTCATTATAAAAGTCTTAGTTTGATAGTTGCCAGTCTCAAAAAAAGTTCTGTGTTGTTTAGTGTTACTAGCTAGCACATCAAGCCACAACAATCTGTCTTTATTTAATAGATTTCCAACCTTATCACAATACGAATAGGTATAAGGTTGCGTGGAAAACAATATCACTTTCGGGTAGCTTGATATTCTGCTTTACTGTATATCAATAGAAAGGTACAGTAATTAAAAGCAAAATACAGTTTAAATTCATTCTTTATTAATTCCATAAACATAATTAATTATTTATAATGATATTTCTAGTCACTATTAAGATCTTATAAATTACGATTATTTAAGTACTTATGAAAATGTGTTTATTAAGTACACTTGCACTAAAACGATTGATTGGTTCATGTCGTTTAAATTATTCAATTGAATTTATTACACCACTTACAGAAAACAACCAAGGATAAGTTAATAGTTGAAACAATTACGACCTTAAAGGAAATGACATTCCTTCCTATTTAAGTACTGAAGTAGATAAGCAATAAGGACGATTTATTTTTTATTTTTGCAGATTTTTTATGTCCTCTCTAGAAAAACATTACAGTCATTTTTAAATTTAAAAATAAAAATGTTTCCTAAAGAGTTTTATAAAAATCGTAAGTAGGAATTTTCGTTGTTTCTGTAAAATAAAGTAATAATTTCAAAGAATTAATAGAAAAATGGAATGACTAAGAAGTTATACTCGCCACAACTGTGTTTTGTGCTAAATAGAAAAAAAAGTTAAAAACATACTTATTAGAAAACTATTGTTAAGTATTATAAATGTTTTGCAAATAAAAATTTCGGATACACCATAAAATCAATATTATAACTCAATAATTATTAGCTCAGTCTTAAAAATAAATTAAGTACAATAATATCTCTTCCGAATTTAGTGTTGGAAATGATTGATTAAATTTTAAACCTTAATACATTGACATAGAGTTGATAGTGCAACTATATACATATAAATACATTTTGCAATAATTTATATTGCTTTTGCATTACCCTATTGCATTGTTTGTTAAGAAATAATGTTAAAATCATAGAATATAGAAAAGTGGAAAATAATATTCTTATTATTTTATTCAGGTGTTATTATTATTAGACCTGAGGGTACGAAAGTAATAATACATAAGTAGGCACCAACACTGGTTAAAAAATGAATGACACTAGCGCCGCCTACCGGATAAATGAGCCTACTAAAATCGAACATTTCCTTTTCTTAGAGCGACATTGCGATTTTTAATTTTGAAGTCTTGAATTGTCTAACTCAGCACATAGCATCAAAATTCTGCCATTCTTTCAAACAATAAAAATACAATTAATTTCTTTTTTTAAAAAATATGTATAATAAAGAATGCTGAAACAATTAATAAATTTAGGTTTTTTCTTCTAAAATTTCAAAAAGAATGCGGATTTTAAAATGACTTTCACTGTAAGATTTTAAAACAAATACCGTAGTATTGTATTTTAAATTTGAAAACAGGTAGGATACATGTATAGGTATATGAGCAATATAATTAGGTTTTATTTATATACTTGAGCATGTTTATAAAATACACATTTGTAAAACTGTATAAACATCTATTTTTCTGCAACTAATCTTATTGAGTGCGGTAAGATTTCACACACGACAATATTTAAGTATTTTTGCATTTAAAATGCATGCTGAGAGAGCTTTGTTACTTGATTCTCTTGGCGGTTGTCATCATGTAGGCAAGATGCTTTCAATGTTCGTTTTCAACGTTACTCAGATCAAAACTCGTACTTGGATGCCCAGCTTAAGATCTTATTCGTAATAATAAACGAGATTGATTATGAGCTCAAGTTCCGGATTAAGTGTACGTCATCAGCTGAGTGTAGACTAACTCGACACTTAAGTATTGTACTTATGTGACGTATTCGTTCACATGAAGTACCTATAGCTGATTTTGGTAACTAAGATTCGTTTATTAATTAGCGACGATCTTGAGCTCCTGTCATCGCAATAATCCGGGCTATAGTAATTAAATTCCTGTTTTGATCGGAGCGGACTAAACTCAACGGCCAAAACACCTTCGAATTTATTTAGAGTATTTAGAAACAGCGTTGGCAGTTGCACCGTTCATATTATTGCATATAACGTCGTTCGTATATTTATTATTTACTTTCGCCGATTGACAAATGCTTTTTCTAAGCACTCTGACCGTTCGAAAACATTCAAACCTTACGTGATCAAGCTATTCGCCGCAAATGCCTAGCGCGATTTTACTATTTTATTTGTTGTCAGTGTGAAAATCTGCCAGAATAATTCTTAAGCCTTTGTATTAGTAATACGTTATTAATAAATACAATTGACATTTCTATACAAAAGGCACTTTACAAGGCCAGGTACTTTTAAGGCACAGAACATTAATCAAGTACCGTTTACGTTACTATTGCAAAACAATTCAAAATATAAGTATATAATTATTTATCTATTTAAATAAGTGATATTTTTACTAATTATTTGTGAATTAAACTACACACAAAATATTCTATAAATTCCACCAGATCATGTTAAATTCGCGTCTGTTTTACTACTGGTTAATGTCGACATTGGCCGGAGAAAGTGTGATATTGTCTTGGTTATTTTGCATAAAATTGTCTTTGATTGCACGTTAACAATGATGTTATAAGATCATTGACAAGACAATATCAATATTCGCCGGTCAATGTGAATATTAGACGTCAAAGTGGAGCGTACCAGTATCCTGCATAACATTAGTAGGTAATGTAATTAATATGGCTATTAAAATGTTCTTTATTAATTAGCAATCTACTCTATTATATCTAAAGGCCTGTTTTACCACTTTTTAGTAGATTTATTTTAGAAGAAACTGAGTAATACCAGATAAGAAAAATGTTACTTTTTGTTTTTTTTAAGGCAATCCTGGTAAACAATTTATTTATTATAACTGCGTACTATTATTATTAGTGCACCCGCAGTAAGAAACCTTAAGTAGGTATCTCAAACATCATTCTTATCCAATTGAAATTGTTAGGCACATTTTTTTAACATTCCCTAAGTATAGCCCCCTAGGGTCTATCTTTTCACTTTTCTTACTATCAAATAAGATTTTTTCTAATAGAAAAATCTAATTATAATTTACCCAAACCGGGCTTTTAGCCCTTCATACTGGCAAGACCATGCAAATCCAATCATTTTTTCATTTTTTATATAGATATATTTAATTTTCTGCAAAGGGTTTATTGCCTATTATCCTCCGTTTATATTAATAATAAGGCTAGTACTACTCAGCTTCGTTTAAAGGAACATTGTATTAAATTATTGCAAAACTATCTAATTCGTATTAACCGTGGTACAACAGGCGGTAAAACTAATTTTATTTTACACTTTAGGTGCACCAAACATATCACTTGAAGTGAATATTTACGTATCTTATAAGTAGGTACCAACTATACACACATAGTTTAGGTAATCTCAATAATTAAAACGTTATTTACAAATAAAGCAATGGGTAGGTAAGTTAAGTTTCAAAATGGCTGACGTATTAAGATGGCGGATTATTATGACTTATTTTACGTTAGAGTTCATTTTCGTTACATCGAATCGTATTTATAATTTTATCGTTAGTCGTGACACGGACTAAAGATGTTAAATCTCTTGGAATACTGCCCGTCTTATAATACTATCTGTTGTACTTAATCCGCCCCTCTGGGTAATAAGAATGCTCAATTGCCAAATCCTACCAGCCATTTAACAGTGAAAAATTAAAAAGACACAGTAAAACATTAAAAATTAAACGTAGACTAACTATAAACAATCTAACTACAACACTAACTATCACTGCGATAGTGTAAACATCACACGGTTTATAAAATAAAATTAGAAAATAACCTAAAAACTCGGTGACAGCGGATAAATCCGCGCGGAATGCCAAGATGGCGGTCGCTGCGATCAATTTTGATAGATTTTTGTACAAAAGTATTAAAAACAAACTGTAGGCAGCTGGTAATGTTGATGGATGGTAATATTTGATGATTATAAGGTAGAGAGTTGATATGGTAGAGTTGTCTATGGCTTCATAGAGGCGCACCAAGAGTGGGGTACAACAGATCACCGGTGAAAAAATCCGAGGAGTCGAGAGGTCCTGGAGGTGGGTGTGGGCTGTTCGGGAAGCTTCCTTCGCTTCTCCTGCGTAGTCAGCTTGTGTTTCATCTGCTCGTCAATGAGCTCCTGCATGTCCATCTGGAATAATAAGGTGTTATTTAAGTAATATGTGGAGATAATATACGATACGAGGGTCGGCTGACCCTCGATAGTGAAATGATTCTGGCAGGTTTAGTTATGTCCAACTGTTTATCAATCAATCAAAGCATTTATTTTACTTAAACCATCTACACTGTAGATGGTGTGCCTGTAGATTCTACAGGCACATGAAATGTTAAAGAGACAGTTAGAGAAAAATTGACGTAAGTATTTCGGTGACCATAATAAGGGTTGAACGTTATTCAAAAATAGGACTTAGGACTTGATAGTCAGTTCGTTTCGTAGCCGGTTTTTATAGATATTAAAGTAATTTGAATCAATTCAATCAGGTTAGTCGATGGTTATTCTAATTCCAATCTGGTACCTTGACCACGTCTGAGTGTGACCTAGACATTTCTATATAATTATTCAATAAAGTTCAAAGGCTAAATAATAATCGGTTCCAACGTTTATGCATCTTTTGACATTAAACTTGAAAAACATCGGAGCTACACAACGCTACTTCATTTAGTTCCATAAGTAATCTTTGGTATTTTAACGATTATTTTAAAATTAGTCAAGGCTTTTTATAAAAGGCTGTAAAGACTTCACGTTTATTTTAGATAAAATGTCGGATAGTATTTAGAGTATTTATTGTCGGATAGTATAGACCGTAACGGGGTTTGGAAAGTACCTACTTGTATTTTATTATAAGAGGTTATGATTCTCGAGATGGGTTCTTTGTTAAATTGTCCAGACTGTTGCCTTTTTTGTTGCTTTTGTGTATATTGCATTTGCATTTAGAAGTATGAATACGGTGGAAAGTTCTCCATCCAGTATTTGAAAGGAAAGATCATCAAACTAGCTAAATCTGGCTATGACATTGTACTACGGTTAGTGTCAGGCTGTATATAGTTGTAATATTGAAGCGACGAATTTGAATATCACGACGTAAAATCTATCAGTTGTTGTTGACATTTGTTTGGCACGATAGACGTCACCACACTATGGTTAGCCACTAAACTAAAACCGATTGATCGTGAGGCGGGTGAAGTGGATAATCGTTAATGGATTGCTATAAACTCCGTCAGCTCTCTTTCGCTCCATATCCACAGTTTTCTACATACCTGCCACTGTTCCAGTTGCTGCCCAAGGTCCACCTTCTGGCGCACAGCCTCATACAGCTGACTGTTCGCTTGCATCAGCTCTACTCTGGTCTTGGCAAGGGCCACCTGGAAAAAGAGTACAAAATGTTTTGTAATTTTGTCATACATATGTGTCCTCCATTTGGCAGGAGATAAAACTTGTAGCTTTATTAATCCTGTATCTGACCGGGTGATTAGGTGCAGGAGCAAAAGCTTTTTCCGTTTTTCAAGGTATTGTGTCACACCAGGAATATGAAACTCCTGGATGCTACTGATCTTAATGGTCCTAACCCTGGAATTTAGTCTCAGCAGTCGGGATTATATACGGAGACAGGAATTTTGCCAGTTTGCACCCCATCGTCAGCTCCTATTAATCTGAAGACTGACTTTGAACTCTAAGTCTGGTAAAATAACACCCAAATTCCTACCTCAGCAGCCTTCTTTCTCTCCATGGCCTCATCTCTCTCCTGTCGTGCCTTTGTGACAGCCTCGTCGTTCTGTAGACTGCTGTAGTTTGCGTCATTGAGCAGCTTGTCCCGTTCTTCGGCGGCGGCGCGTAGTTCCACCTCTGCCACTGACAGCTGAAAGGAGATTTGGTTTTATGTTAGTTGTTGTTTAAAAAAATCCTTAAGTGGAAGGTAAGTTAATGTTCTATTCGAATGAATACGCCTTTGACTGAAAAAAAGATATAGTATACACTAGAAGGATTTCTAATGGAAATTGATTTTTACCAATACGTAAGTTTCTTTAAGAAGAAACACAATTAAAACTTGGATGCCGACCTCAAAATCCGATCAACAAAACAATTTTAAGAAAACTAAAAATAAAGTCATCATTGGCGACATTTCAGTATTTTTTTTTACAAAGATAGGTAATTCATACCTACAAAAAATTATTATTGATCGTACACACGTTAAGTAAGCATATACTTAACCGACATTACAGATCTACAGACATTTCATTCACAAACAATGATATATTTCATATGTATTTCATAAACTTCTCTCACATTGTTTTCTGCGAATATCCCACGGTTAATTTCCGCATCAACCGATAGTTCCGCGAATTGCCCGGGCTGGATTCAAACACAATTGCTTGTATTTGCAAGCATCGTAAACCATCGTCAACCATCGTATTGTAAAATATCACAATATTTTAAAACTACTTTCGCTCTACTATCCTAGAAGCAATGAATTGAATCGCAATAGATACATTGGTTTGATTATGAAGAAATGCGGTAAAAAGGCAGGTGTAGGTGTTTTAAACTCTGAACTGCTTTAAAAATTAAGCCTTCAATTATTATTTTTTATAAGTTTTAGCTTTAGAAAAACGCAGACGTAGAGACAGACCCACGAGGGATCCTATAAGGGTTAAATTTTTCATTCGCACGTACGAAACCCAAAAAGACAACACAAAACAATTTAAAACGTAAAACGATTCTAAACTTTCAACCTTGAGCAGAACAATAACAGAATATAACAAAAAATGATCGCGGCCGTAATAAATGACCAAATAAAAAAAAAGAAAGTGGGCCATTGCATGTTACCCGCACATTTATGGCAGATCATAGCAAATGTGAGAACTAGCCTTAATACATAATTAAAAGTACGTGTAAAAACCGTAAATTGTCTTTGTCGTAAGGCTGGGATACATTAGCGTTACGGTTATGCGGTTTATGGTATTGCATGAAGTTTTTAATGTTGTTTTTAATTAACTTTGACGTGTTAATTATCTGTGAAATAATTTTAGGTTCACGGAAAAGGCTTTTCGCAGTCTCTGAAATTCTTAAATCCTTTAATTTTAGGAAACGTGTACCTAGTAGTAGTCCACTCCAGCTACGCACGAGTGATTTGTGTAGGTACTAGGTACTATACTTTTATGAGGGTAAAAATTGATTCTAACTAAACCTTCTTCACGAATCATCCATTCAGTACACAGTTTTTGAGTATATCGCAAACAGTTTACAGAAGTAATAGTGGGCTTTGTTTTACCTATATTTTGTAACGAATGAACTTAGGTACTCCTACATAGCTGGATCAATCGCCCAAAATTTTTAAGTTTCGAAATTTAAGCTCATAGGACCATACAAATAAAATTAAGACGCCCTACATTTAAACATTATCCTATTTGCTCTTTAGATACTCGAATTCTTCAGTTTATCAACCTCTTTAATTATTTTAACAATTACTACCTACAACATCTAAATCCAATTTAGAAAAACCACAAAAAAGAAAATTAACAATCACTCATTTTAAATACCGAATCAAAATGGCGTCTGTATAAAAACGCGCGAATTGCTACGAAATGCCTACTCTGCGTCCGTGGTGGGGTGATTGACCTCTATGACGTGTGGCCTACGTCACTGAGGTCACGCCATGCGGCTAGCTTGCAGTCTAAGTCTAGGCTACAACTAGACTTTTGCCTTTATTTTTAGAACTAAGACTGAGTACGTAGTTTTAAAGATAAGAAAATGAAGTTCTTTGTTGAAAGAACAACAAAGGTAGGTTATGAGGTAGAACAATAGATGTATAATCATCAGTTGTGTGATTTATTCGTCTATGCGACTTGTCATTTACGTAGAATTATGGGCCTCAATACTATAGTAGGTATATAAGTGGGACGGCCCCATAATGGGACATTAGAAATACCCTAATGCCACTGTTATGGCCTCGAAATAAATAAACATAATTCTTTGTAAGTCAAACCTAAGAATATATGTCTAACTTCTGATTTGTGTGCTTGCTAACCTAAATAGACAACAATCTAATAAACGTAAATTGTTGTTATTTATAAAAAAAAAACAATAGAGAAAAGTCTAGGCGGTTCGCTTTGTCTTTGAATTCAAAATGGCGGAAAAATTTTAATCATCTGAGCAATGATTTTAGGTGTTTTAAAATATTCACGCAATTAAAGCATTGAGGTACATAATCTTAATAAAAACAGTTAAGGTCGTTATGTTAATAAATATAATTACTTCGGTATATAAAAACTTTAACACACTTTCATCAGCATTAGAATTTGACTCAAAAAATTGCTGATGCGTACTAAAAGAACTACGAAAGTTAAATGAAGGGAAATTATATAAATATTGCGGGGCATGACGTAAATGTTTGGCCCTTTAGAAGATTGCCTTAATATGTGATCAACACGCTCACTGAACTGTGATCTTCGTAATATGAGGCTTCACTTAACGTATCCTGGAACCAATGAAATGTGAATCTTATCCCGGTAACGATTTGGCTAAGCAGGTAGATTCAGACGGAAAATTGCTATAACTGTCTAAATAGATTAAGTTCACATCACGTTAGCAACCTTTCACGCACACAGTCATACTTCACACACATTCAAATTACCTACGTTCATACAGTCCACTCATCCTTACTAATATTATAAATGCGAAAGTAACTCTGTCTGTCTGTCTGTCTGTCTGTCTGTCTGTCTGTCTCTTCTTCACGCCTAAACCACTGAACCGATTTGAATGAAATTTGGTACAGATATAGTCTGGAACCCGAGAAAGGACATAGGATAGTTTTCATCCCGGAAATCCCCCGGGAACGGGAATTATTATTCCACGCGGACGAAGTCGCGGGCAAAAGCTAGTCTAAGAATAAATTAAATTGTAAAGAAAGCAGTGTGCAATAAATGTCCTTTGAGTAAAGACGTATTAAAAAGTTTTATTTTCACCAAACAAGCTGATATAGACCTTATCGTCGTAAACAATCACATTATTTAATACTTGAAAGACTACTGAAACAAGTTAGTTTCAGTTAAATATTAATTAGTTTCGTCTAAACCTGTTTTTTATGGATGGGAAGTCATTAAATGACTTCTCCTGCCCTGGGTAGGACGGGAGGGAGTGTCAGACTTTTACTTACTTGATTAAAACCCACCCTTGTTGATTTAAATATAAATATCCTGGGACATCTTACACACGGCCATCTGATCCCAAGCTAAGCAGAGCTTGTGTTATGGTAATCAGAGAACTCACATACATACTTATAAAATTTTTAAATACATATATAGGTAATATGGATAAACAACACCCAGACACAGAACAAATAAATTATGCTCATCACACAAAGTTTGTCCTGGGTGGGAATCGAACCAACGACCTCTGGCTTAGCAGCAGTCAGGGTCACTGAACACTAGACCAACAGGCCCGTCAATTGGTTGCCCTTTAACTTCCGGGGCCGCGGTAATTATTAGAACTATTCCGCAACCCCGGTAGGCATTTGGCCCTTGAGGGCCACGTCACTCAAGAGGGTCCGTCTCGTCTATACCTATGTTTACATTTTTCTTTAAACACAGCTGTAAAACTGGCCGAACATTTATGCTGATTATCCTCTAAAACAAAAGGGAAGAGGAAAGGTCTCCGAGACCAGTAATGAAGTTAGGCTAAGCGGTATAATGAGAAAACAATGCAATCTCCTTACTTCCCCGCTTTGGCAGAAAATGGATCTAAGGTCATCATCTCCCTAGCCTTTTCCCAACTGTGTTGGGGTCGGCTTCCAGCCTAACCGGATTCAGCTGGATACCGGTTGTTTATGTGGAGCGACTGCCTGTCAGACCTCCACAACCCAGTAACTGGGCGACACGATACCTCGTGGTTAGACTGGTCAGAGTTTCTGGCTAACCAGTGACGACTGTCAAAGTTCTACGAATGACAACCGAGACCAACGGCTTTACGTGCTTTCCGAGGCACGGGATGTCAGTGATGTCTAAGATAAACTTAAGAAAGTACATATGAAATGAAAAAGTTACATTGGTAGTTGCCCGAATTCGAACCCCCCCCCTTT
Organism: Athetis lepigone; assembly: GCA_033675125.1. Classification (NCBI taxonomy): domain Eukaryota; kingdom Metazoa; phylum Arthropoda; class Insecta; order Lepidoptera; family Noctuidae; genus Athetis; species Athetis lepigone. Next base: position 1,096,618 of record CM066235.1, read on the forward strand.
ACACGAGAGGCGGGCGCCTTATCCACTGGGCCATCACGACATTTGGGTCTAAGGTAAATTTACTAAATATTTCATGTTGCAAATTAAATCCACAAAAATATGTTCACAACACCTTCACTTATCTCTGCAAAGTTTATCAGACAATCCTCGAAATATCTCCAATCTATCTTCCATCTAATTTACATACAACATCAACACCAAGTTACCATTTAAACAAAAAAGAACTTTACATTTATCACTTTTAAATCTATACTTAACTACACTGTCCTCATTGTTCCACAACATGACCTCACTGGTTTCCAAACGGTTCCATAAACGCGAGAACCAGTTTTGATTATTGTGGTAATACAGATGTAGATTGTCCAAGGATGGTTGTAAGAGGATATTGAGCCCACGCGTGGGTTGCTCACATGACAAAGATCTAGAACTGTTGTCAGTCTAACCTTGGTAGACAAAATTGGCTAAGTGGCGGAGCGGTCTAAGTGTGGTAGCAAAATTACTTTTCGAGCACTCTTGTTATTGCGAAGAACCCTCGTTGCGCGAGTCCGATTCGCACTTGACTGGCTTTTTTACATTACAACCTTTAAATCTGCATGAATCTTTAGATTCGAAATAAATATACCTACTATTGACACTGAAATAAGCTTTCCGCATAAATTATTCTATCCAATCTACGGTCTGTCTATGCTCATTTCTTTGGAAGTAATAAATCCGTTTGTATTCTCACATCTTACGATAAGTTTGGATTGAATTTGCTTTAGCCAATTATTCACAACTTCTTATTAGAAAAGTTTATTAATTAGAACACACGTGTTTACAATCAGATGCCAAAATAGTTCTAAGTAATATCTCTCTAATAAAACCTCAAATAAAAGAGTTTTATCGTATAAATGGGCTAATCTCTGGGACTGACCAGTCAGTATGACATACGTCTTAGTTCTTTTTGTATTCTCTAGCTTGATTCAATACCTGTAAGCTTTATAACCATGCAATAAAATCTATAGCTATGAGACTTATTAAAGCGAAAGTAGGTGGCAGTAGCACGTAATTAACGAACATTTTCTATAACCTATCCATAGGCAATTCGGTACATATCATGAATAATATTTCAAAATTCCATATACGTATACGTCGGGCTAGTCTGGGACCAAGCCAATAAGAATTAAAAAAAAATACGTAGCCAAATCTACAGGTGAAAAAGGTAGGTTTGATCCCCGTCCACCTCTAGTGTCAATCGCCCCCAAAAATGGTCACGTTTAAACAAAAGAATATACCTTACATAACGTATTTATACTGCAAATGAGCTAAACGGCTTATGCAATGAATTAATGTTCGGAACGGAGGGTGACGCAAATTGCATTGCACTGCACTCAAGCGTTCCGGGTGTGTTCGTTATTGAACGTGTTATATTTTTGTTGTAAGGTACCCATTGGCTTCAAAGAGCAGTCAGCACGTGATGGGACCCTCTAGGGCCAATGCCTGCGGTTGCGGAATAGTTCTAATAGTTACCGCGGTCCAGGAATATAAGGGGCCCGAAGGAACAAGGGTGGGTTTTAGTCAGTTAAAGTCTGACACTCCCTCCAGCCCCAGGGCGGGAGAAGAGAAGTCATTTCATGATTTCCCATCTTTGAAAAATGCACCCATTGCGTTGGTTTCGTTGTCAGTTTTGCTACAATTTAGGATTGTGACTGACCATCTCATAAGTCACTGTTGGTTGCATGATTTTTTTAAACGAATAATGCAAACCGAACCCTCTTTATTTCGTCATTCGGGTTTTTGAAGGGAATGGCAAAAAAACCTATAGTGTTATGGGCGCCTATGGTTTGTATACAAGAGGATAATTTGTGTAGTCTAATGACGAAACAAATAAATATTACTGAGCACGAGTCAATCTACGAAAAGCACGTCAAGTCGTTGGTCATTCGTAGATCTTAGACAGTCGTTACGGATACTCAAAGCCTGACGAACGCTCTAATCAAAGGGTCGCGTGTTACCCTACAACCGGGTTCTGGAGGTCTAATAGGTAGTCGCTGCCTGTAAAGGACTGAAATTCGGTTAAACTCGAAGACGACCCTAACATAATTGGGAAATAGCTAAGGCTAACCAACTTACGAACTATAAAAATAGATGATATCTTTATAAGTCTAGTTAATATCCTTTCATTCATCCATCTACTAGCAAAAACCAATCTAATACGACCGATTTAGAGTCACATTTTCGCAAGCTCGGATCCTATTACCGCCCCCCACACCGATACTCTGTCGTACTAGGGAAACCACTTAAATTCACTATCTACAAGATAATCCTTATAAGTCTATTAGTCGATCACGTTTTGCTAATTTATCTATACCCTTGACTTTTGGATGTGACGCACAAATTGGGCACCAAAGGGAACTGAAAGATATATATTTTACTTTATTTTATTTTATATTGTAAGTATGGCAATTCCATATTTGGTTTTATTGAAACTAAATAGAAACAATGTTGATATGTTTTTAACACAGTCGATTGCTTGAACCGATGGAGTATAGGTATAAAGGACAGCATATATTATAAACTTTGGAAGTGCTACTCGCAGAGCGTCTTTTTAACTCACTAAATCATCAGACGCCTATCCATAATACAAAGGTCTACTAATGTTTTCTTCAATTCAACTTTGATTTACAATATTCTCATTTTACTTTAACCTGCCAAATTAAAAGTCAAAGTCAAAGTTGACGTAATCTAGCTTGCTCCGTGCCTTTTATCAAAATCGGTTAAGCCATATAATCATAATAGACGAACAGACAACACCAACACATAAACTTTACTAACATAACCATATTTTAGTTCTACATCTTCAACAATCCATTTAGTTAACCACCGCGATCGATTCGCCTCTGTATAAAACTCTAAACGCTAACCGTTCACCGATCTGACTGAATCGATTTCGCATAAAATCGATTTAAATCGGTTTAGAGCACAAACGGTATTTCAATTGGTCTAACGTGCACTAACTGTTACCGATGCGTGTTATCGAAAGTTAACTGTTACGATGAAATCGATAGCTACTCTATGGTCTATCTATGGTAACATGGCGATGAATGGGTTATGGGTTTACACATTGGCCCAGCTCTGACCACAATGACTTTGGTGTCGTTTTTATTCAGCCAGTAACTATTACGGTAAAAATCGATAATAATTGTCAATGCTTTATTGAAAACTCTTTGTTTGTTTTTTTTGTTGTCCCAGTCTGCAGTATTGTTGTATTGTGTGTTTAACATGTTAGTGACCGTCAAACTTTTGGACTAGGTTTTTCTAAAAGTATTTTTATATTTTAAAATTTTAGGACACCATTCTCTTATCTATCTATACATATGTGGTAGTTAGTGAGCTATACGGAAGCGTATATGTATATAATATACAATGCAGAATAACCTTAACGGTTACAGTTCCTAACTGGTTCAACAAACAAGCGCCGGCACAGTCTTTTGTTCAACCTCGGAAGCGTAACGTGTCTTGTAATCTGTATGTTAGCTACTCCAAGTTTGCTTTCTTTCCAATTCTTGTATATAGGTATCTCGAATTTCTTGTTTGAAAGGGCCATTGGACTAATCCGCTTCTAATAACGATCAGCTGATAAAGCTACACAAACAAAAGCAGATAGGCAAAGAAGTAGAGCCTTTCTACTTAATTCTATACTTTAAAATTACTTCATTGCGTATACCATAGTAGTTTGTCACAGCTTAAACGAACTCTACTCTTTTAACGACCAAGCGACTACCGGCTGTCGTGCTGCTATTGTCTTTGATTAATAAAAAAAGTTCCAAAAACTTACCTTCGAAGACAAATCAGCAATGATCTCATTCTTCTCATCGATCTGCCTCTCTCGCTCCAACACTCGACGCGCATGCGCCGCTATGGAGTCACGCACGCGCGAGCCCTCGAGCGTGGCGTACGCTGCGACGGCGTCGGCGCACGCGGCGGCGAGCGCGCCTCGTCGCAGCGTCTCGCCTTCCTCGCCGTCCAGCGACGTCAGGGATAAGTCGGAGTGGAGTCCTGGAAAGGTTAATGGAGCTGTTGAGTAACTAGGACTTGATAAATGGAGTTGAGAGACATGAATCATGAAGTTCTTCTTCTGCTCAGGGTGTGGTTGAATGATTCGTTAATAAAACGGTATGTCCTGCTAATTCGATAGGGATATAATGAAGGAATAAATGGCTTTTTAATATAATAACTCGTTAACATAACATAGATTAGGATTGGATTTGATACCCATCATTAAAATGGGTATAAGGCAACTGTTCCATTAAGCTGTATAACTCTGTCCTGGTGTACTAGGACTAGTCAAAATCTTTTAGCGGAAGTCACATCCTGTCCTTATCCTAATTTTTAAGAGGTTTAGATTACTAGTCTCTAGTGTATCCCATCGTGTATCGTTTGTCGTGGTCAACGCTTTTCATTCATCATCTTTATGATCGTAACCTATTTTATTTTACTTAAGATCTGAGCAACACGCACTCTTTCAAGTCAATAGTCTTGCTAGCACTCACTCCTTACACTCGACATATTCTACTTTTCTGGGGTCCTATTTCCCTCCATGCTTTCCTCAATTTAAATTCATAACTTTCCTAGGCACATGAACCTTATCCCTGTTTTTCACATGCCACAATTTTTTCAATTCATCCATTCTTCCTAAAACAAAACTCTCATAATCACACACATCCATATCTCATGAAAATATAACAGTATTGTAATGATAACTTTCACTTTTAACTACTTTCCCATAGCTAAAGTGGTGAACAATTTCGTATTGTCCACGCCGCATCAACCGTCGCGGAAATATTACAACCAGATCAACTGGCAGCTCTATGATGACTTCTTGATAGTTAGAAAAGTAATTTTCTTTATAATATTGTGGTTTAAACGTAATTTTCTGTAAGTTCTTTATATTCTTTGATTTCTTTGTTATAAAGCGGGGCGTTGACATCGTGGTCGTGTGTGTTTCTCAGTTCATTAACCAGATCAAGGAAAGTGTTATTGATTTATTACATTAAACAATGTTCAGTATCATCCATAAAAAAATGGATAACATCATCATCGTACTCATATAGCTTGTAAGCCCGTTGCCTTTGCCTGATCTCTGATGGGTCCTGTCGAATTTCATCCCATTGGATTGTGAAGGTAAGGGAAAATGAAGTAAAACTCCTGGCCCTGTATAAGCACATACTCGTACAATATAATATTTTCTGACACTTGTCTAATAATGACTTTAATTATAAAGCCCGTCGGATTTAGAGAACGTATGTTAGCAACTAACACTGCCAAGATAAATATACGTTACTAAACGCGTATATTGGAGCGACGTTCCATATAATTTTACAGTGTACGACAGTGTCAAGAATAATGGTCAACTAAATAACATTTTTTAACCTCGACCAGGCTCTACTAAGTAAATGAAATATCTCAATACCGATTTGGAACTGAACCAAATACAGTATACTTTAAGTGCAGACAGATGACAATTTAGCTGACAAGCATAAAATAAAACCTTTCTCAGTTCCCCGAACATTCGAGAACAATCACCGAACAAGCATTGACGAAAAAACTGCACGCTTACAAAGTGCATTCGATTTTGTAAGCAACTGCAGATGTTACGAAATAAACCTGCTATTTACAGCACACCTGATTTCAGCTGATATTGATAGACGGACTGCCTCCAACAAGTTATTGAACTGAGATTTAACTGTATGCCAGAGATAAAAAACTTATCTGACAAAAAATGTGGTCCACTGTAACATAATATAAACAAGTAAATCATTCATTAGTGTGTTTAAATACTGGTATAAAGATACCTTAAAAATGAAATTTCCGTTGATCATACTATCGACGAAGTTTTGTAATTCTTACTTTTAAAAACTTAAGTGAATTTGTGGTTGGCGTAGACGGCCCGCTCATAGCGTTCAAAAGGTGTTCAATCTTTTATGTTGAGTATATTGGTTGCTGTTAGAACGGTGTCACGACTATTCCATCAGGCTACTCTACCCCTACACTTATCCCAACTACTTGATCGCTGACAACTTTACCTTCGACAATCCAGACCACTTAAACCCAACAATTCGATTCCTCACACCCTCTAAACATACATAAATACCGTTACTTAAAACCAATTGACCTTCCCAACATCAAATGTCAAGCAAAAAGCTACTGTAACAGTTACGGCTACGTGCTACGCGTTACAGGATGATGTCATATAGCGTCAAGTCAGGTCGGAGCGTGGTACGCCATGACACCTCGATCTGCGGCAGCCAAATGCCGCATGTAAATAAAGCCGAAAGCAAAAGGATTTGTGTTTACGATTTGAATGACAGTGATCCGATATTTCTGTATTTTATCATTATGAAAGACAGTAAATAAGCCAAATTAATATTAAATATAAAAGTGATACATACAGTATGGTTAGTCAATTGCAGGTATTTGCTTGATTGTAGAATAATATTGTATAATGTGACAAGAGAAGTCAATATGATTAGATTGACCATGTCATCTTACTTTGACGTGTAATGTATGTGTGCGTTAGTGTGCCGTTTTTGAAGATAGAATTTCGTTTGGGTAACCTATCTACACTTTTTTACTTATAACATCATTGGTTGGTAAAATAGAAACAGACTACACACGGACACTATAAAAAAGTAAAAAAAGACACATGGTTTTCTTTTAATACCTCACTTGTGTTAAAAAAAGAAGAATCTAAACTTTTTCTCTATACTCTTTGCGAACGCCTGGACCCCATACACTCTTGAAATCTTCAATATTTATGATTTATACCACTTTTATGTACTCAACCCCAAATACATTTTTAACATCAACATCTTACAACGTCAGTAATTACCTACATAAAGAATGAAATAATCTAACTTCAAGATCATGATTCGGATCGAATTGCAATGCTTTTCATACATCGTCTAATATTCTAATGTTTCCGTAAGCCAACGATCCAGGAACCGATTACGAAGGTCGCACACAAGTTTGCAAAATTGCGTATACTGGCGATGTATTGCCAATGAACAGGTGTGTTGCAGAAGAGCAAATAACAACCGAAGAGAATAATTTAATTAAATCTATAATATTGTCCTGCTGGGCAAAGGTCTTTGTTGCTCTAAGATAAAGCACGATCTATAATCATTAAGACTTAAAGTCACACCTGAAGACACTGGGTCATCAATAGCTAAAAACGATAAGACAATTGTAATGTAGTGAGAAAGGCATGTTAGTGACAATATCTACTACGCAACTTGCTATATCTTCGAGCTGATTGATCAAAGAAAGGACAACCCGATTCTAGCTTGTTGTAATGCTCATCGAACAATAAGACCCTACGTCTGTTTGTTTGAAAAATTGATGGAGACTACAGATGGTGTCAAACTCAAGTTTTTGGTCAACTTAATACAGATTGCCAGCACTTTCAGCTGTGCAGATGTTGGACTTACTGCTTTTGAGGCATAAAAATTGCGAGTCATAAATTTAGAAATGTGTCATACTTACAAGTCTTACCTTTTGGAAAGAGCAAAACCTATCAGAGCTTTTAAACATTTTTGAAAGTTTGAAATGTGTGTGAGTCGATGATTTCATCAACAATGATTATTCACAGGTTAATAATGATGTCATACAAGTTCAGTCAGAAACAGGCCTGCTTGGTGAGTTCATCCAATGACCTAATGGTTATTCGGTACATATCAATAACATTGCGTTTGTTTGTGTGTATCACCATCATTGTCTGCAACATCTCTTTTGTTCAGAGACCTTTGCTTGGAAGAACTAAACTAACTAATAAAAATAGACAGCAATATCAACTGGTAATTGATACATATTTTTATTTTATTAAACCATAAAAAATAGCTCATGGAATAGGCGTGGCAGATGAAGAAATGCCGAATTCTGAACTATACATCCTTGCTCGCCTAGTTCTGAATTGTACCCAAACGACAAACAACAGAAGAATGTACACTCGAACTCTCTCCCCCCATCTAGCCTTGAAAGCAGCATCCATTCGAATATTATAAATGGAAAAGTGTGTGTGTCAGTTTGTCCGTCTTTCATTGTATGTTACTGAACCGATTTGAATGAAATTTGGTACAGAGATAGCCCAGGACATAGGATAGATAGATTTTATAACAAAAACCCCGTGTCGGAACGAGAAAAACCGCGGAGGACAGCTAGTAACCAAATAAAAAGGTGTTAAACAGCAATGAGTCTTCCAAAAAATCCGAATATTGTTCACACTGAAGCTTGTGTTTCTTCTACAAAGCCATTGCCCTACAAAACGGTCACGCGAACTGCGGCTACATTTTACTGGATATTTATGCCGTTTCGTGCAGGAAGTATGCCTGTGGACCATTTATTTAGTTAACCAACTTTTTATAAAGAAGCAAATACTAAGGATATAGTTTTCATTTAGCAAATTGGATATGTTTAGATAGACGATAAAAACTTAGCAAGGGTTACGCCTAAACCACTAACAACTTCTAGGCCATTTTTTCGTTACCCACGTTAAAAAGAGATATCCACTTTGGTCTCCACTTTGGCTTGATGGTAATTTTTCCACCAGAGCTAAAACGCTACATGAGGGATTAGCTGCAGATGATGTTTCTAAACTACATATGGAATTTAGAAGTTGATTAATTGTTTCTGTGACTTCTAGGGACGCTTTACAATACAAACTAATATTTTTTTAATGGCAAAGTGTGTGTGTCTACCTGTCTGTCCTGTTTTTCGGTCTTTTATGGCAAAACGGACGTAGTGGTGAGATTTTTTAAGTGGAGTTGAAGGGATGTAGTGTGACATAGACTACTTTTCGTCCCTTTGTAACGCAAGCTAAGCTAGTATTTAATTATATTTACGGAGACTTCAGCAAATGTAACTATGCTCAAACTCATGGTTGAACTACTGTTCCTAGTAGGCGTTTTTAGAACTGTGACGTAACATATTATTCTAGTTAAAAAGTGACGTAATACAGGGGTGGCAGTTAGTATTGCCTTACCTTGAGTATGACGCACTTCAGAATTAAATTAACCTGTTAGAAAATAATGACCTTTTTGACCTTTTAGTTACTGATGATAATAAGATAACTTTTAAATATGTTTTTTTTTTTATATACTAGTGATTTAATATTTATTTTAGTCTATCATCATTAATTTAGTCTATCATCATATACTTATTTAGTTTGTTTTATATAATGTTACCGAATATGTTTAATTTTAATTTTAACTTCTTATTTTTGTTTGCTTGGTTGTAATTTCTTTTATGCATGCTGTGGTCTCCTGTAAGTGAAGGAGTACACCTTCGTGATAATATTGTCTTCCATTTATATTTTTTCCATGATTTGTGTATATCCTTTGTTGGAGATCCTAAATAAATAAATAAATAAATAAACATAATATCTGGCTTTAATATTTATTTATTGATAACAGTGTGTGACCAAAACAAGACTTACAGAAAAAATTCAAGACGAAACCGAATCTTCGGCAGTGGTCTCAATGGGTCAGAGCCCATTCGTCTCCTAAGATTCGCACCCTGTGCCCATTCGTCCCCTGGAACTTTTGAGGGGCCTATTCGTCCCCTGAAGAATATTTATTTTAATTCATTCTTCTAATATAAGTACATGTATATGTGTATACTGCAGCTTGGTAGTCCTGGTACAGTCGCGCAGAAAAGGGTTCAAATAAGATTAAGTTTAATAGGCATTAAGTCAGTCTTCAAAATAATTAATCGATTCGTCGATCGATCGTTTTCTATTTACCACTTCACGTTACTGCGCGCCTAGTACTTTGGATTGATTAAGGTGATCTGGTGAGAAAAATAAGAATACAGTGAATTTTAAATTTTCGTATATGACTACTTCACGTTACTGCGCGCCTAGTACTTTGGATTGATTAAGGTGATGTTGTGAGAAAATTAAAAATACAGTGAATTTTAGATTTTCGTACATGACTACTTCACGTTACTGCGCGCCTAGTACTTTTGTTCTCTTAAGTTTTCAATCATTAATACCCGTTTTTTTAACAAGCCATTCGTAGAGAGACAATATTACATCATAGCCTATCGACAGGTTATATTATTATCATGACGGATTATCATTCATCATAGCTTTTTTTTCAATGATCTGTTATGATTTATTAAATTAAGTGCGTTATTAAACTGTTCACAAGTGTACTATGTTAACCGTTTCTTAGGTAAAATATAGCTAATTTTATCTCAGGGGACCAATAGGCACCTGAACAGGTGCCGAATCTTTAACTTATATTGTGTATATATTAGAGGAGACGAATGGGTACCTTAAAAATAATATTTTTATTAAAATATTAATTGGTCCTCTACCAGGAGACCAATGGGCACCTATATAGGGGCCGAATCCACAACTTTTATGCTGGGGGACAAATCTTAGGGGACGAATGGGCTCTGACCCGTCTCAATTTCGGTTGAAACCGATACAGAACTTTTCTTTTTTTTATGTTATTACACATACCTACATATACTGATAGTAATTTCGCGTTAAATGAAAATAATAATAATTAAAGGCTCACGGCTACGTACTACGTCAAACGGCGAGCTTAGCTGATCACGGCAACACAAGCCTTGAATTTCCTCTAAGTTAAACGAACGTCGCGCCCAAAGTTTTGGGCGACATTTTTCTTCCTATCGCAGTTTATAGGACACAGCCCGCAGATAGACAGGCCAGACGGACAGAGAAACAGAGGGATGGAGAAAGTCGACGACGCTGCTTCGCAAGACGAATTTTTTGACACTAGTCAAGTCTTTGACTTCAAATACATGTTATGCTCATAAGTATTGTAAGCCGAAAAGCCTACAGAACACCGATCGATGAAGTCGCGTGTTATCCAAACTAGTAATTGAGGTTATTAGGTATTCGTTGGACGTATATACATCTACTGCTTCGATTTTTACGTATCATGGTATATCTGTGGAATTGGGGTAGAACATGACTTGGATTGAATACATTGAACTCTTTTGGAGTAAGTATTAACAGCCTAGTAACTATTATTCATGTACCATTGTCCTGCAGTAGTTTAATAGTAGACTAGTGTAATACCAGTCTACTAAAGGGGCCTCTTTTCATACAATTGTAATCAGAAGAGCAGCAAGACTTTCTACATACATATACACACACGCTAAAGCGGCATTATTTCACGCGCTGGCTCAAGCATTGGTGATTTCAGACATATAAGTTCAAGATAAACAGAAGGTGCTCAGGAATTTGTCGGTTTAGAAAAACCTTCTACGTTGTATTTCGTTTACGTACCAATATTAAAAGGCGGAACTGTAAACTATAAACATGATTAAATGACAATAATATTACTTTTACATCACCACATACCTGAATCATCATCATGTCCAGTATTAAGCTGCAGCGCCAGCGCCCTCAGCTGCTTATACACCTGAACAGCTTCACTTCTCAGCCAGCCATCATTCTCGTCCTCCGGTTCAGATTCCATCTCAGCATGAAGAGACCTGGCCGTGTCTGTGGTGTCCGCAGGATCTGGGACTCCGATCCTCTCGGCCAGAGTATCATGAGACCTTTGAAGGCGCTCCAGTTCCATTAGTGTGTTCTGATATAGATGTTCCTGAAGAAAAAAGGACGGATAAGACTAAGATTGTTTTGATGCAGAGTTTAATGGAGGTTAGGAACTTCATCTTTCTAACTGATTGATTCCTTAACCATTTAATAGTGCCCGTGCCTTTACCTAATTATGCTGCTCTTGGGCAAACGCTGACTGCGAGCGTGTTTACAAGTGATATTTTTTGGAGGATATGATATCTCATCAAGAGATCACTTCAGTTATTACCTTCGTGGTCCACGCATAATTTGACCAATACAATATTGTATGGACTTTAAAAGAGACTTTGACCTCTGAGTTTGTTTCGGTTGTTTCTTCTCAGAGTAGTCCAGCTAGGAAACATCGGCCCCATCGTTCGATTAAAATAAGAAAAAAAAATGACGTGTAAAAGTGTAATTTATTACCTATTTACAGAAATAAAAATCGTTTTAATCGTTTTTATTATGACCAGTGAGAAAAATCTGGGTTTATTTGATAATGTTTTATTAGCCTTAAAATTACTTTGCTACACTTTAATATTTCAAAATTATTATTTTATATCGGTGTCTACTAATAAAGGATATTGTTTAAAAAAACTGCAAATGTCGTCAGTGAAGGTTGCGGGTCTGTATAGAATAAATAACAAACGTATGAAGTAAAAACAGCTGTTCTGAAAACAAACAAGAAATCCTTGGTAGACGTGCCACCTGAACATCGGATTGAGCAACTGGTACCGTGAATAGTCACGTTCATGCTATTGTAAATTTAACTAAATTGGTAACACAAACTAACGGTTTAAAACTTTATTTTAAAGATCATCGACCCTGCCAAACTAAGTCATCAGTCGAGCCTTTGTCCAACTGTGTTTGAGTCTGCTTCCAGTCTAACTAAATTCAACTAAAGACTAAATGGTGTGACCTTTGCAACCCAGCTACTAACGTTGCACAGTACTCCCAATTTCGACCCTAACAAAACTTTACAATGATCGACCTAAAATAATAAGTGAACGACATTAGAAACATAATAACAAAACCTGCTACCACAATAGAGAGATCTCAAGCCAAAGACGAAGAAACTGCACAATAACACAAAGAATAATATAAATAACCTTAAAAAGACGTTGAATAACCTTGCTACAAATAAAACCACAACGTCATACAAAGGGTTTCGCATGGAAGGACCATTACGAACAGATCAGAGCCCAAAACGTTGCCCAATGAACGACCTTCAAGCTGAGATTAGTTTTTAATTACTGTCCATTGTTCTTGACTAACCCGCCGGATATTGCGAAGTGAAAGGATTATTTTTGTTTAGGGTTAAAATTGAATGAAATGTCTAATTAGGAAATGAGCCTAGTGCCTCAATTTTTTTGTTTTGTCAATAGATGTCAGGTTTGAAGAACTTCGTTTGTCTGAATATGTTTTTATCATGGTTTTATTAGTTTGAGTGTTAAATAATACATTGGAAGTCGAAATAAACCACTTTAGTGACCATTTGACAAGAACCATCTATAGGGCTATCTACAAAGGCAAGGTTTCCAACTATTTGTTTATTACTTTTACCATCTTCGTAAACTTGAATAAAAGTAATGCAATAATATGTATTTTTACTTTTAATTGAAGCTTCGTCTTTTTGTATCTTTTAGGTGTTAATTACACTCATTAAAACTTCACGGTCTATTGCTGCGATTTTAGATCTTATCTTTTTGTATTTATTGTTTATTTTTGTATTCAGAAGTTAAAACTGTATCTTTCTTGCATGCTTGTTTACTCACAATATCAGTACCTACGCATCGGCTTTCACTACAAACCCTAAGCAAGGGCTTAGTACATAATAAGGCGATACGTTGAGCACTTCCCATACATCTACTTACGAAGCCTTATAAAACTGATGATATTTCTCACAATTAAATTATAACACAAGTTCTACAGGAATCATATTACCATATTACGTAAGTCGACAATCTATAGCAATATGAAAACGCAGAATAAATTTTAAAATCTAAAATGAGCTGGATCATGGTGTACTTGTAACAAGAACAAAAAGTTAACAATAAGGAATGTTTTAGGATATTTATAAAGATCTGGAAATATTCAACTTTATAAACATATGATGAAAAAAAAATCATCAAAATAAAATCACTCCCAGACACTTCCAAAGTTGAAGCCCAGTCTCTAAATGGAGAAAGGCAACAACTACAGACACTAGATACATACGTAATAAGATCTGGCAATACCAAAGAATGTTTGCCGCAATCAAATATCAATATTTTATTTCAGTATCAGGAAGTCCTTGTACGCAGACACTTGAGATAAATCGTTGCACCACACCACGCATCCATCATTCTGGATTGATCTGAATCAAATTAGGCACCCCTAATCTTGTAGCAGACGTCAATAAAGGTATGAAAGCTAATCTATGTATATAAAGTTGTAACAAAGTAATTATGTTGAAGCACAGAGCAAACACTACTAGATGGATTCTATTAGAATTTGACATGAAAATTATATTGACTGGTCAGTCAGTAGATTATACCGTGTTGTAATATGTCTGATTTCTTTTAAAGATTACCAGTCGTGTCGTTTAGATCAGCTAGTTCATTTTGAAGATTATGATGATGATTCAATATTTATTTCCATCACGCGAGCAAAGCAGCGGATATAGTTAGTCCAATAATGAAATATCACAATAGAGTATTAAGTATTGTTAGTAACTTTGGAGGCCGCACTGAATACGTTTAATTTGATATAAGCAAAAGGTTTATAATAGATTCAGCTGAGTGAGTGTGTACATTTTCTATTATTTCCACACACGTATTTCCCGAAGGGTGGAATGTATTCCTTGAATTTACAAAGTAGCTACAACCTTTCTTGTATCTATAAATATGGTAATACTGACTTTTGTTGGCAAAGCATATTTCAAGTGTTTTTAAAATGTTCTTGAGAGTATTCTTGTTCGTTCTTATCCATAGGGAAAATGGTTGAAATGATACATTATACTGGGTTAATTGGTTCTTTTAAAGTCCAACACTGATGAAAGGTTTAATGACATTAGTCCTAAGTGGGAACTATATTTTAATTACTTATGACATACCGTTAACGACGAGGTTTCATTACATAACTGTCTGGAAATGAGCGGTGTCATTGAGGTCAAAAATATTGAAATATTTGTTAGGTACTTAAGAAGTTATCTAGAAATGTTTTACTTAAACGTCTACGAGTCGAATCGAATCTTCTCTCGAACCGTTTTACCTATTACTTCGATTGTGGAGCTTGTCTTAATCAATACACATATATTTATCTGGCATTTCAAAAGCTACATAGTAAACAGATTTAATTTTCTTTTCTCCTATGAGTGAGTTTTCTTAAACATAATAAATCTCATGTTCCATACCTGTTCCTTCAGCTGCCTCTCCAAGGCGACGATCCTGTCGTTGGCCTCATCGAGCTGCTGCATCAAGTTGTCCTTATCGTGTAACGTGCCTGTCAGCCGTCTCTCCAGGTCTGACTTCTTGTCTGTCACCATCGCCAGCTCAGCCTTCAAGGATTCCAGACTTTGTACATGATCCTGTTGGAAATAAGATTGATAATATTATCTCTTAATAATTTTCCTCCACAATTTGGTTTGTGTTTGTTAAAAGCTGTGCTTGGGTTTAAGTCTTAGTGAAGAAATGATACGGTTTGATTCTGACATTAATCAAATATTTATATCGACTACACGCAGTTGTTTCAGGTGTAGTTGATAGAGTATGGGGATTTCTATGTTTGTAAATTGACTGATTCCAATATGGAGAAATGCCTAGTGTGTGAAATAAAGCCTTCAGCTCTCATGTGAATAAAAATACCTTTAGGATAGCGTGTCTCATCATTGATCACATAACCACATACCATCAGGTAAGGTATGTGTCCATCTTATACAAATTAAGGCTAATTCTCTACGCTTACTCCATAGACTTTAACATTACATAATTGGCATGCTAAACGCTCACTCCTTAATTAACAGATTTTAAGGTTCAGATTTCAGTGTTGTTAAATCAGAAGTGCAATTGCATTTGTTAACTTTAGACATGCAAAGATTCTTGTTCCAGTTAGTTGGAACGAAATCAGTGAATTAAAAGTTATTTTTGGAATCGTTGAAACATCAACACTCGATAGAATAGCCGTTGTAATCAATTTTATTTTAAACTGAATGCAAAAAAGATGCAGCTTTAGATTTTAACGTACTGCCATTATCTGCCAGTCTAATAAATATACAATAAGACTAGCTGACCCGACAGACGTTGTCCTGTCAACTATGAATATTGAATTCGAATTGACATACTACCTACCTACTACCTACCTACTACCTACCTACTACCTACCTACTACCTACCTACTACCTACCTACTACCTACCTACTACCTACCTACTACCTACCTACTACCTACCTACTACCTACCTACTACCTACCTACTACCTACCTACTACCTACCTACTACCTACCTACTACCTACCTACTACCTACCTACTACCTACCTACTACCTACCTACTACCTACCTACTACCTACCTACTACCTACCTACTACCTACCTACTACCTACCTACTACCTACCTACTACCTACCTACTACCTACCTACTACCTACCTACTACCTACCTACTACCTACCTACTACCTACCTACTACCTACCTACTACCTACCTACTACCTACCTACTACCTACCTACTACCTACCTACTACCTACCTACTACCTACCTACTACCTACCTACTACCTACCTACTACCTACCTACTACCTACCTACTACCTACCTACTACCTACCTACTACCTACCTACTACCTACCTACTACCTACCTACTACCTACCTACTACCTACCTACTACCTACCTACTACCTACCTACTACCTACCTACTACCTACCTACTACCTACCTACTACCTACCTACTACCTACCTACTACCTACCTACTACCTACCTACTACCTACCTACTACCTACCTACTACCTACCTACTACCTACCTACTACCTACCTACTACCTACCTACTACCTACCTACTACCTACCTACTACCTACCTACTACCTACCTACTACCTACCTACTACCTACCTACTACCTACCTACTACCTACCTACTACCTACCTACTACCTACCTACTACCTACCTACTACCTACCTACTACCTACCTACTACCTACCTACTACCTACCTACTACCTACCTACTACCTACCTACTACCTACCTACTACCTACCTACTGCCTACCTACTGCCTACCTACTGCCTACCTACTGCCTACCTACTGCCTACCTACTGCCTACCTACTACCTACCTACTACCTACCTACTACCTACCTACTACCTACCTACTACCTACCTACTACCTACCTACTACCTACTACCTACCTACTACCTACCTACTACCTACCTACTACCTACCTATCTATATATAAAACAAAGTCGGGTTTGTTACAACACTTATAACTCGAGATCGGCTAGACCAATTTTCATGGTTTTTGGTTCGTTGGATTTGTGCTAGTTTCAAATAAGATTAAGTTTAATAAAATGCCTCTAGGTTCTAGGCATTAAGTCAGTCTTCAAAATAATTAATCGATTCGTCGATCGATCGTTTTCTATTTACCACTTCACGTTACTGCGCGCCTAGTACTTTGGATTGATTAAGGTGATCTTGTGAGAAAATTAAAAATACAGTGAATTTTAAATTTTCGTACATGACTACTTCACGTTACTGCGCGCCTAGTACTTTGGATTGATTAAGGTGATCTTGTGAGAAAATTAAGAATACAGTGAATTTTAAATTTTCGTACATGACTACTTCACGTTACTGCGCGCCTAGTACTTTTGTTATCTCAAGTTTTCATTCATTAATACCCGTTTTTTTTAAAAATGATTCATCTTTTATAATTATGTTCTCGTCGATTTTTCATTATTTTTAAGATGTATTCTGCTATTCGGGGAGGGGACAAATCCAACGAACCAAAAACCATGAAAATTGGTCTAGCCGATCTCGAGTTATAAGTGTTGATACAAACCCGACTTTGTTTTATATATATAGACAAGTGCGTTGCTTGAGTGGCTGAAAACACAGATCTAGTGCACTATTGCAAAGAGGTAAAATTTTGCGACTGTAATATATATTCTTTGGAAGTACTTAGTAGACCAATTCACAGGATAGAACACTGGACAGGAAGAGAACTGCCAAGGGCCATAAAATATGTTCAAAATCACGATCAAACACAGTAATCGTGTAATGTCATTGCTACTTTAGGAAACAAACCTGTAAGCTGGTTTTCCTCATGGAGCATTGGTCCTTTAGCCCCTCTAGTTGGGCCAATAAGAGGGCTTCTGTGGCTGATGACTCCTTAAGCTGTATTGTCAGTCTGGAGTTCTGTGCTGTCAAATCCGCTATTAAACTGGCTTTCTCCTCATCTCGCTGTGGACAAAGAACAGAAATTGTTACAAAATCTACAATGATATGACCAATTTATAATATCTTAAACATTTCTAGTCTCTTTAATATTATTACGTCTTTGTTCAGTTATAAAATAACACATTGTGCAATGATTGCCGTTATAAACAAGAAGTTTATGTAAAGAATAATCCATGAACAAAAGTCTGATTTTTTTATTAAAATCACTAAACAATTCGATACGTTAGTTATGAGTAATTGAGTATGTGTGTGCAATTATATTCTCCTTTCATTGTGGTAGGAAAGTAACCAATATATAAATTATCTGTACGATTGTAATTTAACGGTTTAATTGAATGATTGTTATGTGGTAAAGCTATTATCTTAACTGTTTTTTTTAGGAATATTAAGACTGACAGATGGTAAACAAGCTGATGGCCCACCAGATGTTAAGTAGTAGAAAAATAGCAGAAATCTTGTACCATGCATCTTACTTAAAGACAAGGGTTACACTCAAATCTATACCTTTAAAACTGGAACACGACAACGCTGCTTTGCAGCAGGAATGGATATGTTAAGTTAAATTGCCAATACTAGCAAAATAAGAAATATATTGTTTAAAAGATGGGAGCCTATGACCTAGTTACAAAAATATAAATGTTAAGAGATGCTTACAAAAAATAATTTGAATTTTATATCACCAGTGGTTAAAGATCTTTGTTTATGAATCAGTCAGCAAGTCAGGAGTAGTAATGAAAGTAGTACGTAAGTTAATAACCGCAGTTTTTTGGGAGAAACATGAGCGTTTTGACCAATTTGCGAATATGATTTTGCTCAGCAACTATGATTCACTTGCTGAATTGTGAAGAACAAATTGCAGTAGGTCACGCTAATCTGATAATTTCTCTTGCAAATATCACAGTAGTAACAAGTACGAGAAAGAATATAATATAATTAAGTTTGTAATGTATTAATTATAAAGTAACAGCGTACTCT
The DNA here is from genome assembly GCA_033675125.1 of Athetis lepigone. NCBI lineage: Eukaryota > Metazoa > Arthropoda > Insecta > Lepidoptera > Noctuidae > Athetis > Athetis lepigone. Next base: position 1,115,611 of record CM066235.1, read on the forward strand.
TTGTTAAGAAGCCTGAATAAATAAATAAATATTACAGATATTATTAATGTATTTCCTAAAGTTTATCTCAGACGTCGGTGAATGAAATGCATCGTGAGAAAGTCATGAGTCTAAAATCGCCTATCTACCTTAATCACGCTTAGTGATCAATGCCAAAGGTCTTAGGCCTTCGAAATACAACAAAAGCTTTAAATATAACCTTTTATCGCACAAGTATTGTGCGTCTGACTCATATCTGGAAGTATTTATGTGATACATAAAGCCCAAGGCCAGAACATTTTCATGGTTGCGATACGTGAAATCATAAAAAGCGTAAAATAGTAGTTCTGGTTACTTTGTTTAGAACCATGGAAAATTATTATTTTGGAGAATTATCATACCGATCACAAGGCGTATCATATTTAGATGATTTGTGTTTAAATATTTGTTTTACAAATATTGTTTCTGAGGAGTTTAGATTTGTTTGGTAAAATTTATATATTGTGTTTGATGTAGACATTTTTCATATGGATATAGGATAACCCTACGAAAACTCAATATCATATCATCACCTTCCTGACTATATTTTTACAGTTTTGGTTTTATACAAACTATATTTACTATTGTTTTTGTGCAAACTATAGCAAACTATTCTATCAACAGTTATCGAAAAACAGGTAAGCTCTTAACTAAACAAACAACGATTAGTATCATTTTATGAAACATTACCTATCATTATTTTATGGGCTGTATATAACCTATCTGCAAACAATATACCTAGAACTAAAACGCGAACATTATCTAATCTAAATCCAGATAAAATATAAGAGTAGGTCCTCGAAATTCGCCAGAAAATACACCAACGAACGAAACAAATGACTAATAATATACTTTACTGATACCGTATTCAAACATTTAACCATGCTTCTAAACTACATTGTTTCTAACATCAAGCGTGGTTAATCGTCTTAATAGGTGTAACAGCATAAAGTTACAGCAATCTGAACTTTCATCCTCTAGTTTTAAAGATCATTATATCATCTAGGTAAATTTGCGAAAGAGTTTTTTCCGTGTGGATTTGGAAGGACGGCCGATCAAAAGGCGTGACGCGTTTCAACATTGTCTTTGCTGAAAGATGTTTGCTTATGATGTTGAATTTGCATTTCAGTCATGGTAAAGTAAATGTTGATGATTTCTATGATGTACGGGTAATTGGTGATAGCCCGAAGTATGTTCCAGTAGTGAGTAATTCAACTATGTGTAATGAGGGAAAATCCTATTTTATCGGGTAAAAAAATATATCGTAATTTATATCCGTTTTTAAACCACATTCTTTTTTTTTGTTGCAGCCATTTTTATTTAACAGATTATGATGATGATTTTCACTATCAGAAATTACCAGCCAATTTGAATGCATCTTTTAATCTCAATGATATTTATCAGCGCATAACAATATCACATTAACAACATATATCTTTGCCATGCTCGTTACCAAACTGGCTAGTGGCCAATTGCCGGCACAGGTAATTGTAGGTAGAGGATGTGATGGGACGGAAGCTAAGCTATGGCATCCTGACAGGAAGGCCACGAAGGTCTTCACATAATGCAGCCAATGCCGTGAACTAGAAGAATCTAATGGTTTTTTTTTGTTTTAGAGAAAAGGACACATTATTTCCATTGTCAGATTTGAAGATGGGAAGATAACGAAGGTTGTGAATGTCATTGTTGTTTATGATAAAATTAATAATGGATTTTAAGCTAAGGTAAGTTGGATTAAATAAATCCTGGTTGAAAAACAAAGGAAGAAAAGTAGCATAAATACACTCATGTTTTAATAATAGGTTATTAAGATTAGACGAGGTAAAATTTACTGTTTGTAAGAGGAAGTACTGAATGGTAGTGATGCGATGATAAAACTTCTTTAGCTGTTAAAAAGTTCACTGACATTGGTGAAGGATAGGATTAGAAATACACGATTCCTCACAGTGTTTTACTGTGAGGAATCGTGTATTTCTAACTAATTAGAATGAGTCTCAAATTGTCAAACCAGCAGAGGAACAGCAATAGGCTAATATTTTTATAGAAAGGTTTAGTATCTAGCCTAGTTTAGCTGATATGTTTAAGTACCCTTACTAAATATACCGATTTGGATGCGGGCGATAGTATGGGTCCCAATGAAAACAAATAAAAAGTAGTTTATTTTCTCTTCCATATGTTTGGTGGGTTGTGTTTTAGTCATAATCTTAGGCCCGTATTAATAGACGTCACTCAATTCTGAGACGCTCTCAAATCTATTGCTGTCCTTATTTTTTCCCTTAAGATTGACAAGGACAGCAAGAGATTTGAGACCGTCTTAGAATTGAGTGACGTCTATTAATACGGGCCTTAAACACTATCTTATAAAACTAAGTTCCTTTGTAGGACCTGCACTAGAAAACCCTGTTACACGGATTCAATTTCAATTTCAAGAAAATACAACACCAGTATAATATTAAAGAGCTTATCTTGATATCTTAATTAAATAGTGACCTTGATATCTTAATTAAATAGTGAGTTAAAAAGCCAAAACCATAACTGTCAGGAACAAAAAGCCTATTCAAAAATTAATTTATCTAAGCTAGATAGATAAGAACAACAGGCCATGATAAACGGCTACAGACAATCAAATAAAAAATGCTTTCGAGAGGGTGCGGTGTTAATTGGCTAATTGGCCCTGAAAGCTTTCAGAGGTCGGCCCGATGACTATAAATTCCCTAGAATTGTGTAATTTCAACGTGTAATGTCACTGTAACCTTGACATTTCGCCATGTTCTGTCGTAACGTACTTTGACGTACCCTACGATTATTTAAATGATATATTTGGTGGTTGTTATTTCCTGGACAAGGGTACTTAATTTTCAGTGTTGTTATGTTGTATGATAGTGTTAATATTCTCAATGGGAATTGTTTTGTTTACTTTGTCGAAGAGTCTATGTTGTGGCCATAAAAATACCAAAAAGAGCTTAATGTGGTGGGCTCTTTGTTCTCGAGATAATATTTTTCTCAGCTTGATTGAAAAGTGATTCTTTTGAACTGGTTTTAGTTTGTTTATGTTAGATTTTTTATAGAATTAAGAAATCCGCGCGCTAATTTTTAAAGCGTCCATAATAATATCACTGAAGTATTTAAACTTGTGTTTTTTAGAATGCCATATAAAACGCAAGTATCTTACTGTAACTTTATGCCTTGGTGATGAATTAAAGTTTATCTTTCAATTATTTTAAGTTGAATTTGTAATTAAAAGTAAGGGTCTTTTTAACCCTCTGCCAAACTCAGGAATATACAAATAAAGTAACATTAAATTAAAATAACTTTACAGTTACATAAAAGTGTTTCAAAACGTACAGAATCGACAAGAGAGCGAGGCTATCAAGATCAGATTGCTTGGAAGCAAGGTTGATCGTCGGCTGGATAAATTAGCCTCCCATCTGTATGTGACTCAGATAACCACATTACACAATGTAACACTTTGTCGTACAAAAAACATTAAGATGGTAATACTAAATAGTATTGTACCAGACTTTAGCGATTTCAAACTCGTCATTAATTCAGCCCTATCGTAAAATGCGGTTCTTTTTAACTTTGCCAATCATTAGAAGACAAGTGTGTTTACACAAACAACCCTAATAAATAGCTGTAGAGATGATACAGATATTTGTCACACGTGGGAATTGAACCCGCGACACCAAGTGTACAAATAGCTGTCGTCCATCACAATTTCTTAGCATTATTTTTTATTTATTTATTTATTTATAGCCTTACATCAGAACTTACAGAGTTTAAATTACATTACAGTGTGTTAAAAATTATTTAATCTACGGTAACTGAACAGATTCTGTGTGCCTTCGGGCAAAGGCCTCCCCCAATTTTCTCCATTTCTCTTTGTTATAAACTAGTCTTGTCCAGGTCTTTGTTTTTCCAGCCATGTCTTCGATTTCATCAGCCCACCTCTTAAATTGCCTGCCTCTGTTTCTTTTTTGGCCTTTGGGATGCCATAGTGTTACTATTTTGCTCCATTTGTCCTCTCCTCTTATAATATGGCCAGCCCACCTCCATTTAAGTAGCTTTGTTTTGTAGGTAACGTCAGTTAGCCCTGTTTTGTTCCTCAGATAGTTATTACTTACTTTATCTATTCTTCTTTTCTTTAAGATGCTTCTTTCCATGGCTCTCTGGGTCACACTTAATCTCATACATTGTGCCTTGGTTAGTGCCCATGTTTGGCAGCCATATGTAAAGATAGGCAGAATGCATGTGTTAAAGAGTTTTCTCTTGATCTGCATACTAGTTTGACTATTTTTCATAATCTCTTTCAGGGCCCAATACCTTTTCCATGCATTTCCAATTCTTCTGTCAATTTCCTTTGCTGTTGAGTCATGGTTGGATATTAGTTGCCCTAAATAAATATATTCTGATACATAGTCAATGGTGTTGTCGTCTATTTTCAACACATCAGCATCAGCATCCCTGCTGTTGGTCATGGCTTTTGTTTTCTGGATGTTCATTGAGAGTCCTACTTCTTTGCTGGCTGTATTTAGTTCTACAAGCATTTTCTGTAATTCTTCTGCCGAATTGGCAAAGACCACTATGTCATCCGCAAATCTGAGATGTGTTAGTTTCTCTCCATTTATGTTTAAGCCGTTTTCTTTCCAGTCTAGTTTTCGGAACACTTCTTCTAGAACTGCTGTGAAAAGTTTAGGTGATAATGGGTCACCCTGCCTTACACCTCTTAGGATATCAATGTCGCAGCTTTCCTTTTCCATTTTGATTTTTGCTGTGGTGCCTGTGTAGATGTTCTTAATTATCCTTATGTACTTGTGCTCGACACCTTGATTTCGCAAAGCCTCCCAGATCTTCGGATGGTCAAGTGAATCAAACGCCTTACAATAGTCTACGAAACAACAATGATACTGTATGTTGTATTCTTTACATTTTTCTGCTATTTGTCTAGCTACGTGCATGTGATCCACTGTTGAGTAGTTGTATCTGAAACCTGCCTGCTCCTTAGGTTGGTTTTCGTCTAAAGTTTTGGTGATGCGATTTAGAATTATTTTTGAAAATATTTTGTAAATATTGGACATAAGGCTTATAGGCCTATAATTACCAATATCACCTCTGTCGCCTTTTTTGTGTAGGAGTTTAATAGAGGATACTTTCCATTGTTTTGGTATCTTTTCTGTTTTCAGGATCGTGTTGAAGAGTTTAGTCAAGAATGGTGTAATCATCTCTTTTGTTTGAAGTAATGCTTCATTTGAAATATTATCAGGGCCTGGTGCTTTGTCTCTTTTTTGTGTACTGATTGCTTTTTCGACTTCTCGTTGCATAATATATGGTACTTCATCAGGGTCATTTAATTCGATGTTCTTATTTGTTGGTGTTTTCGAGTAAAGGTCTCTATAGTAATCTGTAGCAACACCTATAATGTCTGGTCTTTTCGTTTTGTCTTTGCCAGCATGATCTTTCAGCTTTGGTATCCATTGCTCTTTTTCTTGTAGCATTTTCATTGCTCTTTTAGTTCCTCCAGTTTTCTCTATCAGACTCTCTAAAGTTTGTAGTCTGTGGTGTTTCCTATCTTTTCGCATATTCGTTCTCAGATCTTTGCTTAGTTGAGTAATGTCTTTCCTAATGTCTGCTGTTTTAGGTCAAATTTGTAACAATTTTTCTCTCTTTTCCATTATTTCTTTTGTGTTTTCTGATAGTATGTCCTTGCCTTTTCCATTTTTTTTTCTTTCCATATTGCAATTACTTATAGTGTCTGAGAGTTTGCTGTATGTTTCTAGTATATTCCATTCGGACAGATCTCCTTCCATGTTCTTCAGCTCTTCTTCTAGTTGTTTGGCTGTCAATTGAGGTTTTTTATTTTTCATTACCACTGTCTGGTACTTCGCAAATTTTCTAATAGGTTTTGTTGGTGTATGTTTCAGCTGGGTTCGGACCATTCGATGATTTGTATTAAAGTTAAATTGTGCAATGACACTGCAATCTTCAAATGCTCTGGCGCGATTAGTTAGTTAGTATATAGTCAATTTCATTCTTGTAACGGCAATCAGGGGATGACCAAGTCCATCTTCTGTTTTGTTTTTTCTTGTAAAGTGAGTTTAAAATTTTCAGGTGTTGTTCGAAGGCTAAATCTATTAACTTCTGTCCATTTCTTGATCTTTTCCCTTGGTAGTATGGTCCCATTATGGTTTCCTCTCCGTCTCTCCTGCTTCCTATTTGAGCATTAAAATCACCCATTATGATTAAATTTGTTGGACTTAGTTCCATTAATATGTCATTGAGCTTTTGATAGAAGGCTTCAATGATGCTATCAGATGATTGCTCTGTAGGGGAGTATACTTGTACTATGGTCCATTCGCTTTTAAATGAGGGTAGCATGATTTTAAGGACTGCTATACGCTCTGAGATGCCTCGGAATTCCACGATATTGTTTCTCAATTCTTTGTGTATCATGAAGCCGACGCCATGTTGTCCTGGCGTCTCACCTTTAGAGTATAGAATAAATTCACCATAGTCTTCTATTTGATCACCCACACGCCGTACTTCACTGATTCCTATTATACTCCACTTTATATTCTCCAGTGCCATTGTTAATTCTAGCAGATTTTCGTCTGTTCTTAATGTGCGTACATTTATGGTTGCTATGTATATCTGGTTTGTTTGATGATATTTTTTTGGGGGGATGTGGTCTAATTCCCCACGGGGACCAACCGGGTTGGGGAATGTTTTCTTTTTACTGGTTATATCATTCTTATTTGGTGTAGTTTTTCTTGTAGTGGTGTTTAAACTGGTTTTTGTATGTTGGTGATGATTCCGGTTGGAGGAGGCCTTTACTTGTTTTTTGATAGCTCTGACATTGAGCCGGATCTTTCACGTGTTACGTGTGAGAAGATACTTGGTTTGATTACATCTCTAGTTGCACTTATGGGTGCCTTTCCTTTTTGAGCATCTTTCACACTCGGTTTTTTCTGGGATGGAGTGGTTGGCGATCCTGAAATCTCCCTCTTCCTTTTTTCACGGTTGGTGTTTCCTGGTTTTTTCACAATTAGCTTGTCATATTTGATAAACGCTATGTTTCCATTTTCTTGTTCTGCCTTTACCTTTGGTTGTAGCTGTTTGCGTATTTCAAGAATTTCTTTGGGAAAGTCCTCTTTGACATACACATTTGGGGGCATGTTACGCTTGTTTTTCAAAATAAGATGTTTCTTCCAGGTTGTTGTTAGAGAAATTATTATTGGACGGTTTTTATCAGATTGTTTTCCAATTCTCTTGATATTACTTATTTCTTGGCTTTCTAAATGCGTTCCTGATTCAACTATTATTTCTTTAATGTGATCGACTAATTCTAGTTCCAATTTTCCCTTTTCTTCTATGCCAAAAAGAACCAGATTATTTCTGCGCTTTTCCTTTTCTAAAAGAGTAATTTTTTGTTCTAAATTTGTTACTTTAGATTTAAGGAGGTTGTTTTCTTCTTTCAGCACTTTCAACTTTTCGTCTAAGGCTTCCGTAACGTTTTTCGTTATTTCAGTTGTTAACGTTATTGTTTGTTCATTAAACTTTTCATTTATTTTGGACAGCAAAATTTCCATTTGTTTTTCCATTTTTGAAATTGGGGTAATTTAGTGTTATACGTTGGTAACACTGTAGAATGTTTTGTTTTATGGCAGCACTTTCGACAGCTGTCTATGGTTGTCAATGTCAAATGACACTGACTGTCACTGACAGTTAGATTAGGTATTTTGGTTGGCACTATACTGCTCCGGTGCAAACCTCTACTGCCAATGCTATCTATTTTGAGGTTATAATTGCAGAATTGTTTTTGCGAATATCACACTTTTGAAAAGCTGTTTCACTTTGGATTATTACTTCCGCACTTCTTTAGTTAATTTTTCTGAAAGTTTGAGTGGATTTTAAGTTCGATTTGCCACTTTTTGCACTAGAAATTCGATAATGTCAGGAGAGCTCACTTTTATACGTGTTTACACTTTGCGCGCCGGAACCGGAAAGCCCCGGAATGGTAATACTAAATAGTATTGTACCAGACTTTAGCGATTTCAAACTCGTCATTAATTCAGCCCTATCGTAAAATGCGGTTCTTTTTAACTTTGCCAATCATTAGAAGACAAGTGTGTTTACACAAACAACCCTAATAAATAGCTGTAGAGATGATACAGATATTTGTCACACGTGGGAATTGAACCCGCGACACCAAGTGTACAAATAGCTGTCGTCCATCACAATTTCTTAGCATTATACGTGTTAGTAATACATATACTTTGACTAATATCGCTGCAATAGTTACAAGATTTCCAAAACCTTTCTGCATGACATTTCCGATCGTCGTAATATGGCATTTAGTTGATTTTTACGACGAACTTTGAACTGTAGGTACTGTAATATGTGTCGTCCCAAATAAATAAAATTAACCATGGTCTAAGAGCCCAGAGTCACCAAACATACGTCATTGAAGTAAGACAAAAATTACGGCGAAATGGGGTATGACTACATGCGACCTCAAACCCTGGGCCTTATTCAGATATGAAGTTTAAAAGAAGCTGAACAACATTTACCTTCAGTGAAACGACTGATTTTTATAACGATACTTTCTTGATGTCATATAACACTAAGAGGTTCTGCTAAGATTGCCTGTATAACATTAGGAAGACATAAAAGCTATGTCAGGTTGTAAGTATATTTATCTGTATCAATGCTACATAAAAAAATCTAGTCACCTCTTAAAACCCGGAAAAACAACAAACATACATACATCCTTACAAACTTTAGCAATTAAAGCTGTAACATTATAAAGTAGGAAGTAGGATACATTTTAAAATATTTAACCACACTTAAATGACGTAGTTGAAGCGGCTTTGGGATCCCAGTCAATATCATTTACACTATACGTGCACATATAGAATTGCGAAAGTACAGAGAATTTGACATTCGACTTATCACGTACTCGAAATTTTCAAGTATTGAGGTTTTTGCTTAGTACAGAGTAACGGAATTTCGTCACTCGTGCCGGTTACGTCTATTGACGATTGATTGATACAAAAAATAACCCTTTAGCGATGCGGGCAGACAGAAATAACGCGCGAGATTAGTGAGCGTGGCATGGCTCTTGGAGTAAATAGTATTTTAAATAAGATTTAAGTTCGTTTTGCAAATAGGTAAGTAATTTATGTCTATCGTGGATAATTTTCTGATCATAACTTTTTGTAGCATCGGTTCTTTTTTACCCGACTGCCGACATATGCTGATTGCGATATATATGAGGTGTCATTGGATTTGTCTTAGTTGTGGGAGTGACATAGCGTATATTAATGTGAAGAAAAAAATGAAAAAGAAAAAAATATTAAACAATAAACAAAAAACCCAACTACACTTTCGGAAGTTGGTGGCGATTTTATAAAACAGAAACAAAGCCACCGACTTTCGAAATTGCAGTGTCCGGGGCCGCGGTATCTTTTTAATCTCTTTCGAACAACCCGCAGCCCCGGAACAACCCACAGACTCGGGATAGGTCCTTGGATACAGAAAAGGAAGAAATTATCACAGTAATTTCGGTTGTTTGATATGAAAAGACCAACGTATTGATGATATCATTGTGGTGTTAGAGGTCATTGATTTTTTATAATCCCAAAGTCGTGTACTAAAAATATTAACTACGGTACTTCCTAGTACTGAGATAAACACAACAGTTTGATGCTCTTTAAGAAAAGGAAAAGAACATTCAAAAACTATCAAGTGCACTTGGAAGTGCTTTGATAACATTTTGCTACACCTATTGATTCTCGCTAAGACAAATAAAAATAGATTTGGGTTCTGTTTCCGACCTGACAGTAGACGCCAGAACTTATTTTAACCGGAACTTATTTGAAGAATGTGAAACAGGTCCTTAATTTGATGTAGGTGTATATATGTGTGTGTGTTTAGTGTTCATGTGTTGCTTGTTCAGAGCGAAAATCGAAACTTTGATACGCACTTGGTTTTAACCAATGTTTAACCTCCAAGGCTTTGATCCTTTGAACCATGAATAAATTGATTTAATTAATACCCTACGGTCATTAACAAGCGGGTAATAACATAAGTTAGTTAGTGCACGCTAAACGAAACTTATTGAAGGACATTAGGGGACCCACCGTAATAGGATTATGATCAAAATTAGGCTTCATCACGTTTTTTGTACAAAAGTAAGGTTTCGGTTGTACGGTGCTAGTGCAAGCGGTTTGGGGGTAATTATGTGATGTTTTTACGACAAACTTGCTTAGTGCTTCAATAATAAAGAAACACTCCATTAATTCCCATCATTGGTTTTCCACTACTTCTTCATCTTCCTACCGTTATTCCTTTTCATTTATTTTGCGTCATGTAATTCTCTTCTTTTCTCAATCTTTCCTTTCCTTTTTATCTCATTCTTCACCCATTCTATCCAGTCCACCTTATATTAAAAACTAATTTTTTTTTTTTTTTTTTTATTAATCCTTTTATTTTCACATCTGTTTTTACATTTCAAATGTTTGTTAGTTGGGTTAATACAAACTAAATAACTTATTAAATAGTGTTAGTAAGGTTAGTTTTGGTCTTGAGATGTGGATCCCTTATGGGTAAAGGCCTCCTCTTTCTCCTTCCAGACATCTTTGTTTTTAGCGAGGGTCATCCAATCTTGCCCTGCTTCTCTGACTAGATCATCAGTCCACCGTTTTAGAGGTCTGCCGACATTTCTTTTGCCTGGTGGCCCTTTCCATTTTGTCACTCTAATGGTCCATCTATTGTCTCTGAGCCTCGAGACATGGCCAGCCCATTGCCATTTTAGTTTTAGAGCCTGGGTCAAGGCATCAGTAATTTTAGTTTTTTGTCTGATGAGTTCCGACCTTACTTTATGTATTCTCCTGATTTTCTGAGTACTTCGCTCCATTGACCTTTGTGTTGATCTTATTTTATCTATTGCTTTTTGTGTGTAGGCCCATGTTTGACATCCATACAGTAAGCTAGGCAATAGACAGGTATCCATTACAATTTTTTTCATGGGCGGAGTGTAGTCTCCTTTTAAAATTTCCTTTAAGGACCAGAATTTATTCCAGGTTATTTTGCATCTTCTTTCTACTTCGTCTTCATTGCTGGTTGCGCTAAAGGACATCTGTTTACCCAGGTATATGTATTTATCTACATATTCTATGTAATTGGACTTTGTACTTATAGGGATTTTTTGACTGTTTGTGATTATTTTAGTCTTGGAGGCATTCATCTCTAGTCCAACTTTAACACTGTTAACTTTAGTGCTAAAAACTAAATTATTTACATGCAATTCAAGTTATTTGTTTATTAAAAGCCTGCGGAGGGCCCTTAACTTACGTAGTAACTATTTAGTAATCTGTGCCTCAAACAAACGACGAACCATTCTTTTTTAATTCTTTCCCCAAATTCATAACTCTCTTTAGCCACTTACTTTCAACTAAAAATAAAAATCCTTATTATAATATTTTTTTTTATAAATTTCGCTAACACAGGCACTCCGCTGAAGCCTTGACTCAGTTCACTAATACTGGTAATATACGTTTTCAATGTTAATTACATAGAAACTACAGTTCGGACACAAAGCCTTTCTGCTCGTAGGGTCAAGGGGACACGCTCATTGTTTTAAATTGTGACCATTTCGCATGATACACAGTAGGACAATGTGAAAAGCTGATGTTTGAATAATAATTAGTCTGAGGATATGATATTTGAACTTATTTATAAAGGAGACAATTTTTTTTGGTCCCACTATTAAACGGTTACGTTTATTAATAATTTTACGCATGAAACAAGTCATCACCTTATTATAACTAACCCACTAAAAATTATATAGATATCTAACGGGAATAATGAAATAATAGTAAAAAACTATTACGGAAAAATGCATGTTGAGGAGCGTTTTTACATTTATTTCAACGTGAATTTAAATATATTATGTGAAACGAAACGTACCTAATTAACATTCCGTTGTGGATGCTCTGTGGTACAGTTTCAATCAGTTTGACACTGACAGACTACATTATTAAGCTAAGTTCATACGACCGCGCGAAACCGCTCTGTACCACTAACCGCGCGGTACAAGACCAAAGTAAGCAGCAATTATCGTAGACATTACCGCGCGTTCTACGTTCGTTGAAAAGCATTCTTGCATCCTATTTTAAGTGAAAGACTTTCATTTAAAATAGGATGCAAGAAAGCTTTTTTATTGTCTTTGTCATTTTCTGCGACGACTCAGCCTTCGGTATAAAATCCATAAGCAAATTGCCCCCTCCTCAAGCAATATTGACATCCGGACTGGTATGCACATCATCATGCGAACGCCTCAGACCCTGTCCAGGAGGGCGAATTCGCCGCGATTCTCTCGCGCGTGACACGCGCGAGTGTTGCGTCCAGAGTGTACGCGTATAGAGCGTACGTACGCGCAAGTCGTATTTCCTTCTCTTTCTCTTTTATACGTGCACTCGCTCTGAAATTCGCGCGAACTCTGGACGCAACAAGGCGGCCCTAGTATCTCGACTCGCGTCACGCGCGAGTTTATTAGTCGCGCGATGCTTGTGGACGCGATGTATTGGTGCCTAGTATCTTGCCTACCCGCGAGTGAATTCGCGCGAGTCGAATCGCGGCGAATTCGCCTTCCTGGACAGGGCCTCAACCACGCGGCGACGCGCGGCTTCTCGCGGTCATGTAAACTTAGCCTAATAGTTTTTAACAGTTTTCTAGATAGTCAGATAAGTGCTTCTTCTGTTCTTTTCGTATTTTTATTCAATAGATGTTAGAAAAATGGCTTCTGGAGATACAGTGCATAATATATAAAGCTGTTGTAACAAATTGTACAGCTCGATTTCAACGAAATGTGCAACAACTTTACTTATAAAAGCATTGGCGTCCACAGTAAAAGAATAATCGAAAAAAAATCACACCAAAGCCAGGTTTTTATGTCATTTACACCTATATTATTATTGAAAGTGCACTATTCTAACATAAAATACCTAGGAAACCTATTCACTCATTAAATAATCGCTCTTGTGAGATTTTAGGTCATTATGAGAGTCATGTTTTGACTGTCGTATTTCCCAGTATTCCGGTTACATAGAGTTTTGCTAATATTGCCACTGTAATCTAGAGATTATAAGGAATAAACTAACGTGCATTTCATTAATAAATGCCACAATTTGTGGTGGGCCTAATCCCCGAACAAAAAAAATTGTCTCCTTTAAATCAGGTTAAGTTTCCCAATCGGAGGTATAAAACTCTCTTGGTATACTAGGGATTTTCAGTGGTTTTACGGGTGTTAAGTTCGATCTTTTAAAGTTTTACTTTAGAGACAGTCCTTGGTAACTTTTCCGCTCCCATGGACCGTACTCGTACCATGTTACTGTAAACTTTTCTTCAAATTGTCTTGATGTAGTGGCCTAGTAGTTAAGGCGCTCGCCTTTCATGCATAGGGTCGTGGATTTGAGGATTTGCTGTCTTTCAGTGATTCAGATCGCACATAAAACCAGTTGCCATTCGTGGATCATTGAGTAAGTGGTAAGTGTGATTGCCAGACAGACTGATAAGCAGTCGCTCCATGCAAAAAGGTGGTATTTAGTTGAATCCGGCTTTTTAAATATTGATGTACCTAGATTTAAAAAGCGAATCCATAACCAATTGAAGCGTGGTGGCCTATCACCTTATTTACCGGTGATAGTTACGTCATTAACTTTTTTCTACAATTACATGGGCAATTTGAGAAGCGTTTTTTGAGTACAGTGCGTCGTAAATAGGTATTTTTAGTACCTTATACTTATATTTATGATTGAAAATATGCGTTTTCTTGGCTGAGAGTAGGGTGTCATCCGATTTTTGTAGTGTTTTGTGCAGCGAATTTTTTGATGTTTAAAGAGAGACCTTTTGGTTAAAACAATTTGAGGTCGATGTACCGCTGTACATAACTAAATAAATACTATAACAAATGGTAAACAAAACCTATCTGTTTTGTCCGTTAAAACACAAAACGGCCTTCAAAGTTGCCGTTTTCCTAGAATAATACAATCAACTGTTCGTTAGAACATTAAGCACTATTCAGATTGACATTCTCTTAAGTAGATAATAAATAGTGTAATTTAACTGGCCAGTTCGCACACCTGCCGTAATAACTCGGACATTACTCATAATGGCTGTTTTGCAACTTGTAATGTAATGTCATTTGATTGTCAACCAGAGAATTATTATTATGCTTAATACGCTTTCTTGGTTTTGTTTTGTGTTTTAGTTTTTTCGTATTAGTGTACCTGTAAAAATTAAGCAATTTATTTGCATGGTATGTATCAGTGGCGGCCTTTCCATACAAGCCAAAGTAACTTTTTTTTTTATTCATTGGAACTCGAGTTAAGTTTCAATTAAATTAAATTCGATAGGTATTCCTCGTATCCGCACGCAGCGTTTCTCGAATTCCTTTATTATGCGCACCGCAAAAGAATGGAATTCCCTGCCTCTGTGTTCCCAAATGCATATAACCCGGATGTATTCAAGAGACGAGTGCATAGGCATCTTTTGGGTGAGCTCGCTCCATCGTAGGCCCCGTCTATGCCCTCGGGCTAGTCTGGGACCAAGAGCAAGCCCATATGTAATAAAAAAAGAAATTGTTTATTATTTTGCAAGTAGGAGTTGGCATTTTCTAACTGACTACTTCTGAAGAAATGCCGAATCAAACTCAGTTTCCAAACTGTCTAAGTTACTGAAGATAAATGGGATGTTTGTTACTCTTTCACGCAATACCGATTTTGTTGAAACTTTACAATAATACCTATAGCTTAGCTTACACATCTGAATAACACATAATAGATGGAACTGCATGTCTACTTATATGTAACTAGCTTCTGCCCACGGCTTCACTCGCGTTAGAAAGAGACAAAAAGTAGCCTATGTTACTCTCCATTCCTTCAACTATCTCCACATAAAAAATCATGTCAATCCGTCGCTCCGTTTTGCCGTGAAAGAAAGACAAACAGACAGACAGACAGACAGACACACTTTCCCATTTATAATATTAGTATGGATTTCAAAGAACAGTTCTAAAATAACGCGTCTATACCTATCGCGAAGCTTTTATGAACGAATGCGAAAACGCTTAGTATTCAGCCATAATAATTTTTAATAACTTTCACACTCTTCATCGCCATCTAAACACCACTCACGTAAAATACGTAAACAAAAAATCTATTCTCAAAATTTAAAACCAACACTCGTTCACTTACGTTACATTATGACCGATAGTTTGTCCATCCTACCTTCGATGACTCATTTGTATGTATTAGTATTTACCTAATACATATATTTTCTACTAGCTTCCGCCCGCGGTTTCCCCTGCGTGGATTTTGAACTTCCATCGACAATTTTACCCTTAAGGGTCGAATTTTCAAAAATACTTTTTAAGTGGCTACCTACTTTTTAGGGTAAAACGGGACCCTATATTAAGCCTCTGCTGTCTGTCTGTCTCTAGGCTGTATCTAATAAACTGTGATAGCAAAAAGCTGAAATTTTCACAAATGATGTATTTCTGTTGCCGCTATAACAACAAATACTAAAAATAAACAAAAGTAAAATATTAAGGGGGGTCCCCATACAATAAACGTGTTTTTTTTGCTCAATATTAAAAACGGTAACAGATAGACGCTTCAAATTTTCACAGAATGTTTACTTAAGTAAATATTAAAGGGGGCTCCCATACAACAAACGTAATTTTTAAGCAATTTTTACTTGATCTTAATAAACAGGTAGAAACTTTATCTATTTATAGATAACAGTACGGAACCCTTCGTGCGCGAGTCGGACTCGCACTTGGCCGGTTTTTTATAAAGAACACACTCTCCAAGTTTTATGTCTCTAGGACCAGCGGTTTGGGCTGTGCGTTGATATGTCAACATTTTATATAATACACTAGCTGACCTCTGCGGTTTCATCCGCACTTTTCGTTACTGCTCCGCTCCCGTGGGTCGTAGCGTGATGGTAAATAGCCTATAGCATTCCTCGATAAATGGGCTATCTAACACTGAAAGAATTTTTCAAATCGGACCAGTAGTTCCAGAGATTACCCTCTACATACAGACTTACAAACCTACAATTACCTCTTTATAATATTAGTATAGATAGTAATAGATAATATAAATAGCTTTTACGACAGTTTGTCCATTCTACCTTCGATGACTCATTTATATGTATTAGTATTTACCTAATACATTAATGTTCTACTTAATCAAGTATTCATGGGAGATCTGTGTTTATTTTATTGAATAAGAGTTACGTTGTAAGTAGATTACTTAAGAGATTGTATAAGGCGAATGTACTGTTTCTAGCTTTTCTAAGTGTTTATTTCTTTTGTAAGTATACGTTATTATCTGTTAGCCTACTGTAGTACTTTGTTAGTCGTATGCCATTCTATAGTCAATAACACAAATCACAGACACAGGCATCAAAGTATTTCGTACGGTCAGAATGAAAAACCCGTTCTTTCTCACAGTACAAAATAAACTTAAATTAATTAATTTTGTACGGTGATAATGAATAGCTTTTTGTGTCTGGCAGTACAAAAATTGCTTAAAAAAACGGCCAAGTGCGAGTCGGAATGGCGCACGGAGGGCTTCGTACAATAATCGGCGCAAAACGGCATAAAAATCACGTTTGTTGTATGAGAACCCCCTTAAACAGTTTTCTATTCTGATTTTTAGTATTTGTTGTTATAGCGGCAACAGAAATACATCATCTGTGAAAGTTTTAACTCTAACTATCGCGGTTCTTGAAATACAGCTTGGTGATAGACAGACGGACAGACAGACAGCGAAGTCTTAGTAATAAGGTCCCGTTTTTACCCTCCGGGCTACACTTCAATTAATTTAAAAAGAATGTGAGAACTGACCTGTTTAACAGAAGTATCCCTGGAGTCGATCTTGGCGGTGAGCTCCCTGATGTCATTCTGTAGCTCCAACAGCCTCGCCTCGTACTCTCCTTGTGTCGTGTCCAGCCGTCGTCGAAGCAGGTGTTTCTCTTGCTCTAATTCCTGAGGACAGAAAGAGAGGAGAAGTTAATAGCAGCTAATGAGATGACTATTTTTTTTTGTGGATGGTAAAACATCTAAAGGTAGCCATTGACGGTCATTTTCCGCGTCAGTCTATTCGTAAAACTGTGGCGTCACTTCAAAAGGTTTAGGCGGCACACCAACTCTGGCATGGCGATTCGGCACTCACGATCAAATTTTGGACGTACATCAGTTCAACTGACGCGCCAAAACGACCGTCAATGGTGACCTTAAGGACTTTTTCGGCCCTGGGCCGGGCGGGAGGGAGTGTCAGACTTTTACTGACTAAAATCCCTGCTCCTTCGGTTGTCCTTTATGTTCCGGGGCCGCGGTAACTATTAGAACTATTCTGCAACTCTGGAAAATGAGATGGCATGGCCCGATGACTGGATCATCGGCTGCTGCGCTGCGTAACGACGCCGACGGTTCTATTTATTTATTCCGAGTGTAGATTTATGTATTTGAGTTAACGAGTTTGTTAATGCAACCACAACACGGTTTTATATTTAAAACAATATTTCGTAAAGCTGAAGAAGTTGGTATTACGTGGTAATCTTAGAAACTGCTAATACAATGTATAAAAAAGTTTTTATATCTTATTGCTCAGAAATAATGTGTTTCTCTAGTCCACTTATGTTAAAAACAATACATCTTTACAAATACTGACAGACAAAGTTATCTGTACTAAAGGAGCGCGACTCCGTCGATTCAGCGTTGCAAAGAGAAAGAGACATAACAATCAAATGAAGTCAAATGTATGACTGAAATGTCATGTCAACCGTAGTATGAGGGTTTTTTGCGTATGAGAAATTCGCTAGATGGCAATACGAATTTTTGACATATCTGTCAATGTCATGCCGTTTTACCGACAGATATGTCAAAATCCACCAATAACGCCGCAGCCGGACCCGACGCCTACGTGCTGCCAAAAAAACCTCATTCTTGGTCTGCCTGTACCTAGTTTGTTGTAAACACAATGACCGTCATCATGCATGACACAGGAGAAATTCCTAGTATTGAAAACTATGCACTAGCAATAACTTTTTGGAGAGGAAAGGAAAATGAAGTAAATACATAAATATCCTCCTACAACCTCTCTTGAATGTACTTACAACTTTAAAAAGTAAATAATTTAATTAAAAAGCACTGAACGGTTTAATTGAAGAAGAATCAACAAAAACTATATCATCATTTCCGCGCCGGAAGAGCAATGTGAACGCAGCATTTCCGGCCGCCATCTTGATTCCCATCTATTGTCTCTGGCTGTAAAGTGGGCTATTAGAAAGCATAGTTTACACGTTACAGCAAATAAACTTAATTATTGTTGTCTATGGGAAATATTAAAAAAAAATGAGGATAAGATTTAGTTTTGTGTAAAAATTCATTTTTAGGGTTCCTTATTCAAAAGGTCCTAACGGAAACCTATTACTACGCCTGCGCCAACTGTCAGTTTATCCGTTTGTACGTTTGTTTGTCTGTCTTTCAGTTAGGGAGCTGGATTTCAAGAACCGTAAGGTAGAGTTTAATTTAATGTGTAAGTATTTATTTATGTTGCTGCTAAAATACAGATAAAAATTCAATGTCAATAGATATTCACGCCAAAAACGCTTTTTCCAGCATTTATTTAAGTTCATAATATGACACGGAACCCTCGGTGTGCTAGTCCGACTCTATTCGACATGTTTTTATTACTTTTTGTTGTAAGACAAAGTAAAAGTGGTCGTAATTGACAAATTGAGTGTAAAACTAGAATATGCGGGTATCTGAAACATTAGTGGCAAGTGCAGCGTATGGTCCAAGAGGTAAGAGACGCGAGACTTACGTCATTTAAACGTTCGAACACACACACTGGACCAACAGGCCCGTTAAAGAAACAAAGAAGAATGGGATGACAGAATTATATTTAATGTAGAAAAATATATGTAGACGCATTATAGTGTATATGAAAGAAGTCAACATGTTTTGTCGAAAACAATTGTTCTGCGCAACAATAAACTTTATAATTAATTGTGCGTCGGTTTGCTATAATGAATACATACAAAAGATGTCAAGTCCGTAAATACATCGTCACTGCTTTTGTCTAAATTTTTGCAATTGTGTTAATAATCATGCTTAACAATTAATTTGTTATTCGTTTAGATAGATATTAGTTTTTCAAAATATATGATGAAACTAGGTAATGTTAATTATAGAACCATTGGTTCAAATATTAAAATACTATTTTTTTTTTGGTGAGTGGTAAATCATCAAATGACTTTTCCCGTCCTGGGTGCGGCGGGAGGGCGTGTCAGACTTTTACTTTACTGACTAAAACCCACTCATGCTCCTTCGATTGCCCTTTATGTTCTAGGGTCACGGTAACTCTTATACACATTCCGCAACCCATAAACATTCCGCAACCCATAAACATTCCGCAACCCATAAACATTCCGCAACCCAAAATACAATCATTATACTTCCACGGTTGCGAGTACAAACACGGGCCAGTACCATTTTTTTAGTACGACTTTTTCTATTCATATGTACTTTCTTTTTATCTTGGACATCACTGTAATCCTGTACCTCGTAAAGCAAATAAAGTCGATGGTCCCAATTGCCATTCGTAGATCTTTGACAATAGTTAAAGGTAGTCAGAAGCCAGAAAGTCTGACAGTCAGACTAACCAAAAGGATATATACGTGTTACTGGGTTGGATAGGGAGTCGCTCCCTGTAAGACACAGCTTAATCCCGTTATACTGGAAGCCCTTACATACTTGGCAAAAGGCTTTATCCAATCACTGATAACGTTAAAGAAAGGAACATTGTAAGGAAAACTGGACTTGTCTATACTTAATATTATAATACTTACTAATATTATAAAGAGGAAATCTTTGTTTGATTGTAATGAATAGGCCCGATTTTAAAAACTCTTTCACCGTTCGAAAGCTACATTTTTAACGAGTAACATAGGCTATATACTAAATATCACGCTATGTCCCACGGAAGCAAAGCAGTAGGTAACCAAAAACCTAACGTAACGCGAGTGAAACCGTGAGGAACAGCTAGTAATTAATAAATTCCACCGTGAGCGCTCGTGGTGACCATCAGAAGAGGCCTTTATTTTTATGGACGGGAAATCATGACAAATGACGTCTCCCGCCCTGAGCGGGGCGGGAGGGAGTGTCAGACTATTACTGACTAATCCACCCTTGTTCCTTCGGTTGCCCTTTATGTTTCGGGGCCGCTGTAACTATTAGAACTATTTCGCAACCAGGCATTGGCCCTAGAGGGCCCCGTCACGTGCTGATTGCTCTTTGAGGCGCGCGTAGAACCAAACGCGCCGTCGAGAAGAGGCCTTTGCTTTCCAGTGAGACAGTAATAGGCTGTTATTATTATTAAACTGAATTCACTTTTGTCTTCCAACTCGTCACAAGTGAGAGTGGTGTGATGGCCGATGCTAAAAGTGAGTTTATGCGGGTTTTATCTCTTTAATGGCTTATTGGCAAAAACGCGGCTGAAAATTGGGGCGAATGAAATAAAAAC
This sequence comes from Athetis lepigone, assembly GCA_033675125.1. Lineage (NCBI taxonomy): Eukaryota > Metazoa > Arthropoda > Insecta > Lepidoptera > Noctuidae > Athetis > Athetis lepigone. Next base: position 1,136,223 of record CM066235.1, read on the forward strand.
TACAGCTATATCGGGTATTGTGTTGTAGCTAAAAGTGTTGAAGCTAGAGTGTGGACTAAATCGTTAAATTTCATTCGCTTTACAATGTTAATTTCATCAATATTCATTTCGAATTTCGTCTACTGTAATAAAAATTAAAACTACCTATATAAAAATCCGGTTCCAATAAAAAAAGTTTTATTAAATGGATAGATGCTTTATTTATTGAGAAATATTATTGACTATAACACCACGCAACCAACAGGAGCTGTCACAACATTTTCTTTGATACTCTATCAACAAAAACTATGGTATTATTGTCTACAAGATTGTAATAGACTAGAATTGTCGATATCAAAACTAAACGGATATTGAACCTGTGCATTTAATCACTTAGTAGTAACTCCGCAAGACAACGTAATTTACAATTTCCTTGTATTAACACCGGATCACTGCAGTGAGATAAATGGCCGGATCTAGCTGAATAATACTAATTAGGTTTAAATCTTAATTACTTAGATTTAATCTGAGTGTATCATGAAGCCTGCTTTAAGTAGTAAACTGTTTCTTGCTTGTTAACTAATTAACTGTGTGTACAATAGAGAGTTTGCCTTTATTTTTATTTCATAGTTAGGAATAACTAAAGGTCATTATGTGAAAAATAAGTTGAAAATTGGTCAACCTGCAAGGCATTATTTAAATGTTGGACTGCTCATTTATCGAGGAAGGCTAAAGACTATATAACATTACGGACTGGTTATATATCAACGCCGTCCAAACCGCTGGTTCTAAAGACTTTCAACTTGCAGGGTGTATTCTTAGTAAAGAGTAGGTAACCATTATGAAAGGATTTTTGGAAACTTACCCTAAAGGGGTAAAAAAGGTAGTGGAAATATCGACATGTACGGGCGAAAGCTAGTAAAATCAAAAATTATTTTTTTTAAGACATGTTATAATTATATAGCAGTCAGTCAGAAATCAAGATAACATCAGTTCTAAACAAAGCCAAGCCGTCAAACCAAAAGAATGGCCGCCAACAATATCTCTACTTAATTAATTACAAAGAAACATTTTGACATTAGAAACTGATGGAAACAGGGTTGTCGAAAGTCATTGTTATGAAGCGCACTGACCCAGTTATATGGTACTAGTTGACGACTTATGTGAACCCCTGAACCGTACCAGATAATGATCATTTGCGATACTGAGGTACAATCAGCAAAGTGGATAGGTATGCAGGGCTTCAGATGTAGTTGAAGTTCTAAAACCGGTGCATGAATAGTTTGCTAATTAACATTAAAATGAAAGTAGAAACAGTTCGTTTTGGAATTTAAATAACAAATTGAATCTGAGAGGTTTAAATTCGAGCAAGTTACAATGTGATTAAATTCTTAAGTACTTTCTTAAATTTACCTTGAAAGTCACAGACATTGGTGAAGGCAAACATCGTAAGGAAACCTGGACTTGTAATGAATATATGTCCGAAAACGCAAATCCGCCTTACGCAAGCGTGGTGATTAATTTTATGCCTTCTCTGTATGAAAAGAGGCTTTTACCTGCAGTGGGACTGTAATAAGTTGGTATTACAATTAAATTCACATCAATGTTCATGAAGATTCGAATTATATCTAAAGGCCCTTTATTATTATGAGGAAATCCTCATGGGCTATCGGTCTAGGTAAGACTGAGGAGTGCCGGACTCCTACACGCTAAACACAGTGTTCTTCGATCCGTCTATAGGCCTTACGCATTCACCGCACTTATCTGAAGGCCCTGCATATATCTCCTTTGCCGACTGTACTTGAACTGGGGCATTTTCACATCTCTACAACTTTTACTTCAACAATACCTTCATATGATTGTTCTTGGAGTGACAGAGAAAATCTTATTGTCTAGTGTAGGATGAGGCGCGATTGTGAAGGTTAAATTGGCATTTCTTTTCTGATGTCAAATTTTTGTGATGATTTTATGGTTCTGAACTTCTAAAAGTAAAAGTAACCGATATAGTATCACTTTGTGATCCGTCTGTCAGTCTGTCTGTCTGTCAAGACCCATTTTCTCAGGGCCGGGTTAAATTATCAAGCTATGACTGTGGCAGAAAGCATCGTCTTATAACACAAGTAAAGGAAAAATCGGAAAATGGATTTGAGTTTGAAAAACAAATAGGAATGATATGAATCACCCTTAATTCACACTAATATTATAAACGACAGTCTGTATGTTACTTTACCACGACAACACTCTAGCTCCTACATAATATCATCTTCTATATTATCTACTCTTATAATAATAAATATGCTACTTATCTTTCTCTTTAATCAATCTATCCATTGTTGAAAACAGCATGAAAACCCGTTCAGTAATCTTTGAGTTTATTGCCAACATACAGACAGATGGCTGGGGAACTTAATTATATTTAATCTTTTGACGACCAAGCGACAGCCGGCTGCCGATCTGCTATTGTTTTTCTAATGTGTCTCGAATCACGTGTATTTATAGGACAATACTTGGAACAAAATTTAAATACAATGGAATATAATAATTGGTGGTCTATTAATGGTTACTGAGAGTACATAAAATAATATTGCACATTTTGTTCAACCCGTGGCATTGGGCTGTCATATCTCAAAGCCATCTTTTAGCACAAAAGTCAAGGTTAAAAGCTAAATAAATTGTCAGGAAGTGTAACGAACAAAATGGACCAAGTTTGTCAAACTTTTATGTCATTATTTTGAAGTTTCGGTATTTTATCCTGTTTTTTTTACTCTTTTTTTTTGGGGAGTGGGAAATCCTCAAATGACTTCTCCCGTCCTGGGTGGGGTGGGAGGGCGTGTCAGACATTTACTGACTTTTTTTAGTATTTTTTTTACTCTAACAAAAATATATATTCATTTTAGTTTATTATGTAAGACGTGTATTCGTCTACAAAACTAAATTTTACATAAAAGCTAGTCTATCAATAATTAATTATTTCGAACAAATTAGAACTAAAAAGTAGAGTAATCTTATGAATAGGGTACCGAAGGTAACCACTTTGTGGCGTTTAATTCAACCTTTCTTAACACAGCGACAATAAGTAAATTCGTCTTTGAATAATTTAAAAGAGTACTTACATATAGTAAGACATTGGTGCCGATCCTCTTGCACAAACTAACGTAAATTTAAGTTAAGTGCATCTTTCTCTTTTCGTTTAATTAAGAAAAGGACAGAAGATCTAAATATTAGTTAAGTCCTGTCAAATTTAGGGACTCCATAGATAATTTAGACGCGATTTAAAAACATGGGGTCTATATTCACGTCAATTTTCTTCCGGCGCTGTCTAATTTGACAGGATTAAACTAAAGTGTATCTTCTGTCCTTTTCATTAAGAAAAGGACCGAAGATCAAATATTAGTCAAGTCCTGTCAAATTTAGACCCTCCATAGATAATTTAGACGCAATTTAAAAACATGGCGTCTAAATATACGTCAATTTTCATCAGGCGCTGTCTAATTTGACAGGATTAAACTAAAATGTATCTTCTGTCCTTTTCTATAAGAAATGGTAAGAGAAAAATGCACTTAACTTAAATTTACGTAAGTTTGTGCACAAGAGAATCGGCACCATTATTAGCTTAATAAAACTTATAAGTCACTGCTAATAAATCAGTAAAAATTTAAATTGTTTTTTAAACCTTAGAACACACGTGATTCGAGACACAATAGAAAGACAATAGAAGCCCGACAGCCGGCTGTCGCTTGGTCGTCGAAAGGTCAATAAAAGTTGTAGTACACTAAAACTAAACTTGAGAATCACTGTATTTTAATACTGACTAACTACATCTGCGTGATATGAGTGGATGAGCTAATTCTTTTTTTTTATTTGTATGTCACGGAGTTATAAATAATCATGTGCTAATAATGGATTAAATTGTAAACCGCCTAAAACACATGATTATCTAATGATTATAATCCAGGGTTGTGGAATAGTTCTAATAGTTACCGTGGCCCTGGAACATACAGCTCAACTGAAGGAGGGTGGATTTTAGTCAGTAAAAGTCAGGCACTCCCTCCCGCCGTCCATAAAAAATATAATAATTATGATAAGCATTTAAGCACCATTGCATTCATTTGGCTCCATCAGCAGAACAGCCGCAAAAAGCTTAGACGCGTACATGTCTTTATAAAAAAATCAGTGTTTTCTATGAATATGTGAGCTGAATAGAGCTGATTGAGCTAAAAATGTGTATGCGTGGTCGGTCCCTTTTCTTTGTGAGTTTACATGTTTGTCAACAGGAGAAATTCGAATTCCCACCGTGTTTAAAAAAGCCCGTTTTTTTATGAATACATCCTAATTCCTAATTAACCACCCCGGGAAAAACATTTGGATAAACAGACAGACACGACTTGAGGTCTTTTTATAATACTAGTAAATGTACTAGCAGTAAATGAACAAGCCTAAACTCTCTTCCTCAAAACATTTCTCCCCGCTCACTTAATATTTTTACCTTCTTCCGACGTACGTGAATTACCCAATTGCGTTAAAATGTATATATCGACTGCACTCACATCTCGCAGTAACACTTTCATCTGCAGAACTAGGCCGCCTACATTCCTAGGCGCGGATTAGGGACACCACTGATTACAATCGGTGCTACCAATACAATTAAAAAGTTTGCAAGTTATAGGCGGGAGCGGTAAAGAAATTGTGGTACACATTGCGTTGTGGTTGGTTGTTTTTAGTTTTAGTTTGATATAGAAGGATATAATTATGGAGAGACGTGAGACTGAAAAAAAAATTTTTATTCTGTGAATTGGTATTTTGCCCGTATTTTGTAGTAGACTTTAGAGAAGAAACATACGAAACTCAGTGGTTAAAGTTTATTTTATACAATCGCATTGGTCAAATCATGGGAGAACCATAATTAATGACTGACTGTTTTAATCATTCTTGAGCATTGAGAGACCTGTCCCATGGCTAGCATTGGCCATGGGACGAGTCCATTTCATGCGAGACAGGGTTGCACATTTAAGTCTGACCCCTTTTTTATTTTAACCCCTATAGATATGCACTATTGCTTAACTTTGTCTATATAATCTGCGTTACCTTTAAGGAAGAAATTTCGGTTACAAGCTAATACATCAACAGATTGTTTTAATTTACTTACATAAAACGCCGTACCATCTCAATTACTCCACCTTTCAGTCTATAACTTAAATGCATACAAATAATTTCCTCATTAAACACGTAAACCCTTCTACTAATTAGACCCAGCATTTCCGCCAAACAATTAACATTTTTGCCTCATTCTGTATACAAAAGCAATTAAAATACCGCAAATTATTGGGGCCCTAGGCCTCAAATCTCCCATGACTTGGACCATACTGTAAAGGTCGCACGATACTTGGGCAACTGCTTCCGTAAAAACGAATCATTGTTTCATTACAAATACACGTGAGCATTGGGTTTAGTAGTGGCGTGTGAAGCAGATTGGACTATCGATGTTGTTGTATCGTTTTTTGATAAGTTTTGCGTTTTATGTGTGCATAAACGTTTTTAGGTAAATTTTACATTCGACGCATAAAATGTGTTTTCTGTCTGTGTTTTGAGATCTAATTTTGAATTATTAAACTTTGAATTTCCGACAGTTCTACCACAGTTCTTTTTGTAGCTTTGTTGGTTCTAAGCAAAGTAACAAAGCTACAAGCAAAGCTACAAGCAAAGCAAAAATAATAAGCAAAGAAGCCCGCTTTCGCTATTGAAGTATATTGAAGACGGTTATTTATTTTTTGAAAAAAGCGTTTTTTACGGTATATTCGATTATTAAACAGCTAATATTAAACATGACCTCTTATTGGGATTCGACCTTCATCTCCATCATAAGCACCATTTTGTTAGTCTTGCTTTTAACTGACAAATTAATGAAAATACCATAGCAGTGGATCCATACACCTTCTTCAATTTCAATACACCTCTTAAAATGTAATAATTGCTTTACAAAGCCAAAGTGCGTGCTAAGTAACGCATTATTTCATATTTCGGCATGCGTCTAATACTCCATTATCTCCCAGCTTCCCGTCCTCACGACAATCTTCCCAGCTTGTCAGAGATAAAGTCACACAAGAAGTGATCTTCATAACTGTCTCCCCGTTACAGGGTTAATTACTTTTACACTCACGCTTTGCAGCTTTTGCGATTTACTAGTCTAGCAGTTATGTTTGTAAAATATCCCTTGATGTGTTTAGGTGAGCGGTCAGTTTCTGTCGAGGAATGACTGCTTACTTTTAGATTTTGTTAAAAGTAATTGTACTAAATGATTTTGGATATGTAACAATAAATTATTTTGAACCTGTTCTAAACATCTTCATAATCTTTTACCAACTATGTCAGGGTCGGTTTCCAGTCTAACCGGTGCCGGATGAATACCAGTGTTTAACATGGTCCGACCTCCTATCAGATCTCCATAACCCAGTTACTGGGTTATTTACGGTTGGAACTTCTAAAAATCTTTTCTTAGTAGTTGCCTACTCCTTACAAATACCACACCCATCAAGTTTCATGTCTCTAGGACCAGCGGATTGGCCTTGCGTTGATATTCAGCAATTAGTCAGTCAGTAACCAAGATTTTGTAAAACATATTTTTTTTAAAAAGTGTCCGTGGAGTTTCTTGTCTGTTCTTCTCCATAGAGATCTACGTTTTGGAACAGGCAATTAGCGTCACTTTTCTGACTGACCAACCGACTCTTCGACAATTCATAAGTGCCTATAAATGGTCTAAGTGAAATAAATGCCTTGAATTTTGAAAAAGTTTACCGTTTTATTTTCTAGATAATATTAGACATAGTATTAGCAGAACTATATATATACATTTTTCTCAAAGACACAGCGAGATAATCGACTGATTGTATATTGATACCTCTCGTAATTTTGAAATCGTCAAAATGTCAAATGCAGTTTGGTTGCACCATAAACATACAAACATTATATTATATTAATAATCCCATTAACACTAACTTCATTAAAAGATAATATAACCTGAGATCGCAGCAATAATTACCGTTTCACAGACTATTAGCTCTGTCCGTAATTATTGTACGTAATCAGTTAACGATCGGTGTTAACCATTCGTAATATACACATGCATTAAATATTTTATCTTTAGTTGCTTCGTATCTTTATCGGTAGCAATATATTATGTTCAGATAAAAGAAATCAGATGAGAATCAGATCAGAGAAAAGTTCCATCTAATTGATAGAGCTTTTTTAATAATACTTTATCCGTTTGACACTGGTTGCGAAATCAATAAGATTGAAAAACACTGCTCTAAGTAATAGAATCTTACACACAGACAAACAAAACCCTTTCCTAGGTATTTTTAATATAAGCCAGCTTTCGAACACAATTAACTACTTAAAAGTTTCAAATTGTATTAGGTAAGCTTTTCCATTAACTTTTTCATCGTAATCTTTAAAGAACACGGCAGTGGCAATAATCTATTATATATTACAATGCGACACTAGAATTTTCCCATGATTTCCCCATTTTCTGCGAATGACAAACACTTTGACAAAGTGTTATAATTATCTTGCATGCATGAGAATTATGTTACTTAACGTCAAGCAAAAAGGTCTTAAGCTCTTCAGGAAATGTACTAATTGATTCTTAGTAAGTTACGGTGAGTCTTCCGCATGAAGTTTACTTATCGAGTTGAAATATCACAAGTTTTTTATCATCTTCCCATTGCCTAGCCTTCTCTAACTAATGGTAGGGTCGGTTTCCAGTATAACCAGATCTAGTCGAATATCAGACTTATTAGACCTCTTCAACCCAGTTACTGGAGATCACGATACCCCCTCGTCAGACACTCTGGCTTGTGACTACCTGAAATGTCTAAAAATTTACGAATAGCTAGCTAGCTAGCTAGCTACCGTGTCTACAAATGGCAACTGGAAATCGGGTAGGTCTCACTATTAAAACGACGACTCATGTTAACCCGACAGTGTACAACCTGCTGTAAACTTTGACATATTAATTAGAATTGTAATTTTTACTGTGACTTTTTATTGCGACTCTTTCTTTTGACTTGACTATTTGTGTATGTGTTTCAATTTTGTTAGACAACTTGATTTTTGACATGTGATTAATAATGTATTGTGTTTTTTTACCTGAATATGACTTGTAAGAATTCCTTACCAATAAAATACTTTGACTAATATTCATGAATATTTTCAGCTTTTAAAACCTTTGAACACACGCGATTCGAGACGCAATAGAAAGATAATAGCAGCCCGACAGCCGGCTGTGGCTTGGTCGTTGAAAGACTATAAGTTCTGCCCCCCTAGACAAGTGGCATTGTAGAATAGATAGCGAAATGATATATAAATAGATAACGAATAGATTGTCAAATGTATGGAGATGTCAAATTGTTTAGCGAAAGCTTATGTCATCCCCATACATTTGACAATCTATTCGTTTTCGCTATCTATTCTACAATGCCACTTGTCTAGGCCCTCTATTTACTCTATCGATAAGAAGACGGACTAACAAACCTCAATGTCCATATACGTACACACGTAAAGCAAACAACTCCTTAACCGGGTCTATCTTAGCATAAGCTCCAGTACTGGTCACCAACCCTTGCCAACCTTTTGCGGCAGCCAAGGACCACTCTGAGGGTGGTCCATACTGCAGCACAATACAATGCCTACATTCCTAAAGCCCACATAGTCCTGAACAATCGGCTATAGCTTTTACATATAATGGGTCTCACACAGCGTTTGGTAGGTGTACATTTGCAGTTGAACAGGTAAGGAATTTGAGTAAACAAAGTGCTTGGCTAGTCTAGGCAATGAAACTAAAATTGTACAGTGCTTTGAAGTGATGTCGGGAAAAGGAAATGTGATTTACAAACAAGGTGCTTTTTAAAATCTGTAAAACCTTTCAGGAGACAATTGTGATAGTGATTCTTGATCCGAATCAACAATTTTTTTTTTTTTATTCTTATTAACGCATATCAATAAGTGTAAAACTACCGTTCTTATAACGCAGCCAGCCTGTAACCAATATGTGACTGCATGGTCACACAAACAAACGCAAACGATAATAATTTAACCATAATTTCATATTTCCAAAGCATGTGGATGTGATGTTTATTATTTAGAGAGTATCCTGAAAAACAGTCAAAATAAAAATAACCAGTAAGTATTATTGATTCTTGGCCAGGTATCGTACTTTTATGATTATTTAAAGTTCTCCTGTAACCGGGGTTGCGGAATGTTCCGGGGTTGCGGAATGTCCCGGGGTTGCGGAATGCTCCGGGGTTGCGGAATGTTTATAATAGTTACCGTGACCCTGGAACATAAAGGGCAATCGAAGGAACATGAGTGGGTTTTAGTCAGTAAAAGTCTGACACGCCCTCCCGCCGCACCCAGGACGTGACCGGATTTTTGATGATTTCCCACTCACCAAAAAAAAAAGTTCTCCTGTAAAGTTTTGCAGTTTAAAAATGTATCTTGTATTGATGACAACATCAATCCTAGAATCCATTTTAAACGTGGAAGTCATAAGAACTAACGTAACAACAAATATTGTTCACACTTCGCAGTAAACCGTTTGACTTTGACTTTGATTGATGGTTGCCTTTTCCGTATAATAAGCTTTTGACTTGTAATGGCACAATAACTGGCTGAGATTTTCCGTGTATTAAATTGAGCACAATCTTATGTGTACAATAAATAAATAAATATTTTGAGGCAACTCACAAACGGCCATCTGATGACAAGCTACGCAAAATCTGTCAATGGTAAACGTCTGGTTACTGATAAACATACTTATAAAATTAACTATAGATACACACATATTATAAATAAATAATAGACAGGCAAACTAAATTCTCTGCTACCCCGACATGAATTGCTGCATGACTTTCAGTCTCTGTTTTATATAAAACTATTATACGAACTTTAATGAAACTTAACAATTACATTGCTGTCAAAAAGACTAGTTGACTCTTCTCGTGACCCAAATGCTGGCATTTATCTTGGCCAGAGGCTTAGCATTGCCATCCAACGTGGCAATGCTGCCATCCTGTTGGGTACTTTACCGGCTGACAGCGATGCGGAGGAGTTTTTTGATGCCATTTTATTTTAATTCTGGGGTTTTTAAATTAGCTTACGTTGTAAATATTGTGTATTTGAGTCACATAAATTTAAAAATAAACAACACCAATCACAATGTAAAACCATTATATAAACAAGGATATACTAACTCTACATTAGCGAACCCGCTTGCTGCACCTAGTCTATTAAGTGGCAGCCTGAATAAATTTAGATAGCTGTTACCTATTTACGTCTAGCATGACTGAACTATATCACTCTACGAAGTAAATACGTAATGTATATTGTCATTTCAAGTGCTTTTCGCAATACCATTTCACTTAATGCAATTGTTTTAGAGATATTTCGCAAACGATGTTACCGTCAGTATAATACTGTGTAACACGTTTTGTTTTACGAAAATCTGATAAAACAGTTACATGCAAGTAAATAAATGTCTGGTGAAAATAAAATTAATTCGTCAGATGTCTTTTGGTGATACTGGCTCAAGAACAAGTGATGCACGAATTCTTTAATTTAGCAACTATCTTGCTCGTAGCTTCTGTATAGCAAGTCAGAAATTCACAAAGCTCGTTGGGGATGGACTACCATACCTATTTCTTTTGGAAAGCAGCTTTGCTATTTATCGGTTTAAAGACAATGGATGCCATTGCAATTACAAGATTTGAATGTATTTTTATGTTTGTTAGATACTCTTTCTACTAAACGGATTTTGATGAAACTTTACAAAAATATAGCTTACTAGCTTTTGCCCGCGGCTTCGCTCGCGTTAGAAAGAGACAAAAAGTAGCCTATGTTACTCTCCATCCCTTCAACTATCTCCACTCAAAAAATCACGTCAATTCATCGCTCCGTTTTGCCGTGAAAGAAAGACAAACAGACAGACAGACAGACACACTTTCCCATATTAAGTATGGATGGATTATCAGAATAAGACATAGGCTACATAACAACACGCTATGACCTGAAAAACCTAACATAACACTGGTTAAATCGTTGGGGACAGCTAGTAGTTTTATATGTAAGCTTCAAGCAGGCGTACAGTAAGCGTATAATGACGCATACGCTACTATGGAAACACTCCTCCGTGGACAGTGTTACTAAGCAAAATAATGTATGCAAATAAGCCGCATAAATACTATATTTACAGTCAAGAATGCAATATCTAGCAGTAAATTGGTACCAGGAACCCATGTCTCGGAAGAGTCTAAGTGTAAACCGCTTTAATTTACAGCCAATTAAAGGAGAGAAAATAAAGTAGAAACACGCTAAAATCATAAGGCTTCATTTGCCTCCGACTCACGTATACCTATCAGCGCAAGTTGCAGCCGTTATCACTGTAATCTCGGTGTGAAATCCGTGGCGACTTGAATGGACGAGTGTACTTACGTTGTTTCTCACGTCTTGCGTAAAGGTAATGGGACATTCAGGTAAACTTGTTCTAGATAGGGGTTCCGGATGACTAGATAGAAGACACCTTTTGATGACCAAGAGACAGCCGGCTGTCGGGCTGCTATTGTCTTCCTATTGCGTCTCGAATCACGTGTGGTTGAAGGATTAATCAGCTAATGATTCTGTGACAGAGGTTCTACAATTAACATTTTATTTTAGCCTTGAAAATCCCGTTATTTTTCTCTTTCTCTGCCTATAGGCCATAGCAATCTTTAGGCCTCTACAATCGCATCTCTACCAGATGCGATGCAGATTATTGCAGATGCAGAAGTCCCATCTATCTTATTAAGATGCTTTTTAGTTAGATAAGTTTAGGTCAAATCTTGCAAGCTGAAAACCTTCGACCACACGTGATTCGAGACACAATAGAATGACAATAGCAGCGCGACAGCCGGCTGTCGCTTGGTAGTTGAAAGGCAAACGCAGTTTTCTCTTATCCCAAAGAAATACACATTCATTTATTTCCGTTAACACGTACATTTTTAATGTATGTATTATGTATAAACACGATACTTATAAAAATAAAAAAAAAATTGTTAACTTTATATGCTAGGATAGGTACCTATAGAATTGAAACCATAAATTGCTCTATTAATAATCTCGTGAATATCATCACTAATTATAGCAGATATTTATCATATTTAATGAACCGGTACATACGTATGCGTTAATCTTTCAAGTAAAAGTGAAAAACTTTACCGTTTTCCGCTTTCTTGATCTTAATAGAAATACAGTTTGTAGCTCGGTACAATTACTGAGATATTTACAAATGTTACGTTTTGTAATTAATCTATTTGAAATATTAAGAGTAATTATAAATCAATTAGACATTAGAGTTTTTATACGAATTTTGAATAGCTCATATTCACGACTTGGTTCGCATAAATGTCGACAACTCGATATTCGTTCCGGTTCTCGTCTCAGAAACTCATGCTCAGTAGCTCCTACGACCGAAAACCCAACGGCAGTTGTATGAATGTAAGAGGTAAAATCGATATTTAGTTTCCAAAATGTTGGACTTCAACGCATTTAAAAGCTATATTGCGCGTCGTATTTGTTGTCATGTTGTAATGACCTAGCAATCAACCTTTCAACGACCAACCGACAGCCGGCTGTCGGGCTGCTATTAGCTTTCTATTGTGTCTCAAATCACGTGATTAAGGTACCTGCCCCTGGTAACCAAGTCGTGTATCCAAAATTTACCTAACCTACCTACCTTGCACACCACAGACATCGGTAAAAGAAAATGACATAAGGAAACCTGAGGGCCTAGACAAGTGGCATGTAGAATAGATAGCGAAAACAAATATATTGTCAAACTAGCTTCTGCCCGCGGCTTCGCTCGCGTTAGAAAGAGACAAAAAGTAGCCTATGTTACTCTCCATCCCTTCAACTATCTCCACTTAAAAAATCACGTCAATCCGTCGCTCCGTTTGGCCGTGAAAGAAAGACAAACAGACAGACAGACTGACAGACACACTTTCCCATTTATAATATTAGTATGGATGTATGGAATTGACATAAGCTTTCGCTAAACAATTTTGAAATCTCCTTACATTTGACAATCTATTCGTTTTCGCTATCTATTCTTCAATGCCACTTGTCTAGGGGGGCTGGACTTTTAATTAATGTAGGTCTGAAATCGCCAACCAGTCTTGAGTCATGTGGTGATCAACGCTTGTGCTTTTTTACGAGAAGAGGCCTTTGCCCTGCAGTGGGACAGTAATAAACAGGTATCATAAATGCTGCTAATCATAAGAGAATAACACAGATCATGACTCAATAAATTTTCACGACCTGAGCTTTACGATCTCGGAGATTTTAAGTTTCTCAACTTTCCTTAGATAATTGCCATAAACTTGAATCGAAATAGTTGGAGCGTAAGAGTCCACTCTTACCGTTTGATTATAGTAATGCGAGTGCATGATATAAATTATGTAAGATGACGTCATTTTAAGTAAATAAGTATACGTATATTATTATGTAGATTAAAGACTGAGCTTTACTCAGTCTCTGGTAATCTATTAAATATCTTGGGCCAACTCACGAAAGTACGTTTTTCTGATCGTAAACTAGGCAGAGCCTGTATTGTGATGATCAGACAATAATGAATGAATGAATGAATGAATGAATATCGTTTATTTCAAGTTCACAAAAACTCATAATAATGGTACTTATGCATACTTACAAGTATATATATAATTTATACTGAGCATGGGTTTAAATTTCGATTCGAAACTGTTATTGTTTTTTTTCATTACATCAGCTTCCCCGAATGTCGGAAGTTGTCTTTATGCGTACCTACTAGTCTAGACTTGAAATAAGTCCAATTAACCTTTCAACGACCAAGAGACAGCCGGCTGTCGCGCTACTATTGTCTTTCTATTGCATCTCGAATCAGATGTGTAGATTTAAATGGCTCTTGCTACACACGATAATTTGTGCCCTCTACCTTAAGAAAGAAGATCCAAAACCCCAGATTACCCAACTTCAAAAATCTTCCTCATTGAGCAACACCACATGCTCGTGAACCGACGTCCCTTCAACAATGAGATGTCGCCATCAGCTCGAGCGGCCTTAATTGATGATGTCGTGCCACTTCGCAATGAGGAATTCTATTATACTGTGCGTTTCTCACGATGCATACTAAATACTCGTGTTTTTTTGGTAGAAATAGGAGGAAAGGAAGTTTCTGGAAGTATTAGCCAGTGTTATGTGACTTTCATTATTTTCCTAGCATTTTTCCAACTATGTTAGGGTCGGCGTCTATTCTAAACCTACCAGTAAATAAATAAATATTTTGGGACTAGTCACAAACGGTCATCGGATCTCAAGCTAAGCAGAGCATGTGTTATGGTAACCAGACAACTGATATACATACTTATATACTTTATAAATACATATATATTATAGATAAATTACACCCAGACACAGAACAAACAATCATGCTCAGTCATCACACAAAGTTTGTCCTGGGTGAGAGTCGAACCCACGATCTCCTGCTTAGCAGTCAGAGTCACTAACCACTAGACCAACAGGCCCGTCAGTAAGGGAAAAGAGGACTTACATCATCTCGGTCTTCGGTCGGCTTGTAGTCTATCCGGATCCAGCTAGATATCAGAGTTTGCATGCCGTGACTGTCTTTACCATTGTTTTTGAGTAACACGAAACCCCTTGGTTAAAAAGATGTTTAGATTTTCTTGCCTCAGACAACGGGAAAATTCACACTTATTTACGTTGTATAAATCTGAGATTTGTAAATCGGCGGAGCCCTTTGGTACCTTAATTCTCCATATATGTGTATTCATGCTCCATGTATATTCATTATTCAAGTTATATTGATAATACATTTATAACTTTATTCAGGTGTATAAGAAAAAGAAAGATAAACATTTGTAGTAAGTATGATTTCGTGTGAAGAGCAAATTTTCCCTACAAACACAAGAAATAACTTTAACTTTTTGCTATCAATGTCATGTGCACTGCCACTTTAGTTCACTGGACTTTGTAGTACTCATAAAAAAGCTTTTAACTGAATTAAACCTTTAAAAATAAATATAAATTTATCTATTGTTTAATCGTTGGGGTTTCCAAAACACTTTTTTTTGCTTACTTACGTAATTTTATTTGAAGATTGAGTGCTGGCTTACCTGAAATTAAACAAATATTTTGTTAATAAATTAAGTAGCAACATTATCAGATTATCATCATTATCAGACACATAGGAGGTAAGTATATAATTTTAGAGCCTAATGAAGATATTATAATAGGATCTTCGGTTACTATTTCGTTCCATAAGACCATAGTGTAATAATTTATTAGGGAGGCTTAGCAGGGATGAAGGGAGAGGTAGGTCGAATAAAAGATGGCTGGATCGTCTAAAATATTTAGCAGTTGTTGATTCGCTCAAAAAGTTGACAGGGCGACTAAATGGTGTAATTGGGTTAAAGGCAGGAAGATGATTGCCTGCAGAGCTGCGGGTTGGTCGAAAGAGATACCGCGGCCCCGGACATAGAGGGCTGAAAAAGAACATGGTGGGTTTTAGTCAGTAGAAGTCTGCCTCTCCCTTCCGCTCAGCCCAGAGTTGGAGTCATTTGATGATTTCCCACCCACAAAAAAAAGGAGAATATGAAATTGCGTTTAGAAATCAAAATCGAACATAAAATTATCAGCAAGAAGAGTACCCACATATTCTATTCAATCTTTAATTACGTGTACGTGCCAAGCGGAACTATAAATTAGAAGCGAAAGAAATCAAGAACAAAGCGTTGTCCTTGTAAAACAAAGAAGTTCGATTATATCTGTACATTGCTGCATTTGTACGTTATTTTACTTTGTTTATATCTAATTTACTGGTTGTGGTTGCATTTTAGAGGAATAGGAAGCTATCAAAATGATTTTTTCATTTTGAGCCTGGTTATACATTTAAAACTTGTACCGCGATTTACACAAGATTTTTTTCAAGCCTATACTATCCCACTGCTGGACAAAGGGTTCCTTCAAGTCGTTTAACGCTTCCTACCCTCCAACTATACCTCGTAACACGCGTCAAAAACGACCGGGTCTTCCTTGACCAATCCATCCATCATCGGACACCATAGCGCAACGTCTTCTGCCCAACGGTCACTAGGCAGCTAACGAAAGAATTGGAGTTAGGTAATGTAACAAGAGGTACTCAAAATTATTATAATTTTCGACGCAAAGAAGTGCTGTTGTGTTCCCTTTTAACCTTTCATCGACTAACCGACAGCCGGCTGTCGCACTGCTATTGTCTTTCTATTGTGTCTCAATCACGTGCGTTCGAAGGTTTAAAGGGCCACACCATAGCATATCTTCTTTGTATCTGAGATGGCCATCTTAGCAACTCATCTACCGAGCCTCTAGTATTACATCTATGGGGTTGTCTGCCATCAAACTCACCAAAGAATTTTCTAACGATTCAATTTATAAAATTCGACTCCCACGAAGGCACAAAAAAAGGATTTATAGCATTCGTCTTTAAGATGATCACGATCTAGTAACAGTTAGTTTACAGTCGTGCTGAGAACAAGCTTATCTCGAAGTATTGCGTTAGATGCGCTCGCGCAGAATTTCGTTTTGATGATAAAAACCCGACTTTTGTAACGTGTTATGTCAGAGCTGAAGATGGGTTTATTTTGATAGTGCTAAAGACATGATCTGTTTAATAGATTAGATTTTATCACGTTTTGTTGGAGTTCTTTCGATTTAATCTGTAGTTTTGTATCGCGTTGATTTTGTTGTTGTTGTTAACAACAACTTATCAGGCTTTTTAATTTGGTTGTCAGTGTGTTAGGTTGTTGCTTGAAAATTGCTTAAGTATGTGACAATAGCTGTGTGCGTATTATTCAGTCACACAAAAACTACAGATCGGATAATTGTTTACCGACTTCAAAAACGAAAGGTTCTTTTTGTTTTTTAAATGAAAACAGAAAAATAACTTAGATTTCGGAGGGCAGTGGCAAAGACAACAACAATTTTTTTCAGCGTATTTTTCCTGTTTTTAGTTTAGGTGCGATTTTTTAAACCTTTACCTCTACCGTTGACAAGAACGGACCAAAAGGTCTTTTAGTTCACATAGTGTGCGACAGATCCTCTGTCTGATCTTTCTGTCCAGAAAAAGACAGAAGATAAGATATTAGTTAAGAGTCCTGTTAAATTAAGACACTCCATAGATAATTTAGACGCGATTTAAAAACAAGGCGTCTAAATATACGTCAATTTTCTTCAGGCGCTGTCTAATTTGACCGGATTAAACTAAAATGTATCTTCTGTCCCTTTCTTTAAGAAAGAGAAAGATGCATTTAAATTAAATTTAGTTAATTTTGTGAACAAGAGAATGAGCACCATTGGCACATATTAAACGTATACTTAATTCCAAATCCCAGTGCACTACACAGCTGTAAATAACACAAGAAAAACAGAAAAAACACGAACAATACTGTTTGTGCGTGATCGTGGTGTATTGTTAGTCGATAAGGCTATCGATCGGCAGTAAATGGCAAAGATATAAGCGGTTAACGTGTTATAATTGCGCGTGATATGATGTGACGTAGGCAACTTTGCCTTGGGAAATTGAAACTAGCTGTCTTTCACGGTTTTACCCGCGTTTTTAAAGGTTTGCTTTGCTCCCGTGGGTCATAGCATGATGATAACCTAAGGCTCCCGTCCTGGGTGCGGCGGGAGGGCGTGTCAGACTTTTACTGACTAAAAACCACTCATGTTCCTTCGGTTGCCCTTTATGTTACGGGGTCACGGTAACTATTATAAACATTCCGCAACACCTATCTTAACCTTTTGACTGACATAGTGTCATTTATAGATGACAAACCTAAATGTGCCTAGCCACGGTCACGATCCCGTGACAAAATTCAATAAATTTTTAAAAATCTTGACGCTGAGGGCACACTTTTGCTGTTTTCACATCGCGGTCAAAAGGTTAATGTAATGGGCTCTCCAACTAATATATATTTTTGATTCGGATCAATAATTTCTGATATTACAAGCGCGTTGAACCAAAGAAACTCTTCACCTTAATAATTATAAACATTAGTATATATCACTAGTAGTATCTGAAAGTCCCTTACATCACCTGTTAAGCCATACAACCTTTTGATACAAGAACCAGAGAGATTTTCACGGAATACCCTGAGGAAACTCCATAAGTACCGGATAAGAAAGCCTTTGATATATGGACGTCGTAATCACAGCTAATGGTTAGTTTCTAGATAAATGCTTCGTTAGCGGCATTTTTAACAGTCTGTGGCGGTTTCTTTGTGTTCTGTAGAAATAAAGGTGCTTAAAAGTGAAATTGTACGGGTTTTGTTGTAATTGCTTTAAACCTCTTTTCTTGTACTGACAATGAAGATTTTGCTCGATGATCTCATAGTGTTTTAGTGTATTGTGTGTGGAGATTTTATGTTTGTTTTCTTGTTAATGTACATATTAATACTGTCCCGTTGGAATTAGTGGAAGCATGTGCGACCGCGTAGCGTAGGGACATGGGTTCAATTCGTAGGTCGGGCAAAAAGGCTATATTATAATAGCACGGACCTATTTAATATTATTAGAGATGAATTGTTTGCTTACAACAGATAACTGCTGGAACAATATACTATTACGAATGTCATAGGAAGTAGAGGTGGGCTGAAACCAGTGTACATTACACAAAAAACTGTATGAAGAATATTGAGTAACACGGGGTGTAAGTGGCCCTACCATCACCTCCAGGGTCAAAGCCAACCTCACCTGCACGTGGTACATCCTGCTGATTCACTGACGAGGCTCTGACGGACCGTTCACAAGGAGGAGACCATCGCAGTCATATTGCATATATTTTTGTTATATATTTTTCTTCGTTTGAGATATTGTAAAATAAACATGGTCGTGGCAGAATTGTGGTGTGTTTTGTTTTCCACAAATTCCATTAATAAAAAGTTGAAGTTGAGTAACACAACTTCTAATGTTTGCAGTCAGTTGACAGAACTCCACAAAAGATTACACAATGATAGATGAACCAGAGTAAAGCTTGAAATGTTATGTTAGGTATCCAAAGTGTGAAGTCGTTAGTCACTTGTTTCTTGAAATGTTGAATGACACAATTTGAGTCAGCAACCACGGTAAATGGACGTATGAAAGATACATTCAGATTTACTAAGATATTTTATTGAATGTCTGGGCTTTCTAGCCAGTCACCAGCTTTAGTATCGTGGAATTAATTAATTAATTCAAATTGTATTTAAGTTTCTAAAACATATCCCATGATAGAGTTTCCACAGTGTTGACCGCGAGTCCTTTGTGCCCACTGGTTTACTAATTTCTCATTATTTCGTGCTAATAATGACAGCTAGATAATACTAGCTTTCGATTGCGTGGATGTTAGAACTTCCATCCTCTTTTTACTTTCGAAAAAATATTTTTAGTGGATACTTACTCTTCAAAAAGAATATCTTAAAGTTTCTTGCCTCTAGGACCCGTGGCTTGGACTGTGCGTTGATATTTCAATAGTCTTAACAATAAGATACAATAAATTGTATATCTTTAATTGTTATACAATAGTGAGTATTGGAGACAACACCATGTCTTTGTTTTACTAAATTTCTTATTAAGTAACGACACCATTAACGAACTTTTCTAAAGTCAAAGTCAAATCATTTATTTCCATTAGACCAAAAAAAGGCACTTTGAAACGTCATACTTATAAAACAAAAGTGAATCTACCGCCCATAAATGTCTTAATTGCTTCATTTCCAGTTCATAAACAATCCTATCCTTCCCGCTTAGGACATAAGATACTACCCACATTACGTCGGCACTCGGCACTGACAGGCCTAGAGACAATAATATAATATGTCAGTTGCATAAAATTACGCAAGTTGCAACCAATTGGTATCACATTACGGACGTCGTCACCCGGATTGTGTTGCATACTGCCTGACGCGTGAGGTTTTCATTTTCATAGTGAGTGCGGAAGGTATAATTGAACTGGAATTTATTACGTAGGTAAAGAATTATTGACGGCATTTAAGGTAAAATGGCTGGAAGGCTTCAATTACACTAAGCGACCACTCATTTATTCGGCTTATGTTCTTAGTTCAAGGTACAAGTGTCATTAAACTTAATAAAACCTTAAAGTTGTTGTGGATGTCGAAAATTCCATCCCCTATTTTACTCCTATAGGGATCACATAAAATACCACATAAAATTTGTATGTCTTATTTATGACAAAACATAACGCACTGCCTATTTATGTAAACACTAATGTTTCGCAAATAAACTGATTGATTGATCGTATCTCCAATTTTTTTTCTTAGTGGATACTAACCGAGATTGGAGCAATAAAATTTCACGTAGTCCAAATAGTTGCGCTGTGCAGATAAACCACAGGTAGCAAACCAAAGCGTAGATTTTCCAAAAATACCCGAGCAATGTCGAAGCAGTGGGTGAGTTCGTTTCTTTAATTATTTTAACACTCAATAAACACGATTTAAATAGACTATTGATGTTGTTTCAACAGTTTGTTTTTATGGCTGAAACACGTGTTTTCAATACATTGAACTTTCTAATCGTTCACAGTTTAACTATATTATTAGAATTGCAACTACAAAACTAATGTAAATCGCTTGATACCTGATGTATTTATTATTTTTGGGTGCAAAGCCTCCGTTGTCAATTAAATTAATATTTTTTACACAATGTTAGGTACTAATTAAATGGTGGAGTTAGTAAACTCGTACAAATTGAAATTTACTATATTTGTCGGGAAATTGACTGATTCGTATCTTTCTACAATTTTTTTCGAGGTTAATTACTTATTGACCAAAATATTTAAATCTTCTTGCATAAATCACATTGTACATCTTTCTTTCGAATGCGGTTGCCACAGCCCTTTGCCCTTCGTGAGAAGCAAAAAACTAAATTAACCATCACACTGATTCTTAGCACAACCTTCGCGGCTATGTAGGTCACTCTGTGATCGAGTTAACGCTGACTGTCACTGTGTAAATGGGAATAGAAGGTTCACTCTGTCGGTTTCTTGAATCCTCCATTATTGATTCGTTTTTGTTTGGAATCCGTGGGATTTCTTGCTTGTTCTTCTTCATAGAGATCTATGCATCGTGTTACCCTATTATTTGGTTAGAGTTGTGGTGTTAGATGGTTCCGGTTAGATTGGAAGCCGACCCTAACATAATGCCTGCCGGGGTTGCGGAATGTTTATAATAGTTACCGTGACCCCGGACCATAAAGGGCAACCGAAGGAACATGAGTGAGTTTTGGTCAGTAAAAGTCTGACACGCCCTCCCGCCGCACCCAGGACGGGAGACGTCATTTGACGATTTCCCACTCCCCAAAAAAAAACCCTAACATAATTAAGATAGGTTTGGGAGATGATATAAATTGGGAGAATGATTAGGTAGGAGTAAGTAGTAGAACTCTTTGTACAATTAGGAGGTCGTCCAGAGAAGTTTCACTGTACCTATTCCTATTGTAAAGTTGCGTTAGTTGTGACGGGCATGGATGTCGGTTAAATTACATCCACATGGAGCTTATCATCTTTGCCGCTGGCCTCTGGTATTGCAAGTCTATTGATGGTGGAACCCACTTAGCATCAGATGGGACGTCAGCTGATTTGCCAATTAATGTTTTAAAGACCTATTTCTAGCAGTGGAATAACTTTGGCTAATAATGATTTTAATTTTAACCTTCTGCATTCAACCTGCATAGTGTCACAAAGCATCTAGAATTTTATATAGGCCCTAAAGCGTGTTTTATCGCCACGGCGCCTGTCGTTACATGGGATATTCACTTCCCAACATGTTTTTTTTTTTTTTTTTTTTTTTTTTTTTTTTTTTTTTTTTTTTTTTTTTTTTTTTTTTTTTATGACCAATAGGATACAAGACTAGTCTGACACGTCCGTTGTCTGTCACAACTGTAATTTGACGCCATTTTAAATCTGTTACATGGTTTTTATTAGCGGAGGAAGGAAACTTCACCGAATACTTTAAGTGATGTATTATTGCAA
Organism: Athetis lepigone; assembly: GCA_033675125.1. NCBI lineage: Eukaryota > Metazoa > Arthropoda > Insecta > Lepidoptera > Noctuidae > Athetis > Athetis lepigone. The sequence continues at coordinate 1,158,289 of CM066235.1, forward strand.
TTTAGTAAAATTCGTGTGTGACGTAATGGAAGGGCGTCCGCCTAGATTGCGTAAGGTTGTGGGTTCTGAACCCGCAAGTACTAATGTTACATTTTCTAGTTTATGTGTATTTTTTTAAAGTTTATCTTGAACTTCCTACTACAATATTGTGAGGTTTGGATTAGTCTAAAATTACTAATCCTTTTCTGTAAGAGAAGAGGCCTTCGCTGGGGTGCTTGGACAGAAAACCTCCTCGTGTGCCCGAGGGCTGGAGTTCGCTTATGGATTCTTCCGGGGCGAAGACCAGTCCGAGGGACGGTGCACCCTGGGAGGTGGGCAACGACTCGTCATTGGGTACGTTGTGCCTGTGGGGTCTCGTTGCCCACTTGCCAATATTCTGTCGCGGAGGACTCCACCACCTGTCCCTCTGAGTAGCAGAGGGCAGTGTGTGTTGGAGTCGGGAAACGGGCTCTGCGTGCACTCACCCTGCCGCAGAGCAGGCAGCTGGGGGTCGTCATCCCTAGCTGCCCCCGTTGATCTCGTAGCCCCGAAGACTGTTACGGTCATGTCTCTGACTTTCGACGGGGGTCGAGGGCCTTGGCTTAACCGCCCGGGCCGCGAGGAAGACAACCTCTATAAAAAATTACCTCTAATACCAAGTTCTGGTGCGTGGCGAAGGTACGAATGGCTGAGGAGTAGTGTCATCTATTATGGATGGCGCATCAGTCTTTAGCGCACCCCCAGCCAGGGAACCGGTGGACCCTCTGGTTGGGTTATAAATGTACACTTGCCCAGGGACAGGGGGTTGCCCTGGGTGTACATTTTAAATCCCCCATACTCGTGGGATCAAGTATGGACACTGACAAGCAGAAAAATAAAAAAGAGAGGAAGGAGAGGAAGAAGGTAGTGCGGTCGGCGAAGCTGTGCCCGAGCTCAGAAAGCTCGAGCTCAGAGAGCCCGAGGCGTGGGCGGAGAGACCGCAGTAGGAAGCGGACAATGTCGGAGGGCGCGTCGTCGTCCTCCGACAGTGAGGCGATGGCTCCAGCTCCCAAAATCCCCACCAGCAGGCGGGGTGCGGGCCGGATTGGAGGAGGGGGGCGTAAGCTCCCCGCGCAGGAGGCTGCGCAGCGAGCCGAAAGGCTCGCCCTGGAGGGGCGTCACCCCGGAGCGGCTTCTGCGCCAGCTCCGCGGGATGAGCCAGCCGCCGTGACGAGCGCCACGAAGGAGTACCAAACCGAATTGGAGAGGGTGGTGAGAGCGGCGCTGACGTCGGTGGCCTACAAGAAGAAGAAGGGGTCGAAAGACAAGGCCATCGTCGAGGCCACCGCCTCGATGAAGGCAGTGTTGGAGGAGGCCAGCTTGCCGGCGTCTCAGGAGCTGGCCGCAATGCGGGCGGACATAGAGGCGCTCCGCAAAGAGAATGGCGAGCTGCGCGCGGATTTGGCCGGGCTCCGGGGCGATGGGGCCCGCACGGAGGAGCCTATGGAGGTGCTCCAGGCCCAGATCCAGACCCTGGTGCAGGGCATGGCAGACCTCCAGCGCCGGTTCACGGTGCTGGAAGGCATTGCCCTCCGGCCCCCGCTCGCGGCCAGTCGAGCGGTCCCGGCGGCGTCGGCGGCAGAGCCAGCGGCATCGTTTGCCGCTGTGGCTGCGGCACCAGTGGCGGGGACGTCGAGGCGTGCCGCCGCGCCGGAGCCGGCAAAGGGCAAGGCGGCGAAGCCTAGAGTGGTGGGGGCACCCGCAGCGTGTGCAGCTGCACAGCGCTCCTCACCGCCTCCCCCTCCTCCTACGGATGCCGAGACTCCAACCGAACCCGGTTGGCGCGTCGCCGGGGAGGAAAAAAAGGCGGCCAAGGCGGCTAGGGCCGCCAAGAAGCGGCAGCGGCGGCAAGAGCGCCGCAAGGCCAAGAGCCTCGCGGCCAGGCTCCGCGCCCCTAAGTCTGCAGCGGTGGTAATCACCCTGCAGCCGGACGCGGAGAAGAAGGGGGTGACCTACGGGGCGGTATTGGCCAAGGCGAAAGCGGCGGTCAACCTGGCCGAGATCGGCGCGGCGGAGGGCGTGCGGCTGCGGGTCACGGCGACTGGAGCCCGCATGCTGGAGGTCCCAGGGGTGGCCAGCGGCCCCGTCGCCGATGCCTTGGCCGAGAAGCTGCGGGCGTCGCTCCAGGCGGAGGAGGTGCGAGTGTCCAGGCCTACAATGCGCATTGATATGCGCGTCACGGGCCTGGACGACTCCGTCACGAGCGAGGAGCTGGTGGCCGCCGTCACCAAGGCGGGGAGCTGTCCTGCTAGCGACGTGCGGGTGGGCGCCATCCGCTTCGACCGCTCCGGGTTGGGAGCGGTCATCGTGAGTTGCCCCGTACCGGCGGCAAAGGCAATTGCGGGGAAGGGCCACAAACTACTGGTGGGAGGCTGGACCTCGGCGCAGGTCAAGCTGCTGGAGCCTAAGCCTTTGAGGTGCTTCAGGTGCCAGGTAGGACACCATGTCGGTGTCCGTTGCACCTCGGAGGTAGACCGCAGCGGCGACTGCTTCCGCTGCGGTCAGCCCGGTCACAAGGCCGGCTCGTGCACCGCCGCGCCGCACTGCTCCGCATGTGCGGCAGCTGGCAAGCCGGCCGATCACCGGGCTGGGGGCAGGGCTTGCGCCCCGCCCGCCAGGACCAGAGGAAAGGGAGGAAAGCCCTCTGCCGCCGCTCCCGCTGCTGCCGCCGCTCCCGCTCCCGCTGCTGCCGAGGCCCCCGCCGCCCCCGCTGCTGCCGCGTCCGCCGCTGCCGCCGCGACTACCGAGGCCGCAATGGAGTGCCAGTAATGGCCCCATTGCGGCGGCGCGTTAGTGTTCGCGCGCCGCAAGGAGAGTCAGCCTGGGAAGGGGCCCAACGGGGCCAACGCCTGCCGGGGTTGCGGAATGCATATAATGGTTACCGTGACCCCGGAACATAAGGGGCAACCGAAGGAACATGAGTGGGTTTTAGTCAGTAAAAGTCTGACACGCCCTCCCGCCGCCCTATGGCGGGAGAAGTCATTTGATGATTTCCCACTCACCAAAAAAAAAAAAAAAAAAAAAAAAAAAAAAAGAGGCCTTCGCTATGTATTTTTCTGTATTTAAAAATGGTAATCTGTCTGATTTTAATACACAGCCGAAACCGTTGGTGACATGAAACTAAATCGGCGGTCTTATAGAGACAGAAAATATAATACGTGAGGTTTAAAATTACCAATCCTCCTATGTAAGAGAAGAGACCTTTGCTCTGTATTGTTCTATATAAAAAAATGGTAAATTGACTAGTTCAACGCACAGCCGGATGTTTCTTCTCAGAGCAGTCCAGCTAGGAAACACCGGCCCCATCGTTCGCATAATATAAAAAAAAACAATATTGACGTGTAAAAGTGTTTATAACCTATTTACAAAATAAATAAAAAAAAAGCCGGCCCTAGAGACATGAAACTTTTAGGCTGTGTTCTTTGTGAAGCTTAGGTATCCACTAGAAAGGATTTTTGGTTTTTCATTTTGGTTCAACCCCTAAAGAGGCAAAACAGATATTGAGAGTTCCACACCGACAAAGGCCCGGGCGAAAACTATATAATACCTTTTAACGACCAACCGACAGCCGGCTATCGGGCTGCTATTGTCTTTCTATTGTGTCTCAAATCACGTGTGTTAGAAGGATTAAATATATATATTTGTCATAGTCCAAGGAAAGAACCTTCCTTCAGAGGTGAAAAAATTGAGAAATTTCCAGAATCTTATCAAATTAGTGAAAAACTGTTGTCATGTATAATATTGACTGTGCATTGATTACCACTACAAAAACCGGTCTTTTTGTATATAAATATTGGTTTATATACCAAAGCCAGTAAACCTGCCTATTTAATAAGCCACAGTCACTTACAGAGCAAGAACAGGTAATCGCTCCAATTACGCTCCACGCTTCAATCTAGAAACAAGATAAATACCAAAGCAATTATATGTTAAATATAAATTAATCGGTAGCACATTCCTTGTGAATGTAACAGACAGGGGATAAAGTGAAGGGCTTTTTTTTTTTGGTGAGTGGGAAATCATCCAATGACTGCTCCCGTCCTGGGTGCGGCGGGAGGGCGTGTCAGACTCTTACTGACTAAAACCCACTCATGTTCCTTCGATTGCCCTTTATGTTCCAGGGTCATGGTAACTGTTATAAACATAACATTCCGCAACCCAAAGTGAAGGGCTGACATTTGTGCCATTTACCTTAGTCAGTGGTCTTCTGAGAATAATGTGACCTATAGTCGAGAAAAAAATGTTTTTGTTATTATAGACTACTAGCTTTTGCCCCCAATTTCGTCTGCGTGGATTAATAGCTCCTGGGGGATTTCCGGGATGAAAACTATCCTATGTCCTTTCTCGGGTCCCAAACTATATCTGTACCAAGTTTCATTCAAATCGGTTCAGTGGGTTAGGCGTGAAGAAGAGACAGACAGACAGAGTTACTTTCGCATTTATAATATTAGTACGGACTAGCTTTCGAACGCATAAGCACTACTTCCATCCCCCATTTTGCACCCTTAAGTTTGGAATTTCCAAAAAATATTTCTTGGTGGTTACCTGCTCTTTACAAGGAACCTTACCTGCAAGTTTCATGTCTCTAGGAACAGCGGTTTGCGTTGTGCGTTGATATATTAAAAGTCGTTCAATCAGTCAGTCAATTAATACCATTTTGGTTATGCCTGCGAATTAATTTGCATAAATGTCGGTCTTGTACCGATTCTCCTCCTCTCTTCTCTATATGAGAAGAGGTCTTTGGCTTGCACTGGGACAATAAGCTGGTATTATTATTTATTTTTCTTCAAGAGTACAGTGGGCAAAGCAGATAAGTATCCAAGGCCGTCATATACAATTAAGGTTTCCTTAAATACCAATGAAAGTATTCAAATGAAATTTAACCTAATTGAAGAACTAGTGATTTTCTACTATAGTTTAAATTTTTATTTGAAAATATCCGTGGGTTTTTGAGAAAACTTAAACTGTATCTGACGGCCCTGGATACTTATCTGCTTTGCCCACCGTACATAACTCCACCTAAAAGGCCACTGAAACCAGCATGAAATCTTTTATAGCTATAATATTTTCATCTTCTATATTAAGAGAGACATTTTATTTTACGACTCCAAGCCACAATATAACCGCCTTGAGATCTTGATGAGCTATTAAACGACAAGTATTTTTATTAGCGTCTGCTTTTCAGTTGAGTTAGAACATAAGGACATTTTCATCACATCCCAGAAACAATTCAGTCATTAAAAACTGTATCTAAATCGGTCAAGCTGGTTGGGAGGCACGATATCGCAAATAGGTATGCAGAACGATATAGCTGTTGTTGAAAGGTGTAGATAGGTCATATCTACAGCTACCAAATTATAATACGGTATTTTACAATGATATTTTAAGTAAAAAAGTGTAGATAGGTTATATGCAGTCAAAATGTGGCACATTAATTTGCCAATTGGCAAACATGATACTGAGTATCGCGTTAACATTTGACGTTTATCTCTTTTTTACTCGCACTACTTCAATCATGTCATCTTACTTTGACGTGTAATGTATGTGTGCGTTAGTGTGCCGTTTTTGAAGATAGAATTTCGTTTGGGTAACCTATCTACACTTTTTTTACTTAAAATATCATTGGTATTTTACACCATCATGGTACTTTTTATGTCAAAACGAGATTCTCACATAGATTTTGCATGGCAATATCACCTTATGACGTCACTAATTAAGCAACTATTTAATGATAACAAATCATCTGAAAATCTATTTTTACAGTAAACTGAAAGTGAACCAGATTTTTAGGCTTAAATTATAAGAGTATTTAAAAAAATCATGTTTTGCGTTATTTGGTTTTATGATGTAAAATACATAATTGTCACAAATTATATAGTCTCTTTTTCACTCGCAATACTTGAATCCTGTCATCTTACTTTGACATCTAATTGTATGTGTGTTCTAGTGTGCCGTTTTTAAAGATAGAATGTCGTCTAGGTAACCTATCTACACCCTTTTCACACTTTTACTTATTTATTTTTATTACTTTTACTTTTTTATTGTACGGGGACAATAAATGTGTCGCGTTACAAATGTAGCGCCACATTTACCGAGATGAAAATATTATAATGTGCGGTCTACATTTCTCTATACTTGCAGGGCCTAAAAACAATTGCCGATCGTGAACTCTCAGCAGTACATTTACGGCCTTCATTATTACATAATCAGACCATCAACAATGCTATTTGTTTATATACAAGTCAGAGCGAGACAAAACATCCCTTTCATTTGATTGACGCGCCATTTGCGATTTCGAGATCAAAGTTTCTTTTGAACCTCTATGAGCTAAGAAATAAAGATGACATTTGAATGGCAAGATGGGAGTTCAAGACAATGAAACTAGGACGAGCGAAAGTGATCCAGTAACAAGAAAATTGTGGCAGATTTTCGAAATCAGTTTAATATTTTATTATTTTGGAGACATGAATGCAAGGTCATGACTTAATGTGGCATTATAGCTTGTTAAGCCGCCATTGTTATGCATAATTATGTTGTTTCCGAAGGATGAGCCGAAATTATAGAAATCGTGGGAAGTGACGAATGAAACTTTTTGGAAGTTTCTTTTTTATTTTGAGTTTTAATTGTGGTGTAAGTAGATTAGAGATCATTAAATCAGTTAACAAGTTGAATAAGTAGATGATGGATAAAAAGTTTCACATCTCATGTTTTATTGCAGCGTTATTTTGTTTTTTTTTTTATTTAAACCATGCCTGTGATTTTGTAAAGATTTACAATCAACCATACTCGTTCAGAAGGAAATTCCTATAGGTTTTACTAATATTTGTCCCATCCCTCATCATATATTTATGAGGAATAATAATAAAGTCCATATAACATCACGCTATGACGTAAGTACATCAGCGAGGCAGAGCTAGACATGAATAATTATTATAATAATACAAAAATAATACAAAAGTTCATCATTTAAATGTTAACAGAGAAAACCATACTATTTCTTTATCCATACATAGGTATAACCAATTTAATCAAAACCCAATACTGCCATAGAAGTCAGAGAAAAACAGGTCAAGCGACATTGTTTCACAAAACACTAAAAAGGATCCCAAACCATTATTAAATTAAGTAAGTAGTTGTTCCCATAATCCTAGCCCACATGCGCCATATTTTAAGCCTACGAGTCCACTACCAAACATAACTTCACCTTATTCAGCGCAGTCGGGTAAACAACCTGTATGACTCATGGAGTGTCACGGAGTATAAAATGGTACAGAATGCCGGCTTTGAACCATTTCGTTTCGAGACGAATTTCGATTTGGATTATATTTATGATTGTATGGCGTTCCGGTTTGATATGAGTAAAGCTTTTAAATTAGACAAATATTTTATGGTAGGTAACGGCGAAATTGTGAATTTCATTTATTATTCTGTGTGTAAAAGATGTAATATAAGTAAGGTGCATTTTAAAATTTATATTTCTGTGCCCTAAGAGGGCTCGATAATAAGCCATAGGGACATGGTAGAAGTTAAAGCTATACTTACAAATGTTTAAGATTAAAAACAATTAAGAATTAGCTTTAATCATAAGCTGTAAAAATATAAAGTGGTAAGTTTTTTTCGCAATTTTTCTGTTGTTATGTATAAACTAGTATTCAATTATGTTTTAATCATAAATAATCAATACCGTTTATTTTAGTGACTGATTTTTACAGTAATAATAACACAAATAACAGCATCAATAAGTTCGCCGTCAAGCCTGTATCTGATCTGCACCACCTTACTCTGTGATCTATGTTTCACAGACACATTAATTTGCAAACCGGGTCAGTTAAACCAATCATTCGATACATAACCGTTGTTCGGCAATGTTACACCTGGCTAAAGTACGCAAAGTTTAGTTTAATTTTCGGTACTTTGCTTTGTACTATTGATTGAGAGGAGAATATTCAATACGGTACTTTACACCTTACACCATTATCAATTGAAGGACTTTTTATGAGCTGTCAAAACGCAATTCTCCAATAGATTATGTATGACAATGCTATTTATGACATCACTAAAATAACAACTCAGTTGACTATCTATTTATTGATTTCAAAGCAACTAAAAATCTAATTTTATAGCAATTTGAAAATGAACCGAATTTATTAGGCTAAAATTAAAAGAGGTTTTATAAAAATTGTATCTAACTACTACTAAAATGGGTTAACGGTGTAAACTACCCAATACCTAGTACCGACGCGCGACGGGCTTGGTGGTCTATCGATGGTCTATCGGTTAGTGCTAAGCCGGAGGTCGTGGGTTCGATTCCCACCCAGAACAGACTGTGTGTCCTGGGTGTAGTTTGCTAGAATATGTATGTAGAACTATTGAAATCCGTTTATAATTGGCGGAAATACCGGTGAACATACATTAACTAAAAACAAAACAAACAGTCGAATTGAGAGCCTCTTCCCGCAGCTGATAAGCTTCTGGTGAAGAATACTTGGACGATTACAGAATTAATTACAATGAAAAAAAAATGACAACGAAAAGGCGATGATTGTTTTTTAACGAGGCCAGTGTGAGCCGGTCTATTTGAATCTAAATGTAAAACCTGATTCTCTAAGGCCTAAAGATCGTTACTTAGCACGTGATTTATTAAGTTTTATTCTTGTCTCTGTCGCACAACTGACAAACTATGACTGTAAGATAGAGATGGAAATATAAAGGTCACATTTACAAAAAATGAGTTTTTTGTTTGTTTGTTTGTTTGTGTACACATAGCGCCCTACTAATAAACGCTGTATAAAGTTATGACAGGTTTATACGTCAAAAAATGTATGGTTACACAGGCTTTATTCATTGCATAACTTTACACAGTGATTATTAGTAAGGGCAATAGTGTTTAAACGGGGTTATAACATTTAATCCTAGGTAACTACAATTCTTTCAAGAATTACAATTCTTAATTAAAGTTTAGATTCGTTTTCTTCTGCACAATGAATCAAAAATATTGTTAATTTTCGATCAAAGTTAAAATTGCCACTTTTCTTTGCACTTTTATAAAGAAGAACGTGATTTGTGCACGGTCCAGAGAACTAATTTACTTTTTATTTATTCTCATTTGACACATCATACCGGTTTGATAAGATTAGAAACTGACAACAATAAAGATTTATTAATCAGTAACAATATCTTGAAGCGAGAGATCGCGAAACATGGAAGAAGTGGACGGAGGCCTTTGCTCAGGAGTGGGACAGAATAGGCTAAAAAAAAACAATATCTTAAGTTAAAAATGTCAAAGCCGAAAAAAAACAAAAAGAAGGCTTGAAAACTCGATCGATCTAGAACTACTGACAGTCAATTATAGTTACCAGCTTTATGAATGATATCGTCAAAAAAACCGCCAAAAACGGAACACAGCAAGCAGTCAACCAAAAATCGAATCATGCGAACCCGATTCCTTAATCGATTAATCTAGGCTTCAGACAAACGGTACTAGAAACAGACAATCCATAAATACTGCTTACCTAATAAAATAACGGTTTACGAGAATGTACTAGCATTCTCGAGTAGATAATTACAGAAGCTTCATACAATAGAATGGTGTACACACACATAAGCACGACGATTAAATAAATGACAGCCCTTTATCTGGTGATGGGATGGATTGTCAACCACAGCCCAGTTGAGTGAACCACAACCATACCACAGATTAAACAACAAAATTACAGTAATCATAAGGGTCAATTTCGCGCGGCAGTGATACGACACTTGACATTAATGACAGCTGTCATCTTTGACAGGAGCTTTGCACTCGCTGTACACGAAGTCATGTTCAAAGTTTCCTTTCTAGCTTACTATAGATCTGAAAAAGGGTCAATGTGCTTATCAAAACAAACAACAATAGCAAAATAATTACCTTTTGTAACCACACGCGAAATTTGTCAGGTGATACAATATGCGTTCCATATGTTCACGTAACTCGACAAATCGTTGAGTAATTGCATATTTTTGATTCCCGCTTGTGATAATTATTTGTATCTCTGCAATAGTGTGACAGATCTAGTTGTATTTGCGTCTATATAGATATACTCACAATATACAGGCAAAAATCCATATATGGGATATAGTTACTTTGAAAATAAATGAATTTTCTGGTTTTGTTTCGCGTTCCAAAGTAGACCACACCTTAAAATGCCTCCAAACCACAAAGCTATTGTTCTCAAAACTCTACGGCCCATATACTTATTCCATTTTAAAACTACAGCGGTTTTAGATATTATAATTAAGTTAAGAAATATGTCTTAGAATTGAAATGCAATGATTTCTGGAGGTGAGGGGCATTATCCCCTTAAAACCGTTCAAAATAAATCAATTTTCAAATCATGTTAAGTTAGAAAACAAAAAATAAGGTGGACGTCGACGTAAGGTGCGTGTATTTACGCTTATTGAACGAAGTTGACCTTCTGTGACTATCTATTCTGTGCTTAAATAATTCAAAGAAACCAGTACATCGCGTGAGAAGTAAGGATAAAACTTTCGATTTTAGCTGATTATATTGTTCTGTTAATCGGGTTGGCACGCAGAATTTGGAATATACTGTACAATTGGGTACGAATTCAGATGGCTGATAGAAATCGTTGAATTAAACTTTAAGATGCTACTTAGACATATTTTGTAGTCCCGACGCAAAAATAGGGATGTTATTACTTTGACCACAATGTGTGTCTGTCTATCTGGGGCATCGTAGCTCTTAAATCTAACAATGGTTCTTAGAGATGTTTAATCAAAATCAGTTCTGTCGTTTTGAAATTGTCAACTATTTTGGTGGCATAAGACATTATCTTAATAACTTCGAGGCATATGTTTTTTATTTATTTACACTTGTAAAGAACTTGATTAAGCCAGCAGTTGATATATACTAGTAGAATAACGAAGGCAAAGATAAATAAACCTAAATCAGATGCTTTGGCTGTACAACGGTCACCGTCGCATACTTGACAAACGACGCTGCAAGATAGAGACGGGAACATGGCCAAGTCAGTGTAACCGGTACGACTTAGGCCTTTCAAGAGCCTACAACTTCTTAAAGGGCTGAGAATTGAACAAGGATCTGTGTTGCGAATATTTAAGGGGGACTGTGTTCATTTCGATGATCTGCTGGCTCGTTTATTAACAAATTATGAACCAAAACCAATTAAGTAGGTAAACAGTTTTGGAAAAGTTGTTCAAATCCATATTTCCAATTTTTTTGGCTTCACCTAACTCCTTTTAAAGAAAACAGGCAATATTTCTTGCCCAAGAAGTTGTTTCGAAAATGACATCATATCATCCATATATATAAATAAGTATGTTGTGGTTTTACAAGAGATCCTTCTTGCATTCATATTTATTTACACGATCTTGGATTAGTCATAAAATGATGAAACCTGTTATTGCTTGTTTGCCTCCATTGCTTCGCGGATTTGCGTTCAGTTTGCAAAAAACTTGATGAAAAACTTAAGTAAATACTAATAGGTTATTCACTGGTTATGGTTATTGGTTTTCATCATACGCCTATTCAGAAAGTGTGTGTCATCGAACGTTTAGTAGTTTAGTTTGCAATATCGGCGTGACAAGACGTTCTAATTTCATTATTTATTCAAAATATGTTTTATTGTGATGTCGCGATAGCAAGGTTGAGACGTTTCTCGCATAAGATAAATCGAAAAATCACCAATGTCAATTTGTTAATTTATTTTAAGTTTATCTAGGAGATCACTGAGATCCCGTGTCTCGGAAAGAGAAAGAACGTTAAGCCAATGGTCCCGGTAATCATTCGCAGAATTTTACAATCGTTACGGGTAGTCAGAAGCCAAAAAGTCTAAACACTATGGTATTTACGTGGATCGAGTAGACTGGCTGATTTAACCCTAGTAAAAGGCTAAGGACATGATGATGGCATCCATTATTTCATAACCCAGGTTTTCCAGTATTCTATTCAGAATTTCTTCGTCTTACTTCAAGACACTACGGTCCTTCACCTGTCCATCTGTGGTTAGCATACGTAAGCTAAGTATAACTTGAGTCTGAATCATTCTTAGCTCTTGACTTGCCTACACTACCACTACCATACGGATGTATATGACCTCATACAGTCACAATCGTGATCATACGAATGAGTTTGTGGAGGTAAACACATAAACCTACATAATACGGATTCAGCTTCAGTATGATCTGCCAATCACTAGTTTGTGTATCTGGCTGTCGATATTTAAAGCGATCATATTCATTTCTAACTGCGTCTGGCAATTTATTTTTACCCTGTCGTCGTCAGGAGCTTAATTTCCAAGATTCTTTTTGCAACTCTGCACCGTTTCTAACTTTAGTAGATTTGGCTGTACGTTGATTATCACCAAAAAGTCTATCTTCTTATATAAAGAAGAAATTTTGTTTTGAAATACATAAAAAAATAATAGCATCAGCGATTTGTCTAATAGACTTGTAATTACTTTGTATGCTTTAACATCTCATTAGATTTCCGATCTTCATATAATTAAAGGTTGCCAACATAATAATGAATGCATTGATAATTATATACCAAGAGTAGACAAAGAAACTTTCGCATGGCTTGGTCGAAAGCCAACCCTAGTATGAGGTAAGTTTCATGCTTTGGATCCGTAAGCACCATCAGCTGGGCTTTTCTTTTAACATTATTTTGACTACTACAAAGAAATATAACAAGAAATTGTTGATTTACGAAACATGTACTAAAATCAGAAATAAAGATACAAAATAAACACAACATCTACAAAAAGATAATCCACACTATCAAACACCCAATAAACAAATAACTGAGCGCACTATAAACGCTGCAAAATTAATTAAGCAGCCTAAGTAAACAATTTTTACAATTTCCACCAGAACCATTAAAATTAATGAACTTAAAAGTGTTTACGTCATTCGCGAACCTTGAGTTAAAAGCCTTGCACATATTACTAAAGGTATTATATTATTACTCAGCCAATAAGCTGCCTACTTCATTTTTGCAATACTTTATAATTATCATTACATATCAAATAACTGTAATTAGCTCACTGTTCTTCGCTAATGGAGTATTGAGAAATGAAAATGTGATCGATGGTATGATGGTGTTCATTATTGGTATTCATTGCTCTTAAATAATTGCAGTAATTGAGATTAGGTTAAGTGCTTTTACATAATGTCGTATCTTTACTGCGCAAGTTGATCTGCCATTGTAATAGTGGTATGCTTACCATTTTGCAGAATTTCGACCACGGTGGTAAATATCATCGGAGTGACCAAGTAGACAGATAATATTAATCTGTGTCAAACAAGTAATTCCTCCATCCTTTCGGTAACGTCTGACAACTACTCTTGAGGGATCAAGCGACCAACTACTTCATAACAAAGTTCTCATAAGTCTGTTACTACGAGAATCATACATGAAATCTTTTTGACTGTAATCAACGCAGAGCAAAATCTACTGAAACTACATAGAAATACGGCGCAATAGTTTCGCATTAATTCAGCCCTTAACGTCCTATTCTCATAAAGGGTTTGAAATTTTGTATTAGAATAAGCAGGCGAATCCGCAAGAAACAGTGAGTACACATAATTACTGCGTGTTTGATCTGCTTCTGTATTCAATACGCTGGTTATTGACTCCACAAACTCATGCTTAGCAGTTGTTTTTACAACCACAGAATCTACGGAGCAGGACCAGATAACTAAACTTTTACTTTTAAACTTTCGAACACACGTGATTCGAGACACAATAGAAAGACAATAGCAGCCCGACAGCCGGCTGTCGCTTGGTCGCCGAAAGGTGTGCAATTTATTTGGTGTCACCTTGAATGAATGTAATACTAATGAAAAAACGGAACTGTTAAAAATGAAGACATTTTACAAATGTCACGTATTGTTTTAATTAATCACAACCACATGTTTTCCGCCAGGCTCTTTCGATTGTTCCATATATTACAAAATACAAATATTGTAATTAGTAACTTTATTGCTGAATATGGTTAGTGTGACTATCATAACGTAGTGTCATTGAAATGTATATTGTATAGATCCCTACTGACATTACAAAGAGATAATGTTTGTTTGTTTATATTTAGTGCATGTTGCACCATTCTGGGTTTTTTTTTTTTTTTTGGTGAGTGGGAAATCATCCAATGACAGAGTCTGACACGCCCTCCCGCCGCACCCAGGACGGGAGTCCTGGGTGCGGCGGGAGGGCGTGTCAGACTCTTACTGACTAAAACCCACTCATGTTCCTTCGATTGCCCTTTATGTTCCAGGGTCACGGTAACTATTATACACATTCCGCAACCCCGGCAGGCGTTGGCCCTGTTGGGCCCCTTCCTGTGCTGACTCCTTCTCTTTGAGGCGCGCGTGGAACACTAACGCGCCGTCGACGCGGTCCTGGTCCTAGCCGGGCGGCGAGCTACCCATCGCTCGCCAACCATTCTGGGTTGACTGGTATAGCATGCCTTGGGCATTCTAGACCAGTCAACCCACTTTTGTGCCTTTTTGCCTAAAGTTTAAACCAATAAATGCATTATAAAATAATATAATAATATAGTAACTACATACACAGCTTTCTCAGTACTCCTAACATGATTCGTTCATAATAATCTCACTCTCAGGCTTACCGTCCAAAAGACAACAGATATAATTTAGTACAGCATCATTGATATTATCTTTAAGCATTCTAGTTTAACAACAAATGATTATGCAATGGTTTGTCCATTGATCGAAAAAAAAAAAACAATGGAATCAATCAATCATCCATATAGATAGTAGGTAGGTTAGTTGGCCAAGGTCTCTTAAAAAGAGGTTACACTTCCAATTATTTCCGGTATCATTATTATGGAATCCCATATGACAATACCCGGAATAAAAGCTTAGCATATAGTCAGTTACTTCATCTTATTATTAGTTTCTATACCCAGTTAAATTTGATAATAGTCTGACGGCATGTCAACGTTCATGAATTGCATAAATTTTACAAACTTAGACTTGGAATTTTGTATAAATTAGTTTCTCCATTAAAATTTTCACTTCCTTTACATGTATAGTAAATGTATTCTACATATTTTGCTTCACGGTAAGAATTACCATTTCAGTCTAAACTTTAGAGAGCATACATAATTGATGAGAGTATTTACCAAGTTTCTTGCAGATAAATTCAATTGGTGGGTTCCGTGTCTTGGTCAACGCAAAAAGATTAATGCGTTATGTTTTAGAAATTACCTCGGTTATTGTTTTGCTTAGGCACCAAATGTATGCGCTACTTTCAGAATTTAGTCTCAAGCAAATGGTCAAATAAATAATAATAATGATCATTCCGAGCTAACCTATCACGAACTAATAGAAAGTAAGTTCTCAATACAATCTAATGTCATTGAGGACATTCAAATGCTAGATTTGGACATCTGCCTATGTATGTGAGCGATTGTATACCAGTCACTAGTGTTTGAACACGAATGCAGCAATGAAAACAAAGATGAAGAATGCAATATCGATACGTGTCTTTGATGTCCCTTTTACTTTTGCCGTTACAAAAATACAAATAAGTTTTTGAATGTTATATAAATAGATTTTAAAACCATAATTTGAATAATGTATCGCAATTTAAAATAGTCGCAATCCCATCTCAACTTCAAGCAATACTACAATCAATAATAAAGGCAGTTTTGTAAGCGCGTTTATAAAAAAGTAATATTACTCCTGAAACATTTCTAAAAGTATATCATATTTTAAAGCAATAATTCAATCATCTAAATTATGAATATTTAATAAAACATAGTCGGTATTACAGACTAGAAACCACAAAGTAAAACATGTATTATTTTACTTAGTGAATAAACCACAGAGTTGGTTACAGCAAAACTGAATAAAAAGCAAAAGTTATCGACTTGGTAGAACAATGTGCTAGCCTGCCTCTGCAGTATCGACTAGAATAAAGTTGACAAGTTATTGTTCAACGCAATACCAACTGAACAAATATGTACAACCTTTTATGACAATGAGAACCATAAAATACAAGGATGTTTGAATTTTTCCCATGTGGGAAATGAAGTACTTCCTAGGTTACAAATCATGATGAGTATATGACTATAATAACAAGAAAACTGGAAGTTGATCTCGGGTAGAATCACACACATAATTCGGGGTTTGCCAAAGGAATACAATTCAGTTTTTTATAGAATTTCTCAGTAGAAGTCTGGAGTTAAAGGTGGGGGTGGATCGGCATTGCCATGTAATTGTAAAGCGCGTAAAGCTGTTGCCCCTATTGTCTTACGTAGATTTTTGACTGTATTACAGGTAGTATGAATGCAGAAAGTCTATCAATCAGTCTTAACAGGAAGGAAACAGAACGGAGAGTCAGAATATCGATCTTGTGAGCGTGTGTGTGTGTGTTGATTTGTTTGTACAATATAAACATATAGGTAGTCAACTATACGGGAGTGGAGCAGTAATTAAAAACATAACGTAATGCGGGGGACAGCTACTTGAAAATAATTGTGCCAATGACTTGTCCATGTTATGTGATATCAATCCACGAAAAATCAATGCAGCTACAACTAATAGAGATAGCTAAGTAGAGTACCACCAAACAGTAGCTACATCCAAATATCTAGTAGGTTCGATATGATAGGCAGTAAAACCGGTTTTATAACAAACGGAATTCTGATCGCCGTTCTACATACGAACACGAAAGAAGGCCATGCTTAGATTAATTTGCAACGCCTTACCGGTAACCGCTGTTTTGGCAACTGCCTAATACGAGCAACTTTTACTGCAGTTTATGCTATGAGGAATTTGAACGGAAGAAATTAATTTAATCTAGAGCTGGGTTAAGAATTGCCACAATGAAACGAGTGAAGTGAATATTGGTCTTATTTTTCGAAGTATTGATGTGGAATGTTTTAGATGTGACTTAGAGAGCGTTAAATATTTAAGTGCGTTTCAAATTGCCTTTGAAATGGTTAACGGAAATAAATTATTCGACTTCGAAGTACAGTAAATGAAAATATTATTTTATTCCTAAATTAACATTATGATGAAGATTATTTTCATTCTGAAGCGTGTGTAGAAACGTGAAAAGCTGAACGAATTGATTTTGCCTTGACACACTGTGTGTAAACTCAATTTATTTCAAGGAAGATTGGCAGGAGCAAATTTTCGATAAAGGATTTGTAACACATGAAGCTTATTTATTTGAGTTGCCGGCAAAATTACTTAGCACATTCGAATAATTCTATGATAATAACAAATACAATGAATTCAAACCCAAAATTAGTCCACATAACCTCAAACCGAAATCAGCTCTCATCGTAACTTCAAAACCAAATCTGACAGACAACTCATCTAAAATCAAAGCAAAATCTATCAAAAGTGATATTCCAGACAAACTGAAACATCGACAAACACGAGCACATTAGCACAACTTCAAAGGACCACTTACACCGACAGCATACGTAATGAACACGCCCTGTATGAATGCTAATAGAACCTATTAATAAATGCATTCAATTGCACTTACAGATGCCTAGTGGGTTCTTAATTTGGTAGTTGTATAACTCTATTGTGATTAGAGTGTTTTTATTAAATGCGTAAGTTAGACATAATAATTATCTTATTGTATTGTATCATATAAAAAAGATTTGTAGTTGTAAAACAGCAATCGCCAACCTTTTGGCAGGCATTTGTATAGGTTCTACTCAGGTGGGTCGATAGATATCTATATAAGTAGCAATATTAAAAACATTTTATTAATGAAATTGATAAGAAACATATTACACACCCACATATCATAACAACATACATAAACTTATTTCATTAATTAAAGGAAGGAGTTAATAAATAATAAATGTAGGTACATAATTACATAGTAACTAGTAAGTAATTAGTGGTAATTAATAACTAATATACTTAATTACAAGTTCTAAACTCATGATAATAAACCACATTTCCAAAGAAAACACACACAAAGCATAATAAAAACATAGTCAACTTGAAAACCTAATTTTTAACAAATCTTTGGCAAAAAATATAAAACTTTATTTTTAACTAACAACTAAACCCATTTTAATAAAAACGTATAAAATACGCAAAACCATGACAAATTCAATTTTTATAAAGCGGCCATCTTGAATACTCTCGCGTCAGAAATTTAAAATGGCCGGTCAGCCTGTTACTGATGTAAGCTAAATTCCTATATCTATTGTGAACTTTCTCGGCCACTCCCCTCAAGGCTGGGTTAGATTCTATGGCAGTATACCTACGAGTGAGTAACAGGTGATGTCATGGAGTGAGTCAGTCGGAGGCTGTCCTCACAACCGGACCTGAATTTGAATGGCTTTATTCGGACAAAGAAAGGTGAGGCGTGATTTCTTGTTGTGATAATTTTACTGTTTTATCACTTGTTGTCTGCAGTCATATGGTTTAGTATTGGTCACCATCCTTGATTGGTGAAATATTGGTCACCACTCACCATCCTTACTTGGCAGATTGGTGATATCAGATATATTTATTTAAGTTCAAGTTTCCTTATGATGTTTTCCTTTACCTATGTCCGTGGTGTCTAAGATAAACATATTTTTAACCTTATATATTTCTAGACTAAGCGCCTTACTAATAATCGCTGCATAAAGTTATGACAGGTTTATACGTCAAAAAATGTATGGTTATACAGGCTTTATTCATTGTATAACTTTACACAATGATTATTAGTAAGGGCATAAGCGTCTTACTAATAAACGCTGCATAAAGTTATGACAGGATTATACGTCAAAAAATGTAAACCATACATTTTTTACAGGCTTTATTTATGACATAACTTTACACATGCCTGAAACAATAAGTCCGCCACTGTAAATTTGTGCACAAAGTTAAAATAAATAAATCAAATATTGAAAGAAATGCCGTCTATACATAGTTCGTTACTTATAAATTACAGAAAAGCTGGCAGGTATATTGTTAATAGTAAGATGTTTGGGGCTTCTTGACTTTTGACTATTACGAGAACGAAGGCGCTATCAAAAAGCTAAAATAAAACAAATTTTCTTAAACCTAAATAGATTTAAACTAAACTCATTTTAAAATAAAAAACTTAAAGGAAACAGCTGCAATCCCCAACTCCCTTTAACCATAGACAATCGCGCCATTTCATAGACAACACAGTACTTCCTTCCGCCGTATCAGCTGCCCTACCCACAATGTTTTGATAAAAAAACGCGCCACCGGGGATTCAAACCCTGGTTCCTGTGCAGCACGTGCTATTGATATAAAGAGCATAAAGAACTGTGTTTGCACGTGGGCTGTAAAAGATTTGTGTCATGTGTTTTTAATTTTAAAGTCTATGGATTTTTATTAGGGTAATGTTTTTGGGAACTCAACAGCCATCTTGGCTCTATTTCCGTCTGAAACTACTATATTTATATATTCCTCCAAAAAACTTTTTAATTCAAAACAGCGGGTAAAACATTTACATTTTAAAATTACAAACATTTTTTAAAGGTTTGTTTATGGGAGTTTTTCATGTTTGTTGACGCTTTAATTGTTTATTACAAACGCCGACACATCTAGCTACCCAATACTGTATTTTTTTTCAATCAACCTTGAAAATAATGCTTTTGTAAAAAAAAATATGAAAAAAATTGACAAAATTTAGTAGTTTAATGACCGTCCTCCTAGCATCTATACAATAAATAACATTTTAAGTAGCTACCGACTTCCGTAGTAAATTTAAGTAAGTGTTTAACAGTACCATTTTAGGGGCTTTACGCCGGAAGTAACTTGAAGCTAAGTGCCTGCCGGAAACTACCACAGACTAAACGAGAGCTTTTATCTTAATTGGCACCCAAATACAACAGATTGTAGATAAGGAGATATACAGCTACCATTCATCTTAGAGTATTCAATTAATTATGTTGATCTAAGGATTGGGGAATGCTGTTTATTGGGTAAATATCTATACAGTACAAATAAATTTATAAAATTGAGGTGTCTGTGTGTTTAAGAAGCTTTTACCAATATTCATATTCATGAAAGTATTTACTGAACATATAACGAAAAAGTGTATTTGTCTGATTGTTTTATGAAGGGACTTTTCAATGGCAGATAACCGATGTTGTAAGGAGTAACTAACGTCATTTTATTAAAGAAAAATAAGTTAAAAATACACGCCCGCCCTTATAAATTAAAACACATTCATACATATGAAACTTATTGTGAACTAGCTTTTGCCCGCGACTTCGTCCGCGTAGAATAGTTCCCGTTCCCGGGGGATTTCTGGGATGAAATCCTATGTGCTTTCTCGGGTCCCAGACTATACAGGGTGTCCCACGGCAATGCCACATGGAGGGAAAGTACCTTAAATATTGTAGATAGAACATTTTACTGAAAGAAGACATTATTTGAATTTTGAAAACATTTTAAACTGTATTCATAGATATTTAAATAATTACATAGTTCAACCGGGAATCGAACCTGTTACTCGAGAAAATTAATCAGCCTGTAGTTTTATCCTACTGATCGAAAGGCTTCATCACAAGGATTATTTATTGCTAAATAACATAGTGTCAAAAATAAAAGAAAGACCATGAATTTTAACATTATTAATAAAAAATTGTCAATTTTTCAAATGCTCAAAACTAGTTACTTCTTCTTGAATACAAAGTGATAACTTTTGATTATTTCGTTCCCTGATGATTTTTTGGTCTGGTTGTGGTGGATGTTTATTTATTTAAATGATGTGTACTACTCAAGTGGGTAGATTATTTAGTAATAAGTAGTTATGATTGTCAATTGTATGTCCTTACGGCAATGTAGACTTAACTTTTCAGAACAAAATTTTACATTAAATGTTAAAATTCACGGTCTTCCTTTTATTTATGACACTATGTTATTTAGCAAAAAATAATCCTTATGATAAAACCTTTTGATCGGTATGATTAAACAACAGGGTGATTATTTTTCCTCGTGGTACAAGTTCGATTCCTGGCCCAACCATTTAATTATTTAAAAATCTATGAATGCAATTTAAATTGTTTTTAAAATTCATATAATGTCTTCTTTCAGTAAAATGTTCTATCTACAAGATTTAAGGTACTTTCCCTCCATGTGGCATAGCCGTGGGACACCCTGTATATGTACCAAATTTTATTCAAATCAGTTCAGTGGTTTAGGCGTGAAGAAGAGACAGACAGACAGAGTTACTTTCGCATTTATAACATTAGTACAGATTTTCCACATTTATGGATATAGTCTATAAAGGTAGAGTGTTTATATTTGAAGTCGCAAATCTCAAGAAGTGCTGGCGCAATTTGAAAAAATCTTTTAGCATTACACAACTGTTTACCAAGGAAGTCAAAACAGACACAAGCCACAAAAGCTTTCCGCAAAAAAACTACAAAAGAAATGTTACATGAACTATTTCCGTACAATTACGAAACTAATTCTTCAAGAAAATAAATTATTGACAAGAACAATAGATAATACAGGCAGATTATAATGTCAATTGAGACATGGAAGCCATTAAGTGAGGTTATAATTTAAACGTCACTTTGACAGATAATAGGAACACTTCTTATGTGAGAATTGTTGAGAAATATACCGTAATGAAGTTGTGGGTTAGTAATACGTTCGTTCAATGGATGGTTAATAAGCTAATGGTTCATCTGATGTTAAATGAAGAAAAAACTAAAATACATAAGTCCACCTTTGTATGGTGTTGTACATAAAGTTAAATAATTAAATAAATACACTTGGACACAAAGTAGATTAATCCTCTTACAAATAAGCATTGCTTCAACACACAACACACTTACACTGCACACTAAAACGTCAAATTTATGACATACTGGTGGTAATTACTGCATGCTCGTAATTTTAAGCAACAGTTTAAGTAAGGGGGTCAAAAGTTTAATTATATTCTTTAACGAAAACAGCGAAATATGAACAAATGTGTGTAAATCTTTTCATGTCATAAAAGTCATATGTAAGTCTTTTCGCGATTACTTATACTTTAGAAAAATTACTAACGGAATTTCATGCTCTAGGAATTCGTCCTTCTTAGGATATAAAACCCTACACGAGGGTAAAAAAATAGTAAAAGGTACAGGCCAAAGAAAGACCAAATACCTTTTTCAAAACGACAATTTCAATTGAAAATGTCACTTGTATAAAGTGCCTCGTAAGTTCCCTTACAGCTGGCTTTTACAGCTATACCAACCTAATTCCGCCAACGGAATAATAATACACCACAATTACGCCAATATACTCTTAATTCCGTTACAGTATTCCCGTCATTATTAGATAAAAACTCGGCAGCTGTCTTTGGCACGCGTCAAGGTGCGTTTTGTGACATTTCAACAAAGGATGAAAAGACCAACAAAGGACCAACCTGATCTGTGTGCAGCTGCCCTAAATTACTAAAGGGTTGTTATTTCACTGGTGTATGCCAAAAATAGCTATATTACAATACAGAAGTCTCTATGAAGATTATTATTAGCTCCAATAGCGATAACTGTAATTGAATTTCTGTCTACTGTTTGGCTAAATAACCAAATTATTGCTTCTTAAATTGTTAAACTTACAGTAAATCTAGGAACTAACTTAGTTATTAAGAACGCTAACAAAATGGTCCACTAAATAAATTATCTCGATAATATGTATTATTTCCGCCATCTTGAATTTTCTACAGTTCCAATATGGCTGTAATAGATGATCCAGTACGGTTCAACATACGGGGGTAAGATAAAGATTAACTTTGGCTAAGCTATATTCTTGTTGACATTCACGCAAAATAGGGACGGAAAATAGCCAAGCCAAAGTACATTTCAGGAAACATTATTATTTATCTAGGCCTAAATCTTCTTCATCTTCCGACTTTCAGCAAGCGTTGTTCTACTTCAGTTGCTAACTAGGCGACTTCAAAAGGAAGTCGTATCTACTATCGACCTGTGCCAATGAGCCTTAAATGATACCGATCAGGGAAAAATAAGTAGACGATTTTCCCACCAAACCGATTTAGAATAAATTATTCGAACCCTATAAAAGTATTGAAATATTTTGATTGTAGTGATATCAAGACATCAGTATTCTTTGCAGTTAATTTTATTAGCATACAATTAGTTAGTTTGTCCTTGAAGGACCTAGAGTAGAGTGTTTAATTATAGCTTTACAGGGCTGGGTTTAGATGATACAAATTTAAAATAGCTACAATGGGGAAATAGGGTGTAAGAGTGTATAGGGCGAAATATAGTTTATTGCCAACAGTGACACTAAAACTGACAATAAATAATTTTATCAGGTTATTCTTGTCAACGGCAACTTGTTCAAGGCAACGGCCCCTTCCCATATAGAGAAGTAACGAGCTCTGATCACCACACTTGGCGTATTGCTTTTCTTTTCTGGTATAAATTAAAGATAATTTCATACTAAATCTGTTCCATTTTTTAATATTTATATCTGGAAAATCGCGTTTATCGTAAGGTCGTGAAACAGACCCTAGGAATGTAAAAAATGTTGCTGGAAAAAACTACTTACATTATTAATTTTATCGTTAGAATTTCGTCCGGATTCGACGTCGCGGGATGCATGGCTTAACTATTATTTTTATTTAAAATGTGTTTTAATTAATATTTAATTTATTTATTTAAACAAATTTTGTGTTGAAGTTGATGTGACTCAAATACTCAATTCGTCTCTGTTTCTATCTGATTGTATCCATGGTGTAATTACGGATGTAGATTATGTAAAGGTATTTAGGAGTTAAACAATAAATTGACTGGAATTTATAGGTGGTGTCAATATAACAGATTTAATATGTTTCTTATTAGGGCCATGTTTGTACTAGGTATAAGTATTTTATGATTCGTTTTTTCGAAGGTCGTTATTGAAATACTAGAGACGAATAATAAATAGAGGTGCTCTTTGGTTTCGTTACTATGGTCAGACAGACAGACAGACAGACAGACTTTGTTCTTTCTTTAAGAACTTTACAATAATTTAGCTTACACATCAAAATTAACATAGGCAACCATATGTAAGGTTACTAAGTTATTTTCGCGAACATATAAATATAATTTAGATAGCTTCCGTAATCCAAAATGTTAAATGCAAAATAGGACAAAAAAATGTTTTTTTTTTTGTTATTAATTGGCCAAAATAACGTCAATAAACATTATTCCGTCACTATTTAAATATTTGTGAATGTTTTCAACCAACAATAACATTAAATCATGATAATAATTTCAACACTTTATTATGATACTTTGTCAAAACTATGTCGGTGTGCTACTAACCGCGGACTTGACAATATAATCCAATTTCAATATCAAATAGATCAAATTATATCTAATTTACGTCTTCGTGTAACCGGAGCTAGGCAGAAATCAAGGTTGTTTAAGTCTTGAATTACAAGTTAATGTAGGTAATAGATTACCTATAATATAATTTAGAAGCCTGGTTGGCACAGTAGCTATGTGTTAGCATGGTTGGCACAGTAGTTATATGATTGGCTGCTGCACTGTGGGTATGGAACTCGATTCCCGAATGAATCAAATATTTGTTTGAACGTAAATGTCACGAAAATAGCAGGTGGAGTTATATTTATAGATGCATACTTATAAAAATTAAATTACAATTTCACCCAGACACAGAACATATAATTATGCACATCACAACGATTTGCCCTGCGTAGGAATAGAACCCACGACCTCCAGTTTTCAAAGTTAATATCACTAACCACAAGAATTGCTCTTGGCAAGGCAAGTCGAATTTATTTAGGTATTTCTTTATTATTCAGGTTTAGGTACCAATAAAATTTTGCTCTATGTAAACTTTTGTCAGCCCCTACAGAAAATCAATAAAATTGTGTAAACAATAACAAGTATAACTTTAATTGTATTGTGAAAGTTTACATGCGCACTCAGTAATGGTATCTGTCACCATTGCTTATGGCCAGTATATTGCTACCATAACGCGTTCTTTCTAATGCTTGTCACGAATTAACACGTTCGAGGACAGAACGAGATTATACGTCATCGTTCGAAATTTTGATATGGC
The DNA here is from genome assembly GCA_033675125.1 of Athetis lepigone. Taxonomy (NCBI): domain Eukaryota; kingdom Metazoa; phylum Arthropoda; class Insecta; order Lepidoptera; family Noctuidae; genus Athetis; species Athetis lepigone. Next base: position 1,183,378 of record CM066235.1, read on the forward strand.
ACAACGTACCATGACGTCCAAATATTTTTTTTACTTTACGACAGTACGTACATATCCGATGAACGTTCAAGTTAAAATCCTATTCAATGTATCTTGTGTCACAACATTTAAAATACCCGAAGCTATACTGTCACGTAAAGTAAGTTTTAAACTATTTCAAACAAGTGCCGTTGACAGTGGGCGGGAACGGTACTCACATACGCACAACGTGTATATGCGTCGCGCGCGCCTACCGCGCTCCTACATTCAATGTGGCTGCGTCACGGTGGGGTGCGCTCGCGTTCGCTAAACATTTCGTGGCGTATCGTGATATTTGCCGCGACAAAACATCGCAAGTATTTAGTTTATTTGATTTATGTATTATTCCTTAGCCAGACAGTATACTATTTTACTATGAATTAATAATTTTACTCTGTGAAATTGATGTTTAATGGGTTATTTTATGCGTTTTAGATGGATAAGCGCAAAACAAGACTGATGAGCATTTTTGATGTTTCTGACAACTCTACCGAGGCGGATGCTTACCAAGACGATGATGGAGAATATGGTTCGGATAAAGATTTTGACCCACAAGGCAATACATCAGATAGTGAAAGTTATTTTTCTATAATATTATAGACGTTATTACACGTTGTGTCCGTTCACGTCTAGTTAACTTATTTTGAATGACATAACGTATTTATACGATAACGTGATAAAACGGTTGTGTCATGATGTCTTTAAAACAATATATTTTCATAGGAGGCTACGTACCCATACGTCGTATAATTTGTATGACATTTACTGTGTCATTTTGGTACACAGTCTCAAGTGGTAGCGTCCTCGAACGTGTTAATATGGACGCCATATCTATTTATATTTATTAATGTAATTATTTGTACTTTAGAAACAAGAAATCCGTCAGTTGTGCGCTTTATTTACTAATAATATATAAATAATGATGTTATTTTTTATAAAACCTTGGAACACTTTACTTAGAGATGATGTTTTTATATGACATATGTAGCGGCAGATATGACTGCCCTGATTTGGTAAATAATTTAAGTTATGTTGTACCTAGAACTGTTGTAAGACGTGAGGTGCGCGCTCGCCCTCTATTTGCCATTCCATCAAGCCGCACTAATGCTGGAGTTCGCGCACCTCTACGTCGCATGGCAAATAATTATAACACATTTTTTTCGGACAAAGACCTATTTACTTTAACACCTAAAAAATTTCGAAATAATGTAATAAAAAAATTAACAAATTAAAATGATAAAAAAAAAATATTAACAGACTGTAATGTTAATAAATTTTATAAGGTTATTGTAAGTTCACTCGCATGCCTACTTAGTTCTTATTAAAAAAAAAAAAATTTCATAAGGTAACTTGTGGATAACGTTGTGAGTTACACATAAGCTACTAACATTAGATACTTAAGATTTATTAAATAAGAAACTGTGTGTAATTGTTTGTTTTCCCAAAGAAATAAATAAATAAATAAATAAATAAACACACGCGATTCTAGACAAAATAGAAAGACAATAGCAGCGCGACAGCTGGCTGTCGCTTGGTCGTTGAAAGGTTAATATCTAATTGCATTAAGAGTCGTAAGGCAATCAGAAATTAACCTTTACTACTACTAATTTACGACAGCTTGAAATTCAAATGTCAAAACACCCGCTACTATGATAAATATGTTGTCATGTCAACTGTCAGTTAGTCTTCACTTTTTTAATATCGAACTATTTTAATCAAGCCAGAAACAAACCCGTTGTTTTTCCATTACTTAAAAATATTAAAACAAGATGGCGGCTTGATATCAGAGAAACGTCAAAACGCATGACAAGTGACGTATGTAGCTCTGTTATTTATATACTGAAGTGGTAACGCTCTAGTTATTTCAATAAAAATATAAAATTCATAGAAAGGAGCAGGTCATTAAATTAGTTACCTCATTATAATGAAGGCTTGGCTTAGTAAATATTTTTTTCATTAACTTCATAATACAAGGTGTATTTTTGGTCTTGCTCAACCAGCTAGGAGATGATTCTACTCATAAAAACAAACAACTTTTATTATGTAACCCACTCGGAAATCGCGAAAAAATATCAGCTGTTTCATACATTATGGTCGGGAGGGCAATGAACTTTTCATAGAAACAGCTGATATATTTTCGCGATTTCAGAGTTGGTTCCATCATAAAAGTTGTTTGTTTTTATGGCTAGAATCATCTCCTAGCGGGTTGAGCAAGACCAAAAATACACCTTGTATAATACCTATCTATCTGTAATAATATGTTGCTGTAATTTTACTTATACTCTGATTCATGAGAACTATGGATATGTTAGACTATGACTGGAACAATAAGTAAAAACAACAAAATTCATAAAAAAATCCTATCGATATACGACAAGTAGAGCAATATATTATTCAATACTTTTTATTTACGTTACTCAGCTAGTTTCCAAATAAATCGAAAGAATGCATACACATGCAACAAAACACGATAAGGCAATAAAATTAAAATAACCGTAAACTAATAATAAAATGTCAAGACGATAATATAACAGCATTTCGCAGTTACATTGACATGTGAAATGTTTTAGAACTTCATAGAAAACGTAATCTACATTTTATTTTATTTCTCGAAAGTCTTCTGTAAAAAGTTTTTGCGTTATTTTGTTTCTTACTTGTTAACGGGTTTCGCGTGTTTTGTGTGATTCTAAAACTTACGTAAAATAGTCTGCTAGGAGGCTGAATAGTAGCATTTCCATTACCTGTAAAAAGAAAAGATAATTTAAAATATTGCCACTTAAAAAATACAATGAACACGTTATTCACATTAACAAAAAAAACAGCAAGTATGTAGTACTTCTTAGTTTTCCTGTAAACTGTAAGTCAAAAACTAACTTAGTTTTGCTCTCTAATTGTTAGACTCGGTAGATTCTAAAAAAACATCGGAGAACCAGTCACACACACGAGGGTGATTTTAAAGGATTTTTTTTTCATTCCCTAATAGATTATTATGTCAAAATTATGCACCTGCATTTAAAAAACATGTCCTTTATAACCAAAAAACTGCATAGCAACGATCTTATCACACACCCGAAACTGCTGCCACTTAAACTATCTCAACAACCTAACTAACTATCTCAAAACCAAGATACAAGATGAAACGTAACTGTCGCAGTTAGCGTTACGTTAATCTAATAACGTGGTTATCTAGACAGGTTGACACGCAATAACTGTGGTTAGCCGCTAAACCTGACATAACCGAGGCATTCCTCGTGGTTTTTTGTCTGTATTTTGTCTTACAAGATTTTTGTGTGGTAAAAATGCGGTCAGGTGCCTTTTTGATGCTGGCAACATAAGGTAAAGAGAGAGAATTCGCGGCAAATTGACAACTGACAGTTTAGGTTTTTTGCTTTTTAAAATTTGTCTTTACTTGATAGACGAAGAAAAACTAATTTTAACAATCTTCTTATATAAGTAATTAACCTTTCAGCGACCAAGCGACAGCCGGCTGTCGGGCTGCTATTGTCTTTCTATTGTGTCTCGAATTACGTGTGTCGAAGGTTTAAGAAGAGACAGATTGTTCGTGGTAATCAAGGTGACAGCCGGCGGTCGCATGTATGAGCCGCAGGAAACAACGAAATGGTATGCATTGCCATTTGAATGCCGTTTTTGAAGCTTGGAATTTCGAACCTTAGGTACCTACTTAACGCCTTTTAGTGATCGATGCTTATAATATTCAAAGATTTGATATTGGTGCCGATTCTCTTGTTCAAATTAAGTGCATCTTTCTCTTTCCATTTCATTAAGAAAAGGACAGAAGATAAAATATTAATTAAGTCCTGTCAAATTTAGACACTTCATAGATAATTTAGACGCGATTAAAAAAATGGCGACCAAATATACGCCAATTTTCTTCAGGCGCTGTCTAATTTGAGAGGATTAAACTAAAATGTACTTATCTTCTGTCCTTTTCTTTACAAAATGGAAAGAGAAAGATGCAATTAACTTAAATTTAGTTAAGTTTGTGAACAAGAGAATTAGCACCACTGTTACCATATTACTTAAGCTTAATATTTTGTTATCTGTTCACTAGTTACAGTTGGTTGACCGGAAGAGAATGCTTGGGGCATAAAATCCGCCTTTGTACCTTGCATAAAGCGCTTTGAATAAATTAATAAATAAATATTTTCCGCCCTCGTGAAACGTTCATCGATATTTGCGCATGTAAATGAAGAAATCAATTTGTTTAAAATGAACCAACACATTGCATACCAAACGTACTGATTACAATTCTATCGAGTGACTGACAGTGACATCGTGGTATTGAATCGTTTTACTTTTCACAATTAACAATGAAATCTCAACCTTATCACAAAGAAAAAAGATTTTAATTCAGTTGGTGTGATAGCAGTTTTAATATTTCATATGTTTAAGCTAATTTAAACTCTATAACTGTGATGAAAGAGTAGTTTTTGAAGTGCGCTTAACACGTTTTAAATTTTACAATTGTTTAACACTCGTGTGAATATTGCATTATTTGATATGAAATATGAATTTTAAAAAGGTATAAAAACTAATTACTGTTTTGTACCGTTTTTTCACCAACTATATGGTTGTTGAAACTCATTTCAGTGTTTTAAAATCTTATCTACTTACCCACTAAAATAAATAATAATAAATTAAAAATATGCAATACAGTGTTGCCAAGTAAACTCCATTTCGTTGCGGAATGTTTATACCTAATAGTTACCGTGATCCCGGAACATAAAGGGCAACCGAAGGAACATGAGTGGGTTTTAGTCAGTAAAAGTCTGACACACCCTCCCGCTGCCACGGCGGGAGAAGTCATTTGATGATTTCCCACTCCCAAAAAAAAGAAGTAAACTCCATTTAATATAATGAAGTTTCACTAAAATTGCGTATGGTACTTATTTTAAATAATATAGGCACATTTAATAACTACCGTTAATTTTAAAAAGTATACAGTAATAAAATATAGTCAACGAGATATTATTTAGGTTTTAATTTGTTTAAACTCAAGGACTACATTAAAATTTATTTCTATGTTATATTATACTTAGTTAGATTTAAAATGATCTCATATAAAAATATATTGTTCTTCTACATAACTTCTCTTACTTATTACGTATATTTTCATTCGAACAATATGCCAAAACTCCAAAAGTAAATTATTATGTTTACCCAACTTATCTACGTAAGTCGTACGTCTTTGCCTAGTCTGCATTAAATAATAAACCACTCGAACTAATTCTAATATTTGCTGATTTATTGTTAATTAAATACTTACTTAGAGAACAAACATATACTTAGTTATGTAAGTATTATTCTAGGTTTATATGTGCCAATAATAAATTGGCATCGAGCAAACAGTATCTAATGAAATAATAGCTTTTTCTGCAGTTTTTCCCGCCATTGTGCAATGTTTTTCATCTCAGTTGTAAATAAATTATTTTTATAATTTCGTCGAATCGAATCAGGAATATCTAATGACTAATAATTGTTAAAAAATGCAACAGTGTAGGTGTCAAAATTATATTTCATAACCGTTTAAATGTTTTAATATATTCTATAACGCAATTTTAGTCTATTTAGTAAATTTAATACATAGATAATAGATGCTAGTGTTTACAAAGTCGTACAAAACGATAGTAGCACGAAATAGTTTAGTATTATAACATTCAAAACTATAATTTAGTTACACCCAATGTAGTTGTAATTTTATTTAAAAATGCTTCATCATATTTACCAGTACCAATTGTTAAAAAACTTAACTATACATATATAGCTCTCAGTCAAATAAATGAAAACTTAATTTAAATAAAACAAATTCAATATAATATCATACAGTACTATAAAAACGTTACAAAAATAAACAATTGTAATAAACTACATCAATGGGCCGACGACAAAATAAGTGCAGGCACACAATACCGATTGCGACAGATAATGGCTGCGATTGCAACGCATGAGGAAATGGACGAGAAATAAGCGTCCATTCACGTTTCCCACACGCCGCTGTGCGACCAGAAATATAACAATAGCAGTTGACAAATACAATTAAAAATAGATACTTTTTAGGCCGAAAATTAAACTGGAGATATATAGCATATTATTGACATAAAAGCTACTGAAATAAAACCTTAAAGTCTAAGTTATTTATTTCAATTTGATCAATAAAACTAATTTTTGAACGCCGCTTGCAAGAACAAGAACAAAAAATAGATTCTAGCTTCGTATAGTGAAGAAATTGGGCGAAAAGCTCCATAATCAGTCTTTAGAAATGAATACTCAACAATATTATGCTACATACAAAAAAAAAATACAATTACATGAGTTATGAAATGAAACATCTAATAACCATGGTTGACTCACCTCAATTTAGGAAAAACAACCATTTTTTCGTTCCGTTCGGAAGTACCGTACAACTTGTTGAAACAATTTCGTCATAAATAATGATCATGCGCAAGGGATTTTCCACATTGTCATTCATAGAGGAACTTGTAACAATCATGGTTGCACACAAAGACTGACAGACGAGCCAGCAACCATCTTTGGAGTACAAGAGACAGGATAACATTGAGGAAAACTGGAATAGATGTGAGAGGTGGGAGTAAACAACCACATAAGCGGGGTTTAGAAATCCAAGCCTTTATTTTAGAGAGGGGTCACATTATAGTACAAGTTCGGTCAAATACTGTTTTCAATTCGATTATAAAATTATCAGTGATCCACCTAGTCCCTGTCAGACTTGATGAAGAGTACGTATTTTTTATTAACAGACAGATTCTGTCGTGTAGCTTTTGGAAATATTGGGCATACCACAATTTAGGTTCTATCACAGATTCTATTATTTCCTACCTTCCATAAAAATAGCTTTAAAACACTATAGGACCTGGAGTTACAACCACTAGGTCGATCATTTTGTGTTCTAAGAAATGGAGAACAAGAGACCTTATAGCACAAGTTTTCTTTATTATGTTGTTAATCTATCTTTGTGTCTATCTTTGTGTATCTATGTTGTGAATCTATTTATCTTTAAAAACATCAATAAAGAAAATAGATGAACAAAAAACGGCATTGAACCCCATAGACAAAAGCCACAATTCAATTGAATCACCATTTACTTCATCTATTTCTATAACTTTATCCATTCACGCACAATTATTTATAGCTAAGCAAAATCTAAGGATACCAACTACAGTTTTTGTCATTCTCATTGCCACTTTAGGCTACTGAACTAAAATTTTATCGACTAGAATCGAAACGCTCACTCGACCTTGTACATCGATTGGATGAAAATGATTGTTCTTACCATCATTAGGATATTATTTGTAATACCGGATTTAGTTTTTGTTAAATCAGCATTAAGGTAATGTATATCTGCAATGATTGCGCTGAAATTGTTATTCTAAAGTTTGTTATGATTGAGTTCTTTCGGTCGAATGATTTTAGCGTCCTCTGTCATTGGTTGAACAATGTTGTAGCGTTTGTTTTCATAATATTCATTGTCCATTGTTTAATTGACTTTTTGTGTGTTTTGTTATTAAGAGAAGAGATAGGACCTTCCATCTTTCATTTTACCTATATATTTTCTTGCAAACAGTTTGTGTAGTTTACAGTAACCTTCTTCTACTAGTCAAACTCATTCAAACCAAGTATTTTGTGAAGAACTACTAGTACTTACATATATGCTTAATATATTATCCAAGTTTTTCCACCGGACATCTAAACGTACGGCGGGATACCACCCTTTCTTGGTCGATATTCCTCGTATCCGCACGCAGCGTTTCTCGAATTCCTTTATTATGAGCACCGCAAAAGAATGGAATTCCCTGCCGGCGTCTGTGTTCCCAAATGCTTATAACCCGGATGTATTCAAGAGACGAGTGCATAGGCATCTTTTGGGTGAGCTCGCTCCATCGTAGGCCCCGTCTATGCCCTCGGGCTAGTCTGGGACCAAGAGCAAGCCCATATTTAATAAAAAGAAAAAAAAGTTCGCAGATGATATAATTAATCCAGTTGCACTGCTTCTTGCCTTACCCTTGTAATACCAATAGACGACAACGACCGGGGAAAGATTTGACGCAAGACCAACGGCTTTACGTGCTTTCCGGGTAACTTCAACTTCCGAACGTCAACGTCCGAAGTCCACTATTACTGGTTAAATCCAATAGAACATTTGCACGACCTGGAAATCGAGTCCAGGACTCAGTAGTCTCGATGCAACCAAAGACCAGCGGGGCAGTCGACCATTAACTTTACTATTTACGTAAACACAGTAAGTTAGTAATTATTTACGAATGTAAACCAGTGCTAATGGTATAGTACGCATGAAATAACCATCATTCATTTTAACTAAGTATAATACGTTCCGCTTCCAACTAGATATGTAGCATTTCCTTTAAAACATATTAGTTACTAGCTATCATCCGCGACTTCGTCCGCGTGAAGATATTTCATCAAATTTCCAAAAATGCCTCTACGTTATAACCTAAGGTTACTATGCAAATTCATGTTTTATAATGTAATTCATATTTCTTCAGTAATTTCGGCTGTGTGTTGACTAACAAAAATTCTGTCCCTGCATGATTGATAGATATTTAGATTCCCTCTAGCTGGCGCAGCCGCGAGACACGCAGTGTTATTTTTGTTCATTGTAATTCATCCTGTGGTTTTCTGCACTGTGTTCTTCATTGTTCAACATGTAATTTTTTGCAATGTGTGTATCTACATATGCTAAATAAAATGTTTTACTTTCTTTCTTTCTAATATATCTGTTATTTTTTTTAAATAAGAAATACTTAGCAATCATGACATTCGTTAATCCAAAACAAACCATAAAACTTATAAAATGATCTTACAACTAACTTTTCCACAAAAAGTCAACCACTGTAGGAGGTCCTCAATAAACTCAAAATGACCATACATACGTGTCAACTTTCTTCCTTCCACACAGGAAATGACCATCCTTTACAAATACCTGGTTTGAATTATAAAAGCTATTGCATTGATCTGTTTGAAAGATAAAAACAATTGTCTCGTAGCTTTGTACTGCACCGGTGTCAGCAACCTGACTATGAAATTGCAAGTCACACCTAGCAAACTAGTTTGAAAGAATTAACTATGGTTGTTTTTGCGCTGAATTAAGTCTGACTATATATAGTGTTAAGTTCTTTTTTTGGATGGGAAATCATCAATTGACTTTTCTGTCCTGGGCGGGGCGGGAGGGAGTGTCAAACTTTTACTGACTAAAACCCACTCCCTGCTCCTTCAGTTGCCCTTTATGTTACGAGGTTACGGTAACTATTATAACTATTCCGCAACCCCTGTTAGGTTGGTTTAGAATAGAGTATTGTAGGGTGGTGTAACTATAAAAGGTGGAAGAAAAGAGGTAGCAAAATATGAGAAGAGATGAGACAAGATGACAAAAGATGAGATTTGATGAACAGAGATGAGATGGGAAGAGAAGGTAATAATAACACAGGATAGAGTCGGATTTTGTCTATAGGGTAACTATAACTATGGGTAAAGTAGGTTAATATACTTAGTTGTTCTGATTAGTTACAAAGTTCAAATCACCTCATTTAAAAATTCCGCAAACCTCGACTTGTACTCTACCAATATTGTTAAGTTTCATTCGTATTTAATTGTTAATTGAACTGTTGATCGGGACTGGGACCTCAAAACCGTCAATTTAAACATAAGCCTGTATATAGCAACCCTAGGTGGTAATAACTAGAGTTGCCTTAAATAATTTTAACTTTTATAGTTATAGTTTGAAATCGGCCATGAGCAAGCGTGGTGATCAATGCTCGTATGAGAAAAAGCGTTTACCCTGCAGTGGGACAGTAATAGGCTGGTATCATTATTATTATTTTAGTTATTGTTTACGGCAATTTACCCATTAATGCGCACATGCATAAAATGACAGCCATTAATTCGCTTTTGTACAACAGTATTAGTTACTAAGACAGACAAACACTTTAAAAGGTAACCGAATAGGTCTTTGCCTGCACGGTGCAAAATAGACAATTAGGCACACGTAACACGAAACTAGAGCGCCGACAATAGCGTGAAACTGTTAAAACTAAATTAATGTTTTAAAGAAACAGGCTTTTTAGAGAAAGAAAGCCAGACAAGTATAAGACGGATAGACATAATGGCGTCTGTGTCAGTGTTTTTCATACGGGAAATTAGGCGTTTCCCTTGTTCAGAAACTAAACTAAATTAAGAAAAGGACAGAAAATAAATTATAAATTATTCCTGTCAAGTAGAGACACTCCATATAATTTTGACGCGATTAAAAGCATAGCCACTAAAGATATGTCGATTTACTTACGGCGCTGGCTAATTTGACAAGACTAAACTAAAATGGATCTTCTGTCCTTTTCTTAATGAAATGGAAAGAGAAAGATGCACTTAACTTTTTAGTTGAGCTTGTAAACAAGAGGAGCAGCACCAATATTCAAAATTCAATCAAAATGAACAGACGCTGTCTTTTATTCTTTCATCACAAATTAGTTCTTTCTCCTCACCTCTTCAAATAACTTCGCCTAAAGCCCTGCCTACTCTGTATGCCTAAATAGCGTGAAGCATGCAAGCGGCTCATCAGCCCGCTGAACTGGACATGCGAACCAAATTAGCTAAAAGGTTATTCTAATCTAGGTCTCCGACTAATATACAAGAATTATGTGTACCTAAAAATTTGGGTTATTCGCCAACTGGACACAAAACACGAAGTACTGCCACTTCCTGAGATTAGTGTGTTCAACCAAAGAAACGAACTAACAAATTCTTCAGCTTTATAATATTAGTAGGAGGACTCAGGAATAATGTAGGTTTTTATTACTATTTGTTTTTTTAATTGAACCATTAGTACCCAAAGAGTGTCGTGATGGCCCAGAGTCTGTTTATCTGAGGTATGATAAGCAGTCGCTTCACGTAAAACACTGGTGTCCAGCTGAATTATGTTAGTCTAGAAGCGAACCCCAACACAATCAGGAAAAGGCTAGGGAGATTATGGACCCTCAGTACCGAAGTCTACAATAAAATTGACCTCTATATTTTAATACCTAAACAATGACTTCACATTTGGAATAAACCTAATAAATATTACTTAGAAACTGCAGTTCGCGAGTAAGTAAAAGTTAGCACAGCTAACTTAACAATGAGATGTTAATAAATACTTAACAACTTGCGTCAGAGCACACTTGTTATAACTTCTGTTTATTGTTACGAAAACTTTGTAAATATAACATTTAGCACTTTTTTATATTACCTACAAGACCTTATTTAGTATTTTATAAAAGAGCTGTAAAGGAGATCAGGGAAGTATTTTTGCCGCAAAGCAACGCTGCTGTATTCTGGTTTGTTTAAAAACGGTACCATTGTAAATTAAGGCACATGGAAGGAATTCCACATATAATAATATAGAAGCATATCACAGGGCAAAGGAGCATTGATCTCCACATATTTACCAAAGTCCAGGTTTACTCACGATGTTTTCCATCACCGATGTCAGTTATGTCCAAGATGAACTTTAGAAAACACACATGAATTTAATACCACATTCGTACTTGCTCAGATTCTAAAACTTACAACCTTTTACAAGAGATTCTTGAGTGGTGCTTTAACATCATTAGCTGGGCATTGACGGTCATTTTTCGCGTCAGTCTAGTCGTGAAACTGTGGCGTCACTCCAAATGGTTTAGGCGACCAACCAACTCTGGCAATGCGATTCGACACTCACGATCAAATTTTAGACGTACGTCAGTTCAACTGACGCGCTTAAATGACCGTCAATGAGCAGCTTTTCATAATTATCAGAAACTAGCCATTTAGCACTTTATCATAACCCCGCTAACTTCAAACAAGTGCCAATTTTGTTAAAAAAAGGTCAAATGCCGAACAATAGCGAGCCTTCAATTCCAGCATTACTGATTGTCCGATAGTGCATGAGAAACTTCAAGCTAAAAACCTTTGTCGAGGTCACCGTACTGGCTGGAAACGAATCACGATAACTCATTTTATTCGGTTTTTCATTGTGTAATGTGTGTGTGTGTGTGTGAGTGTGTCAGTGAACCTATGGGAATGAGTTGTGTGACTATGGTATCCTAGTAACGGGACGTGTTTGTTGTGTATTTGAGTTTCCGCTTTTCATATCTTTTGTGGTGTCATTGTGTGCGTTTTTAGGTTAATCTGAATTAGATCAGCTCTGGTTTTTTTCTGATTAATTTGTGCCTAATACGACTCACACAAGAGCGACCAGATCGAGATCAATCGCTGATCTTCTATATTATAAATGAAATGGTAAACTGACTGACTGTGTGATACATCAATGCACAGCCCAAACTGTTGGTCCTAGCATGAATTTTGAAGAGTGTGTTCTTTGTGAAGAAAGATTTTTGGGAATTCCATCCCTAAAGATGCAAAATTAGGGGATGAAAGTTACATAACAATGACGAATTTATTCCCCATTCTTAATAGACAAGATCAAAAAGAAAAGACTAAATAATTCATAACTATGTCTCGTATGAAAAGTGCAATGTGTTCAGTGAAAGTAACAGTAATAGTTTATTACTTACTGCCCCAGTTAGTGTGGTATGTTTCTTAGTAAATCACCTTATTTCTCCTAGATGGATGATTGATTATATGAGGTCGGAATAGGTATAAGAATTATTTTGTCTAAACTTGGAATAACTAGGCTAAATGACAGAGAGTGGATAATACTTCCTCTGAATGGAATGATGATAAATCCTACTCCCTCCTCGTTGTACTGATTCTACTTATTTTTATGAGCAGAGGGCCTAGTCAAGTGGCATTGTAGAATAGATAGCGAAAACGAATAGATTGTCAAATGTATGGAATTGACATAAGCTTTCGCTAAACAATTTGACATCTCCACACTTTTGACAATCTATTCGTTTTCGCTATCTATTCTACAATGCCACTTGTCTAGTGGGGCAGGTTAAAAATGAGTCCAGGTTTTCCCACGATTGTTGTCTAAGATAAAGTATAATATACGAATTGAATAAATCACATTATTTATGCTTCCCTAGTTATAATCTCGTATCTTCTTGCATAATAATATAATAATTTGTTAGAAATGTATTCTAAATGCAATAAACAATTCACAATAATTTCTGAAGTCCCTGGACATATTCAACATGCTGGATGATTCCAGAATTTTAGATACGGTATTAACAACTCTAAGTAACTCCGTCAAAGTTTCGATTAATTTTCTTTACCTATTCCCAACCCTGTTGATAAACGTACTAACATCATTCTTCTATCGTTAACACTAATCAGTTTTATGTTCTTGCAAGAAATGTTTATTACAGTGTCCATTAATAATTATTACAAGTTATTGCTTAGCAATAGCTGTAATAACTAGGAACTTACTTTAAGCGCCGTTAAGTCATCATGTCTATAGCCTTTTTGTTATTAAATAATAATAAATAATAAAATAATATCCTGGGACATCTTACACACGGCCATCTGATGCCAAGCTAAGCAAAGCTTGTATTATGGTAATCAGACAACTGATATACATACTTATATAATTTTTAAATACATACATATTATAGATAAATAACACCCAGACACAGAACAAACAATTATGCTCATCACACAAAGTTTGTCCTGGGTGGGAATCGAACCCACGACCTCTGGCTTAGCAGTCAGGGTCACTGACCACTAGGCCAACATGCCCGTCGTATTAAGTATATAATATTATATATAATAGGGTCGGCATCCAGTATAATTGGACCCAGCAATTAGATATGTTTTTCATGTTTAACTGTTGGTAATATCAAACTTTGTAAACGCAATGCACAAAGCTGGCTTTGTAAACGACGAAACTTTCTGTGAGTTGAAATAATTTTAATCAAAGTTATTTTGTTTTCTTTAAGCCCAAAATTCATAAGGTTGTGGGTCCACCACTCCAGTTACAATTTCTTTTTTTTGGGGAGTGGGAAATCATCTAATGACCGTTCCCGTCCTGGGTGCGGCGGGTGGACGTGTCAGACTTTTAATGACTTAAACCCAGTCATGTTCCTGCGGTTGCCCTTTATATTCCGGGGTCACGGTAAATATAATAAACATTCCGCAACCCACTTACAATTTCTTAGCAATTAATTAACGTCTTGACGACCAACCGACAGCCGGCTATCGGGCTGCTATTGTCTTTCTATTGTGTCTCGAATCACGTGTGTTTGAAGGATTAGTAGAGTAAGCAAGGATATAGAAAATGAGAACCCATTAAGCTGCATATTTATTATATTTGTTTAACAAATCGTCAAAGGTCTCTTTGGCTAGACCACCCACCGTTTTTGAAGCGCGAAAAGTTTCTTCATATTTTTGCAACATTGCTCTTCATAACAAGACAATTGTTTGCAAAAAAAACCGACTTCCCTCGATTTCGGCATGATACCATCATCAGATCCTGAACCTGATGACAATGGGACCATATGCGAAATCTACCCTTTCAAACAAAAAATGAATTGTTTAAATCGGTTTGTAAACGACGGAGATATGCGCGAACAAACATAAAAAAAATACAAACATCCGAATTGAGAACCTCCTCCTTTTTTTAGAAGTCGGTTAAAAAAGGCAGTTCTTTTTTATTATATCTATTAATATTATATTATTATAATTAAAAACAGTAGATAATAAAAAAGTCAAGCCTAATAAAAAACCGTCTAACAAGAACACATGATATTATCGATTGCGCTAACAATAGCAATGACAGTGAAAGTGGAAGGTCAGAGGCGTGGCCAACTGACAGTTCTTTACTGTTTGACATCAATAATCGTTTACTTGTGCCAGGATATTGATTTCTACCAATCGATATGTATTAAATATTTGTGAAGAAAGCCTTATTTGGTATATTAACTGTCTGTTACTGACTGTGTGTAGTACCTATGGATAAAAACTAACCTTCTCCTTTCTCAAGCTATGGACCATATCTGTACCGTAAAATTTCATGTAAATCAGTTTAGTCGTTTTGGCTTGAAATTGAGGGAGTCATCTCGTGTTCTTGGATATAAGAACACGTGTATGAACTCCATACTATCATTTAATAAACCGTACAATTGTCATTTAAACTGAAATATTATTTTCAAACTCGACATTGGCAGAAATCACCGTAAATTCGGTAGATTGCCATAGTAAATATAAAAGTTGAAGTTGAAATCGAGACAGATAGACAGAGTTACTTTCGTATTTATAATAATTACTAGCTTTTGCCCGCGGCTTCGCTCGCGTTAGAAAGAGACAAAAAGTAGCCTATGTTACTCTCCATCCCTTCAACTATCTCCACTTAAAAATCACGTCAATTCGTCGCTCCGTTTTGCCGTGAAAGAAAGACAAACATACAGACAGACAGACAGACACACTTTCCCATTTATAATATTAGTATGGATTAGTATGCGTTAATTTACTTCAAACGCTTTCAAATTTGAAAACACTAAACTAATAATTTATCTTCTGTCCTTTTCTTAACGTAATGGAAAGAGAAAAATGCACTCACTTAAATTTTGGTTAGTTTGTGAACAAGAAAATTAGCACCATTATGTTATTAATGTAGTTGCCTTATAATGTCTCGACTACTAAAAGTAGGTTAGCTTCTAAGACATGTCAAGCATTATAGGTTAAATAAAATTGATTATACTTCTGACTTTTTATGGTCAACGGAAGAATACACCCTGTAATTTATGGTAGAAGGTGGCCTGTTTGGCTATTAATTTAAAGGGACGAAAATTCATAGCCACAACGAGGAGAATATAAGTAAATATGGTTGATTTTTTAGAAGATGGAGATTTTGAAGAAATTGTTTCACATATACTACCGTTTCCACTGATGGGAAAATATAATCGCTTCGCATCTCAAATTTTTTTTTGTTGGTGAGTGGGAAATCATCCAATGACTGCTCCCGTCCTGGGTGCGGCGGGAAGGCGTGTCAGACTTTTACTGACTAACACCCACTCATGTCATGTCTTCTATGTTGTATGTTTTTCTATGTAAACTTGCGAAGCACGAATAAACTGTTTTTCTTTCTTTCTTTCTTTCATGTTCCTTCGATTGCCTTTTATGTTCCAGGGTCACTTCTTCTTCAATCCTTTGTTAGTAGATACTTACTCTTTACAAAGAATATATTGGTGCTAATTCTCTTGTTCACAGACATAACAAAATTTAAGTTAAATGCATCTTTCTCTTTCAAGCTCTTGAAGAAAAGGAAAGAAGATACCTACATTTTAGTTTAATCCTGTCAAATTAGACAGCGTTGAAGAAAATTGTCGTACTTATATTTAGTCGCCATGTTTTTAATCGTGACTAAATTATCTATGAAGACCCTAAATTTGACAGGACTTAATTAATATTTTATTAACTACCAAGAAATATATTTGTTACTAAATATACTCATTTAACCTTTTAATGATCTAAAATTATGTATCTAAACCACATTTAGTTTAAAATATTGATGACGGTATAATTCTAAATAATTTAGAGTTTCATAAAAATACATTTGACTTTCATTTGAGTCATCAATATTATTTTAATATTTTGAAACTATTAAAGTTTCTTAACATATTGCATCTAGAGAAACTGAGAAACGCAATACCGAAACAATAAAACATAATAGTAAACCAAACATCATGTTCTGATTGAGGATACAATAATTACTAAATAATTTCCACTAGCGTGCAAAATACCTGTCGATATTGATACATGTAATTTTAAACCTAAACAGGACACATTACGATTGCTAATTGCTCAACAATGCAATTTGATATAACACTTTGTTATAGTAAGGATTAAATCATGCGTGTTTACTGGGCCTTGTACGATTTTCCAATAATTCAAGCGGATCGGAAGGAACTGTAGTCTTAAACATTTTGAAAATATTTTTACTTATATTAGTTTTAGTTATGTAAGTATGTAAGTACATTTCATTACAACATCTATCACTGTTTTTTTATATATCACTTGATAGAACCAGACTGAAGGCCTATCTGATAATTAATAGTCTACCTCTTATACACATCTGCAATCTAGATTTATCTACACAATCCTGTCATTTCTGTATACAACTTGGTATACACCGTTTACCCGTCATTGGATTCTAGTAAATAAAATAAGTATAGTTATGATTTCCCCAGGGTCTGGAAAGGCTATGCGGAGTTATACATGTTTAAACAGGACTAGTTTACTAAAAGTAGGGCAAGTGAAATTCAAGCAAAATGGCCGAATACCGGCTGATTTTCTATCCACTACGCGACAATTTGACTCCTCAAAAGTCGTTTAGTCATAGTAGAAATCTTTGTAGTGGAGCCTGGTTCTCGAAAATACTACAATCATACCTACCCATTCCTGCCGCAAAGCAGCGTTGTTGTGATCCGATTTAAAGAGTATGATTGCCGGTGACACATGAAACATAGCATCTCTGTCTTTGGGATGACAAGAAATGTTGCCATCCCAGAGATAAAAAAGAGCGAGACATCTGATAGGCGGCGGTGGTCAGGGCCGACAGCATCTCTCTCTGGGATGGCAAGAAATGTTGCCATCCCAGAGACGAAAAAGAGCGAGAACTCTGATGGCTACTTAACATCAGGCGGTTTGTTTCCCATCCAATTAAAAAAAGGTCCCTCATTTCAATGTCAGTAGAAAATAAACTACTTAATTTCCCAAGAAAGCTAGCAATAAAATATAACCTCCAAGGTCTATAAACCAAGATGGCCACAAGGCCATCTTGGTTTATAGACCTTGGACCTTGGGGGCTTGGTTTATAGAACTTATCAGGGTCAAATATTCCTGAATGCCAACGGTCAGTACCTTATAAAGGCCACTCGTAAAAACTTGACTCATATCTGATAGGAGGTACATTAAGAAAAATGTTTAGTAGCTATATAGATTTTATCGGGATTGATTATTTACTCAGAACCAATATTTTGATTTTTGAATAATTAAAATAGCATAATATTGAAACATGAAAAAGAAATAAATGCATTTTATTCTTCGCTTTAATTTTCTGGACGGGCCCTAGTCTGCTATTACAATCGTGTCTCAATGATCGATTTTTGACGTGTAACGTCAAACTTTGCATGAGACAGACGGAGCGCTCCTAGCCGACTACTCTGAGAAAAAATATACAAAACAAACTCGGAACTCAAAGTACCGTTTGAAGCCCATTAAATACATAGAATTGGCCAAATAATATTATCAAAAGGTCGGGTCAACACAGGCTACCCGCTACATATTATCACGCTATAAACTTTGTGGGATGAACAAAATAGTGACGCAGGCAAAGTATTTTTGCTGCTTAGCCACAGAGTCGACGACACAGGCAGCAGCTACTTATTAACCTTTCGACGACCAAGCGACAGCCGGCTGTCGCGCAGCTAGTCTTCCTATTGTGTCTCGAATCACGTGTGTTCGAAGGTTTAATCCATACTAATATTATAAATGCGAAAGTAACTCTGTCTGTCTTTCTGTCTGTCGGTCTGTCTGCCTGACTCTTCTTCACGCCTAAACCACTGAACCAATTTGAATGAAATCTGGTACAGATATAGCCTGAGACCCAAGAAAGTACATAGGATAGTTTTTATCCCGAAAATCCCCCGGGAACAGGAATTATTAAACCACGCGGACGGAGTCGCGGGCAAAAGCTAGTCTATAAATAAATTAATTAATTTTATTTTTCTCACCACAATATTTTAACATTTAAAAGTACATATTGCTTAGTATTTTACAATACAACTGTGTCCCGTACCAATCTGTTTGTTTTACGGTACAAACAGGTGTAACTTGTAGGGATACCCTAGCTGGCTGCAGCCTGGGAACGCCTCGTAGGAATGTAGCTCAGTGAGTAGACATACTTAGTATTGTCTTATAAGGGTTACAGTTAGCTGCCGAGAAGGAGCATACCTGATCAAATGAAATATGTACAGTCAGCAAAGTATATAAGTATACAGGACCGTCATCTACAATTAAGGTTTTCTTGAAAACTAATGAATGTATTCAAATGAAATTTAACCTAATTGAAGAACTAGTCATTTTCTACTATAGTTTAATTTCTTATTAGAAAATATCCGTGGGTTTTTGAGAAAACTTAAACTGTATCTGACGGCCCTGTATACTTATATACTTTGCTGACTGTACATAAAGACACAGTAAGTATATTGTCTAAAGAAGACAAGATGAAATTCACATTATAGAAATATTAAGAATGACAATTATTAAGTAAAATATAGCTGTGCCACTTCGTAAAAACTACCTACATAAATTATTATTAGACTACTTTAATAAAAACTAGTCTGAAACAGCCAAAAGTAGAGTGAATGAACAATAAGATCAACTTTGCCCTGTAATGGGAAAACTTTGAACTCGTAATAATATTAATAATTATATTTAATACTAGCTGTCCCCTGCGGTTTCACCCGCATTTTTCGTTACTGCTCCGCTCCCGTGGGTCGTAGCGTAATGGTATATAGCCTATAGCATTCCTCGATAAATGGGCTATCTAACACTGAAAGAATTTTTCAAATCGGACCAGTAGTTCTAGAGATTACCCACTACATACAAACTTACAAACCTGCAAACTTACAAATACCTCTTTATAATATTAGTATAGATGAATGTTTAATTATTTCAATTACACAACAGTCATTAAACCTTCAAACACAAGTAATTTGAGACACAATAGAAAGACAATAATTGCAGCCCGACAGCCCGCTGTCGCTTGGTCGTTGAAAGGTTACGAGTTAGTAACAGTTTTTAATAATTACTTTGAAATCAACAAGTTATTCAAAAAATCAGACAATGTATTGCTAAAATTCTTTAAATATTTTAGCCAACGATGCAATAGTCAGCCTTTTCATTAACCTAAGGTCGCTTTTTACTGCTGACCTCGTGTTATTACTGAATGGACTGAAATATGAATCACTAGCCCCGAGGTCTTACTTCATTTGTGGTTCCTGCTCGGCTCTCTAGGAAACAGCGTGATGTTAATACATCAATCTAGTTATAATATAAAATATTTTTATTTTTTTCGGCTCGCAACTTCTTCTCTGCGTAGTCAAATATTTTATTAAACACAGCTTATATCATTAAGTTTTAAGTATAACTAAGCTTTCTATCCGTACTAATATTATAAACTAGCTTTTGCCCGCGGCTTCGCTCGCGTTAAAAAGAGACAAAAAGTAGCTTATGTTACTCTCCATCCCTTCAACTATCTCCACTTAAAAAATCACGTCAATTCGTCGCTCCGTTTTGCCGTGAAAGAAAGACAAACAGACAGACAGACAGACACACTGTCCCATTTATAATATTAGTATGGATGGATATTATTTAAGTTCATAAACAATAAACATATATTTTCTTAAAATTGCGCTCACACTTTCTATTAACCACTTCACACAACTGCGCGCCTAGTACTTTTGATTGATTTAAGTACTAAGTATCTCAGTATTTTAAATTTTCTCACATTATCACTTCACATTACTGCGCTCCTAGTACTATTGTTCTCTTGAGTTTTCAATCCTTAATTGAATTTAGAATTAACTATAGGGGAAAATGATTCATCTTTTATAATTATAATCTCGTCGATTTTTCATTATTTTTAAGATGTATTCTGCTATTCGGGGCGGGGACAAATCCAACGAACCAAAAACCATGAAAATTGGTCTAGCCGATCTCGAGTTATAAGTGTTGTAACAAACCCGACTTTGCTTTATATACAGGGTGTCCCAAAACTCAACGTCAAGCCGAAACGGGGTGACAGGATTGATCATAACTATCACGAGAAAAATCTGAAAAAAAATCTATCCCATGCAGTTTAAAAATTATGGGCATTTTAAGAAAAACCTAGAAATTTGATCAAACTGTACCATTTTTCGGTTATTGTGGTTATTCTTTTTTATTTTTGTTCATTTGAACTTTGGAAACGTAATCCTAAATAACATTTCTAGAATCCCAATAAAAAATAATGACACAATTGCCTCAAGTTTCCGAGAATTGAGACTATTTGTTAAACTACGAATTTAAAATTTTAAGATTCGTCGACTTTGACAGGCCCTCCTATAAAAAAAATGTACTAGAGTGCCTTGGCAAGTGGCATTAAAAGTTGGCGCATTTAATCAGAATTCTAAAATGGTACAATACTTGTTAGTTCCATACAATAGAAAAGAGTAAAAAAATTAAAACCTCAAGTAACCCGATTTTTGCTATCTCATTTTACTCAGTTAAAATGTTTTTAATTCACACAAGCTCTAGGTAGGTTCTTAATTTTAAGACAAAATGATGAGAGAGATGGATAATGGGTATGTTCGCCATGAGTGAGCGAGACAGATAGTGACGCCACTTTTACCAAAGTGAAAAAAAGTTAGTAAAATTAGTAAAATAATTAGGTTTGTTGGAATAAAAGTCAGATGATAGAGAAATAACGTTTTTTATTACAATAAATGTTCAAATTGTTTACCATCAGCCTCAATACAAGCCCTACATCTTCTTAAAAAAGATCTACTTATTAGTCGGGCATATCTTCGAGAGTTGATCGCCTCAGCTGCTTGAGAAATGCGTTCACGCAGGTCGGCTACGTTCTCAATGGGCTTTGAGTAAACTTTTTCTTTGAGAACTCCCCAATAGAAAAAATCCAGGGGATTTAAATCTGGTGAACGGGCGGGCCACGAGATAGTGCCCGAACGTCCAATCCACCTTCCGGATATTCCTGGTCAAGGAAATCTCTTACTTGCACTGCGAAATGCGCTGGGCAGCCATCTTGTTGAAACCACATGTCGCGAAGATCTGCTAGTGGTACGTCCTCTAACAGGGTTGGTAAATCTTCTCTTAAAAAATGTAGGTAATTAGTTCCATTCAAGTTCTCAGGCAGTTCAATAGGCCCAATAAATTTACCGTTTAAAATTCCGGTCCACAGGTTTACTTTAAAACGATACTGGGATCTATCTTCTCGCATTAAATGTGGATTCTCCACATGCCACTCGTGATAATTGTGCAAGTTCATGTAACCATCTTTTTTAAATGTCGATTCATCTGACCAGAGAATTTTTTGGATGAATTGGGGATTCTCAATATGCCTCTGTAGCATTGTTCTACAAAAAGAAATCCTTTCCTGATAATCTCGAGGTAGAAGACTTTGAACTCGTTGTACGTGAAACGGATGCATTTCGGCTCTTTGTAAAATACGATGAGCAGTGCTTTTCGGTATTCCCGTTCTTTCTTCAATTCCACGTACGGAAATACTTCGGTCACGTGCGACCTCTTGCAATACTTCTTCCTGGAAAGGAAACACAGGTCTACCTCCAGCCTGTATTTGATTCGGGAAATGGCCGCCCTCTGTGAGTGAACGGTGCACATTAACAAACACGCGGTGATCCGGGTAGCGCTCTAAATTTGGATATCTTTCACGATAAAGTCTAGCGGCAGCACTTGCGTTGCATCTGCATTCCCCATAAATGAGGTGCATGTTCGCATATTCTTGTGAAGTGTAGCGCGTAGGCATGGTAGATAAAAAGGATGCCAACACAAAAGTCCAGAGAGAAGCCAAAGTTGCCGGTATGTTATCAACAAGTCCAATTCACAAAGATTCAAGTCCAAAAAGAGAAGCCAAAGTTGTCAGTACTAAATCAACACAAGCGAATACGAACGTGCGCAGTAGACGAATGAGCGAAACGTACTAACTGGTTGGTGTCGGACTGGTAGCGTAGCCATTTGCTTGGCTGAAACTAGTGCGAATGAAACAGATAGATGCCATAGCATCTATCTGTTTCATTCGCACTCGTTTAAACGACGCATCTCCGTCTCAATGCGTGGCGTCACTATCTGTCTCGCTCACTCATGGCAAACATACCCATTATCCATCTCTCTCATCATTTTGCCTTAAAATTAAGAACCTACCTAGAGCTTGTGCGAATTAAAAACATTTTAACTGAGTAAAATCTGATAGCAAAAATCGGGTTACTTGAGGTTTTAATTTTTTTACTCTTTTCTATTGTATGGAACTAACAAGTATTGTACCATTTTAGAATTCTGATTAAATGCGCCAACTTTTAATGCTACTTGCCAAGGCACTCTAGTACATTTTTTTTATAGGAGGGCCTGTCAAAGTCGACGAATCTTGAAAATTTTAAATTCGTAGTTTAACAAATAGTCTCAATTCTCGGGAACTTAAGGCAATTGTGTCATTATTTTTTATTGGGATTCTAGAAATGTTATTTAGGATTACGTTTCTAAAGTTCAAATGAACAAAAATAAAAAATAATAACCACAATAACCGAAAAATGGTACAGTTTGATCAAATTTCTAGGTTTTTCTTAAAATGCCCATAATTTTCAAACTGCATGGGATAGATATTTTTTCAGATTTTTCTCGTGATGGTTATGATCAATCCTGTCACCCCGTTTCGGCTTGACGTTGAGTTTTGGGACACCCTGTATATAGATGCGAAAGTAACTTTGTCTGTCTGTCTGTCTCTTCACGCCTAAACCACTAAACCGATTTGGCTGAAATTTGGTCCAGATATAGTCTGGGACCCGAGAAAGGACATGGGATAGTTTTCAGCCCGGAAGTTCCCCGGGAACGGGAACTATTATTCCACGCGAACGAAGTCGCGAGCAAAAGCTAGTATGAAATATTTTTCAGATTTAGACCAGTCGCTCTGGAGATTAGTGCCCTCAAACAACAAGATAAAAACTATTCAGAAGCTTGTCTAAGTTGCTATGACACGATAACTACAGCATTTTACGTATGTATGTTATAGGCAATGTGTATAATCCGGCATTGTATAGAATGCCTAGGCTTTATATATATTGCCTAAAACGTTCAGGCAACGTATATAATAAGATTCATTTCATACATTGCCCAAGGTATTGTATAAAATGCCCAAAGTGCATCAGGCAATGTGTATAATGAACGACCACGAGAAGGAGACACGTGTTTCTATTATTTCATTATGTCATTTCTATTATGACTTTTAATAAATAAATGGTAAATAATATTTCTCACACTTGACTACACATTTTTAATACATACATATGAAACCTTCTTAGAAGATTTCTAATTTATATTATTTAGAGTATTGTTTGTGTTAAATTAAAGTTTAATAATGTTGATTTTGAATAATATAAATAAAACTTTACCTAAGTATTTTTTTAATAATATGTTATTACTTTGATAACGTAGCGCATAGGTTTTGTGTCGATTACTGAACATGTGAAGATATTTAAGAAAATAATTGTTTTTGTTATTAAGTACCTAGTAACTAGATTGCAATTTTCATATTACTCTATTTTAGTTTGTTCAAAGATGTTACCTAAGATTTTATTTCCTTGCAAATTATAATTATGTTACCTACAGTTTATTGAAAGTATAATAAAAGCTTATTTTAAATGAAAACAAAATCAAATTTCCATAATCAAGTGGTAAGAAATGAAGAGGGCGGACTTTCTGCAGCAATTTTTTGGTACGTTGTATATGTAAATGTTTATCCGAAGGCAACTGCTATGTGAGAAACGCTTTCTACGCAAAAACTCGTATGCACTTAGGCATACAAACCTATAGAACACAATCATGTCTTATCGCTGTCTGCTAATGAATGTTGAAATTAGGATTAGCTCTCAAAAGATCAGTACCTATTTAACTAAATCATAGAGAAGAAAAATCGATTACATACATTGCCTGTGCTTCAACTGGCATTCTATACAATGCCTAGGTATTTTATACATTTCCTAGGTAAAGTGTAAAATAGTTTAAACATTGAACATCATTTCATACATTGCCTGAATGACCCCGGCATTCTATACATTTCCTAGGTATTGTATAGAATGCCTGCATTGTACACATTGCCTATAACATGTATATAAGTTTTAACGTATGGATAATTTAAGTAGTTGGGCGCGTCATTTCTACTTAGACAAGCTTTAATTTAATATTGTTATAGATACTGTTGCTACCTATTAAAGTTTTTTTTTTCTACTAGTTAATCGTTTTTAAACCCCTGACCATGTGTGTGGCGATTCTCACAAAAACAAATGAATGATGAGGTAACACGTGGCATCGGTAACTCCAGGTTGTGTTGTGTGTGGTCTGTGGCCACAGCCTACTACAATATTATCTTCTTGACAATATGACAGCAAGAAGTCCAATTTTTTAAATATGCATCCTCACATAGAAAAAGATTTTTCGTAAAACAATAAAAAAAAATAGATGAATGGTAATTGGTTACCGATTACCTACATGTTAAATAACAATTATTATACGTTTTGTTTTCCAATAATAAAAATTAAACGTTGTTTCTTGCGCCTATTATATCATGTCAAACAAATGTTTTAGTTAAAAATATCACGGTCATTCTCCGATTCGGCGTTATTTGCCTAATTACCGTAACCATTTTTATTTTTCACTGATTTACCTTAAACTCATTAAAATACGAAACTAGTAAAAAATACGAATTCAATAATAAATGAGGCATGTTTTAATTACTGGTAGTTTTCTAGTTATTGAGACTTAAAAAAATTATGAGTACGGTAATTAGAAAAGTTTAATATCTTATGCCACGGTAATTAGAAAACACTGTCAATTTTAAGTAAAATGTGATATAATATAATAAAAATAACACACATTAATAATTTGTATACATCTATTTATATAAAATGAATCCCTATTTCCCTTTATCACCTTTGGACCGATTTCACTAATTCTTTGTTGTGTTTGTTATTGTTTGGAGAAGGTTCTTATGGAAAAAAAATTGAAAATTAAAAGGGTACTTTAGAGTAGTGTAGGTTAGAGTAGAGTAGGGTAGAGTGGGATATAGTAGGGTAGGCTAGAGCAGGCTAGAGTGGGATATAGTAGGGTAGGCTGGAGTAGGCTAGGGTATGGTATAGTAGGAGTGAAGCCGCGGGTTCGTTTTCACGTTGTTTTCATACAGATTATTTACATTTTTAAATATTGATATAAAAAAAACAAAAACATGTAAGAATATAAAAAACAGTAGCCCAACGGCATCGGGAACAGGGTCCCAGCTACCGGTGATCAGGGCTTGAGAAAGAAGAACTTCCTAACGATGCGAGCCGTGTCCAAAAGCTTCTGAATGAAGCCCTAGATCCAGCCATCTGACGAAAGCCTCCTTAGGTGTTGGTCGATACTCTTGGCTATTAAACCATTGGCAGAAACAACTATCGGCACATGACCGTTGAGTCCACATTCAACATGTCAACAATCTCGCGAGCCAAGTCGATACTTAATTTTTATTATCTTTCTCGATCTTCACACGGTTCTTGTCACGCGGGACCGTTACGTCAATGAGCACGATCCACCACCACTAATCAGGCTTGTTTGCTACAACAGTCCTTTCAGTGATGATGTATCGACCCCAGTACAATGTGACATTGCCATCTTCAGATTCTACGAGGCCGTATCTCAGAGCAAGTTGCAGATTGATAATCCTGGCTACTAGGTTGTGCCCATTCAAGTCCTCTTTGTTAGCAAGACGAGAATATTCAGAGATAGTGTGTCGAATCGTTCTCCCGGCAGGTGACACGCCCGACATTAGTCTACCGTACCATCTTACACAATAAATTCCCGACAATTCTTCGTCATGATAACCTCATCCATAATTGTACAGACAAAACCTTCGGTTTCCCCAAATAGGTCACCAAATTGTAGCTACTAAACTGACACTAAAAAGTCTACATCGGGCCCATGCAGGGCCCGGAAAAACCGCCCGTGTAGGGCCTTACTCTGCCATACTTCCTCACGATCCTATGCCTCAAGCACTACAAGTTTGCGCCAGTTCTCTTTTGTTAAAGAAAGCGGAGTGAGGTTCTTGACCACAGTGACCACATCTCGGATTCTCGGTGCTGACGTAAGGAACCACGTCAGCTTTAAGAAAATATTCCCGGAGATACAACCTCCGGGTCTCGCGGTTGAGGAGAGACTTAGCATTAAGAAAGCCTCGACCTCCACATATCCGCGGAATTATATATATATCAACTCATCACTGATGATCGCGGGTGATGCTCAAGCGCGCTTTGCATGTAGATTGACTTCTGTACCCATCTATTTTGAGGCTACAGTTAGTAAATAAGAATTAATTTTTCATACAACGGTAATTATAAACATACGGTAATTAGTATACGGTAATTAGAAAACGATAGATTTTCTTTAAAATTTCGGAAACCAACAAAATATGCAAATACTAGCTTATTACAACGTACGGAGGTCAAAGTACTGCCTCGATTTACATGATCAACTTAGGTCTAACTTAAAAAATCAAATTTATATAATGTGAAACGGTAATTAGAAAAGTTTATAACCAAGGTTACGGTAATTATATACAAGAGCGCTTTATTAGCGGTACACTAACGTTAGAGACGTGCAACTGCTGATGTTTTGCGGTACACATGGAGGAGACGAGACGCGTTCGGAAGTGGTGTGCCAAATACTGTTTTTTAGGGGTGTGCACTCGAGAACAGAATATGTCACGGTAATTATAACTTTCCATCGGACATCCGATAATTTAATGATAATTATTTATAGACTAGTTCTAGTGAGTCAATATTTTACTATGTTGTTTAACACCATTTAAAATGTTGAATAGATCAAAGTAAACCTGTAAGTCATAAAAATTACAAGTAAGTTTTAACATTAAGACAGTGTGCGGACACGTTACGGTAATTAGAGAACAGAGGTTTTTGAACTTAGATTAAATTAATTTAGTCTTAAATACTTTAAACAGAAGCCTGTGTTTTTGTTTATGGCTAGATAGGGATGCTATCTAACATATAAAAAATATTGGATGATTGAATATGATAAAAATACGGATTATTCAAGCCCGGACACGTAAAATTTGCTTATCGGAGAATGGCCGATCAATTTAATTCACTGTTTTCATTAAAGCCTGCAATCTAATTAGACTAGAGGTTGCAATCGAATATTCGAATATTCGAATTATTCGAATACTCTTTCCAAATTAATATTCGAATAGTAAATAAATATTTATTCGAATATTCGAATATTACCAAAAAAAATATCAGTTTAAAGTCTATGTTGATAGAGCTTGAAAATTGTTGTTGGCAACACTGCTTGACTCGACGCCATTGTGTCACTTACAGAACACGTTGTTATTTATGTGTAAAGTGGTGCATTTTCTTTTTTGAAGTGATTTTAGATACTTTTATTTTGTTTTTATTATTAAAGAGAGAGAACGACTTTAAAATTTATTTAAGAATTTTATACTTAATATGTAAATCTGATTTTTTTCCGAATTAATATTGACGAATTTGATTTTTTAGTGACATGTGATAGTTTTTCTTTTTATTATTAACGAGCGAGAGAGAAATGTTTATTTTGTTCTAATAAACAGAAAAGTTGAATTTGTTTAAAAATTTTATAATAGGTAAATCTGATTTATTTCCGAATTAGTAATTATTTTATTTCTGACTTTTCAGTGTAATATTGAATATTATGAAAATAATACTGTAAAGTTTTAACAACACATTTACGTATGTATGCGATACTTTTTGTTTTATTATTAACAAGAGAGAAAGACATTTATTTCTCGTAGAGGCGATCGTGTCCTTTTTTTTGGTGAGTGTGAAATCATCCAATGACTGCTCCCGTCCTGGGTGCGGCGGGAGGGCGTGTCAGACTCTTACTGACTAAAACCCACTCATGTTCCTTCGATTGCCCTTAATGTTCCAGGGTCACGGTAACTATTATAAACATTCCGCAACCCCAGCAGGCGTGGCCCTGTTGGGCCCTTTCCTGTGCTGACTCCTTCTCTTTGAGGCGCGCGTGGAACACTAACGCGCCGTCGACGCGGTCCTGGTCCTAGCCCGCCCGGCTAGGACCAGGACCGCGAGCTACCCATCGCTCGCCATCCGCAGAACCGCGCCTACGGTGGCCGGTAGTCGTCTTGCGACTCTCGACGTCTTCGCCTGGGTCTTAGTCCGGGGCGAGAGGCTCGTCGTTGCCTCTCGCGCGCCGCCGCTTCCTTCACCAGCATAACTGCTTCGCAGCAGGAGGCGACGGCATCCCATTCCGTCTCGCCCCGCAGCATGGCTTGAACCAGCGCCGGGCGCGAGAGGTCACCGCCGCCGATCGCCTCTACGAGGACACGTCAATGGTGCGCCCATGCGCGACACACCTCCACCGTGTGCTCGACCGTGTTCTCCAGGCGACCGTTACTGCAGTGGTGACACCCAGGCGTCGCTTCCGCCCAAATCCGACACAGGAACCTCCCGAACTGACCATGTCCGGTGAGGACCTGTGTCAAGCGAAACGTGAGAGCGCCGTGGCGCCTCTCCAGCCACTCCTCAAAGAGGGGTCTTACCGCCGCTATTGCTGCGGGCCCAGGCGATCGTGTCCTCGTGGAGGCGATCGGCGGCGGCGACATTTATTTTGTTTTTATTATTACCGAGAGAGAGACTTTTAAATTTGTTTAAAAAAATTATAATTGTTTTGATTAACATTTTCATGTATAATTGTTTTAAAATTTTGTTGAATAAGTAAATAATTATTGTGCTAGGTTTACTTGCTGATATTCAGTGTTTTATTATTTTTTCTTAAATATTCGAATAAAATTCGAATAGCACTGAAAAAATATTCGAATATTCGAAAATTAAAATTATCGAATTTTTGCAACCTGAACTGAATACGGTTCGGTAAGAACTATAAATAAATTTAAACAAATAACTTCTATGGGAAAGTTCTTATTATCATGACAATAACAACGCGTTTACGTATTAGTCACAAATTACCCTACATACCTAATTACAAAGATTTCCAACTCTGCAATCCTTAACAAGCTATACGACGCCAAAACATTACCAATCTGATAATCCGATTAGTCTGGCTTACTTAGTTAACTTTAGATATTTTTTCAACATCGCAAATCAAGCGAAAACATTGCGACAGTTCTGATCGACGCCTTAACAGTGAGTCGTAGTCGTGATGAAGTAACAAAACCGTTTCGATTTTGAAAACTCTTTGTTTGATAGAATTGTGAAGACTGAGAATAACAATAACAATAAGTACTTGAAAGAGATAGATAAGTACATTGTGTTTAATTCAAATCTTATATTTAGAAATCGTGGATTTTAAGTGAAACGAAGACTTATCTAGTTTGTTTCTAAAGCCTATTTTCCTACAAACTTTCATTCTCCATTTTAACCCTTAAACCTTTAAATATAAATATTATCCTGGGGCAACACACAAACGGTTATTTTTTTTTTTGAAATTGGAAAATCATCAAATGAAAAAAATTGATTTTGAAAAAGAAATTGATTGAAGAATTGATTCGGATAGATATCAGAAATCTATTCTTTCGAAAACTGACAGAACAAGATAAAAATCATTTTTACACATCATTACATTGTCTTGTCCAGCCTTTTCCCAACTATGTTTGGGACAGCTTCCAGTCTCACTTACGTAGTAACTATTTATTAATCTGTGGTCTCACTAAGATACCTACACCTGTCTAAAACGACTGTGAGATACTTACAGTCGTTCCACAACCCAGTAACTGGGTAACAACGACTGCCCGACGACTGTAGACTGACTGATTGAAACGGTTTATCAACGATTTACGAATGATTACAGGAGCCAAAAAATGACTAGATACGGGGTTGTCACAGAACCAACTTTTAAACTCGGCTGCTACAGATTGTGCACACGTGCGACTATTTGGCAAACTATTGGCATTACTTGGGTAATACAAACTATACTCTAGATTTATTTGAATAAGGTTCATAACACATTGCATCAAACACGCATATATTTGGCCAAATACGCTAAGCGAAGTCGCACCATAAGAAATTCCTAATGGAGAAATATCCCAGGACCCTCCATAGGCGGAATATCTAAGCCAAAGTACGTGGTAAGTCATACATATTTATCTCAATCATAATATTGGTCTCAAACAGAAAAAGTAAAAGAAACAGCTGTTAACAAACAGTACTCACACTAACGGAAATAAACCATTACAAACACAATTATAGCAAGAACAGCTATATCCCATCACTCATCTAATTTTTATTATTCCCTTCAAAAAACGCATGTAGGCCGACCCTTTCCATATTGTTCACCAGGTGCCCCGTTAAGGCCGACCGCACACACTACAACATCTGTTTCCGACATATGCGACTAAGCGCATTTTTTTCTATGCAATTGAAGTGCGCTTTTGGCAAGCGACACTGGGTAGAATGTCTTGGAGAGCTTTAATGGCGATTTTTTTAAGACACCTTAGAAAAATGTCGAGAGGACTGTGTAAAGTAAATTGGTTTTTGATGTCTTTTCTTATCTCTTTCTCATGCTTACTAGTTTTAAAAGGTATTGCAAATTGCTTTTAAAGTCTTTATTGGAAATCTGTCCTCAACCTAAAATGCCGCTGTCTGACAATCCTAAATTAATTTTTACTATACAGTAATTAATAAAGAATATGATAAATCACTTTTGTTATTACTAATTGTCATCTTTTTGAGTCTCGAAACATCATTTTAGTACAAAATTTAAAATATAGTGTAACATGCAGGTATCTACTAAAATTATGTTAGCTAAAGGTAGCAAAATGTTATCCTTTGTTTTATTTTATCCGATGTCTAACTAAAATTACTTCAAAGCGGCTATAAATAATTCAGCAATATTTTTATTTAAAGGTAAATAAAAATATAGCTATAAAAATCTAGGTCAGAACATTACCTAAGCATAATTCACTGCAATATGTTTCATTGTGTATATTAAAAATTAATTTATAATTTACAAAAACCATTATCGTTTGAAACAAATTAGCATGTCATTCATAATATTAACTATATTTCTGTCATCACATTACTCAACAAAAAAAATAAAAAAAAATATTAAAAATGCAAAAAAAAACCGCTCTAAATATTCACCCAAGTACAAAAACGTTTACACACGTCTTAAAACATTGCGATTTATAATCGCACGCACTCGCAAGGGCGACTTATTATTTTAAGACATTATTAAACTCATGGCCACGCCTTTCTCCCTAAAAACAGTAATAATTACGAACTTGGATAGAACAATAGGCCATAATACATAATATTAGCTGGTCACAGTAATTACGAGACATTTATTAATATAAATGATGATGACAGGGTATATTAAGATATTTATGCCAATTATTTGCCAATGGACTTACAGGTATTCTTGATTGAAAGGTCGAGAATTAAAAAACATACATTTTAATTTCGTTTATTAAGGAAATGTCAATGCATCGTTAATTGATTTGTACAGGCTAAGCTTAATTAATTAGCCTTTTTGGTTACTGCTCCGTTCTCGTGAGTGTGATGTTGGCCAATTCTTTTAATTAATTGGGCTATTAAAAATCAATCTGACGAACACTTCATCAGGTTCGTTAAACGAACAAAAATAAAACTCTTATGACTGTTTTTCTAATAGAAGTAATAAAAATAATATGTATGTGCACTTTCTTTATTTAAACTTAAATATCTAAAACCTAAAAGATTTTTAGGCCACACAAAATCAAAGATCACAAAAAATACAAAATGGGCTTTATTTTGAACAAGTTACTCGAGGATAAAACCTTAAGAAGCCATGTCGAACCTGCTCAAGTTCGAAAACACTTCTGTCTTTTATGGGCCTTAATAAAACCCTCAACATTACTTGCAACAGTTACACTATCCAACCATCACAGTATACCCACGGCAATCCAAAAAGCTTTTATTACATAAACTCAATTCAAACACCAGCAAATAATTCTCTGACAGAAACATACAATGAAAAAATAAAAATCAGAGCAAAAATCAAGGAAGGTAAATCACAGATGTGATTATAACTGTGCATAACGACTATATACAATGAACACAGGGTCCCTGACACTAGGTTTAGCGATGTGAAACACGCCCGGAAGTCTAAAATAAGTCGGTGGGTATACTGGCAAAATGATTGCATTTTTGTACTCTGTGGTACGTTTAGTGTGTGAGAACCTTATGTCCTTGAGGAAAGTTTGGTTGGTGAAAATGTCCGTGGAGATTCGTTGTTGTCCTTCTTCATGGAGAACTCATTTAGGTTTTTTTTTACTTCAAAGTTATTTATTTACTTACCTAATTACGGAATTTAATTAATTACTTTTAAGTGATAAATTAAATTGACATTTTAAAAAACTTTTCTTCAACCAATAAATGGCCATTCAACAATAATAACCTTATCACGAAAAATCTCACGTGGGTTTAAAGTAGAGGTCAAAATCGCCCTAATTTGTTTGTAGCCATATTAGTAATTAATAGGCAGGTTACATCATTATTGATGATAAATTACCACATCCCTAGTATAAAACAAAATCGCTTTCTGCTGTCTGTCCCTATGTCTATGCTTTTTATTTGAAGATTTTTTTTTTGGTGAGTGGAAAATCATCAAATGACTTCTCCCGTCCTGGACGGGGCGGGAGGGTGTGACAGACTTTTACTACCTAACTAAAACCCACTCATGTTCCTTCGATTGCCCTTTATGGTCCGGGGCCGCGGTAACTATAAGAACTATTTCTCAACCCCGGCAGGCCCCTTTGTATGCTTAGATCTTTAAAACTACGCAACAGATTTTGATGTAGAAGGAGTGATGATTCAAGAGGAAGGTTTTTATGTGTTATCCATACTAATATTATAAATGGGAAAGTGTGTCTGTCTGTCTGTATGTTTGTCTTTCTTTCTTAGCAAAACGGAGCGACGAATTGACGTGATTTTTTAAGTGGAGATAGTTGAAGGGATGGAGCGTAACATAGGCTACTTTTTGTCTCTTTTTAACGCGAGCGAAGCCGCGGGCAAAAGCTAGTACTTTTATATTATAGTAGAGAAAAGCTGCGATTTTGAAAGATTTGTAACACCCGTGCCAAGCTAGGGCGGTGCGGATAGTTATTGACAAACAAAACATTATTCGTAAGCGCTAAATTGGCAAATTATTTCTTTGTATCATTTACCTAGTAAAACAATGATGTCATTAAACGTATAAATTGGACAAGGACATACGGGCATATTTTATGTTACGACACCATTTTTCCATTTAAATTTAAGAGAAATACCCAGATACGTGCGATTTATACGAACTAACAAAATGTCCGTGTGGGTCTTTTGTGTTAAAAGCTGCTTGTGATTGGACCTTTGCTTTTTTTTTACAGAAAAGATTATAATTCGCTTAAAAAATAACTTAAATTAATATCAACTAATAGACTTACAAGATCTCACATAATCAATGTTGATGTAAAGAAAATGGTGTTTCGGATGGTATGTACTTTCTAAATAAACCTCATCAATAATACCACATTCTATTTAATTTCCTACTATGTACAAATGACGCACGGACTCGAGCTTCCATGTATGTATAAGTACACTGTAAAGGATCAGCTCACACTGAGACGCGATGCTATGCGACGCGACGCTATGCTACGCGACGAGCATTTTTTAAGATAACGACACTACCTGTACCGAACTTTAAGTACCAAAATTAATTAGTGATGCCGAATCGTCTAAAATGTATATCCGCGGACATGGAACCTGACACGGATATTTAGTGTCAAGATCCACGAATACGAATCTTTATATCCTCACTAAGCCTTCGCTACTGCGGACAGCGTAATATTATGACTTTATTCAGGGAATATAAGTAATCTATCAATGAATTTGCACAAATATTACAAAACTAAATATTGGAACTACCTGTCAGATTGGAAAAAATGTTTTTGTACTTAATGTTCCGATTTATCCTTACTAATATTATAAATGCGAAAGTAACTCTGTCTGTCTTTCTTTCTGTCTGTATGTCTGTCTGTCTGTCTCTTCTTCACGCCTAAACCACTGAACCGATTTAAATGAAATTTGGTACAGATATAGTCTTGGGCCCGAGAAAGGGCATAGGATAGTTTTCATCCCGGAAATTCCCCGGAAACGGGAACTATTATTCCACGCGGACGAAGTCGCGGGCAAAAGCTAGTTAGAAATAAAATAGCTAGCTAGCTAGTAGATATGTTTAATACATGATTACCTGTAGTTCCAAATAGTCGGAATATCGAAAAAAAAGCCTCGTATCGCGTCGCATCCCGCTGCAAAATAACCTTAACAATATCGATTGTCGTTCGACAAATCCATTAGTACTTCCACAAACTTTCCATAGCTATCGAATGTCGATATGTCAGGCGGACTAGTTCAAGGTCAAGGGCACATAATAAGTATGATTAATGTGAAATATTATCGACCCATAAAATACACATTCTAATAACGAGGAACCTAGGTAGGTATGACATTTTCAAGGTTGATAGAAAAATGACAATTTACGTCACATTTTTGTGTATAAGTTATTGTATCTTTACTTGTTATTAAAACAAATACCCAGAGTTTGTCTGTCTGTCTGTTTGTAGATTTTTCATGCCAATTTTACCAATAACCAGAGCTTATCATGAGAAAAACTAAGATGTAGCATATTACTGTAGAGAAAGCACAATTTTATACATTGAAATGACAAAATTTTGGCACAGAATCTCCCAAATATACCATAATACAACCTATCACAATTGGGTACCCAATAACCACAGTAAAAACAATATACTAGCTAAAACAAGATAACATGTAAACCAATAGATTTCACGGCCCCGACCATGTAGGGAACGCGGTGAAACTGGCGTGTGCGCCTCTGTTCCGAATAGTGATGCACGTAGCGCAAGCATAGAATAATGAGCAAGACGGATTAGTTATTACATATTTATATGACGATGCAATAACATTAGAACTTATGAAGAAGCCTACTGTAGTGAACAAGAAGGATAAGACACTAAATTGTTTAAGGATTCTTGAAGATTAAAACATGATACAACTCGAAGAAGCATCGTATGTGCCCATAATCCACAGCCATGAAAAAATTATGAAGAATAAATGAGACATAAAAGAAGGAAGTGCTGAATCACCCAAATTCATTGTATACATTAAATGATACAGAAGTCACACTGAATAAAGAAATATAAAGAAAGACCAACACCGCACTGGAAACAAATTCAGCACAAAATAAAAGAGAGACTGGACTATGAAAAACAAATTGATAATTTGCTAAAACACTAAAAACAAATTCCCTCAAATTACGGAAACCAATCTAAGCCTTGAGACTTTACAACTTGTTAGTCATATATGGTCTAACAATTCATTATGGAAGCACTTCAATTAAATAAGTTTACATCATCACCAATAACAATCTCTATGGTAAAGTAGTCATCGGTGTTAATGTCATGGCTGTCTATAAAAGGATACAATATAATATCGGTATTATGACGATGATTAACAAAGCTGTTTTCTTAGGTGAGGCTCTTAAACAGCCAATGTGACATTAGAACACCCACGCCTCTATTGGTCATCTTATAGCCTTTATAAGTTTAATGACTTCGGTATGACATACCTATAATCTAACGAGATATTAATCATCACGACATGATAGATTAAGAAACTTGTTTCATATTGGTATTGGTAGTCATTATTATCTTATTCTAGAATCTAATCTTTATGTTTCTATCTAATTAGGCCTAGAATGTTACCATGTGGGACTCCAATTTTGGTTAGGTAGTGCTTAGAAGACCATTTTGGAATTATTAACGAAATTTTTGTTAAAACAAATGGAGGTAAATAGTATGGAAAGGGATGATGAAAGTGTACTGAACTTATTAATATAATACCTATTTTTCAGTTTTTATCTGGCATGAGTTATGGCAGTAGTAATAACAATACTGCTATTAAGATTCTATAAAAAACTTGATTCAAAAGAGAGAGAGATTAATATTCTTTCTCAATTGGTTTTCTACTGTCACGCTGCCACTGATTTTTTTATTTATATTCTTCATGTTTTTCATTTAATTCTTCACCCACATCTATCTTTCCTTTACTCATTGTCTCCCCATCTTTCGATTCAACTAAAAAATTTGCTCAATTATGCAGATTCTTGCAAACTTCGCTTTTACATTGTCTTGCAATTACTCCCATCCCTAATAGCACGCAATGCATTTCCTGATTAATGAAACTTATTACCTCCACGCTATACAACAACATTTAATAAATTATATAATGCTTACTGATGAACGTTTCCAATTCTGTGCGTACATTCAGTTATTACTTTCTTTTTTATTGTTTGCGATTGTTTTACTAAGAATAATTATAATGTTTTTAGTTATATCATGTAAATGTTGTGTGTGTAGAATTATAATGCCTAGTTTTGCAAAAAAATCGGAGTTGGTTGGTTTTCGATTGATCATTGGTGCTATTTGACATAGTTCGGATGCATTTATGAAAATAAACGCAGGCATCAGTTTGTTTATGAACGGTTAAATATTTGAAAGAAATCATAATATCGGTTTATTACATCCTACTTATGCAATCAAAGGTCTCTTTTCGTACAGGTCCACACGGGGACTTCAAACTTCGAATTCATAAATCCAGGTTATATAATACGTATATGTAAACTTTGTCAGAATAGTTAGTTTCGACTTAATTTTTTTCTTCCATAACGTATCAAGTCATAAAACTACCTCTCAGAATAAACTAGGGCAAATAATGACTTCTTTATCATCTCCATCTTTGCAAACTACAGCTTCTGTGATTGTGTACTTTGGATCGACTGAAACTGTGTAGGTATCAATCATTTACAAATCATCTTCAATTTCACTACAAACACCTTTCTGACACTATCCTATCCAAAGCAGTTTTATTTCAAGAATTGCATGCTCTATTCACGTTAGTCCATGTACGTACATTCTAATGTCAAGATAATACAGATTATTTCAAGTTTATCTTCAATTTACTATCAAAGAAGGAATCTGTATTGTAATCGTTTATCTGAAGAATTGACGTTTTTTGTTTTGAAATGGGCGGTGGTTCAAGATTTTATTTCAATTGAGCAATTGGTTTTTAGGTCACAACTTTTGATAATGGCCTAGTTTTGAGTTTTAATCTTGAGGTAAAAATGTTCATTGGGCAAATCAAGATGAATTTTCTCACGTTAAATCCACACCTATGAAATTAGATATAACCAGGCTTTTCTGAAAACAATAAATTAAGAATAGAGATGAAAAGCCTAACGAAAAAGAAGAAGAATCGCTTTATCCTTTTTTAGTTGCTAATTATAAAAGCGAAAGTAACTCTGCCCGTCTGTTTGGCTACTCATAAAGCCCAAACCACTAAACTGAACAAATAATTAGATTAAAAACTTACTTAGGACATACACATTTTGCCTCCGTCCACGAAAATGACGCGACGGGCTGGCTAGAAGATTTACAAATAATATATGTAAATAACATATTATGTGAAATTAGTTGCCGTATTTATAAAGAGGATATTACGACAAAGGTAATTAATAAGGTACCCTTCAAAGTAACTATTGCAAAAACTGCTATTACACCACACAGAGAACCCAAACCCCAAATCGGCCCTATTTCAATTAACTTTCGCTGGACGGCTCATAAATTTTACATCTAGAGTTTTACATAAATGATCTACCTGACGTGCAATCTATTGTTCATTCAAATTTTATTCAAAACGATTTTCCACAACCGTGATTGCATGGAGATATGCGACTTATGCTAATTTTGTTGGTTAAAAAACTTTAGCTTGCTACACCGAATTTAGCGTCAATTTCACAAATTATCATTCCTTTTTTACTGTCTTTGGAATAATTTATAGGGTCATTGTTACTGGGAATAATTTCAGTATAGTATGTATACTTGTATAGTATGCTAATTTCTAAGTTTATCGTGGGCATCGCTGACTGCGGTGAATGGCGCCGTAAGGAACCAAACTTAAACACCATGATCTTCCTTTCCCAATCTCTTTCCCAATCTAATTTTTTTCCCAACTAGACTAGACTACTAAGAATCGGTTTTCAGTGAGACTTTCTGGTTTCTGACTTCCAGAAACTTTACTTTCCGAGGCTGGGGAACAGCATCAACTTCCATACTCCAGGTTATTCTGACATAGGAGAAGTAATACAATTATCGTCATATTTGAATGGAATGCCAATCAAAGTGTCTGTTATGAATACGAGAATCAAATAACGTGAACGTCTTGTGACATTTCCACAATATTATGAAATAATTGCGATACTCTTCAACTAAAAAGATTAAAAACAATAATTTTTCAGGTCACAAGATTCAAAGTAATAGGCTGGTAATTTGTTTAATTACCAGCCTATAACCACAGATTAATAAATAGTTACTACGTAACTATAACTTAGTAAGTCATTATGAAAATCTTGCTAGTACAAGCTGCCGTCTCCTAACTAAAATAACAAAAAAGCTGCCTAGACATGCCCACCGAAATATGTGTTCCTGGATGCTTCCTCCCTCCGGGAAGTTGAAGTAATTTGCATTCCCAAAGCATTCCCTTTCGACCGCTAATGTAATCTTTACATCACTCTGGCGGTCAAGGGAAATGTTGAATAACAAAGCCACCACGGTCACGATCCCTTGACAAACTTCTTATTTAAACCTTCGAACACAGGTGATTCGAGACACAATAGAAAGACAATAGCAGCGCAACAGCCGGCTGCCGCTTGGTCGTCAAAAGGTTAAATAGCTTGGCGCTGAGGGCACAATTTCGCTGTTTTGACGTGGCGGTTACCAATTTATCTTATTCTACCGTCTATTCTACGGTGCATTGTAGGAAATACCAGCCTATCACATTTATTTGAACATCCCACGTATGAAGAAAGCCAGCATAATCTGAGTGAGATGTTCATATTTACATAGGAATGTCTTATTCCGTCCGTATACGCCCACGCGATTGTGAGATCACACAGAAAATTTGCGTAATTATCTGTAAGTGGGCATTTTACTCTTCCCGTAACATGGACGTGGTTTAAACATTCCTGGCTTATTATTGGTGTTATTTCTTTAAATTTTGCGTAAATAGTTTGTGGCTCAGTCTGAAAGAAATATGCCCAAAATGTTCGGGAGATTGCCCCCGTACAAAAAGAATAACAAAAAGTATAACTTTTCATTTGTATTAGTGAATTCTGCTTGTACTTGCAGTGTGTTTTTTTTATAAAAGCATTTTATTGACTATTTAAAAACATAAAACATGAAAAATGAATGTATACAGGGTGTCCCACGGCTATGCCACATGGAGGGAAAGTACCTTAAATATTGTAGATAGAACATTTTACTGAAAGAAGACATTATTTGAATTTGATAAACATTTTAAACTGTACTCTTAGATTTTTAAATAAATACATAGTTGAACCGGGAATCGAACCTGTTACTCGAGAAAATTAATCAGCCTGTAGTTTTATCCTACCGATCAAAAGGCTTCATCACAACGATTATTTTTTGCAAAATAACATAGTGTCAAAAATAAAAGAAAGACCATGAATTTTAACATTTTTAATACAAAATTAATCAAATTTCACATGCCCAAAATGAGTCCCTTATTCTTGAATACAAAGTGATGACTATTAATTATTTCATTCACTGACGATTTTTTGGTCTTGTTGTGGTGGATATTTATTTATTTAAATGATGTGTACTACTGAAATGGGTAGATTAATTAGTAATAATTAGTTATTATTGACAATTGTATGTCCTTACGGCAATGTAAGCTTTTAACTTTTCTAAACAAAATTTCACATCAAATGTTAAAATTCCCGGTCTTCCTTTTATTTGTGACACTATGTTATTTAGCAAAAAATAATCCTTATGATGAAACCTTTCGATTGGTATAATAAAACAACAGGGTGATTATTTTTCCTCGTGGAACGAGTTCGATTCCCGGCCCAACCATTTAAATATTTAAATATCTATGAATGCAGTTTAAATTGTTTTTAAAATTCAAATAACGTCTTCTTTCAGTAAAATGTTCTATCTACAATATTTAAGGTACTTTCCCTCCATGTGGCATAGCCGTGGGACACCCTGTATACTCTGTGTCACAAGTTATTTATAAGCTATAACTAAGCATAGAACAGGTCCGAGCCACCAAAAAAACAATAATATTCAAGAACTGGTCAGGCCATAACGCCATACTTGACAACCCACATATCTATACTAATATTATAAAGAGGTAAAATTTGTAAGTTTGTAAGTTTGTATGTTTGTAAGTTTGTAAGTTTGTATGTTTGGGGTAATCTCTGGAACCAATGAACCAATTCCAAAAGTTTTTTCACTGGCAGAAAGCTACATTATTCCTGAGTGCTATAGGCTATAAATTATTTTTATTACATGTATATTAACCGAGCTATCGCAACTTTTGTCTAGCAAGTCGGAAAAAATTACCTCATAAAACAGAATTATTTGCGTGCGCTGCCTAAACAGTTGCTTAAAATTAAAAACAATGTATGGCAACTTGGTTTGTCTTAATTATTTCTACAAAAAAGTCCGCGATACCATATCTCTATCTTTTATATTTTATCTTTTATACTACTTTTATTGCATTAAAAAAATGATTTTTCGGCATACTTACGTTTGGTTGATTATTTGAGCAACAAAATATTAATTCTTAAGACAATAAATTATTTCAGTATCACAAGGACATCATACAGATAAGATTTGCCATTTACAGTATGTCAACTGGTCATATAGTTCCGGAGATAATGTAAAATTACTAAAACGCAAAATGCTCCTAGCGTAATTTTCATTGTGCGGAAGTCATTTATAATTTCAAAAATACCTTTGAAGATATTCACAGTTTTAAAATTACTCCGCAGCAAACAATATATTATAAATGATAGTATGTAATAGAACTGCTTTTTAGCGAAAAGAGGCCGCCTATGTAATCTTGCATATTTGTTTGTATTGTCCTTTACTGTTTTTGTCCTATTGGTGTACAATAAAGAATATTGGCTGATGGCTTTGCAAGATATTCGTAGCTTATACATCAGAATAACACATCTTGGTCGTCATAGAGGCGCGTGTAAGAGGTTAGGGGTTCGAATCCGGGCAAGTACCAATGTGACTTTTTCAATTCATATGTACTTTCTATAGTTTATCTTGGATATCACTGACGTCCCGTGCCTCGGAAAGCATGTTAAGTCCCGGTTGTCATTCGTAGAACTTTGACGCTAGGGGTATTCAGAAGCCAGAAAGTCTGACCAGTCGAACCAAAGGGTATCGTCGCCCAGTTACTGGGTTGTGAAGGTCTGATAGGCAGACGCTTCACGTAAAACACTGGTATCCAGCTGAATCCGGTTCGGCTGTAAGCCGACCCCAACATAGTTGGGAAAAGGCTAGGGAGATGATGATCCTCCTCACCGTACACGGACATTTCGGGAGGTTCCTATGTTGGATTCGGGCGTAAGTGACGCCTGCGTGACACGGTGTAGCATACGGTGGAGGTAGGCCCCGCTTGGGCGAACCACCACCGTGTCGTTGCAGAGGCGATCGGCGCTGTTTGGGGCCATGCTTCGGGGCGAGATTGAATAGGAAGCCGTCGCCTCCTGCGAAGCAGACATGCTGGAGACGAAAGCGGTGGGGCGCGTGAGGCAGCGTCAAGCTTCACGCCCCGGACAGAGACCCAGGCTTAGTTGTCGAGAGTCACAAGATGATGGCCACTGGAGGCGTGGGCCTGCGGAAGGCGAGCGGTAGGTAGCTCGCCGCCCGACTAGGACCAGACCCGTGTCGACGACATGTCGATGCTTCTAATAGTTACCGCGGCCCCGGAATATATAGTAACCGAAGGGATATTATTGGTTTCTACATAAAAGGACTCTAGTAGGCACTCCATATCTAGCAAATTGATCAGCCTATTTATCTGCCGGAACATTATGACATACACATTTGTCAAATATAAATTAATATGTAAATTGACGGCTCACTGTTATTGTTATTGTTTTTAATTGTGTGTCTGTGAGTGTCCAGAATAAATGTGTATTCGTTCTTTCTTTCTTTCTAACTATAAATCAGATTGGACCAAGAATAGTAATTAATCTAAGAGCTATGGTTTATTATTGCAGGGGCCAGTAAAACAGCTAACTATTTTGTGTATGAGTGCTATTAAAGATTTAAAAAATTTGGTTCCAGTTTTACTTTAGACAACAATAATTTCTATAAAAAATATATGGTAGCTATGCCTATGCCACATAATAAACACCCTTTTGTGCTTAGTCGTCGCTACTGGCATATTAGTGACCATGACCAGTGCGGCAGTCTTTTTTTATGTATGGGAAATCATCAAATGACTTCTCCCGTCCTGGAGGGAGTGTCAGACTTTTACCGACTAAAACCCACTCATGTTCCTTCGGTTGCCCTTTATGTCCCGGGGCCGCGGTAACTACAAGAACTATTCCGCATTCCCTGCAGGTGACCTGATTTATCTTAGAGCAAACTATCAAAATATGTAATATATTAAGTACCATCACAGACACACAGACACGACAGACACGACAGAGACAACAGGACAGAATCCGGAACACCACGCTGCGCTCCAAAACAGGCATAACGGATGTGGGCAAAAAAGCTGCCAGGCTCAAATAGGATTGGGCGGGTCACGTTAGCCGCATGAGTTGTGTGTGACCGCTGGGCTAAAGTCGCTACACAGTGGGTGCCGGAGGATGGACGTCGTCACCGAGGCCGGCCCAGGAAAAGGTGGCGTGATGAGCTTGACGCACACCACGTGAGCTGGTTCGAAGAAGCGAAGGAAAAGGGAGTCTGGAAGGAGTTAGGAAAGGCCTTTGCCCAGCAGT
This sequence comes from Athetis lepigone, assembly GCA_033675125.1. Taxonomy (NCBI): domain Eukaryota; kingdom Metazoa; phylum Arthropoda; class Insecta; order Lepidoptera; family Noctuidae; genus Athetis; species Athetis lepigone. The sequence goes on from CM066235.1 coordinate 1,227,082, forward strand.
GGGACAGCGTAGGCTAGATAAAAAAAAATTAAGTACCATAACCGTTATCATGATATTCAGAAAGTTTCAGTGGACCAGAACCTTAACTGAATAATACCTACAACAATATTTATTGTACTCAAAACATTATCGTGATCACATATCTAAACTATTTCACGAAGAGCATTGCGAAAGCGTGATATAGTGATCAAACATGATGTTATGCGCATACGCAGAATTTTGTGATAAACTTTATCTGAACCAAGATGGCAGTCATCTCGTGATGGCTTCGGTGGTATTAGGTACAGAAAATACTTCTATATCGATAAGATAAGGATTAATACTTAAAGGCTAATAAAATCGTTTGTTCGTAGGAATTTCGGAAGTATCTGATCCTTGAATAAAATCTTTTTAAAACATGAGAAGATTTTATCCAAGGAATTTTAACCGGAACATTTGTTTCTAAACATCCATACTAATATTATAAATGGAAAAGTGTGTCTGTCTGTCTGTCTGTTTGTCTTTCTTTCACGGCAAAACGGAGCGACGGATTGACGTGATTTTTTAAGTGAAGATAGTTGAAGGGATGGAGAGTAACATAGGCTACTTTTTGTCTCTTTCTAACGCGAGCGAAGCCGCGGGCAGAAGCTAGTGGTTTTATATTATTACACTTTTATATAAACTTACCAACTTGTAATAGTAATAATGTTATGTATTGATAGTAATCATTTCATACTATCTTATATAAATAAAAGAATAACTGACTGACTGACGTGTCAACGCAACGCACAGACCAAACTAAAAAAAATGTTGTTTACAGGATACTCACACACTAAGGGGCGGCTAATTTATAAATGACAAAAACAATAAAAATAAAACTAGACTATTTCTATCCCACTGCAAGTTCTTTTCATACAAGCACGGGCCATTGATCACAATGGCATGCTATCACTCACTCCTTTCTCCTTCATATTATTCTTCACAAATTCCTTCTATCTTTTCTTCGGTGTTCCATTTTCCCTCCATACCTCCACAATCATATTCATAACTCTCTTAGTCAGAAGTTAATCCCTCCTCTTTACATACCATACATACTATTCTCTCTACTATTCTCTCTTCAATTTTCTTTCACCAGTTTCACATTTAAACTTCCTGCAATATGCTAATTTTGTCATTTTATCTTTTTTAATTTTCTACATCAGTCTCAACATTCTTATCTCCGCTATACAAGGTGTATTTTTGGTCTTGCACAACCCGCTAGGAGATGATTCTACCCATGAATACAAACAACTTTTATTATGGAACCAACTCTGAAATCGCGAAAAAAATATCAGCTGTTTCTAAGAAAAGTTCAATGCCCTCCTACCGTAATGTATGAACCAGCTGAAATTTTTTTCGCGATTTCAGAGTTGGTTCTTCCATCCATCCATCTTCAAAGCCCAACATTCTGACGTCCATTAAAGGTCCCAAAGATTCTTCTTTAAAAATAACTGGATCATTTTATATACCGGGTACAAAATTAACAATTTCCTTTGTACAAAACACAATCAAAGTGTGCAATCGTTGGATAACTACATAATATATGAAAGTAACAACTCTTCCGATTTCTCCACGAAAACTGTTCGTGCTTTGTCGGTTCGCAAAACACGCGTTTTGGAGCTCAAGTGTGCAGTTAAATATCTTGGAGTTAGCTAATAAGTTAAATCTATAATTAAATAAAAAAAATACAAGTAATAATTTTGTCCGGGGTTGCGGAATGTTTATAGTAGTTACCGTGACCCCGGAACATAAAGAGCAACCGAAGGAACATGAGTGGGTTTTAGCAAAGTCTGACTCGTCCCCTCTCCCTCCGGGACGGGAGACGTCATTTGATGATTTCCCACTGCCCAATAAAAAATTAATAATTTTGTATAAACTTACATTTTATATTACTTAATGAACGCAAAAATTCGAGAGAATGAATGTATGGATGTCTATTAGTCTCACGAAAAATAAACGGAACGAAATTTTAAGCGACGCCGCTTTGTAGCAGAAATATAATGTCAAGGTGATGATACTTCCCTGAAAAGTTCCTTCAAAAATAAATCTACTAACAAAAAAAACAACAACCGCCTTCAAAAACTAAAAAAAAAAATAACTCGAAATTCGGAAGGTTCCCGTTCTGTTTATTGTTTTTCATTGCCAAAAAAAACACAACCATCGAATTAAGAACCTCCTGCCTTTTGAATTCGGTTAAAAACTAAACTCCGTAGCTTAGAAAACCGGTTGATTAGCTCATTTTGCCAAAACATCCAACAAGGAACTTCCAACGCCAAATTAAAATTATCTAACCCACATAATTAATCATCACGATTTTCTAAAGTTTATTTATGAAAAATGTGCGTGAAAATCAGCAAGCGTGAGTTGTTAACTTGTTTTTAACATGTTTGTAAATGTCACAACCTTCCCTTGGGTCGGGTCGTACCCTTGATGTTACCTAACCCTTAGGCATAGAAACTTACACGAATGAGAAAGTTTAAGTATTTATAGCTTCAACTTGAAGGCTGTTCGTTGGTCCTTTTAATGGCTATGTGGTTACAGCCTGGTTGGATTAATACGTGAAAAGTTTGGTTCTAAAATTGCCTTGAGACAAAATTCTCTCACAATAAAAAAGTAATAAAAAGGTAAAGTTTATTGAGTGATGACTCAATTCTAAAAATAATATTTCAAAGTTACATTGTTTCTTATCCTTAAGATGCGATGATACGGATTGTCGACCACAGATCAATCGAGTGAACCACAACCCCAACCATGCCACAGATTAGCCTTTCAACGACCAAGCGACAGCCGGCTGTCGCGCTGCTATTGTCTTTCTATTGTGTCTCGAATCACGTGTGTTCGAAGGTTTAAACAACAAAATCGGCAGTGATCGTAAGGGTCAATATCGCGTGGTAGTAGTGGCGTTGACACAAATGACAGCTGTCACCTTTGACAGGGCCAAAGCGACTCTGCGTGCAAACGACGTCTGGGGAAAAGTTTGTGCTTTATGTGAAGAAAACCGGTATAAGCCGGTGTTAGGTTCAAGTGGCTAGGCATCTTCCCTGAGCCTGTTTGGCGGAGCTGTGAGATACACAATTATTTTACTTATTTCTCTATTGCAATTTTTATTTCTAGTTCGATTTGTGCTTATGACGTTTTTTCTAACATTATTTGTTCCTTTGTCTCTTTCATTCGTATAATTTAATCAATATGTTTTTTCTTTCTTTCTTCTAAACAACACAAAATCCTGTACTTCACCAGAGGGTTCATAAACCCGTTGATTGAAAATATTATAGTTTCGCCAATAATGTTTTCATAACAACTATGTATACGTGTTATGTAAACATTGTAAATTGAATCAAAGCATGGTCTAAACATTGTGCCGGTATTGATGCTCATCCAATGTTTTGAACTCTCAACTATCTCTTATATGCTTATTTTTTTTCAAAATGATAGATGCTCGAACTTTAACATCATTTGTGCTTCCCTGGGCAAGAAAATGTCTACAAATGCTAAATGGCACCAGTTGAAAAACATCGTCTCCTTAACCTTTTCCCATGCTGACTTTAACTAAGTTAAGGTCAGCTTCCTTCCAGTCTAATCTAACCTGCCAAACAGAAATACCAGTGTTATCCATGGCACATATGCCCCTTAGATCTCCACGGCCTGTGTTCAGACACCGTATTCTGGCTTTCCCACTACTGGTGAAAATCTACTAATGGCAACCAATAGAAATACACACTCGGTGAAAATTCATATTATGATGCATGAGATGATACTATGGCGGTACAGTTGTCATTCGTAGAACTTTTACAGTCGTTACGTGAAGTCGGAAGCCAGAAAGGCTGCCCAGTCTAACCAAGGATATCGTGTCACCCAGTTACTGGGTTGTGGAGGTCTGATAGGCAGTCGCTTCTCGTAAAACACTGGTATCCAGCTGAATCCGGATAGAATGGAAGCCGACCCCAATAAAGAAAGAGCTAGGGAGATGATGAGGAGATGTCTATGCTATGCCCGGAGACTGTTAGTTACCAAAACATAACACTTTTATCCTTAACAATAGATTACAAAGCGAAAAAATCAACTCAAAATCAAACTACCCATTTAAAAACATTGACAATTCATAACAAGAACATTCCATTTTTGACACAGGAACTGATAACTAAATTAAAACCGATCATTGTATAAGACGATGTCGTGTAAACCAAAGCACGTGGAAATACACAGGTCGGTTACTTAACAGAACAGTTAATTGGATAAACGCAGTCTGATCTGTACATTTACGTTCGTGAAACCGTTAAACGCTTTATATAAATGTGACACGCCAAGGATAGGGTATCTAGAGCAGTTGTTTGGTGAAACTCCAAAAGTAGGTCGTGGCATAAAAATTGGTACATTATTTTAATCGATGTTTTGGTGAAAGAGTTCGGGGAAGTTGGTTAAGACAGATATAAATAAACGAAGATATAATAGTTCAGGTAGGTGTCCTACTCAAGAATTTTACGAACTTGGTTTAATTCTTGATAACTTTGCCCTTGGAAACTTCAAAGATCTATGGACTTAATTTGTGTGGTCGGTCGTAAAATTAATTGCTAACCCATTACCTAAGAGCACATTCCTCACGCGGCGCTTCGTACAAAAATAGTCTAGTTATATTGGTCAATGAGTAACTAGAAATAATTTAGATATGAGAAAAGCACTAGACTGTGGTTATTTAGGTTTTCGTCAAATAAATTTGAGTTTTGATTCGCCACAAATCTAGAAATTGGTTCTAAGGGAACCAATTTCTGCTGCTTTGTGTCTCACTACTCAAGTTTGAGGAAATGATGACATGATTAAAGATGATAAAAAACTGCACCAACGTGTTTACAAAGGCTTTTACCCAGTGGTCATCAATTTAATCCTTCGAACACACGTAATATAATAGAAATATAACAGCCGTCTGTCGCTTGGTCGTCGGAAGGTCAAGGTACAAGGTAGAAGCTTCCTGATCCTCTAATGATTAAGGTCGATCCTCTGAGCATCCTGCTGTAGAGTCTGCTAGGATTCAATCCAATGATTGTTGACGGAATTGCTAATATTAAGAAGAACTTCTATTGCGCGTAATAGAAAACGACATTTGTCAGTATACTATCAAGTTGAATATGATACTTCTTGGCCAAAATAAAAATGGACTACAATCGGCTAAGCCATGCTGTCGTTGCAGTCTCACTAAAAGTCTTTACAAAAACGGTTAGTTAAAAATATCGTCAAAATGTAAGGAGCAGTAACACTCACTACCCAAAACAAATTAGTGTCATTCAATGACACCAAAGAACAGTTTGATGACACATAGTTTGTGTATCGTTGGCTAAACAATAACCCATTAGATGTGACGTAGATAACTGTAGTTATGTCAAGTTTATCTTTTAACGACTAGTCATCACGTGTGGAATCTCCCTAATTAACGTCTAGACATGTCCAAGACTTGGCCAATGTAAGTTGAAATCTAAAGGTGATAGCTAGTATTAAAAATGCAAGAGTAACTCTCTGAATATTTATTTATTACTTCATCTCGGCAGAAATACTGCAACTTTATTTAAATAAGATTGATGAAGAAGTAGTTTAAGATCGGAATTTAAACGGCATAGGTTACTTTTAAATATGTGATTGCGTATACAACCGTGGCTAAAGCTAGTATAACACCATCTTAGATTGATTGATAAGGATCATTTCGAACGCGGTTAATATCAGTGGTGTCACAGAAGGTGATCTTAGAAATGAAAATAATATGTTTGAAAAGGCTGCAATTAGACTAGAATAACTGGAATTCTGCTTAGCAGTAGAACTAGGCATAATAGTAGTGGACAATTCCCTAGACGTGATCGTTTACAATTGATTGATTGTGATCGTTTGTATTATCTGCCAATATGCAAATTTAACCTCCTGCACCTGATGCATCTCTGGTCAAGTCAGATACCTATTGAAGTATGAAAGTGTGAAAATAGGTGAAAAATGTAACTGTGTTTGTAAACACATTTATACTCCAAGCTTCTACATACTTGGCTAGTTTTCGTCAAGGTAAAAATATGAAAACACATACATTTAAATTTGAATACATTTAAAGTAACTTTCCACGCTGCCCAGGTTTCAAAATATGCTAGACAGTTTGTCAGTTCAATTATTTATAAGTTAGATGTAACCGCTAAAAGCCGCAGGTTCAAAGTCGTTTAAATGAAGATGATAATTACTGGTTTTGCTCTTAACATTGGCCGATTTGAGTCGATGTTGGCGATTTAAATTGCGTTAGATTTTTAAAACTGTGGTGATGTTTCCTTTCGTTTGTAAGTAAAATTTCATGATTATTCTTTAATCGCAACCGTAGGACCAAAGCATTGTCGGAAACATTTGATTCAAGGAAAAAAGACAAGGTATTATCTATATCTGCCTATTCTTCTCCAAAGAAAGCATCCTCTTGGAAAAGTCAAAATTTTTGTTTTTTTTTTTATTAAATGACGTCTCAGAATCGCCTCTTCTGGTCTCAAAGATATTTTGACTTCACAATCCTCGAATTTATAAAAACCATTCTTAGAAATATTTCTATCGCTTATTTTCTGTCTCACTACAAAGACTGCCAGACAAAAATTTGCAAGCATTAGCGATTTTCTACATTTCTATCTTACTTATTTTGTCTCACTTTTGTCTGTAGTATTTCAAGTCTACAAAGAGTGCCAGACAAAAGTCTACAAGCATTTGCCATTTTCTACATCTCAGCTTCCCCTGGCAGGTCGCGTTTCCTCCGTTTCTCAATCGCAAGCCGCAGTACCTCGACTGGCGACCGTCACTGATTAGCATCGTTGGCCATTAGCCATTCATTTTGACCAGCGACCTTGTCTACCAGTCTTGTCAAAAGCGTGACTATATTGATGCAAAAACCCGTCGAATTCATAAGGTCTTATTACGACAAAGCGTTTGTTATTTGGTCATTTTACAAAAACTGTTTTATCTTAGTTTGGGAATCTCGTATCTTATAAGATTTGGCGAGATTGGTTACTTTTGTAATATCGTTATCGTATCTTTAAAATTTTTGCATGGAATATCAATTAAATTGCTATTGCGGGAGTCTTTGAACGATAACACTAATAGCGTTTTTATCAAAAATTAAAACATATTTGTTATTAAAAATGGGTTGCGCTTTGGTTGCAGTAGATATGTGTGTTTACTTAAAATCTAAATTGATGGCAACGACATTAAAAAATTATTTGAATTAACTGTTTTATTTACCAAGATCCAACAAAAAAGGCTATTTATATACCACTGCTATTATCATAACAACAAAATCACAACCGCCTAAAATACTCATATGCCAATTACCTAATTGACCATACAGTGACAGTATGGTCAATGACAAAGTAAGCATTCCCACGTCCTCATTACGGCCCTACGGTCTATGGCCACACTATTAAAAATATTTCTCTTTCATCATATCCTTCTTACTCCGACATAATCTCATAAACCTCTTCAACACTTCCGATTAAAAGATACTAAACAAAAAGCTAATTACTCAAATGCATCGGATTCGACGGCTGAGCTAGTTGTACAAGGTCGTGTCCTCAAAACGCCACTCTCACTTCGTACATACAGACTGACTGATTGCTTAGTAGCTGCAAATACCAGCGAAGTGTTGTATGATCGTGAAGACCGAATTTCTTTTATGATAACAAAGTAGATGGAGAATAAAGTTTTAGTCAAAAGGCTTTAAGATTAAGATGAGACAAGCGAGACATCAAGGTTAGTAACGATGTGAACTATTCAAGATGCGACTTTTTAAATATAGACTTTCCAAATATAAAAAGCTTTTGAAAGATTTTCTTACGACACCAAAAAGTGATAACACCAAAACTTTACCAAAGATTAGATTTCAATGTTTAAATTCTAATATTAAATTGTCCTGGTCACATATTCTTTATTTTTGACCTGTGTTGCTCTAACGTGGAAAACCGTTGTTCAGCAATCGTCAATGGTTTACCTCGTAGCCTTCAGCTATTTCCTGTGTTGCCTTTTCAGAACCATCTACCATGAATGTCTTTACGCCACCCTTTCCTTTTTACTCCCCTTCCTTCATTAGCTTCATTTTGCTATTAGCATTACATTCAGAGTCTAATCAAATAGGTCTATTTAGAGTCCTTCCTCGTCTTACAACATTTTCGATTCTTCCATCTAACAATAAAATGAAACGAGTTTTATCGATACCAATCAGTAAGCAGTACATCGCTGGCATGTTTCGTTACTATGAGTCACCGCAGGTTTACGTGGCTGCCGCAACATTGATCCCTCATGCATGCTGATGAGACTGATGGTCATGACGTAGAGGATAACTGGCTCTTTAGAAACTGTGTCAATGATCCAGCTAATTCTCTTGGTCTTGTTTGAGTTGATGTTAGTGAGGTTATGCTAATCATTGCAAATGGAGCAGGTTGGTTTTGCCAGAATTAATGAAGTTTGGATGTATCCAACTGACGTATGTCTCTCGAAAAACAAATTCTTCTAGCAGCTAGGCTAGCATCAGAAATATTGTCTTACATACTACTATTATCACGTAATTTTAGTCGCCAGATTTCATCTTGTTAATAGATGCAGTACTTTATAACCATTTTCTTACTTAATCCCCTAAGTAATTTATTAATATCGTTGCAAAATAATAAGCTAAATCGTTTCTCCGAGCTTCATTGGCTAGGCCCCGATAAACACATAAGTGTTTCTGGGGCTTTCAGGAGTTGTAGCTTAGTGGTTGGGAATACTATGACGGGCTAGGCCAAAAAAGCCGTGACGAAAAGCCTTCGACGAGTGCCTTGGCTGAAATGCTTAATAGTTCACTTGGCGACAATTCAATGAGAAGAATTACCATAAGACAAATAGAGAAGACGGTCATCAATCCATTCTAAGCCACAAAACAGTGAAATATTTAATACTCAGTAATTTTACCAGCCACTACAAAACATTTACCAATCACAAGACGTTCTTTGTAGTAAAACTAAACAATGCAATGCATACCACATTTTCTATTGAGATCTAAGACAATAGAGGTACATAACAGATATGTATAAATTATACCAAAACTATAGTCTGTCTGTCTGTCAGTCAAACAAAAATTTACTACCATTATGTGCGGTTGAAGTATATCGAAATAAGAGGTTTAGGTAACGTTATGTCATTGTGTATTGTTTGAAATTTCGTTTTTGATATTTGTAAGCGTATTTCTAAGTGTATCATCATCGCTTGCTCAAGACGAATTGGTGATTTTGGTTGTGGGCAATGCCCGTGCCTTCTTTGTACGAGAAGAAGTCATTACCCTTAAGTAGAACAGTTATAACTTATGAGCTTGTGTTAATATTATTAACCAAGCATGCATATTTTATTTTCATTTTTATTGTTTTTGTACAATCCAGTTTTCAGTTCATCTCATACATTACTTCGTTGAAAAACCATCATAAATAGCAAATACTCCATCAACCAATGATATTATAAGTAAAAAGGTGTAGATAGGTTACCCAAACAAAATTCTATCTTTAAAAACGGCACACTAACGCACACATACATTACACGTTAAAGTAAGATGACATGATTGAAGTAGTGCGAGTGAAAAAGAGATAAACGACAAATGTCAACGCGATACTCAGTATTTGACTGCATATAATCTATCTACACTTTTTTACATATAACATCATTGCCATTAACACAATTTAAAACCCCTTTTACCACAAAAGGCCATTCAACAAAAATAAACTTATCATAAAAATCTCACACCGTCCGTGGGTTTAATCTAGAGGTCAAAATCGCCATAGTTTTAGTCATACGGTCGAATGACCTCAAAAAGCCATCGTTAATGGCTATGGTTTTACAATTGCTATGGTAAATTCAGATTGCCATGGGCTACTGCTTCCGCGATAATTAACTACCATTACTGGGTTTTGTTGCCCAATATCTGGGAGGTATGGTGCGTTGCTGCGTGCTTCTAATTGTCTAGAGTTCGGAAGTTATATGACATGGTGAATTTGAATTTTTGGGTTTGAATTCCTACTTTACGTGTCTTAAAATTATTAAGTTAAAGAGGTTGTGCGGTACTAATATTATTACTGAGACGAATTTTATTTACAAAAATATGACCAGACAAATTGAAGCTATAAAACGATACAATTCTGTACAGCGAAAAATCAAATCTTATTTAAGCCTTTTTTTTTTGGGGAGTGGGAAATCATCAAATGACTGCTCCCGTCCTGGGTGCGGCGGGAGGGCGTGTCAGACTTTTACTGACTAATAACCACTCATGTTCCTTCCGTTGCCCTTTATGTTCCGGGGTCACGGTAACTATTATAAACATTCCGCAACCATCTTATTTAAACCTTCGAACACACGTAATTTGAGACACAATAGAAAGACAATAGCAGTGCGACAGCCGGCTGTCGCTTGGTCGATAAAAGGTCTAGCAAACTCAATAACTGCCGTTGTCTATTTTTGTCTACAAGCTTACAATCAATCAAAGATAACCTCTAGTAGCAGTACCATAAAAAATTACACAATTAGAGACCCACAAAATTATTCAAAATACATTATTAATATTCCACATCACTTTTCTCCACAACAGAATGACCACAGCATACACGAATAGCAACAAGAACCAGTTAGCAAATCTGCACACATCCAATTCTCCAGGAAGCGGCAAGGGCTGGTCAGAACCGGTTGAACTGGTCTGTGGGTCATGTGGCATGCTGTGGCAAGTTTAACATGTTTCGTTGGCCAGTATGTTACATGTCTCCGAGGTGTGATGTGTTGGAGGAGATAGAATTTGATAGTGATGTTTTTACCCCACTGTCGAAAGGAGGGTTTTGTTTTTGAGCCTATGTACGGTCAGCAAAGTAGATAGGTATACAGGGCCGTCATCTACAATTGAGGTTTTCTTGAATACCAATGAATGTATTCAAATGAAATTTAACCTAATTGAAGAACTAGTCATATTCTATTCATATCCGTAGGTTTTTGAGAAAACTTAAGGCCTGCATACTTTATCTACTTTACTGACTGTATGTCTCATTCTTTGTCACGCTCTACAGCCTAAACTGTTTGACGAAATTCGGCATATGAGGTGTCTTTGAATTCATCTCAGTTTTGGGAGTGACATAGGGTTATTGAAAAAATGACCAGTAATAATTTTGGAAGTTGGTGGCAATTACAAGAAATACAAACAAACAAAGCCACTGACTACCGAAATTGCAGTTGGGTTTTGATTTTTTTTTAATGGAAACTAAGTTAGACTCGTCGTACTCGCTCATAGGTCAAGTTAAACTAAATGGTTTTCAACACACACCTTCAACTTGCTGACTGATAACAAAACCACAGCACTGATACCTTTTTGATCAGTGCCATCTTTTCCCAAAAAGGGGCGTTTTCGTTTCCCGTTTTGGCTAATTTTGTGCGGACGATTTGTTAAACGAATTTGTGTCATAATTTTTTTATTTATATTGCATACACGTTGTTAAAAAGATGTCACATAAAATAGTGTTACAGTTACATATGTCATAAGTTATTACAAAATTAGATTGAATTTAAATAATTAAAATATTACGTCATTATTCAACAAATAAATTAGGAGAAGTCAACACATTGCATTAGTAGAATGGATTATTCTATCTGACTTTATAAATTGTTTTATTTAGTACAAACAAATAAACGAAATGAAATACATTTTTTTATGGAATGATACATTTTAGCAGATGCAAAATCATTTGAGAAACCACCACATCTTTGAAGGTAAATAAAACTGAATTAGGCTTTTTTCGGGGCATGATTCATATAACGGTAAACCTGTCGGCTCGCAGCGAAGTAAAAGAACATTATTTTGGCCGTAAGATATGTTTGTGTTTTTAACCTCAAAGTGATACACTGGTACTTTCTTAAAACGGTCAGTCAAGTCACGTGGTCTTGTACTGCTTACAAATAAGTTTAAGTCTTCTTTTTAAATGGCATGTCCAAAAGATCTCATTACAAAGATTGCGCTGTCTATCTTTGTGACATAATGACATTTTCACCCGTTTCTTGTATGGTCATAAAATGTTTTTTTTTTGGCATTTTCAATACCTAATACTCAATATTCAATAGGTAATAGTGTGTCGTGATGGCCCAGTGGATAAGGCGCCCGCCTCTCGTGTAAGAGGTTGTGGGTTCGAATCCGGGCAAGTACCAATGTGACTTTTTCAATTCATATGTACTTTCTAAAGTTTATCTTAGACATCACTGACATCCCGTGCCTCGGAAAGCACGTAAAGCTGTTGGTCCCGGTTGTCATTCGTAGAACTTTAACAGTCGTTACTGGTTAGTCAGAAACTCTGGCCAGTCTAACCACGGGGTATCGTGTCGCTCAGTTACTGGGTTGTGGAGGTCAGATAGGCAGTCGCTCCACGTAAAACACCGGTATCCAGCTGAAACCGGTTAGGCTGGCAGCCGACCCCAACACGGTTGGGAAAAGGCTAGGGAGATGATGACTCAATATTCAATAGGTTACGATTTTGAATCGAAACCGTACAACTACCTACCAATGTGGCTCATACAATTCATATGTTTTTCTAAGACCTCACTGACATAACAGGCCTCGGTAAACACATAAAGCCGTTGGTCCTGGTTGTCATTTGTAGATCTTTGTCGTAAACCAGAAAGTATGACAATCGTCCAAAGAGTATCGTATTTTCCAAGTAACAGAGTTGTAGAGGTCTGATAGACACTCAATCTTTTTGAAACACTAGTATTCATCGGAATCAGTTTACTCTAGAAGCTGATCCTAACATAGTTGGAAAAAAGCTGGAGAGATGATGATGACAGAGAACACATCGCCAATTTTAATTGTTCCTTGACCAAGGGCAACAGGATCTGATAGTGGACAATCCCCCAGCTTACATTACCTGTAATCAGTGACTAACCCATTAATATTATCAGCTGATGAAAGAAATTTCATGTTCAGCAACATTACTATCTCGATTGTTTAATTATTTACACCATGACTCACAGATATTAGTCATATGTGTTATGTTAACTGATATCGGATCTAGGCACTATTTTATTGCACTTACTTTATTTTTATTTACATAGTTAAGTGGTCTATTGATCAACTCTCTAGTTATCTATTGACTGAACTATTATTATTTTGTGTCGTTGGATTCAAGTATTATTGAAGATAGAGGTGTAAATACATAGTACATCGATGTTAAATAAACAGAATGTATATCAAAGTAAATAGTATGAAAAACCTTTTGCACATAAAGATAACAGCCTTCAAACACATACATGGGAAAAATAACTTTGTTTTTAGAAATACTTATTTTTGGGGTATTCCTCGGAGCGCTCCTGTTTTGAAGCGCTCCTAACGAAGCGCTCCTAAAATATTCCGCCAAGCGCTCCTGTTGGGAGCGCTTAGAAAATCAAACTAAAAATATTAATATTTCATTCCTCGAAGCGCTCCTATGACGAAACATAGAGAAGAGCATGAAGTGTTCGCAACAAATTATATCGATAAACATTTCGACGGCTACTAGTTGCTCATATTAAAACTAGAAATAGCTATTATAACTGAATAGTAAAAATAAAAGCTTTGATGAAAAGTACCAGGGTGGCAGAAATTGCCAGGAGGCAACTAAATGATCTCATATAAATTGTACACCAACGATTAAAGTCTAAAATTATTTTGTTATTATTCATTATAACAATCTTATTATTAAGTAATTGTTTATTACCAAAATGTAGTTATAGATATATAACAGTACATAACCTATAGCTATCAGGAAAACAGAAATGATCTAGAAGTAATTCCTTATGTGATACTACTCAACTTGTATATTATAATAATATAGTTTTAATAATTAACTTTCATGTTATTCCTTTCTTTCATATCCATCCCAGCAATAGGTACCATAGATTGATCATATAAATTAAAACAAACTTTTCACTTTTTGCCTATTTTTTAATAAAACAAACTTTTCTTAGTACACAACTTCATGTGACGCACTCCAACTAATGAGTTTAGAAGACAAAAAAATGCGTATTCGATGTAAACTAGTTCCGGGAATGCTCGGCTGCATTCGGGATCACTCGGTAATGCGACCACGCGACTAGGATAAAACAGGGAAGCGGGGTTGACAACAGCGGCTAGTGTCTTGTGTCACTAAAGTCACTAAAGTCACTAAAGTACGTAGTTGCAGTTCATTTATGCTACCCTAGTTGTTTTAAAAAAATAACAATAATGATAGTTGAACTTTAAAACGTCGATATCGATATCGTTTCTTACAAATCCTTCATGCTCTGCCCTATGGTATCGTCACGTCATAGGAGCGCTTCGAGGAATGAAATAATAATATTTTTAGTTTGATTTTCTAAGCGCTCCCAACAGGAGCGCTTGGCGGAATATTTTGGGAGCGCTTCGTTAGGAGCGCTTCAAAACAGGAGCGCTCCGAGGAATACCCCTTATTTTTCCCTCTTGTATAATAATAAAAAAAACATATAAGTATAGTGCATAGTGATCATTGCTCATGCCTTCTTTATAGGAGTAGAGGCCCTTGTTTTGTGGTTCAACCATTATCCATACTAATATTATAAATGGGAAAGTGTGTCTGTCTGTCTGTATGTTTGTCTTTCTTTCACGGCAAAACGGAGCGACGAATTGACGTGATTTTTTAAGTGGAGATAGTTGAAGGGATGGAGAGTAACATAGGCTACTTTTTGTCTCTTTTTAACGCGAGCGAAGCCGCGGGCAAAACCTAGTAATACATATTATAGTCTAGTAACAATATATCTATTTATCTAAATATCCAATGCACCTAGGCTACTAAATAATGTAACTATTATACATGCATCTTTCTCACACACATTTTCAACACGTAATATCCGCGCGAAGATAAATTAGTAACCGCTAATTTTAAACATCCTGCTAACATCTCCTAAGATAACGTAGCATCATTATTAGCGAAATATTCAGGTTAAAGCACACAATAGCTGTCTAGACGGGCCCGATTCGGCAAACTTATTGACCTGGTTATTGTGAACAATGTCTTTAACTGTCAGATTCGTAGATATTGGGCTATTGTTGTT